>CM065817.1:135302759-136502759 GCA_033398695.1 Orobanche coerulescens
TATACTTATATAAATTACAATTATAAAATCAGAACGCGTAAAGGTAAATAACATGATTTGGCTGTTCGAGGTAAACCCCTCTACGTCCACCGGTCCTCCACACAGAGTAAACGCTATTATAAATACCGCGCACACAACTACGCATTTATAATCAAACCTATCCTCAGACAGCTCATGTATAGATACAAAGATCAAGCCGTTTCAACCGCTTCACGTATCGGGTTAAAGCTTCCTTGACTAGCTTCTTCACACACAAAGCCCAGTGCTTCGTCCTCTTATTCGTCCCACACAAGTCGTAATAACTTGTTGAGTCTACACAGAGCTCGCTTACACAAGGCAAAAGGTAGGTAACCGTGTAAGAACAATGTGCCTTTGAATATGAAGTTCTTGAGCAGATGATGACTGTTTGATAAGAGCACCGTATATCTCTTTCGATCTTAACTTGCGTAAAGCTTCCTGAGATATGTTTTGCTCATGTATATAATGATAGCTTCTTCACTTGGTAACTTCGGCTATGTATATGTATATATGTATATATATATATATATCTTCAACGCCTTATGAGATATATATAGTCTTCTCAATATTATATCCGTTGAGATAGATCCATCGGGCGAGATTCCGTGATAAATCGGGTCAGACCGATCCGGATATCAAGGGATTTGAAGATCTCATAGCCTTCCAAGATTTAAATACTTTATCCTTTCAAAGATTTAAATACTTTTATCAAACGGTACTTACTTTAGAGCGAATACTAAAGATTCCTTTTCAAATGGTCTTCATCTCCGTTCGATGTGAATGCCGTATCCACTAGTGCCGTATCCATATTGAATAGTCAAAGGCCAGATGGAAGGGCGCCTCGATTGAGGTTTCGAGACGCCTTCCATACTGGGCCCTTACTTAGACTTTGCTGTCAGATCTTGATAGCGAGAGCTTGGCCGTATGCCGCGCCCGCATACAAGTCTTCGACATGTGGATTGCAAATCTCAACCGACTGATACTGGCTTGTCAGATCAAGTTTTCTGTTGTTCGCAATTATCAAAACATCATTTATCCCAAATACTTCCTTTTCGATAATTTCCAAAACTCTTGATCATTCCAAAACTTCTGATCATGCCAAGTTCTGATCTCAAAACCTCTTCAAAGCAAAAACAATTTCCTTTGATAAATCCATTTGATGGTAACATGAGAAGACTTGATACTGTGATGTTTAATCCCACTGTTTCCTCTTTTTGGAAAATATCAAAAGGCGATTTCTTGATCTTCTATCAAATGATCCGTCTTCAAAGATCTTGATCTAAAAGAAATGTGAACCGCCTACATGCAGCAATTTAAAACATGACAGAAAGTTTGTTACATCTTAAACTAATGATTGGCCTTGCTGTGCACAATCTTACATTTCCAGTGATCTAGCCGAGTGCAATCGAACCTATAGGCTGATATCGCATCGCACAGCAGCTTCTTACCAGCAAGAATGTAAGCCTAAAATTTATTAATCATAATTGGTGTCATGTGGTGAAAGTAATTGCATATCCGCCGAATAATATAGTGTTCTCCCTTAAAAGGTACATATGTGACTCGATTTAATGTTCTGGATTAACACTCGTATTCTTAGTAAATGCTATCAGATTCCCCCTTAATTAATGCACACCCACGTCGCCTATAGGAAGGTTTCATGCCTTCCTTTGTCCTACAAGGTCTTATGTCTCTCGACTGTCAGAGTGCATGCTTAATTAATGGCGTACATCAGATCTCATGGAGATCTTGACAAAGATTCCCCTCACTTAATGAGTAAAAGCATAAAAACTTACAAGTTGATTTCTGGCCGTAGTGTTTCCCGATAGTGCCTTTCTAAGATGCTAAATTTCACTCGGCAATAATTTGTTTGTTTGTAGGCTACTTTTGGTCCATTATATCGATATTCACGCTGAGGCGGTGCACGTAGTCGTTGTAATCATTATAATGCATGAAAAATCGAGAATTATAGTTGTTATTCCAAAGTACATTTACTGTCGTTCCCTAGGAGGTGGAGCCATTTTCTTTGGCCTAACATCTCGCACCCTCTTCACGGGTCTCCAAGTTGGATTCCCAACGATATTGCTGATAATCTACATGGACACACTCACTTTCTTGATGGATAACTTGAGGTCTCCAGATGTCAATGTATAACATGACACGCTGAAATACGTAGAGTACCGTACGCACGCCTTTGTTGGTCGGGATACAACCTTCTTCCCGAATGCATCGTCACGCGTTTATGATATGCTTGTGGAGCATGCTCGTTGAGTCGTCGCCCATTCCGAGTAGGTGTTGGTTCCACCTTTGCCTCGAATAGTAGAGTTGCGGGGGTGGAATGGCGACACAGCTTTGGCCGTCATGTGCAACGGGTTCCTTCTCGTGACTCGGAACTTCTTTTGATACGAGTGGACGGATTCTCACTCTGATGAATACTTTCGTCACTAGATTTTTCTTTGTTGGAGAACGAGTTGTACTTTCTAAGCCACATTTATCGCCCATGAGCATGTTGCCATTTCTGCTTGGGATCTCTTCCCATTCTTTTAGAGGATTTCTCGAAGATTTCAAGATTGTCTCTAATTCTCCTTCACGTTTTCTCGAGAGATTTTACTTTGGCTTCGGTAGCAGCCCAAATCATTTCTGTCTTGCTTTCAAGATGAGACTTAGTCTCATTTAGATTATGAGCTGAGATTGGATGATTACTCTCAATGAGTTTTTCTAAATCGACTTTGGCTTTGCTTTACGCAATCCAACTGACATATTTTTCGTAATTATTTTTCAAATAAGTCATTTTCTTCTTTCGGCTCTAAGTTAGAGAATTTCCAAGTCAGTATGTTTTCTCCTTTCAATATCTCATGGGCTGCTTGAATGTTATTAAATTCATTCAACATGTTTTCAAAAGTATGAGATGCATTTATAGGAATAGTTGGAGGTGGAGCTTACCTCATCATCATCGCCGTCTTCATTTTCTTTCTTTAACTTCTCGACCATAGAGCACACATAAGCTCTATCCTCTAGCTCATCATCGAGATCGATTACATCTATCAGGTGACCACCGAAGACATTCTTAGGTCTTTGTTGATCACGAGCGGAGCTTTTGATTCTCCAATGAAGGCTTTGAGTTTTTCTCTCATCCTCGTTTCTCCAGTCCATCAAAACTCGTTAATGTGAAACATAGATATCTTATTCTCGAGATAAAGGTATCCATATTAGAGGATGGGAATTACAAAAGATCGTTTCGAAAATAAGTATTTTTAAGAGATCTCGATTCGATTAAAAATGCTGATCGATTCTTTTAGAATCAACCGCACTGGATACCAATTGTTTAGTCCCCTTTTCAAGTATACTCATCTGACAATTGGGAAATGTTTAAGCAACGAGAATAGTCGACATGGTTTTCAATATCGAGTGAGCTTTAAGTCTTTAATATAGTAAGTTGCCGCTCGATACCATCAACTCGGTCTATTCTCCTCCCGTTAGCTTGTTAGTGCGCAGGGGGTTTTGCGAGTTGTATACTCTATATAAATTGGCAATTGTAGAAAAGCAAAGATGTGGCCGTAAAGGTAAATAAACACGGTATTTAAGTGGTTCGAGGTAAAACCCTCTACGTCCACCGGTCCTCCACATAGGAGTAAAACGTTTGGCCATAAATACTGGCGTACCACAACTATGTATTTATAATCAAACCCTATCCTTGTATCGTTCACACGAGATAGATACAAGTAGACCGCCGCTCTCAAGCCGTTCCTCACACGTATGGTTAAAGCTTCCTTCTTGACTCAGCTTCTTCACACACGCTTGATTCCAAAGCTTCGTCCCCTCTTATTCGTCCACAATACTGTGCTCAGAATAACTTGTTGAGTTCACACTGGAGCTCGGCTTTACACAAGGTAAAGGTAGGTAACCGGGTAAGAAATGACAGCAGCCTTTGAATATGAAGTTCTTGATGCTTGATGATGACTGTTCTTGATGTTGAGCATCTGTATATCTCTTTGGATCTTAACTCTGCGTAAATCTTACGGAGATATGTTTTTGCTCTGATGTATATAATGATAGCTTCTTCACTTGGTAACTTCGGTTATGTATATATTGTGATATATGTATATATATATCTTCAAAGCGCTCTTATATGAGATATATATAGTCTTCCTCGAATATTATATCCGTTGAGATAGATCCGTCATAGGCGAGATTCCGTGATAATGGCAAGATAGACAGGGATCAGGGATATTGCGGGATTTGAAGATCTCTGTGCCTTCAAAGATGTTAAATACTTTATCAACTTCAAAGATGTTAAATACTTCTTTATCACAAGCGTGTACTGGACTTTAGTGAATACTAAAGATTCCTTTTCAGAAATGGTCTTCACCCTGTTCTACGTGAATGTCAGATCCACTAGTCGTGTATCCATATTTGGAATTAGGGGCCGCGCCAGATGGAAGGGTGTCAGACAGGTTCGAGACAGCCTTCCACTTGGTGCTTACTTAGACTTTGTTCTTCGTATCTTGGTATATGCGCGAGCTTCTTGGTCGGAGGTATCTTTGCGCCGTGATAAGGTCTTCGATACGATGTGGATTGCAACTTCAACTCGGCTTGCGACTGCAGGCTTACTTTGTATCAAGATTTGGGCTTTGTTGTTTGTTCAAATTATCAAAACATCATTTATCCCAACAAGGATCCATCTCTAGATGGAACCAAGCTCATTTATAACCACAAGTACACAAATGATCAACGATTATAATTAATTCCACAAACTCGAAGAAATTTTAAACAAAACCAAGATTAACTACAAAGGTAGTTTGAAAATTTTAATTTATCTTATGTCCAATCAAATACAATAACTTTTTAAATGTATATTCGAGATAATGTTAAGCACTATACATTTAAATAAGGCGATTCCCTCAAGTTAATGTTTTATTATCCCTCTCTCCCCCTCCCCTCCCCTCCCCCCTCCCCCCCTCTCTCCCCCTTCTTATAACACCCCCAAATCTCATAAGGGACATTAAACGTCGTAGAACCTTCAAGGTCTACTAGGATAACACATGACACATAATTCACAAAAAAACCCATAGGACATTAATGATAATAAGTAGGGCCGTGGCCTCGGCCAAATATTTCGGTTCAATACTAATAAAACACAGAGTGAGATGTATTCAATGCCCACGCAGGGACTTCAACGACATTATTAACCAATAACACGTTCACTCGGCTACTTCAACCAACAAGCGAATGAACATAATAAAATAAGGAACAGGCTAAGGCCTCATCATCATGCTAGGCCATCCGTTGCATGCGTATCCCGCGCTTGCTCCCCAACTCGCCAACCGAAATGCATGAAACGCATTTCCATCATTTAGGGGTTAGCATTCGAATAGCTAGTGAAAGTACCACAATTACACCACATTATATACTAATACAATTCAACACACTCAATTCTTTATGGAAAACATTTGCAATCAATATCCAGAATATCACATTTTACATCAAAAACAGTATATCAACATATTTCAACATCACAACTATCCACACTTGGTAACCCACGGCCGTACCCATTAGTATCGACCCCCAGAGATCCCGTCGAACCATCCCCGGGTGGGAAACCACTTCCGCGGCCGTACCCATTAGTATCGGCCCCCAGAGGTCCCGTCGAACCGTACCCAGGTGGAACAAAAACAACACACACGATATCATAATTCATCATTCGTATCAAACCGTAACGCACACAACTGGAGATGTAATACATGTACTTGTTTTGAATAACACGACATGAAGGAAAATGGTGAAAGGAAAATGTTTGGTCAAATAATCTTCACAGCCTCGCTCTATCACAATAGTGATATATAATCAAACACGACATTGCGGAAGCGAAAGAATTCGCCCGAGTTCTACCCGTTGGAACAATTTATCGAACACTACGAGGCATTATAGGATATAATGGAATAATGGAAGGGTTTATGAATTCTATTCCACAATATCATAACAATTGTAAAGGATAGCGAATACACAACACTAATCCAACAACAATATCGACTAGATGGAAAAATAAGATGATGTTACAGAAAATCCCCAAATTCCCAAAACTAGGGTTGAGCCGATTTACCTTGATTCGAAGATGAACAACGAATGATTTGGTGTTAGAGTAGTGTTATGATGCTCGAATATACTTCTCAATGGAGTGCAGGTGGAATTGGGACGATCCCTAAGGTGGAGAATCGCTCCCATCGCGCAAAAGGAGGAGGAAAGTGAAAATGGGGAAGAAAGGCATTGCCCGGTTTATATCTTGCCAGAGGCGGTGGCATTCTGGCCGTAAAATGGGCACCTTTACGTCCGTAAGGGTGTTCACGAACTCCACCGACAAACCACCTTGCATTATGTCCGTTCACGGAAAGGACATTACGGCCGTAATGACCATATGAAGTCTTACTACTGTAACGTATACAATCTTACGGCCGTAACTTTCGGCCACGGCAAAGAGTTAGTACGGTTTTGAAACAACGGCTAGACAAAAGCGGAATGAGAGTGCAAGGGGTGAAACCACGAAATATGAAGATCTTTTCTTGACGTGATAAACATAAAAACCATCACATGACCCGGCCATCAGAGGTCGAATAACAAATTTTAACATCAGCGCCCAAAATACTAGGAATTTACAAAAGCGACCCAAACATTCGAAATCTAGATTCGAGGTCCGACAACAACTCCGAAAACCGCAGCAGGTCTTAAAATATTACATAAACTCGTAAGAACAACGAAGTGTTAGCTTGAACAAGATTTGCGAGGATCGAGCCTCCATCTGAAAAGTTACAATAATTGCATATACTCATAAATCGACTCTGAACTCGTTCGGATGGTAAAGAATGTAAAACGAAATAGTTTAGACACCAAAACAATTACAAGCGAGTCATCCGAATGGAAATATACCAACATTAGAAATATACTAAAAATAAAAGAAGCGAATATTACATTCTCTACCTTTAAAAAGAAGTTTCGTCCCGAAACATAGAGAATAAAAAGCTCGAGATAACTAGCACGCATACTCTCTTCGGTTTCCCACGTCGCTTCCTCGATACCCTGCCTCGACCACTGTACCTTAACTAAGGGGATGGTTTTGTGCCTAAGTTGTTTTGCAGAGCATTCCGTAATCTGAATCGATCTCTCCTCCAAATGTGATGTGGACCTAGTTCAACCTCTCCAAAATCGATAATATAGCTAGGGTCAGTATATACTTTCAAGTTGGGAGACATGGAATACGTTATGCACATGACTCAGGGACGGTGGCAGCTCCAACCGATATGCAAGTTCTCCAACTCTCTCTAAAATATCGAGCAGTCCGATATATCTCGTACTAAGTTTACCCTTCCAGAGCGGTAAACTCCCCAAGTCGGCGACACCTTGATAAAACATGGTCTCAACCTCAAACTCTAGCGGTAGGCGTGCGTGCCGGCGTAGGACTTCTGTCGACTGGGCCGTTAACAACCTATCACGAATCAAGGCAATATTCTCTCTCATCTCAACTACCATATCGGAGTTCAATGCCAATCAATACGAATGCATCATCCCAACATAACGGAAATCTACACCTCCTTAGTACAACGCCTCAAGTGGTGCCATTTTGATCGAAGCGTGCCAACTATTGTTGTACGTGAATTCAAGCAATGGCAAATGCGACTCCAAATCATCCTTCGGTCCTAAGGCACATGGTCTCAACATATCCTCAAGTATGTGAATCGTCTGCTCGCCGGGATGGTAGGATGTGCGAGCCTCAATTGGGTCCACAGATCACGATGAACATCCTACCAAAAATGTGATATAAACCGACCATCTCGATCCGAAATAATAATCTTAGGAGTCTCGTGCGGCCTCACGATCTACCTTAATGAACACTCGGGCTAAATCTCTT
Organism: Orobanche coerulescens; assembly: GCA_033398695.1. Lineage (NCBI taxonomy): Eukaryota > Viridiplantae > Streptophyta > Magnoliopsida > Lamiales > Orobanchaceae > Orobanche > Orobanche coerulescens. The sequence continues at coordinate 135,310,675 of CM065817.1, forward strand.
CGGTCCCCACGTATCCTTAATACTCGTAAAATGAACAGTTTAGTTAGTTGATCGATAATAACGAATCATGTTCATTTCGATCCAGTCTTAGGCATACCGGAAATGAAATCCATGAAAATATCCTCCACTTTCATTCAGGAATTGGAAGCGGCCGCAAACAATCCTGGGCGTTGATGCTTTCGATCTTAACCAGCGATGGTCGAACACTTTAACCTGAGCTCTGGTGGCGTCCAAGTATTCAAGTTACTCCACCGGTGGTTACTCCTTACATCTTTGTACATTTTGCTTGTACCATGATGTATGGAATAAGAGCATAGTATGAGCTTCTTTAAAGATTTTTACTGTCTCAACTCGACATCACACGGTATACCTGATACGCATCGAAATCTTAGAATTCCGTCATCACGAACCCTGAAACCAGAGCTTTCCCTTTCTTCACATACTCCCTTATCCGGACTAAAATGGATCATCATATTGTCTCGCCACGATGTCGTTAATAAACGGCGAAGTGATTTCTAACGTACACCGACCTTGAACTTCAGAACCCAAACCTCGATATTAACAAATCAAATCCCTCTGGATCCCGCTTTGAGGTGTAAGTACCTCTAGCATCCGTGAGCTATCGGCTTACGACTCAACGCATGCGCCACTACATTGGCCTTGCTAGGACGATAAAGAATATGGAGATCATAATCTTTAATTTATTCTAGCCACCTATGATGACTCATGTTCAGCTCCTTAATTGAAGATGTACTTGAGCTCTTGTGATCTATGTAAATCTTACACAACAAACCATAGATATAATGCCTCCAAATTTTTAAAGCATAAACAACCGCAGCTAACTCCAAATCATGAGTAGGATAGTTCACTTCATAAGGTTTCAACCGATGAGATGCATAAGCAATAACTCTATCTCTGCATCAAAACACATCGAAGCCCAGGCCCGACGCATCACGTAAACCACAAAATCCTCGTTCCCGTAGCTAAAGCTAGCGCGGTGGTCAAGCTGTTTCTTCCAACTCATCAAAGTTATCTCTTTCTATCTGCGTTCCTCAAACTTAAGTTTTTGAAGTAATTGCGTGAGTGGTCGAGCGATCTTAGAAAATCCATCAACGAACACGAGGCATAGCCCCACAAGTCCCAAAACTCCTCACTTCTTTTACATTCTTGGCGGTTCCCATGTCAATACACCTCTATTTTCTCGGATCAACCCGAACTCCTTCCTGAAATCCATGCACGAGGAATGTTACCTCCTTGAGCCAAAACTCACACTTAGAAAATTTCGCCATAATTGCTCAACTCTCAAAATGTCTAACACAATCCGGAGATGTCTTGCGTGTTTCTCCGACTCAGGGAATAGATAAGGATGTCATCGATAAATACGACTATGAATTTGTCCGGATACTCGATAAAGACTTTGTTCATCAAGCGCATGAACATTGTTTGGGCATTGGTTATCACGAAAGGCATAACCACAAACTACGTAATAGCCATATCTAGTCAAAGGCGGCCTTCGGTATATCACTATCCCGAATCCTCAATTGGTAATAACCCAATCGTAAATCAATCTCAGAAGACCATCACTCCACAGGTGATCAAATAAGTCGTCAATCCGAGGTAAAGGGTATTTATTTTAATGGTCAACTTGTTTAATTCTCGGTGATCGATGCGTAAGCGAAGCGACCCATCCTTCTTCTTAACAAAAGCACGGGCGCACTAGGTGAAGCGCTCGGTCGTATATACCCCTTATCCGTAAATTCTCCTAATTGTTTATTCAACTCCAACATCTATGATGGTGCCATATGGTACGGTGCCCAAGAGAAAAGTGCCGCATTCGGCTCTAGATCAATAAAGAACTCAACTTCCCATTGTGGTGGTAATCCAGACAAGTCATCCGAAAATACATCAAAAATATTAGTTCACCACTAAAATCGACGACATGTCAACTCCACCACCTTCCGATTTCAAAGCGTAACACCAATAGCCTACACAACCCTAGTTTAGAAGTTTCATCGCCTTCATGGTGCTAATCACATTCCACTGATCTACGAGCTTACAACCTGCAAAGTATGCTCCATGCCATCCTCGACCGCTATCGAGATGGTATGAGTCAGATAAATCCGTGATAGCACCATGACAATTTAGCCGATCATATCCGATGATCAAACCTCGCCTTTTATGTCTACCGTAATAAGGTTCGAGGGCCAATCTCGGTTCCAGATCCTCACCGGGTAATCTCTAACTTCTCGATTCCGACCATATGATACCCACTATGAGCGGCTCACTCTCAAACAATCAATCAATACCGTCTGACATACACAATTGAAGCAATAAAAGAGTAAGTAGCACCGAATCAAAAAGCTTTGAAACCGGATGACAAAGGATCGAGTGGTACCTGATGCCGCTGCGGCATCTGTTTCCTTTGTGCATCTCATATGATATAATCGGGGGTGTAATGAGCCCAAACTCAATATTGCACGGCGGTCCAGGTGACTGACCTCTGTGCTTTGAGCTATGAGGAACTTTGAGTGGTTGAGTCCTATAATTAACACCATGTTCTTTACGAATCGTAGTGGTATCCGGGCAGCTCGCGGCGTACAGTAGCCCTCTCACAATGTATTGCCCGATGTCATGTGCCCACAAGTAAGCAATTAACTAATGAGAGTAGACAATCTTTCGCCACATGCTCGTATTGATTGCGGTTAAAACAAACTCTACTACAGTGTAATGGGTGGGTGGCGATTACCACGAGACCCCCTGATCCGATGAAACACCTCTTCCGAGATACCGATATAGGCTGAGATCACAGCCGCCACCCCTACTTGGAAAGCGCCGGTAGTCTTTGTTTCTTCGCCTCGAAACGACTATGACTCAGAGCTTATCTCAATCGATGAAACGATCCTGGTACTCCTTCAATGTGTCACACATGGCGGTGCCATGCTCGCACGATATGAGGCTTCATGCGCATATTGAAGTAGCAAATTTTATCGGCTTGGGCCTCACTTGCTCTTTCACGAATCCCAATGTGGTTATAGGTGATGATGGCACGAGAGATCGGCACATCACAGCGTAGCGATAAGAACTCCACAATCCTATGCTCCTTGATGGCAGCGGTGTATTCTGCTTCCATAGCGGTCATAAACTCCTCCCAGGTTGCTACCTGGTCATGGGCATCGGGCTTCCCACCACTCTGCAGACTTCCTTATCCGGGAGGTGCGAGCATTAGGTACCCTCCTTTTATTGGGACAAGCTACAACATCGAACGTCCTATCCAGTAGAAAAAGCCAATTCTCCCAACCTAGGAGTGGTAGAACAGTGAAGCAAGGAGGTGCATCTTAGTCACTTTTTGAAGCCATTTACTATCTCATCTTAGGAGTCGGGGGTGGATTCCGATGTCACCTTGAGCTATCCGAGCTAACTAAGCTATCAAGCTTGAAGCATAGCCGTAATAATTGCACTTTTGTTAATTTTCCGTTTTGGTGCTCCTGTATTTTGACACTCGTTGTAAGTGTTTAGTGAGTTGATGTTGATCTTGGAGTTCATATTATTTGGAATTTACTTCTTCTTGTATAGATCGTTGCTGCATTGGATTTTTGATAAGATTCTATCACCTGTGCATGAGGTGTAGCGCACGCAACGTTCCCTTCATAGAGCACGCTATTTGAGTACTGATAGCGCATGCTACCTTTCAATAGTAGCGTACGCTACTAGTGTATTTGAGGCGCATACCCGTAAAGGTCTGGGTGGAATCGAGATTAAGTAGCATAAGCTCTGTGTTGAAGATAGCGCATTTGTATTAGTAGCGCATGCTAATCAATGCGGATGAGCGCGCTAAGGCTTGAGCATGGCGAGGACAATAGGTTCGGACTTCAAGTGCAGGCACCAACTATTAGGTAGCGTCACGCTAACTCTAGGCTAGTGCACGCTAATTAGAGGCATTAGCGCACGCTAATCGAGGTGTTAGCGCATGCTAGAGTATTAAGTAGCACATGCTAACGATTGAACAGAGGCCATTGGACTGCCGGTGAACCCGTTAGCGCGCCTTATTATCGGATTAGCGCACGCTAATACCCATTTTATATAAATAGTACACTTCACACCCTAATTCTTCAATTTTCCATTTCTTATACTTCCTGGGACGAAAATGGGCGATAAGTGAATATCTCCATGACATATCATCATCCATCAACATCCTCAAGCTTATAGTTAGGATTATTCAACGTCTAATCTTCTCCACTGTTCTAAATTGAGGTAAAGTTCCCTTAACCCTAGATTTTCAGGATTTGGGGTTTTCTTTCCGATCTCTTCCATTCAGCTTGTTGTTATGGTGGAATATGTCGAGTATGAATTATCTACCTTGGATACATGTTTCCTATGGATTTATTGGTATATTTGGAATTATTGAGTATTTGGGATAGTTGATTGTGATTCACCATCCAAGAGTTTTATTCTGGAATACATGTATCGTGGGTAGTAATTTCGTGTGGATTCAATTTATTTTCATACCGATGAATTATTGATAGTTGATTATGAACTTGTCTAGGTTCGAGTTGTCGATTGCTTCAACCTTGGTACCTTGTTATCAAGTACCCTTTTCTCTCGTCCGGGCGAGTGATTCTTGTGAAATCTATATTCTTAAATGTGAAAAGTAATGCATATGAGTGTGAAAGTTATATTCGTTCACTCAGAGAGGGCCTGACGAGGCCGATGAGGAGATCTGCGCATTGTCGGGTCCGCAAACATTTGGGTTAGCCACTCCAAGAGGGCCTGGCGAGGCTGAGGAGAGATTCGTGCATTGTCGAGTCCATGGTTGTCGAGGAGAAATTGTCACTATTGAGATATATTTGGATAATTGATTTTCCGGAAAATCATAATCATGTCTTTGAATTTGGTGCATGTACTTTTGCGTCTAAGATGTGACGTTTCACTTGTAATACTTGCTCTAACTCCTCTCGTGGGGAAGACTCTTTTCTTGTATTTGAGTTTGAAGGATCAAACGGCGAGCACCGAGGCGGTACGATGATGAAGGAGGCGTGGTACCGTGGCTAATCATGTTCTCTTTATTTTGGGCATTGTCCTTTGGACAATTTTTCCTTGTATTAATAGATGGTACTCGAGTACTATAGGAGTTCCTTTCCCAATTGATGTATAACTTTCTTGTATTTCCTTGTGATCTTTGATGTTGTTTGGTTGGAGCTTCCTTGTCCTGTCTCGGATTTATTGATTCTATGTGGATATTGTGAAATTGAATGTGTTATGTGTAAAAATTAGCCTGGGGGTCCCGGGCTGAGGATTAGCACTGTAATATTATCCTAAAATCTCGAGGGTGTTACGAATGTGGTATCGAGCTTAGGTTTATGGATACCTAGGTTGTCAGTCTATTAGGTCTAATTGTATTATTAGAGAGCACGGTATTATCCATGACTAGTCATTTCTTACGGCAGGTACTCGTAAGTTCCTTATCTCCTTTATCTTCTTTATTTCCTCATTGTAATTTGACTACGGGACATGGGAAATACATATCCATGATAGGGGTATTTTACGAGTTATACTTATGAGTTTGCTTCCCTTTCTCTCTCTAGAATGTTAGCTGGTAGAGGACGTGGATGCGGCCGTGATCGTGGCCGAGGGCGTGGCGCGGCGGCGGGATAGCTATATCCTCGATTACCTTAGAAGGCTTGGCTACGCCTAATTTGTCGGATTGGTTCAATCTGGTACGGTAGCTATCGAGGCGTCGGATGTGGGAGTTGCCACTATGCTTGAACAAGTGGCAAACTAAATAGCTCTTTTGACCCAAGCGGTTCAACACAACCAACCACCTCCTACAATCTTGCAGCGAAGAAATGGTTACAAGATGTGATCCATATCGCCTCCATAGTTTATTAGTGCAAATGATCCGATCATTTGAGAAGATTGGATTAATGAGATGAACAAAGTTTTCATGGCCGTAAATTGTCAGAGGCACGTAAAGTGTCGGTTGCTCGGTATTTTTAACGAGGGACGCTGCTAGTTGGTGGCGGCGATGCACTAGGATTGTGTGGCTTCGTGGGACAAGTTTAAATAATTAATGGAGGCCGAGTTTTGCGGTGGCATGTTCGGGAGGCCGAGTTCGAGCCTTTATTAGGCTAAATCTAGGATTTCCCTATATCTCGGCGATCATTGAATACAACCATCGGCTCAATCATATGAAGAGAGTAGTGAAGGAGCAGAGATAAAATCCATCACTTTGACATACGGATGAAGCCAAAAGTTCGACAATATGTGTCGGGATTTGCTTGCACCACCTTTGAAGGATTATCGAGACAAAGCATTGACTATGATATGTCCTTCACTAATAAACTTGACAAGTGAGTAAGAACAGAAGACCCACTGGAAAGTTTTCTAGTGGTAGAAATGGCAATCAATGGGGGTCTCAAGCAAATTATCGATCAGAGGGTCTTCCCATGCGTCGGAAGTAAACGGAATTTCGGAGTTGTACGGTGTGTCCAATCATATCATGACATGTTTTAATTATGGCCGGCAAGGTCATCTTAATCGTGATTGTAGTCTACCTCCTTTGAAGTGTTATAATTGCGGCCGGAAAGGAGATAGAGCTATGTATTGTATGGAAGAGGAAAAGATACATGGGACTCAAGCATCGGTTTCTCGCACAGAGGCAGAGTGTTAATCAAAAATCATCCGTGATCGACCATCCCGAGTTAGAGGCCGGGGCGATCGGTAGAGAGGAGCCCCGTCTTGGTTGATACAACCTCATGTCTATGGGATGAGGAGAGCTGATGATCCAGAGGCTACCATAGGCCACGAGGTATCGTTTATGTTTTATCTTATCCAGTTAGGGTGCTTTTTTATTCCAGTGCTTCTCATTCTTTCATCTCTTTGGATTGTATACGTCACTTGAATATTGAATGCTTGTCTGCTTGTGAACCCTTTGTGGTTAAAATACCTAGCGGGGATAGAATTGTGGGGAATAAGGAAGTTGAAGACTGCCCTGTGTTAATCACAGAAAAAGTGTGGCTTTCGAATTTGATCGTCGTTGATATCGTTGGTGAAGATTTGATCCTCGGCAAAGACTGGCCTGATAGACATGGAGCGGTAATGAATTATCGCACAAAGGTCATATCGATGTTGGCCGAAGACGGTATGGAGCATTCATTTACGAGGCACAAGAGGGGATGTCAGAAATTCATAATTAGCGCCATGAAGGTGTCAAAACTTATTAAAGAAGGTTGTGTTGGGTATTGGTGTTATCCGCGTAAGTAGAGGATGGGAAAGTCGAACTTTCCTCGATTCACATAGTAAATGAATTCCCGGATGTTTATCCGGATGATTTATTGGGACTACCACCGGAGCGTGAGGTTGAGTTTACAATTGATTTAGAATCAAGCGCAACCCCTATTTTTAAGGCACCGTACCATATGGCACCTTGAAATGCGGGAGTTGAAAAGGCAGGTTGGGAGAGTTATTGGATGCGGTCTTGTTCGTAAGAAAGAAAGATTGTTCAACTGCGTTTGTGTATCGATTATCGGGAGCTAAACAAAGTGACCATTAAGAATAAATACCCTTTTGTTTGATCAATTACAAAGAGCTACGGTGTTCTCGAAAATCGACTTGAGGTCTAGATACTATTAGCTTGGATAAAGGAATCGACATTCCTTAAACCGCTTTTCGTACAAGGTACGGGCATTATGAGTTTGTGGTTATGCCTTTTGGATTAACCGATTACACCATTAATATTTATGCGATTGATGAATAAGATATTTATTGAGCATCTTGATAATTGTGTAGTCATCTTCATCGCGATATTTTGGTCTATTCTCATGATGATGAACACACTCGGCATTTGCGATTAGTGTTGGAAATTTTGAGGACTCAGCATCTCTATGCAAAATTTTCTAAGTTCGAATTTTGGTTGAGAGAAGTTGTGTTTCTCAGACATGTGATTTCAGCAGAAGGGGTCCGAGCAGATCCCCAGAAGATTGAGGCAGTGTTAGATTGGGCACCGCCTAAGAAGGTAAAATAAGTTCGTAGATTTTTGGGTCTGGATGGGTATTATTGGAGGTTCGTCGAGGGGTTCTCTAAACTTGCTCGACCACTTACTCAATTAATCCAGAAGTCCGAAAAGTTCGAATGGAATGAAGAGAGAGTTTCGAGGAGCTGAAAAAGCATTTGACTACCCCGTCGGTTTTTGCCCTGACCCAGGGAATCAGTGGGTATTCGGTTTATTGTGACACATCAAGTCAAGGACTTGGGTGCGTACTCTTGCAGCATGATAAGACTATAGCCTATGCTTCACGGCAACTTAAACCGTATGAGTTGAATTATCCCATTCATGATTTGGAATTAGCTGCCGTAGTGTTTGCCTTTGAAGATGCAGCGTCACTAATTGTATGGTTCTTCATGTCGAATTTATACTGACCATAAGAGCCTAAAATAAATTTTTAGTCAAAAGAATGAATATGAGACAACGTCATTGGTTGGAGTTGATAAAGTATTATGACTTGGAAATCCTTTACCATCCGGGAAAGGCGATGTTGTAGCCCGGCGTTGGCCGGAAATTAGTATCACTTGGATGCTTGAGGTCCTCACACCTCAAGTGAAGATCGACAAGAGTTGATTGAGCGGGAGTCGAAGTATGGATCCAGCGAATTCGGGTCAAATGTGTACTCTCGAGATTATTTCGTCCTTGGTTGATGACATCAAGGATAAGCAGGGGAATGACCCAATGTTCGTCAGTGAAGATGGATGTGGAGAAGGGGAAAGCCGGTTTTATGATCTGAGGATAGCATTTTGAGATTTCAAGGGAGGCTTTGTGTTCGGATGACTGCGGATTGAGACAAAGAATCTCAGAAGCCCATGCTACACCTTACTCAATACATCCGGGAGCGAGTAAGATGTACGAGAGATCTTAAGAGAATTTTTTAATGGAATACTATGAAGAGAGATGTCACCGAGTTTGTATCATGGTGTTTGACATGTCAACATGTCAAAATTGAACATCAACGGCCCGGATTGTTGAAGTCTCTTCCTATTCTCGAATAGAAGTGGGAAGATAATACCATGGATTTCATTCTTTGGGATGCGAGGACAAAGACTAGAATGAATATGATTTGGGTCATTGTTAACCGATTGACTAAGTCGGCACACTTTCTTGGCATTAAGGATACTTGGGGACCGGAGCGATTGCCTCGGGTATTTATAGCGGAGATCGTGAGAATGCAGTACGCCAAAGACTATTGTTTCCAATCGAGATGGTCGTTTTGTGTCTCATTTTGGAAATCGCTCTATCGGGATTTGGGCCTTTGAGTTGAGATTGAGTACTTCTTTACATCCACAGTCAGATGGTTAGTGAACAAGCGATCCGGACATTAGAAATATGTTGCGGGCGTGTGCCTGGTGGAGTAGTGATTGGGAAATGCACTGCGTTGGCCGAGCTCACTTACAATAATAGTTGGCATGCATCGATCATAATGGCACCTTTCGAGGCATTATATGGTAGGCGGTGTAGATCCGCTTTGTTGGGATGAAGCTTGAGAATTAGTCGGGACGAGCCCGATATGTTGATGGAAACCAAAGAGAAGATCTCTATCATCCGAGATAGATTGTTGACTGCTCAGAGTCGACAAAAATCCTACGCTGACACTCGCCGTCGGCCCTTAGAATTTGATGTGGGAGATCATGTCCTACTCAAGGTATCACCGACGAAAGGAGTCTACAGGTTCGGGAAGAAGGGCAAGCTTAGCCCGAGGTATATTGGACCATTTGAGATTCTCGATAGAGTTAGTGAGTTGGCCTATTGGTTGGCGTTACCTCCAGCCCTTAGCCACATTCACAATGTATTTCACGTTTCTAAGCTGAGAAGGTATGTCCCAGTGCCGAGCCATATCATTGATTACGGGGATATTGGGATAGCAAATGACGACACGTTTGAAGAGAGGCCAGTGAAGGTCCTGGAGCATCTGTAAAGCAACTCCGGCACAAAACCATTCCATTGGTTAAAGTACAGTGGTCGAGGCACGGAGTTGAGGAAGTAACGTGGGAAACCGAAGAGAGCATGCGTGCTAGATATCCGGAGTTATTCATTTCTTAAGTTTAGGATAAAACTTTCTTTTAGAGGGAGAAGATGTAATACCGTACTTTTGTAAATTTTCTATTTTGGTGCTCCTGTATTTTGACATTCGTTGTAAGTGTTTAGTGAGTTGATGTTGATCTTGGAGTTCATATTATTTGGAAATTACTTCTTCTTGTTCGGATTGTTGCTGCATTGGATTTTTGAAGAGATGCTATCACTTGTGCGTGAGGTGTAGCGCCACGCTACGTTTTCTTCATAGCGCATGCTATCTGAGTAATGATAGCACATCTTTATCATGATGGCGCACGCTACTAGTGTATTTGAGGAGTAGTCCGAGAAGGTCTTGGATTGGAATCGAGATTCATAGCGTACGTTATGTGTTGAAGATAGCGCATGCTAGCTTTATTAGTAGCGCACGCTAATCAGCGATAGCGCCTGCAGTGAAAGGCTTGAGCATGGCAGATGACGGTAGGTTTTGGACTTCAAATTCCAGGCACCAACTATCGTAGCGCATGCTAACTCTGAAGGCTAGCGCCACGTGAATTAGAGCATTAGCGCACGCTAGAGTATTCGTAGCGCACGCTAACGATTGACAGAGGCCACTGGACTACCCGGTGAACCCGTTAGTGCACGCTATTCTCGAGAGATTAGCGCCACGCTAATACCCATTTATATAAATAGGACACTTCAGCCCCCAATTCATCACTTTTCCGTTTCTTCTCCTTTCTTGGGCGATTTTGGGAGATTTGTGAAGATCTCCACGAGATATCATCATCCATCAACATCATCAAGCTTCTAGTTAGGATTATTCAACGTCTACTCTTCTCCACCACTCCAAATTGAGGTAAACTTCACTTAGCCCTAGATTTTCGGGATTTGGAGGTTTTCTTTCCGATCTCTTGATTGACTTGTTGGTATGGTGAAATATGTCGAGTATGAATTATCAGCTTGGATACATGTTTTCCTATGGAATTATTGAGTATTTGGGATGGTTGATTATGATTCACCATCTAAGAGTTTTATTGCCGGAATACATGTATAGTGGGTAGTAATTTTGGGTGGATTCAACTTATTTTCATACTAATGGATTATTGATAGTTGATTACAAACTTGTTTAGGTGCAGGTTATCGATTCCTTCAACCTTGGTACCTTGTTGTCCGTACTTTTCTCTCGTCCAGGCAAGTGATTCTTGTGAAAGTTATATTCTTAAATGTGAAAAGTAATGCATATGAGTGTGGGAGTTTTATTCGTTCATTCCGAGAGGGCCTGACGAGGCCGAGGAGAGATTCGCGCATTGTCGGGTCCATGGTTAATCAGGGAGAAATTGTCACTATTGAGATATATTTGGATAATTGCATTTTCCGGAAAATCATTATCATGGCTTTGAATTTGGTGCATGTACTTTTGCGTGTAAGATGTGACGTTTCACTTGTAATACTTGCTCTAACCCCTCTCGTGTGGGGAAGACACTTTTCTTGTATTTCAGGTTTGAAGGATCAACGAGCGAGCACCGGGGCGGTACGATGATGAAGGAGAGGCGTGGTACTGTGGCTAATCATGTTCTCTTTATTTTGGGCATTGTCCCTTTGGACCATTTTTTCCTTGTATTAATAGATGGTACTCGAGTACTATAGGAGTTCATTTCCCGGTTGATGTATAACATTCTTGTATTTCCTTGTGATCTTTGATGTTGTTTGGTTGGAGCTTCCTTGTCTGTCTCGGATTTATTGATTCCTGTGTGGATATTGTGAAATTGGACGTGTTATGTGTAAAAATTAGCCTAGTGGTCCCAGGCAGGGATTCATGGCGCTGTAATATTCTCAAAAAATTTCGGGGGTCTACAATAGCAGTAGATCCCGTGTCGGCATTATTACCCGACGATTGGTCCTAACTGACTTGCCCATCAGAACTCAAGGGTAAGGTATTCGGCACTGAATGTGAGGCCGAATCTGCGGAAGACTGAGAAAGCAGAACTTCCTCACTAATAACACCACGACCACGGCCTCAGTGCATCCCTAGGTGGTCTACCACGACCTCTCAACATCTTGAAGAATAAGAAATATAAAGATCAAAGTCAGCGATATTCATAATTTATAAAGTTTGTACCACAACTCACGGTTCCAATTTACACCGGAGAAGTAAAATACTTAAATGTAAGAGTTCGAAGAGACTTATAGCCACGGAGTCGCATGAAGAGGTGATAGCACGATGATATTAGGATCAACAAGCGACTCATACGACACAACTGGCGGACCCAAAATTAAACAACGACCTAGGTATTCACAACCTAAGGCTCAAATACCATAAATGTAACACCCAAATCTCATAAGGGACATTACATGCCGTAAAACCTTCACAAGGTCTACCAGGCTAACACATGACACATAATTCACATAGAAAACCCATGATAATAAGTAGGGCCGTGGACTCGGCCAAAATATTTCGGTTGATACTAATAAAACAGAGAGTAAGATGTATTCAATGCCCACGCAGGGGACTTCAACAACATTATTAACCAATAACACGTTCACTCGACTACTTCAACCAACAACTGAATGAACATAATAAAATAAAGAACACCGACTCGAGCCTCATCATCATGCTGGGCCATCCTTTGCATGCGCATCCCGCGCTTGCTCCTCAGCTCGCCCGATACCTGAAATGCATGAAGTGCATTTCCCCCTTTTAAGGGGTTGACATTCGAATAGCTAGTGCAAGTACACAATTACACCACATTATATATTAATACGATTCAACATAATCAATTCTTTCTGGAAAACATTTGCAATCAATATTCCAGAATATCACATTTACATCAATACAGTATATCAACACGTTTCAACATCACAACTATCCACACTTGGTAACCCGCAGCCGTACCCATTAGTATCGACCCCCAGAGGTCCCCTCGAACCATCCCCGGGTGGGAAACCACTTCTGCGGCCGTACCCATTAGTATCGGCCCCTAGAGGTCCCGTCGAACCGTCCCGGTGGAAGAACAACAACAACACACACACGGTATCACAATTCATCATCTGTATCGAAACCGTAATGCACATAATGGAATATAATACATGTACTTGCCTTGAATAACACGACGTGAAGGAAAACGGTGAAAGGAAAAGGTTTCGGTCCGAATAATCTTCACAGTCTCGCTCCTATCATAATAACGATATACAATCAACCACAACATTGCGGAAAAAAAAGAATTCGCCCTAAATTCTACCCGTTGGAATAATTTATCGAACACTACGAGGGCATTATCCGGATATAATTGAATAATGGAAGGGTTTATGAATTCTGTTCCACAAAATCATAACAATTGCAAGGATAGCGAATACACAACACTAATCCAACAACAATATAGACTGGATCAGAAAATATAATGAAGTTACAAGAAAATTCCCCCAAATTCCAAAAACTAGGGTTCAAGCCAATTTACCTTGATTCGAAGATGAACAACGGATGATTTGGTGTTAGAATAGTGTTATGATGCTCGAATAAACTTCTCCAATGGAGTTTGGGTGGAAATCATATGATCCATTGGCTGGAGAATCGCTCCCATCGCGGAAAGTGAAAAATAAGGAAGAAAGGCTGCCCGGTTTATATCTTGGGCGGGCATTCTGGCAAGTAACATGGGCACATTTACGGCCGTAAGGGTGTTCACGAACTCCTGGACAAGCGCACATCGCATTACGGCCGTTACGGAAAGGACATTACGGCCGTAATGTAGAACATTACGGCCGTAATGTATGAAGTCTTATGGCCGTAATGCATACAATCTTACGGCCAAGTAACTCGGCCACAGCGAGTCGATCGATTTTGAAACAACGACTCGACAACAACTGGAATGAGAGTGCAAAGGTGAAACCACGAAATACGAAGATCTTTTGCGCGTGATAAACATAAAAACCATCACATGACCCCGGCCATCCGAAGGTCGGAATAACGAATTTTAACACCAACGCCCAAAATACTAAGAATTTACAAAACGAGCTAAATATTCGGAAATCTAGATACGAGGTCTGACAACAACCCCGAAAACTGCAACAGGTCTGAAAATATTACATAAACTCGTAAGAACAACGAAGTGTTATCTGGAAAAGTTACAATAATTGCATATACTCATAAATCGACTCTGAACTCATCCGGATGGTCAAGAATATAAAACGAAATAGTTTCAGCACACCAAAACAATTACAAGCGAGTCTTCCAGAATGAAAATATACCAACAATGAAAATATACTAAAAATAAAAAGTACGAATATTACACCCCTCCCCCTCCCCTCTCCCTCTCTCTCTCTCTCTTCCTCTCCCTATCCCTCTCTCTCTCTCTCTCTTTAATATGTACATTACAGTTCATGTAGGACCCCATTCAAGATAGAACTACGCTCATTTATAAGCCCATTTATACCATTAGTACATAAATGATCAACGATTATAATTAATTCCACGAATTTGATGAAAGTTTAAACAAAACCAGCACACTATAAAGGTTGTCTGAAATTCTTAATTTATCTTACCAATCTTTAAAATACACTAACTTTTTAAATGTATATTCAGATAATGTTAAGCACGATATTTAAATAAGCAGATTTTTGACATTAATGTTTTCTTATCTCTCTCTCTATGATATATACAATTGAGTTCATGTAGGATCCCTCTCTAGATGGAACCAAGTCCATTTATAACCATTAGTACATAAATGATCAACAATTATAATTAGTTCCACAAACTCGATGAAATTTTAAACAAAACCAACGCACTATAAAGGTAGTTTGAAATTTTTAATTTATCTTACCAATCTTTAAATACAGTAACTTTTTAAATGTATATTCAAATAATGTTAAGCACTATACATTTAGATAAGCACATATTTGAAGTTAATGTTTTATTCTCTCTCTCTCTCTCTCTCCCTATCCCTCTCTCTCTCTCTTTAATATGTACATTCGAGTTCCTGTAGGACCGCTGTCTAGATAGAACTACGCCCATTTATAAGCCCATTTATACCATTAGTACATAAATGATCAAAGATTATAATTAATTCCACAAATTCGATGAAATTTTAAACAAAACATCACACTATAAAGGTAGTTTGAAATTTTTAATTTATCTTACCAATCTTTAAAATATAGTAACTTTTTAAATGTATATTCACATAATGTTAAGCACGATATTTAAATAAGCAGATTTTTGACATTAATGTTTTATTCTCTCTCTCTCTCTCTATATATATATATATATATAATATATATACAATTGAGTTCATGTAGGATCCCTCCCTAGATGAAACCAAGCCCATTTATAACCATTAGTACATAAATGATCAACGATTATAATTAATTCCACAAATTCGATAAAATTATAAACAAAACCAGCACACTATTAAGGTAGTTTGAAATTTTTAATTTATCTTACTAATCTTTAAAATACACTAACTTTTTAAATGTATATTCAGATAATGTTAAGCACTATACATTTAAATAAGCAGATTTCTGAAGTTAATATTTTATTCTCTCTCTAATATATACAATTGAGTTCATGTAGGATCCCTCTTTAGATGGAACCAAGCCCATTTAAAACCATTAGTACACAAATCAACTATTATAATTAATTCCACAAATTTGATGAAATTTAAAACAAAACGAGCACACTATAAAGGTAGTCTGGAATTTTTAATTTATCTTACCAATTTTTAAAATACAGTAACTTTTGAAATATATATTCAGATAATGTTAAGCACTATATTTAAATAAGCAGATTTTTGCAGTTTTATGTTTTACTCTCTCTCTCTCTCTCTCTCTCTGTCTCTCTCTCTCTCTCTCTCTGTAATATATACAATTGAGTTCATGTAGGATCCCTTTGTAGATGGAACCAAGCCCATCTATAACCATTAATACATAAATGATCAACTATTAATTAATTCCATAAATTTGACGAAATTTTAAACAAAACGAGCACACTATAAAGGTAGTCTGGAATTTTCAATTTATCTTACCAATCTTTAAAATACACTAACTTTTTAAATGTATATTCAGATAATGTTAAGCACTATATTTAATTAGGCAGATTTTTGAACTTAATATTTTATTATCTCTCTCTCACTCTCTCTCTATGTAATATATACAATTGAGTTCATGTAGGATCCCTCTATAGATGGAACCAAGCCCATTTATACCCATTAGTACATAAATGATCAACGATTATAATTAATTCCACAAATTCGATGAAATTTTAAACAAGATCAGCACACTATAAAGGTAGTTTGAATATTTTTAATTTATCTTACCAATGTTTAAAATACAGATACTTTTTAAATGTATATTCAGATAATGTTAAGCCCTATACATTTAAATTAGCATATCTTTGAAGTTAATGCTTTATTCTCTCTCTCCCTCTCTCTCCCTCTCTCTAATATGTACGTTCGAGTTCATGTGGGACCCCTCTCTAGATAGAACTACGCCCATTTATAAGCCCATTTATACCATTAGCACATAAATGATCAACGATTATAATTAATTCCATAAATTTGATGAAATTTTAAACAAAACCAGCACACTATAAAGGTAGTCTGAAATTTTTAATTTATCTTACCAATCTTCAAAATAAAGCAACTTTTTAAATGTATATTCAGATAATGTTAAGCACGATATTTAAATAAACAAATTTTTGAAGTTAATGTTTTATTATCTCTCTCTATGTAATATTGTTGGGATAAACAATCCTGTTTTGATAACTGCCATCATACAGCAAAAAACTCGAAAGAACTAAAATGCCGCTAAGTATGGAAGCAGTCTGGAATCTCCATAAAACCCTTCCATACAGTAATTGAAGATCTCATGGAGTCTATCCTATAGAGCCTACAGCTACAGCAAAAGACAATGTGTCGGATACATCAGTCAAGCTGTAAGATGTTTTACTTAGGAAAAGTAAAACACATCCGACAGGCATGATTAAAGAAATTCTTTAAACCGTTGTGAGATAAACATTGTTTATTCATAAAGTATTCACGGTTAAGCGGTATTTAATGCGGCGAGTGAGACAAGTCGGAACACAATGAAGAGCATTTAATGCGAAGTCAGAAATAATGTCTGAAGCATTAAATGCGATCTGATTTAATTTAAATATTCAGCAAGCCGCCAATCAGAGACGTCAACATCTCACCCACATGCAATGGCTAAATTTATAATGGATGCATTTTCCAAAGGTTATAAATACCTCAATTGCCAGAAGTCTAAATGGCACAGATATATACGAAGAATTCATACTCGCAAAATCTCTGACAAAGATTCTGACAATCTAAGATATATCAAGAGCAAGTATATTTCGCAAGCATACAATGTATCTACAGTGAAGAAATATACTCAAAGAGAACAGCACAACATACAGCAAACGTATATCAAAGATCAAGCTGCTATTCAGAGAATTCTACCTTTTACCTGCTAGATAATCACCAGCCCTGTGTGGACTGAAGATCCTTGCGTATTCCAACCTGTGTGGGAAGAATAACATTGCAGACGAATCTTCAAACTGTGTGTGAAGAAGCAAGTCATGGAAGAGCTCAAGCCAATCTGTGTGAACGGCAAAAAGCTTTGTTCCCTGTATCAATCTGTGTGAATGATACAGAGACAGGTTTAGTTATGGTCACGTAGTTGTGTACATAGTGATCATAATAAACGTTTTACTCATGTGTGGAGAACTAGTGGACGTAGAGAGGTTTACCTCGAACCACTTTGTGTTATTTACCTTCTATCTTCATTGTTTTCATAACTGTGATTTATATAAGTATACATTGCTAAAACCCTGTAGGCACCAAGCAAACAAGAGAACACCTAGTTGCTGTAGTTACAGCAACTCACACCTAAACTTCCGCTACGGAAAATAACTTCTAAAAACCGTACAACTTGTAGTTCTATATCTTGCCAAACTGTTACTCGTATATTTAGTGGCCAATAAGTGGTATCAGAGAGGTTGATTCTAAAAAGAATCAGTCGTATTTTTAACCGAATCAGATCCATCAATCACTTATTTTTTGAAAATAGTCATATCTTTCCTATATTCTCTAATGGGTACCTCAATGATAAACAAGGTTCCTATGTTTTTGATTAATGAGTTTGATGACTGGAGAATCAGGATGGAATCCCATCTTTCTGCCATGCACGAGGAGATGATATTTGTCATCCAAGAAGGCCCCATAAAGATAATGAAGGTTAATCTCGCTGCAAGGATAGAAGGACAACCTCATGCTGAAATGCTCGGGAATGAGCGTGAGCAATGGACAACAGAAGATCGCAAGTGTGCGAACCTCAATAATGTTGCTAAGAATGCTCTATTAATCACTCTCGACAAAGGCATATTCTCGAAGGTAAAGAGTTGTAAGACAGCTAAGGAAATATGGGAGAAACTCAAGATGATTTGCGAGGAAACTGAGCTCTCAAAAGAAAATAAAATTTCAAAACTTACTCAGTAATTTGAATCTTTTGAAATGAAATCTTCCGAAACTCTTGAGGAGCTTGACCTCAGATTTAATGGCATTGTCACTGAACTTGAAGCATTGGGTAAAGTGTATACCCAAAAGGAGAAATATTTGAGAATCTTTAGATCACTCCTGTCCGATGGGACATTAAGACTACAGCTATGTGTGTGTCATGTAATCTTAATGATATTTTTACTTTTGACCTCTTCTCTGACCTGAAAGAATTTGAGTACGATATTGACAGGAGAGAGATGGACGAAGAGTCACCTGCCAAGACTTATCTGACAGGAGACACAGCACCCAACACATCGAGTCCACCCACAAGGCTGCGGTGATGATGATATCCTGTAACAAGATGAAATGGCCCTTCTTATGCATAAATTCAAGAAATTCATCAAACAGTCTGGAAAGACTCGATTCAGGCCCAAGCCTTTTCCCAAGGTAAGCTCGGAATCTCCCTCTTTTGGTGATTCTAACTTGTGCTACAACTGCAGGAAACCAGGTCACAATGCAAATAAGTGTCCTCACCCAAAGGTGCTAAAGTTGTCGGAAGCCGAGCAACAATAAAAGGATGAAATAAGGCGTGTCTGAAAAAATAAGCTCAAGGCCCTGATTGGTGAATCAGAAACCTCGCCCGCATCAACCAAGACCGAAGAGTGCCTTCAGGCAGTCACTGATAGTGACTCGTCCGATGATGAGATTAAAAATAAAGCCTATATGTGCTTTATGGCCAAAGAAATACAGGACAACGAAGACAACGATGATGAGGTGAGCTCAACATCAACTGCTCCTGTAAATACATCTCATACTTTTGAAAACATGATGAATGAATTCAAAAATATTTAAAAGGACCATGAGACTCTGAAACGAGAAATCATATAGCTCGAACTTTCAAACTTAGAGCTGAAAGAAGAAAATGACTTGCTGAAAAATAACTATGAAAATATGTCTACTGATTGCAAAAACATCAAGGTCACATATGAAAAACTCATGGAAAGCACTCATCAACTTGCTAACAATCTAAATGAGACTATGTCTTATAATGAAACCAAGACAAATGATTATTCTTTGCTCGAAGCTAAAGTGGAATCCCTTGAAAAGCGAGAAGAAGAATTAGAGACCATCTTGAAATCATTCGAGAAATCCTCTAAACGGATGGAAAAAATTCTAAGCACCGGGCAACATGATCATGATAAAAGTGGCTTAGCATATAACTCATTCTCCAACAAAGGGAAATCTAGTACGGTGTTTGTCAGGGGTGTGGAATCCATTCCTGTACCTGAAGAGACCCCGAGTCCCGTTAAGGCAACAGTTGCCCGCGTACAGCAAAGACTGCCATTCCGCCACCAAATTCATATCATCGACAATGGAACCCTCAGCCTGAAGGACCTTGTTGTGTCGAGAATTATACTCTCCGACCGGCGATCGCCTCGGAGATCGGGCGACCTAGCCATTGCCGAGCAGCCGAGGCAGAACTGCCGACCAGCGACCAGGCGGCCTAGCCTTAGCCCAGCAGTCAAGATAAATCGGCCAACCGAAGGTCCTAGGACAAGTCCCGGTGCCGAGCGATCGACATCAAAGACGATCGTCTCTCGGTACTTGGTGATCGACTCCTGGCGACCGACTAGCGAACGATCATCTCTCGGCGCCTGGTGACTGACCCTTGGTGACCGGCCGTCTGACCCTCAGTGACCAGCTAGAGACGACCGCCTCATGCCGCTCGAAGCCGATAGTCATCCATTCGGCAAAGGCCGAGCCTCAGGACTGAACTCACATGCAGAGCCGAGACAAGATCCACATATCACGGATCGTTGACCACAGCCTGTCAGCATCCGTCCACCAGCCGACAGGCCTGCCGAAAGGTGTCAGTAGGACCGCATGTGACAGTGACTCCGGACGCGTGCTGGCTCCTCATTGGACCGCACAGCTGGCTGCCGGCTGTAACCTTGGACTTTAGGCAGACTGCCCATGTGACCTTTAGGACGATCGCCCCATTATTATATTGGCCGGAAGATGATCGCCCGCTAGGATACAAGGCTCCTCAGCCCCTATAAATAGAAGGCTGCCAGCACTTGTCCAAGGACCGAAGTTCTTGAGAACACACGGGAATTTTTCAAGACCCACGAGATTTCACACAGCACTTGGCTTTCTCCTACTCTTGACAACAGCTATCTTTTGGTTCTTTCTTCTCTCGGCCTCTCTCAGACAGAAGACGATCGGCAGGGACGAAGAACACCGAGCTTCGCTCAAGAGCTGGATTAACAGAGTCTTTTTACACTCATTGTACTTAGATTCTCACATTAATACTTGTATCCACGAATATTTGTATTAATAACATCTCGCGAGAGCATTCAAGCCCGGGCCTAACAAACCCGGCAAATCTAGTGTTTATTCATATTCTCTCGGAAGTGCTCCCGCAAATTTGTTTGTTGTCCGTCCATTCAGTGATATTTAATCTTCGGATAAATATTTTGGGCAACAACAATTAGCGCTAGAGGAAGGGGATCTAACCTAAAATATTTATTTCTACCGTCTCGAAGAACACTCCTTTGTTCTCGGGCATATACTTGAAGTGACACTCACTGCGCTTCAAAGAAATCTTTCGAAATCATGTCTTAGCCTCCGCGTCGAAGAAAGCCACTGGCCAGCCCGCCAGACGCCTCTTTTCGTCTCAGTCCGAGCCACAGCCGATGGCGGAAGGTAGCCGCCGCGGTCAAAGACGCTCGATCCCGCCCCTGGGTGACGGCCCAAGCCTCTCGCTCGATCAACTCCGAACCGCGGAGCAGATCGACGAGGCTTTGACCGTCGTACAGGAGCGAAGGAGTGCTCTCGACGCGCCTCCCGCTATCACTCCCTCGGCCGTCCGCCGGAAGACCAGCGGAAGCTCAAGGCCTTGCGGCCGAGCGATCGCCAGAGGCTCTCATCCGCAGGAGAGGCGCTCGCCCGTAGGGCACCTCTATTTTCGATCGCACGGATAGTGACCCGTCTTGGCGGCCAGGCGATCCGGCCCCAACTACGAGGCAGCGAGTTTGAGTCCGTCACCGGGATCTCGGCCTACCCGACTCCCGAAGGCGGCCCAGCCGTCTGGCTCCCCCTCGCCAAATAGCCGAGGTCGGAGGCGGTAGTCAGGAGATCGGTACACGATCGCCTCGGCTCCCGCTCCCAAAGCCGATCTGCAGCGGCAGAGCCACGGCGATGGCGCGATGCAACGTCGGCTCGGCGACATGAAGGCGCTCACGGAATCGGGGCGGCGCCAAGAAGATGATCGCGAGCCGAGCGAGCCGCTCGCGGTCCCCATCGAGCTCGCCACATGCGGCATAAGATCGCTCCTCCGCAAACACCTTTGTACGAGGGAGATCGGACCCGAAATACACCTGAGCAAGTTCAACATCTACATGACCGGGTGTGGGGCATCGCGCGACCAGTGCCGAATGTTCCCTATGGCCTGGGCGACCTCGCCTACGGGTGGTACACCTCATTGCCACCTCGGTCCATTGGCTCCTTTAACCAGCTGGCGAACATCTTCACAGAATACTTCGCCACCAGGGTTGCTCGGCCGAAAGGCCCCCTTCGCATGATGCAAATCAAGCAGGGAGAAGAAGAGTCCCACTCGGACTACATCGACCGAGTAGACGTGATCATCCTCAACGGCGAACCCGTAAGTGATAAGATCGCCCTCTACGCGGTCTAGGAGTATTTCATGGTCTTTCGCCTATGTTCGGGCATCTCATAAAGGACCAACCCGCGACCTACGCGATCTTCGAGCTAAGGCCGCAGACTTCCTCGCCGAGCAAAGGATTCTTCTCAACCTCTGAGCAGCGCGATCGGCGCCCGAGCAGCGATCTCCCACCCGATCGCCACTATCAACTTATGACTAATGCAATCGGGCAGCGGCGATCACCGGTCTTCGGCCGATCACCGATCATCAAACTACATCAACAAACCGGAGAATCGATCGCCATCTACTGATTCACCATCTAACATGACGGACTAAGGCATGAGATCGCCTCCACCGCACATCATAAAGCCATGGTCACAGTAGTCGATGGAACCACTGCGGCCATGCAAGGTCCCTTTGAGCCAAGATCGCCCGCCCTTCGTTTAAATACGAGGCCGGCGTAGTCGAGGCCCTCCAAAATTAATCGGTGGACACGATCGCCCGCCCTCAAAGGATCATCATCTAACATGGTGAACTGGACAATGCGGCGTGCCACGGCCCCGTCTCAACGTACACCGTCGAGGTTCGCCATCTACATGGCGGGCCGAGGTGGAAGCGAGCTAACAAGCCGCGGGCGTGGAGTTGAATCATCCGGCCAGCCGCGCAAGGACTCCTCTAGACCAAGACCGCACGCCCTTCGTTTAAATACGAGGCGGCGCGGCTAACAGAGGACCCTCACAATAAAATGAGTCACGAGACACTCAATGTCTTCGCGCACAAGACACGGTCATGGAGTCGGTCCATCGAACTCCGCGACTGTGCACGATTCCTCAGCGACGAAACAACAAATTTCTACTTGGGATCGGCCAATGTTGTTTTTTTGCAGGTACAAGACCGAAAGATAGCTAGCCAATCGACCAGATAGCCCAAGTCCGAATCCGAAGTCAGCTCAGCGGATAGCCCGTCCTCATCTTACACGATCGCCAGCAAGAACCACCTCGCCCCATGTCTTCAACATCGGAGCAAGCTGGGGGGCAATTGTTGTGTCGAGAATCATAGTCTCCGACCGGCGATCGCCTCGGAGATCGGGCGACCTAGCCATTACCGAGAAGCCGAGGCAGAACTGCCGACCAGCGACCAGGCGGCCTAGCCTTAGCCCAGCAGTCAAGATAAATCGGCCAACCGAAGGTCCCAGGAGAAGTCCCGGTGCCGAGCGATCGACATCAAAGACAATCGTCTCTCGGTACTTGGTGATTGACTCCTGGCGACCGACTAGCGAACGATCATCTCTCGGCGCCTGGCGACTGACCCTTGGTGACCGGCTAGAGACGACCGCCTCATGCCGCTCGAAGCCGATATTCATCCAGTCGGCAAAGGCCAAGCCTCAGGACTGAACCCATGTACAGAGCCGAGATAAGATCCGCATATCACGGATCGTTGACCACGGCTCGACATCCGTCTACCCGGCCGAGTCCGCCGAAAGGTGTCGGTAGGACCGCATGTGCGGTGACTCGGACGCGTCTTTGGCTCCTCATTGGACCGCTGGCCAGCTGCCAGTAACCTTGGACTTTAGGCAGACTGCCCATGTGACCTTTAGGACGATCGCCCCATTATTATATTGGCCGGAAGACGATCGCCTGCTAGGATACAAGGCTCCTCAGCCCCTATAAATAGAAGGCTGCCAGCACTTGTCCAAGGACCGAACTTCTTGAGAACACACGGGAATTCAAGACCCACGAGATTTCACACAGCACTTAGCTTTCTCCTACTCTTGGCAACAACTATCTTTTGGTTCTTTCTTCTCTCGGCCTCTCTCATACAGAAGACGATCGGCAGGGACGAAGAACACCGAGCTTCGCTCAAGAGCTGGATTATGAGTCTTTTTACACTCATTGTACTTAGATTCTCACATTAATACTTGTATCCACGAATATTTGTATTAATAATATCTCGCGAGAGCATTCAAGTCCGGGCCTAACAAACCCGGCAAATCTAGTATTTATTTATATTCTCTCGGAAGTGCTCCCGCAAATTTATTTGTTGTCCGTCTATTCCAGCAGTATTTAATCTTCGGATAAATATTTTGGGCAACAACAGACCTATAAGGCGTAACCAACAGCATGCTCCCCGAGCATATCAAAAGCGCCAACAGCTGTATCTAAATATCAAAGGCATGCACATCCGTACTTCAAACATTACAGTGCGCCTTGATATTGGATATAGGAGCCCCGATATCCATCTAGAAAGTAGGTCGCTATGCAGTATAACCAATAGCTCTGGTGATGTGACCCCCACACGTGGTAACCGACACCGCTAGATGAATTCGTTCCTAGAATGTTTCCAAAATAAGCAAAATGGGGCTTTACTTCCAAACCTCTATGTGACATGCCGTAGCAACTCGGAAGGGGTGGAATATAAATACTAACAAGATTGCACTTGATAAGTATATGAATCACACAAGGCATGTTTTGGAGACACATTCAACAAAACAAGAAAGCACTCACAAAGGTTTGTTAATACAAACACTCTCAAATTTCATAAAATCTTTTTTGTCCTCTTACAATGAAACTTCAAGGCTATTTATAGCCAAAATCTTACACCTAACTCTAGTGTGAAAAAGAAAACAACTAAGAAACCTACAAAATAGAAAAATCAACATTCAAAGATCCTACAATCTGATACAAAGTCAGTCAACACATGTTTAGGGGACAAAATATCAAAGACCAAGATTTTAAGGTGTGAAAACAAGGACAACAAGTCACCATTAATCTGAAATTGTCGGTTTCGTCATTTCTGGGCTCCAATGGATCCGAATTTAGTCCTATGGTCTTCATAAGATTTGTAGCTCTCTTTCTTATCTTAGAATCACCTGAATCAGATTTCGGACAAGTAAGTTATGGCCAAAATACGAGACTACTGCGTGTCAGCCTTTACGCGGGAATTTACATCCTTATTTGTTTGTTCGTCTTTTCCGATCGTCTTCGACTTTAATATTACAT
Source organism: Orobanche coerulescens (assembly GCA_033398695.1). Taxonomy (NCBI): domain Eukaryota; kingdom Viridiplantae; phylum Streptophyta; class Magnoliopsida; order Lamiales; family Orobanchaceae; genus Orobanche; species Orobanche coerulescens. The sequence goes on from CM065817.1 coordinate 135,335,878, forward strand.
GAATCGATTATATACAACTCAAAATATAACAAATACAACTCAAGAAATACAACTCAAATTAAAATACACCAAGATAAAATAAATGAAAAACTTATTGTTTAACAACTTCGATACTACTCACGAATTTGTTATCTTTGATAACATAGTTATTTTTAAGCATATCTATGACGAGTGTCGATAAATTATTTTTTAACTTCTTTGATTGAGACCTCGTTATTCGTCCAGTCGGCATGCTCAAGTCCTCATATAGGTTCTTCATAATATGTCGATTCACATCATTCCCCCGTTCCTCAAAAGGATTTGTCCTTGAATCTGAAATTTCAAAAGGACTTAAGTCAGCGATATTGAAAGTAGTGGAAACTTTATACTCACCAGGTAGATCTACTTTATAGGCATTGTCGTTAATCCGCTCTAAGATCTGGAATGGTCCATATCCCCTTGGCATTAGTTCGATTTTCTTGAATGGGAAATCGTTCTTTCCTCAAATGAACCCAAACCCAATCACCTGGTTCAAAGAGTACTTGTTTGCGTCCCTTGTTCTTCATCCTTGCATTGTGTTCGTTGTGTTTCTCAATTTGTTCACAAACTTTGGCATGTAATTGCTTCACCATTTCCGTCTTTTTCTTGCCATCAAGGATACTCCTGCCATCTATTGGAATAGGCAACAAGTGTAAAGGAGTTATTGGATTAAAACCATACACGATTTCAAATGGCAAAAATGTCGTAGTAGAATGTACGGTTCGATTATAGGCAAACTCGATAAATGGTAAAGATGTTTCGTAAATTTTCAAATTTTTGTTAACAATAGTTCGCAACAATTGACCAAGAGTTCGGTTAACAACCTCGGTTTGACCATCGGTTTGGGGATGACATGTTGTAGAATAAAGCAATTTCGTCCCCAATTTTGCCCATAAGACTCTCTAAAAAATGACTCAAAAATTTGTTATCTCTATTGGATACGATGCTTTTGGGCATACCATGTAAACGAACAATTTCTTTGAAAAATAGATTAGCGATATGTGTGGCGTCATCCGTTTTATGACATGCAATGAAGTGTGCCATTTTGCTAAATCTATCAACTACAACAAAAATGGAGTCACAACCGGATTTCGCCCTTGGTAATCCTAATACAAAGTCCATAGAAATATCGATCCAAGGTTCGGAAGGTACCGGAAGTGGCATATACAAACCATGCGGTAACACTCGTGATTTTGCTTTCCTACAAACAATGCATGAATTTACAACTTTAAAAACACCATGTTTCATTTTTGGCCAAAAGAAATGTTCATGCAATATTTCGTAAGTTTTAGCAATTCCGAAATGTTCCATTAGACCTCCACTATGTGCTTTTTTATCAATAATTCCCGTGTTGAACAAAAAGGAATGTAAAGTTTATTTTCACGGAACAAGAATCCATTATCCCGATAAAATTTTTCTACACCCTTTTTCTCGCAAGCAACATAAATATGATGGAAATCTTTATCCCCCTCATATATTTCTTTCAATAAATCAAATCCCAAAGTTTACAAGAAAGTGTATTGAGTAATACATACCTTCTTGATAAAGTGTTGGCGACAATGTTTTTCTTACCTTGTTTGTATTTGATGATGTAAGGAAAAGATTCAATTTCTTGTAACCACTTGGCATGCCTCTTGTTCAATTTACCCTGTCCTTTGAGATGCTTTAAGAATTCATGATCAGTATGAATCACGAACTCCTTAGGCCATAGGTAGTGTTGCCACGTACATAGGGCTTGAACCAAAGCATACAATTCCTTATCATAGGTTGGGTAATTCAATGTAGCTCCTCCAAGTTTCTCACTAAAATAAGCTATCGTCCTTTTTCCATGCATTAATACTACTCCAATTCCTACTCCTGAAGCATCACACTCAATTTCAAAAGTGTTATAAAAATCAGGTAATGTTAAAACAGGTGCGGTGCATAATTTATCTTTCAGAGTGTTAAACGCTTTTTCTTGTTCATTTACCCAATAAAACTTAGCATGTTTCTTGACAAGTTTGTTTAATGGGGCTGCAATTGTGCTAAAATCTTTTACGAAGTGTCAGTAAAACCCTGCTAGGCCATGAAAACTTCTTACCTCGGACGCGTTCGTCGGTCTAGGCCATTATCGAATAGCCCTAACCTTTTCTTCATCAACTTTTATGCCGTCAGCACTAACGACATATTCAAGAAAAATAACTTCATTCATGTAAAAAGCACATTTCTTAAGACTAGCATATAATTGGTCCCTTCTCAAGGCAATTAAAGCTAATCTTAAATGTTCAACGTGTTCTTGAATATTTTCGCTGTAAATGAGTATATCATCAAAGTATACAACAACGAATTTTCCGATGTATGCACGTAAAACATGACACATTAATCTCATAAAAGTACTTGGTGTGTTAGTTAGTCCAAAGGGCATTACCAACCATTCGTATAATCCGTATTTAGTTTTGAAAGCCATTTTCCTTTCATCTCCTTCTTTCATACGAATTTGGTGATATCCTTTCATTAGGTCAATTTTAGTGAAAACACATGAACCATGTAATTCATCTAACATATCATCTAACCTTGGAATAGGGTGTCGATACTTAATCGTGATATTGTTTACCGCTCGACAACCGGTGCACAATCTCCATGTTCCATCTTTCTTTGGCACGACGATCACAGGAACGGCACAAGGACTTAGACTCTCCCGGTTATACCCAAGACTTAACAAATTCTCGACTTGTCTTTGGATTTCATTGGTCTCTTCGGGGTTGTGTCGGTATGACGATCTATTTGGAATGACTACTCCGGGCACAAAGTCTATTTGATGTTCAATCCCTCAGATTGGTGGCAACCCTGCAGGTAGTTCTTCGGTAAAACATCAAAAAATTCATGCAATAAAGATTCAATAGAACTCGGAATTATCCAGTTTCTAGGGTTAGTAGTAGCGCAAACTTTTCGGAAAATAATCAAGTACATGGGTGCATTTTGCTTGATATATTCTTCAAGTTCCTTTGCACTGACAAGCATGCATTTTCTCAAATTTTCTTTTTCTTTCTTTTTTATTTTTTTTCATTTTTCTTGCTTTTTCATTTTTTTTTTCATTTTTCTTTTCCTTTTCTTTTCTCGATTTTCCTTCAACTTTCTTTTCAAGACGAAGTTGATCTTCTTGTATTTGTACCTTAGTCATGGGAGCTAAGGTAATTTTCTTTCCGTCCTTCTCGAATGAGTAACGATTTTTCCTTCCGCTCAAAGTAGCATCTCGATCAAAATGCCATGGTCTTCCCAACAAGATATGACAAGCATGCATCGGAATGACATCACATAGGATTTCGTCTTGATATCCTCCGATGGTGAAAGCCACAAGTACCTGTTTATTAACTCGAACTTCCCCACAATCATTTAGCCAATGTAAACGATACAGTTTAGGGTGTCTTCTTGTTGGAAGATCGAGTTCTTCCACTAGCATAGCGCTAATGACATTAGTGCAACTCCCGTTATCTATTATCACACTACAATTTTTATTTTTAATAAAAAAATATGTGTGACATAGATTTTATCTTTGTTCGTCACCTTCTTCTCTTTTGCTTGAGAACTTAACACCCTCCGAACAACAAGTGCGGGTGCATACTCATACGTCTCGTCATCACTCTCCATCTCTCTTGTCTCTTCTTCTTCTTCTTTTTCGCTTTCCGTTTCAATCTCCCCATCCCGAAGTACCATCGCCCGTTTGTTGGTGCATTCAGATGCTATATGTCCACGACCTTGGCACTTATAGCATTGGATGTCCCGATTTCTTCTTTGGGTGCTTTCGACGGGTTTATGCTTCCCATCAAATTTTGGTTTGCTAGTACTCCCAACTTCAAACTTTCATTTCAAGACACACCCTTCTCTTTTATCAAAATTTTTAAATTTGTCTGAACTTACTTGAGATTGTTGTTTCTAAGGAGTCGAGTATCCCGTGGAATAGTTTTTGTTGCTCCCTCTTCGTAAGTTCTGCTCGATTTTTACCACCGTATATACCATGTCCTGGAATTCAAAAAAGTGTTGTTTGTCGACTTCTTTAGCTATATCAGCTCTCATCCCGTGTAAAAACCTCACCATGGTGGCCTCTCTCGATTCCCGAACATTGGCCCGGATCATCAACATCTCCATTTCCTTTTGAAAATCTTCTCGAGCCTTGTTTTAAAGATTGTAAGTGAGAAAATAGTGCCTTTTCCACATAACGACCTTTAATTCTTCCCAACCGCTAACCGGTCTTTCCTGACTCCTCCTTCTCTCCATCACAAGTTGGTCCCACCAAATGCTTGCATATTCTGAAAATTCAATTATTGCTAACCTCATTTTCTTCTCATCGGAATAGTTGTGGCAATCGTAAATGGTCTCCAACTTCCTTTCCCAATCGAGATATGTGTCGGGATCACTTCTCCCATCGAAAGATGGGATTTTAATTTTGATGTTTCCTATTGTTGGTGACTAAGTATACTGGATACAGCTTGGAAAGTGTTTTAAACAACAAGCTGTACGGTTTTAAAATCTGAGTGCGTAGCGGAAGTCTTAAATATAGTAAGTTGCTGTGGATACAGCAACTCGATGTGCAGTGTATACTTAAATAATCACAGTTAATAAAATAATAAAGGCGAGAAGGTAAATAACACGGTATTTAAAGTGGTTCGAGGTAAACCCCTCTACGTCCACTGGTCCTCCACACGGGAGTAAAAGTTTATTATAATTCTGCATACACAACTACGTAATTATAACAACACTCAATCAATATATCGTTCACCAGATTGATATAAAGATTTTAGCTTTCAACCGTTCACACAGTTGGTTTGAGCTAACACTTTGTGGCTTCTTCACACACGATTGAAGCTTCGTCTTCTTCAATGCAAGTCCTTCACACACAATTCGGGAGTAGCAAAGATTCCTCAGTCCACACAGGGCTGATATGAGTTTGTTCAAAGATAGAACAGGGTTTGAACAACAGCTATGACTTTCTGGGCTATAAGCTGATGATGTGTTGTTCAAGGTTTGAGCCTGTATATCTGTTATATACGAATAGCAGAAAGCTTGGGGAGATATGTTTTGCTCTGAATAATTCTTGTAAGCTTGATTGTTTGTAAGTCGTTCTTTCGTGTAGTTCAGTAGTTGATGATCCTCAAACTCTCGAGATATATATAGCCTTCTGAAATATATCCGTTTGAAATATATCCATTGAGCAAGATTCTGCGACAACTGATATTTTGACTGAGATCCGGATATTGCGGGATTAGAAGATCTTCTGACTTAGAGTATTTAAATACTTTATCCTTTAGTATTTAAATATTTCTTTATCAACGGGACTTGACTTCTAGCGAAATTCCTTCTTGTCCTGTTGAGAGCTGTATGGAAGGTATTACTGTATTGATATTCGAGACAACTTCCATACTTTGGCTTTGCGGGACCCTTTCTTTGTATGATCAATATATTGTATGGTTGGGACTGCGAGAAGTCTTCGATACAGGTTTGATATTTGATCAGCTTTTCGATACAACTAGAGGCGGTATTCAGGATTTGGCATATTGTCAAAACATTCTGACAATACGATCGATACAGGGATTTGTTATCCAAGCAGCATCGATACAGGGATTTGTTATCCCAACAATTTCCCCCTTTTTGATAATTTGCCAAGTCCTTCCAAGTCTTCCTTTTTGAAACTATAGGATGTTATCCAAACATCCTTGATGATGCCAAAACTTTGATACTTAGCGGTTTGAAGTAGGGCAGACTTCTTGGTCTTCTTTCGAATGTTCTGGCCTTCGGTTTTTGGCTTAGCACTAAGAACTACTCGCAGGCAAGTTCATATTTTATGATTGGTGCACAGGCACAATCTTACATTGTTTTCTAGATGCATACAACTTAAACTATGAACTGTTCGCAGACAAGTTCTTACAGCTTGTGTATGAGATAGATTTCATAATATGAATACAGTAAGAGTAAATAAAGTGACTGTAAACAAATAAGAACACAGTAGATTACGAGTTGTAATCCTTCAAGACAGGCAAAAAATTTTATTGATACTGAAATAGAGTATAAAGATTGCTGTTTTGAAAGTAAAATTACAATCAAATAATACACTAAGGTATTCAGCTCCTAAAGTCAGAGTGTCCCCATAGTCGCTTGGAAGGGTCATTCTTGGTGTGTCGCCACCAGTTCTGGTCAGCGTCCTTGTCTCGATTCTGATAAATTGCACGTCTTTCATAAGATTTATCAAAGACTAGGATCCAGTCTTCTGGATGGGTCACCAAGTCACATTTTTGATGCTTTGACTTCATCTGCTGCTGTAGCGGGAGCGATCCGTCTTCCATCTTCGTCTTGAATTCCTCGACAACTTCTTGTACCGTTCTGCATCTATTGAATAAAGCGAATTCCCTGATAAGTACAACGAAGTATCTTAACAATTCATTTCTCCTCCAATCTTTGATCTCTACAGCGGTAGGTTGACGGTCTGCCGGGAGGTTCATAGAGTGCGGCTTTCAGACTAGGCTTTTCCAAGGATACTTAGGATCCTGGAATTCTGGTCTATCTCCCTGTATCCTCACATTCGGTGTTGAGATACGGGCTATGTCAGTAGTGATGGAGTCTTCAAATGGAGCTAACAACTCTTTTTCTTGCTCCAACCTCGTTCTCCTGGCGGCTTCCCGTGCTTCTTCCCCCGTTTTGGCATCATCAAGGTATGATACCTTTTCATCAAGACGTTCCAGGATCTCCAGAGCGGTATCCTATTTCGTCTCCATATTTGATATTCTCTCAACAAGGGAGGAGAGCACCTGCGACATATCCTTAATGTTCTTGTCATGAGCTCGCAGTTGGGAACCAGATTCGATTAGAGCAGATGCGGTCTTGGCCTCAGATATGCGTAGTTTCGATTGCTCTTCTCTCAGGATCCTTTCTTGCTTCTCTTGCGGATTGCTCAGGGCTTGCTTAAAGACTTCTGGCAAGACAGTGAAGGCTTCAACTACTCGAGAGACTTCATGCTTTAATCCAGTCATTTCTTCAACAGCAGATGTGTGAAGCCAATCCAGAGCCTTTTCTACCGAGTGTAGAGCATTGACTGCGTCCTAAATAAATACAGTTTGGAGGCCAAGAGCACATAATCGCTCTTTTCTTGTTTCAGTGTGGGGAGATTCTGGCTGGGTGAAGTCCTCTACTCCATTCAACCTCCTCACATTCACGGCAGGGCATGAAGTGAGTTGGATGTTGGGATAACAATACCCTGTATCAAATTTGTTGGGATTACAAAACCCTATATCGATACTGCCCTGTATTGATCGTAGTGTCAGTATGTTTTGACAATATACCAATCCTGCATACAGTAAGCGAACTGTATCGAAAAGCTGATCTATAGTGTCAACATGTATCGAAGACCTCTCATAGATCCAACATATCTTTCAGTACAGCAAAGAAGTCTCATAAAGACTAAAGTATGGAAGCTGTCTCGAATTGACAATACATAATCCTTCCATACAGCTCTCAACAGGACAAAGAAGGAATCTTCAGTCTTCACTAAAAGTTAAGTCCCATTGATAAAGAAGTATTTAAATACTAAAGGATAAAGTATTTAAATACTATAAGTCAGAAAATCTTCAAATCCCGCAATATCCGGATCTCAGTTGAATATCTGTTGTCACATAATCCTTCCCAACGGATAGATCTCCAACGGATATATTTCAGAGACTATATATATCTCCAGAGTTTGAAGATAATCAGTTACCAAGTTACCAAAAACGAAAGCTTACGAAGTTATCATATACATCAGAGTAAAATATAGCTCCAAAGCTCACTGCTATTCAGATATAAGAGATATACAGTGCTCAAATCGTGAACAACGCATCATCAGCTAGAAGCTCAGAAAGTCAAAGTTGTTGTTCATACCCTGTTCTATCTTTGAACAAACCCAGATCAGCCCTGTGTGGACTGAGTAATCTTTGCTACTACGAAACTGTGTGTGAAGGAATTGCATCGAAGAAGACGAAGCTTCATAACTGTGTGTGAAGAAGTCAGTCAAAGTGTTAGCTCAAACCTGTAATACCCGGTTGTAATTCAGTCATTATCATTCAGTAATTTCATTTGGTAATTTTATTTTTTTTGGCGGAAGTCCATCTTAGCGACTCTATTGTTACCTTTTCGTCATTCCGATAATAATTAATTCTACACTTTTTGTCATCCGAGTTCGTCTCGGTGTCGTTCTGTTGAATTCCGTGTTCTTTAGCAACTTTTCCACGTATGAGTTCGACTTTGTAAAATCACCATTAATTTTTGGAAACTCTTAAAATTCTGAATCTTTGCAGTATTATATAGAATCAAGTATACTTTCCAATGGTATAAACGGTGAGTCAATAGGAGTCCGGACGAGGGAGTTATGGTCGAAATAGCTAAGACACACACATTTTCGATTTGGCGGCGGCTGTCTGGGGCCGCGGATCTGCCGGAAGGGCCGGCCTGCTGCGAGTCAACTGCCGCAGCACACTCGGCCAGTCCAGCGGCTTGCTGAACAGGCGGATTTTGGCCTGTGCCGCGGCACACTCGGCCGCGGCACACGGTGCGATCTGCACTATAACTTCATTTTTTTGAGAAGAAACACTCATTTTCATCCTATATTCGAGAGAGAGGGTTTGTGGGAGAAAGTTTATTCAACAATCACTTCAATACTCAAATCTTAAACATTTTCATTCGGTAGTGAAGCTCGGATCGTCGATCTAGCAGCGTATTCATCGAATCAAAGTGTTTGGATCTTCAAAGGTAATTTTCTCAAACCTCTTGGATTTCGATTTGTGTTGAGATATGATGTTTTGGATGTTATAATCATGTTGTATGATGAGATATACATATGATTATGAGTATGTATGAATATTCATCGGATTATTGAAAGGTTATTCAAGCACACTTTGAATATTGAGTTGGATTTGGGGATTTTCGATTAATTGTAGACGAAATCATGAATTTGGATATTCATATTGGATTATTGATCGTATTGAAGATGTTTTGTTGGTTTGAAACACTTCTTGTAGATTTGATATTGGTATTATTAAGGTTTGGTTGTAAACAATCGAAGTTTGGCCTCAACGTGTTCGATATAATGCCCCAATGAACTTGGTTTAGTCGTATCGACGTTTTGAGTTAGTTATATTCGTGTTTGATTCGTATGTTGAACGGATTGTTGGTAATTATGTTGTTCAAGGTTGTTTGAGCGACCAGTAGTTTCCTTAGGACGTTGTTCGAGAGAGATCGTATCATCACCGGTGTTAAGGTAAGTTAATTCTTACTCAGTTAAAGGGATATTCATTCCTTTCATTGTTGTTCATTCATAATCATAATTCATTCATAGTGTGTTAACTGTATTGAGACTTGTCATTGTCAATTAATCACTTCAGTCACAAGGAATGACAGTTCCAATCATTTCATTGAGCTATCATTCATTTCACTACCATTTCATCTCAGTGAGTCATTATTGATTTTGATGTCACTTTTGTTATCTCGTGGCATTCCGGGTCATACTGGCATGCCGGTTGGTATGTGTAGGATTTTCATGTCGGGCACATATTAAGTCGTGTGTTGATTGTTGGCCTCACATTGGATTGTGCACACGAGAAGATCACTTCGTGAGACTGATTAGGTACAAGACCACACGTGTATTCGATCGATACTCGATGGTGGCTTGTGCACGGACACATTTCCATCCCGGGCGTAGTGTGGCGCCACCCTTTGAGCCGTACTGTTAGTTGATTCATACAGCATGTTTGATTACATATGTTTTCAACAAGATTGGGTTATAATCTAACCGATTCATTTTTTTATCGAACTTGTGGTTTATACAGCATATATATGATTGTGTTTATTCAACTCTTGAGGATTGTTGTTCTGTGTAACTGACCCCGTTGGGGGATTTTGTTTTTGAGGTCGTCGCAAGGCTAAGGCACAGGAAGAGAACATTGACGGCGAGGAGTCCCAGAGATACTAGTAGGGGACCCCAGTCCTTTCATTCACCGTGTTTCCTTATTTTATTTCCGCTGCAGATTTCCGTTTGGATTTTGAGTTCATTCAGTGTTGTATATTTTATCTCCATATAAAATATACTTGTATTCGGTCATTTCCTTGGGTGTGTTGTATGAAAATCCTCATCGGAGTAATTAATGATGTAATGTGGTTCGGTACTACATTTACCCTGTGTATTTCATTCATTTTCACTCGCCTGGTGGGTCCCAGTCGGGGGTCCACAGCACTGTAATATCCGCCTAGTTTGGGGTGTTATAGAGTTGGTATCGAAACGTGGTTTTGAATACTACCTTCCGAGTCATATCTCATTTGAAATCATCGTTCATCAGACTACTATCATTGGACTTTCGCGTCACGTGTGACCTGTGCAAGAGCCGAGCTATTCAGACCAAAGAACAGTAAGATTTCTTCATTTATCATTTTCATTTTAATCATGTTGATCATGTTAACTCATTAATCACTCAATTCATTTCATTACTCAGTTGTTGATCTTGAAGATCATATCATTAATCTTGTTAACTTGTTCAAGATAATCATTTCAAGAATATCATCAGATAATCATGTCACCTCAGTTAATCATTCATGTAATCACGGTGTTAGAGCGCGTATGCTCATTTTCATCATTTCATGACGTAAATCATAATGCGGTACTCATACGAGATCTATGATTATCATGCGACCTTCCTACTTGATATGGAGAGAGCTATCAGGGGATGCACGGGGAGAGGCCGCGGTGCAGGCCGAAACCCGGGGAATAATCGCCCACTGCCAGGAAGTCGTACCCAGGGCTCAGCTCGTTCGGAAGATGTTCGGGTTGATCCACTCACTCTTATGCAGGTCATGATGACCCATATGCAATTGATCAATCATCATTGCGCCACTCTGGCCGATTTAATCGAGAGAAGTCTCCCGTGTGAGCCTGCTGCTAAGGAAATTGCTAAGCAACAACCTTCATCTGTCAGCAAGAAATCAACAAAGCGTAATCAGTCCGAAGGCGGTCAGTCAACCTCCAAGAAGCCTCGTGTGGACCCTAACATTTCTGAGCGACCTCCTATGGCGCATAATCGTGCAGGATCTCAGTCCCGAGCGGCCAGTTCGGCCATCACCTATTTCAACTGTGAAGAACAGTGTCATTTCAGCACTAAGTGTCTGAAACCGTCTATCACGTGCCATAATTGTGGGATTGTTGGGCATAAAGCCCATTTTTGCCGAAGGGACTCCAAGCCAACTCCGGTAGCATCTCAGGCCCTGAAGCAATCAGCGACTCAGAATCAGACTGCTTTGTCAGCGTCGTTTAAGACAACGGGAGCGATTAAAAGCGGAGCTCATATTTATCAGACGGGAGCATACGGTTCGTGGGCCGGCAAGTCCCGGATTCACGAGATGAAGAGGACCGACGATCCGGAGGCCCGAACGATCTCAAGTATACTTGTAATTTTATCTAAACCTGTGTGTACCATTTTTGATACCGGTGCACCGCATTCATTCATTTCCGAATCATGTTTGAGTAGACTTCACTTAGACAGTCCTAATACTTGTGGACCTTATATCATTGGTCTACCTGACGGTAGAAGAATTTCCAAAAATCATGAGGTTAAGAACTGACCGAATTAAGCTTAATGACCGCGAGTGGTTGGTGGACCTAATCGTGTTGGATTTACCTAAGGACGATGTAATATTGGGTATTAGTGGGATGGATCATCATGACACCATGCTCAATGTTCGTAAGCGTATGGTCCCTATCATTTCCGTCGTTGGAGTCGAGTGTGTATTTCAGGGAGGTGATCCCCGTTGTTAGGAAGAATCATTAATATGATGAAAGCGATAAATTAATCAACCAGGGATGTTCAATCATTCATTATATATCATTGTCATCGATTGACCTTTCTAAGGCAGTCGAGGTGTTCAATCATTCATTGTATCATTTCCATCGATTGGCGTTCTAAGGCAATCGAGGTGTTCAACCATTCGTGGTATCATTGTTATCGTTTGACGATGTACTCCCAAACGAGCTACCTGTTTTACCTCCACCGAGGGATATGGAATTCACGATAGAGTTGGAGCACAGTACGTCTCCATTATCGAAGGCACCGTATCGGATGACCCCAACCTAAGTGCGGGAACTAAAGAATCAATTAGAGGATTTGACCGAGAAGGGTTATATCGACCGAGTGCGTCCCCGTGGGGAGCACCAGTGTTGTTTGTCAAGAAGAAGGATGTTTCATTTCGTGTGTGTATTAATTATCGGGAGTTGCATAGGGTGACGATCAAGAATAAGTATCATCTACCCCGTATTGATGATCTCTTAGATCAACTTCAGGGAGCTTCAGTATTTTCCTATATCGACTTAAGATTTGGATATCACCAGTTGCGCATTCGAGAGTCGGAAATCACGAGGGCGGCGTTTCAAACACGCTATGGCCTTTATGAGTTCGTGGAGTTAATTAATGCACTAATGCACCTACGGTATTCATGTAGTTAATGAATCGGGTCTTCATCGAATTTTTGGATCAGTTTGTGGTTGTCTTTATTGATGACATTTTAATTTATTCTCGTGACTGGGAGGAGCACGAGCTTCACCTTCATCAGGTTCTCGACATGTTGAGACGAGAGCAACTTTATGGAAAGTTTTCCATATGTGAGTTTTGGATGTCCGAAGCGACATTTCTCGGGTATGTAATTTCATCAGACAGAGTTCGTGTCGACCCTCAGAAGACGGAGGCTATCCGAGATTGGCAACCTCGGAAGAATGTTAAGGAAATCCGAAGTTTCCTCGGATTAGCTGGTTAATTATCCGACCCACGACCTGGAGCTAGCAGCCGTGGTGTTCGCATTGAAGATTTGGCGTCATTATCTTTATGGCGTTACCTGTCAGATATTCACCGATCATAAGAGTATAAAGTATATATTTACTCAGAAGGAGTTAAATATGCGGCAGAGACGATGGTTGGAACTCATCAAAGATTATGATATCGAGATACTTTACCACCCGGGCAAGGCAAATGTTGTCGCCGACGCCTTGAGGCGTAAGTCCGTTCAGAAGCAGATACTTGCTCGATTAATAGTTCAGAAGGAACTTCAATAGAAATTTCTGAGACCCGAGATCAAGGTCTGGTTACAGCGAGTACAAGGGCAACTTTGTACGTTGGAGATTTCATCGCCACTTGAGGAGGTGATCAGGGAGAATCAGGGTTCGAACCCATTTTTGTTACGCATTCGAGAGGATGTGACTCAGGGGAAAGCCCCCGGGTTTGTGGTCCACGAGGATGGACTTTTGCGTTTTAAGAATCGGTTGTGCGTACCGGTGAATGACGAGTTGAAAAACTCGATTTTGAGAGAAGCTCATGCTACCCCTTATTCCATTCATCCGTGGTCTAGCAAGATGTATAAAGACTTGAAACAAAATTACTGGTGGAGTAATATGAAGCGGGAAGTCGCGGAATTTGTTTCGAGATGTTTGACCTGTCAGCAAGTCAAGATAGAACATCAGCGACCGGCGGGTATGCTGAAACCTCTCCCTATTCTAGAATGGAAGTGGGAAGATATTTCAATGGACTTCATCACGAGTTTGCCAATGAGTCATCGTGGCATGAATACAATCTGGGTAATTATGGATCGCCTAGCTAAGTCAGCTCATTTTCTCGAGATTAAGGATACTTGGGGTCCCGAGAGACTTGCCCAGTTGTTCATCAAAGAAATAGTGAGATTGCACGGTACTCCTAAAAGTATCGTTTCCAATCGTGACGTACGATTCGTGTCTCATTTTTGGAAATCAGTTCATCATGCTATGGGAACTCAGCTTAATCTCAGTACAACTTTTCATCCTCAGTCCGACGGACAATCGGAGAGGACTATTCAGACTTTGGAGGATATGTTGAGGGCATGTGTTCTCGATTGGAAAGATGATTGGGAATCCCAACTACCGTTGATCGAATTCACGTATAATAATAGTTGACATGCTTCGATTAAGATGGCACCTTACGAGGCCTTGTACGGTCATCGTTGTCGATCTCCTTTGTGTTGGGATGACTTATCAGAATCAATCGGCACCGAGCCCGATATGCTTATAGCCGCCCGTGAGAAGGTAGCTTTGATCAAGAGTCGTTTGTTGACTGCTCCGAGTCGATAGAAATCTTATGCAGACAATCATCGCCGACCATTAGAGTTCGAGACAGGTGACCACGTGTTGGTCAAGGTATCCCCGAGTCGAGGTATCTTCCGTTTCGGGAAGCGGGGAAAGTTCAAGATTTATTCGACCGTTTGAGATTTTGGAACGAGTAGGCGAGCTAGCTTATCGATTGGCCTTACCTCCGGCGTCGAGCCGAATTCATTATGTGTTTCACGTATCTCAGTTGCGGAAGTATATTGCCGACCCTAGCCACATACTTCAGTTCAACGAAATCGAGATCGCAGATGATCATTCGTATGAGGAGCGTCCCATACGAGTCTTAGAGCGGCGAATCAAACAGTTGAGGAATAAGGCGATTCCTTTAGTTAAAATTCAGTGGTCAGACACGGAATTGAAGAGGCTACTTGGGAAACCGAGGATAGTATGCGCGAGAGTTATCCCGATTTGTTTGACCCTTAGTTTCGGGGACGAAACTCTTTTAAGGGGGGGTGTATGTAATACCCGGTTGTAATTCAGTCATTATCATTCAGTAATTTCATTCGGTAATTTTTTTTTTTTTTGTGTAAGTCCATATTAGAGACTCTATTGTTACCTTTTCGTCATTCCGAGAATAATTAATTCTACAGTTTTTGTCATCCGAGTTCGTCTCGGTATCGTTCTGTTGAATTCCGTGTTCTTTAGCGACTTTTCCGCGTATGAGTTCGACTTTGTAAAATCACCATTAATGTTTGGAAACTCCAAAAATTCTGAATCTTGTCATTATTATAGAGCATCAAGTTATCTTTCCAATGGTTCAAACGGTGAGTCAATCGGAGTCCGGACGAGGGAGTTATGGTCGAAATATCTAAGATACACACATTTTCCAGTTTTGGCCGAGCAGCCTGTACCGGGGGCCGCGGCTCCTGTCGGAAGGGCCGCGGCACACTGCCGAGTCACTGCCGCGGCACACTCGGCGATCCGCGCTGTTGCCGAGCACCGGGGCAGATTTTGGCCTGTGCCGCGGCACACTCGCCCGCGGCACAGCACACGGTCTGCACTATAACTTCATTTTTTTGAGAATAAACACTCATTTTTCATCCTATATTCGAGAGAGAGGGTTTGTGGGAGAAAGTTTCTTCATCAATCACTTGAATACTCGATTCTTCATCATTTTCATTCGGTTGTGAAGCTCGGATCGTTGATCTAACGCGTATTCATCGAATCAAAGTGTTTCGATCTTCAAAGGTAATTTTCTCAAACCTCTTGGATTTCGAATTGTGTTGAGATATGATGTTTTGGATGTTATAATCATGTTGTATGATGAGATATACATACGATTATGAGTATGTATGAATATTCATCGGATTATTGAAAGGTTATTCAAGAACACTTTGAATATTGAGTTGGATTTGGGGATTTTCGATTAATTGTTGTCGAAATCATGAATTTGGATATTCATATTGGATTATTGATCGTATTGAAGATGTTTTGTTGGTTTGAAACACTTCTTGTAGATTTGATAATGGTATTATTAAGGTTTGGTTGTAAACAATCTAAGTTTGGCCTCAACGTGTTCGATATAATGCCCCAATGAACTTGGTTTAGTCGTATCGACGTTTTGAGTTAGTTATATTCGTGTTTGATTCGTATGTTGAACGGATTGTTGGTAATTGTGTTGTTCAAGGTTGTTCGAGCGACCGGTAGTTTCCTTAGGACGTTGTTCGAGAGAGATCGTATCATCACCGGTGTTAAGGTAAGTTAATTCTTACTCAGTTAAAGGGATATTCATTCCTTTCGTTGTTGTTCATTCATAATCATAATTAATTCATATTGTATTAACCGTATCGAGACTTGTCATTGTCAATTAATCACTTGATCACAAGGAGCAGCAGTTCAATCATTTCATTGAGTGTCATTCATTTCACTACCATTTCATCTTAGTGAGTCATTATTGATTTTGATGTCACTTTTGTTATCTCGTGGCATTCCGGGTCATACTGGCGTGCCGGTTGGTATGTGTAGGATTTTCATGTCGGGCATATATTAAGTCGTGTGTTGGTTGTTGGCCTCACATTGGACTGTGCACACGAGAAGATCACTTCGTGAGACTGATTAGGTACAAGACCACACATGTATTCGATCGATACTCGATGGTGGCTTGTGCACGGACACATTTCCATCCCGGGCGTAGTGTGGCGCCACCCTTTGAGCCGTACTGTTAGTTGATTCATACAGCATGTTTGATTGCGTATGTTTTCAACAAGATTGGGTTATAATCTAACCGATTCAGTTTTTATCGAACTTGTGGTTTATACAGCATATATATATGATTGTGTTTATTCAACTCTTGAGGATTGTTGTTTTGTGTAACTGACCCGTTGGGATTTTGTATTTCATGACGTGGCAGGGCTAAGGCACGGGAATAGAATGTTGACGGCGAGGAGTCCCAGTGATACTAGTAGGGGACCCCAGTCCTTTCATTCACCGTGTTTCCTTATTTTATTTCCGCTGCAGATTTCCGTTTGGATTTTGAGTTCATTCAGTGTTGTATATTTTATCTCCATATAAAATATACTTGTATTCAGTCATTTCCTTGGGTGTGTTGTATGAAACTCCTCATCGGAGTAATTAATGATGTAATGTGGTTCGGTACTACATTTACCCTGTGTATTTCATTCATTTTCACTCGCCTGGTGGGTCCCAGTCGGGGGTCCACGACACTGTAATATCCGCCTAGTTTGGGCTGTTACAAACCAATCTGTTTGAACGGTTGAAGCTAAGATCTTTATATCAATATGTGTGAACGATATATTGATTAAGTATTGTTATAATTACGTAGTTGTGTACGCAGTAATTATAATAAATTTTTTACTCCTGTGTGGAGGACCAGTGGACGTAGAGGGGTTTACCTCGAACCACTTTAAATACTGTGTTATTTACCTTCTGCCTTATTTATTTTATTTAACTGTGATTATTTAAGTATACACTGCAATCGAGTTGCTGTATCCACAACAACTTACTGTATTTAAGACTTCCGCTACGCACTTAGATTTAAAATCAGTACAGCTTGTTGTTTAAAACACTTTCCAAGCTGTATCCAGTATACTTAGTGGCCAACAAGTGGTATCAGAGCGGTTGATTCTAAAAAGAATCAGTCGTATTTTTAACCGAATCAGATCCAAATCACTCATTTTTAAAAACAGTCTTTTTCATTCCTTTATTCTCACATGGATACATCTATAATCAACAAAGTTCCAATGTTCTCTATTAATGAATTTGATGATTGGAGAATCAGGATGGATTGCAGCAATACACGAAGAGATGATTTTTGTTATACAGGATGGCCCCATTAAGATCATGAAGGTAAACACGGCCGCAAGGATTGAAGGCCAAGCCTATGCTGAGATGCTCGAGAAGGAGCGCGAGTAATGGACCACAGATGAAAGAAAGCGTGCCAATCTCGACAATGTGGCTAAGAACGCGTTATTTGTCACTCTTGACAAAGGCACGTTCTCGAAGGTAAAGAGATGTAAAATAGCCAAGTAAATCTGGGATAAACTCAAGATGATTTGTAAGGGAACTGAGCTCTCAAAAGAAAACAAAATTTCAAAACTGACTTAGCAATTTGAATCTTTCGAAATGAAACCAACTGAGACACTTGAGGAACTTGATCTCAGATTCACTGGTATTGTTGGTGAACTTGAAGCTTTGGGCAAAATTTATACCCAAAAGGAGAAGAATTTAAAAAATTTCAGATCTCTCCCTGCCCGATGGGACATTAAGACCACAACTATGCGTGTGTCTTGCAATCTTAATGAAATATCTACTTTTGATCTCTTCTCTGACCTCAAAGCTTTTGAGTATGATATTGACAGAAGAGAGAAAGCTGAAGAATCTCCTTCAAAGGTTACAACACTAGCCGCTGTATCGAATCGTCGACACAGCATGCCCAGCTCATCGAAGCCTAGTCACAAGAGTGCTGACAGTGACGACGACGTCCTGTCTCAAGATGAAATGGCGCTTCTCATGCATAAGTTCAAAAAGGTCATCAAACAGTCTGGAAAGACTCCCTACAGGCCCAAACCTGTCCACAAGGTAAGTACCGAAACTTCATCTGGTGATGCTAACCTGTGCTATAATTGTAGGAAACCAGGTCATTATGAAAATAAATGTCCTCATCCCAAAGTTCAAAGGTTGCTGGAAGCTGAGCAACAAGAGAGGGATGAACGAAGACGTGCTAGGAAAAACAAGCTCAAGGCCCTGATTGGAGAATCAGAAGCCTCCCCCACACCATCCTAATCAGAAGAATGTCTTCAGGTGGTCACTGAAAGTGATTCATCTGACGATGAGTTCGATGATAAAGCATATATGTGCTTTATGGCCAAGGACATTCCGGAAGATGAAGATAGCGACGATGAGGTAAGCTCAACCTCAGCTATTCCAGTAAATGCATCTCATACTTTTGAAAACATGATGAATGAGTTTAAAAACATTCAAAAGGCCCATGAGACATTGAAAATTGAGAATATCTGACTCAACTGTCTAACCTAGAGCTGAAAAATGAAAATGACTTGCTGAAAATAAATTATGAAAATATGTCTATTGATTGTGAAACCAGCAAAGTCCATTTTGAAAAACTCATAGAGAGCAATCATCAACTTGCTCATGAACTAAGTGAGTTTAAAACTCACAACGAGAGCAAGACAAATTATTTGGTTCTACTTCAACCCAAAGTCAAAACTATCGAAAAACGAGATGATGAACTTGAGACTATTCTGAAATCGTTCGAGAAATCGTCCAAAAGAATGGGAGAAATTCTAAGCACTGGGCAACATGCTCATGATAAAAGTGACTTAGGATACAGCTCATGTTCAAACAAAGGGAAAACTAGTACAGTGTTTGTCAGGGGTGTGGAACCCATTCCTATATCGAAAGAAACTTCGAGTCCTGTAAAGGAACCTATTGCACAGTGAACAGCAAAGGCTGCCATTCCGCCACCTCAATCATACTCCAGACAGCGGAATCACCAGCCATTCAGACCTGAAAGGCACACTCAACAGCATGCTCCTCGAGCACATCAACAGAGCCAATAGCCGTTCAGAAGGAAGTCTGTATCCAAATACCAAAGGCCCGCACGGCAGTACTATCAGTACAGCACGCCGAGGTATTGGATACAGGAGTCCCGTTATTCCTCGAGACAGCAGATGCCCACTCAGTATCAACAACAGCATTGGGAATCCAACTGGAGACCCAGAAGGCAAGCTGTTAGGCCAAAGAAAATGGCTCCACCTCCAAGACAGCACTCGTACTGGACTAATAATAATAACCCTGAATTTTTCATGCATAACAATTATCATGGTTATAGCGACTACGTTTATACCCCACGTAGATACCGCAACACTGTACCGAATGTGACCTACAGTAAACCAATTGCTGTCAGGAAAATTTGGGTACCTAAAGGCACTAACATTCATGGACCCAACAATCAAAGGGGACCTAAATCTACTTAATCTCTTTGCATACAGGACATACTAGAGGAGGAAACCTGGTACTTTGATAGTGGATGCTCTCGGCACATGACCGGAGATAGAAGCAAGCTATCATATTTTGTAGAAGGTCGCGGTCCAAAAGTTTGTTTCGGTGATAAATCTAAAGGAAGAACAAGAGGGAAAGGAAACCTTCTTGTCGGAAAATTCAAAGTCACCGATGTTGCATATGTTGAAGGATTACAGTACAATCTACTTAGTATTAGCCAGTTCTGTGATAAACAGTTCTCGGTGAAATTCTATATAGATCGCTGTAGAGTCAAGAACATCCAGACCAAAGAAGTTGTGCTTACAGGAAGCAGATCAGGTAACATATATATTGCTGACTGGAAGCCTATGAACTCCTCAATTCCATGCTTTGTTGCCAAAGGCACTGCAGATCTAAGCTGGTTATGGCACAAAAGGATGTCTCACGTCAACTTCAAGACGATCAACAAGCTCTCAAGACAGATAATGGTAAGAGGATTGCCAAACGTGACCATGTCGAAAGGCAAGCAAATCGAGTCAACCCTGGAGAGCAAATCCTCCCTTTCATCCAACAGAGTGTTGGAGTTGCTACACATGGTTATCTACGGTCCTGTAGACCCGGTAAGTTTGGGAGGTAAGAAATACTATCTTGTTGTTGTTGATGATTACTCCAGGTATGCTTGGACAATTTTCCTAAGCAAGAAGAAGGAAACAACATCAAAGCTGCCCGAGCTCCTGAGAAAGCTTCAAAATGAAAAGGCATTGAGTACCGTGTCCATTCGTTCCGACAGAGGTATAGAATTTACTAACCGCTTTATAGAGCAATACTGTTCGGAAAATGGGATACAGCACGAATACTCAGCTACCCGTACACCTCAACAAAATGGTGTTGTCGAGCGAAAGAATAGGACGCTGAAAGAAGCAACAAGGACAATGATTGCCGCAAGAAAGTTGCCACAACGTTTCTGGGGTGAAGCAACCAATACAACATGCTACACTCAAAACCGCTGTATCGTCAACAAGCACCACAACAAAATAGCATACGAGGTATGGAACAACAAAACTCCATTAGTTTCATATTTTCACATTTTTGGATGCAGGTGTTATGTTTTGAACAATGGGAAGGATCAACTTAGAACCTTTGATGAGAAATCAGATGAAGGAATATTTGTAGGATACTCCTCCGTCAGCAAAGATTACAAAATCTTTAATAAAAGCAGGTTGACGATCGAGGAATCAGTTCATGTAGTGTTCGACGAACCTCACCATGACCCTACAGGAGTAGAATATGTTATTCAGAACATCCAACATCTCTGCATCTTAGATCCTCTGACTCTCATAGAACCTGTTGTTGACCTAGAAATCAACCCCGCAGCTGTAAGAATCGACGTAGATGAAGCTGATGCTATACAAGCTGAAGTTATATCTATAGAAACTCTCGATACAGTACGGGACCCTGAATTAGAACCCGATCGAAGATGGTTGAGAGATCACCCGCAAGAGCTGATCATTGGAAACATAGATGCTGGTGTTTCTACCCGTAGGAGAATACAGAGTACACAAGGAAATGTACTTTGTGCACAAGAAGAACTAAATACTGAGACATCACCATTCCCTGAATGGAAATCTCAATCCGAGCTTAGAAGACTCAACATGTTCACTATTGTTGTATTCTTAGCCCAATCCGAACCTGTTTCTACCATAGACACTCTTAATAATTCTCATTGGATAACATCTATGGAGGAAGAGCTTAACTATTTCGAAAGAAACAACGTATGGTATCTTGTACCCAGACCTATGAATCAATCGGTTATAGGAACCAAATAGGCATTTAGAAGCAAGAAGGATAGAAATGGACTTATTATAAGGAACAAATCAAGGCTAGTCGCACAAGGCTATAGACAGGAAGAAGGCATAGACTACGATGAAACCTTTGCCCCTGTAGCCAGGCTAGAAGCCATTAGGATATTTTTAGCCTTTGCCGCCCATAAGAGCTTTATTGTATATCAAATGGACGTCAAGAGTGCATTCCTAAATGGAAACCTTGCCGAAGAAGTTTATGTTGAACAACCACCAGGGTTTGCCAACACAGACGGCATCGACCTAGTATACAGGCTGAGGAAAGCACTGTATGGACTTAAGAAAGCCCCTAGAGCACAGTATGAGACCTGTCCCAAAGATCTACCCAATAATGGATTTGAGACAGGTGCTGTGGACAATACCTTGTTCAAAATATAGGAAGGTGATGACCTTCTAATGGTGCAAATTTATATAGATGATATAATTTTTGGTTCAACTAACCTTGCTTTGTGTCAAAGGTTCTCTCATCTCATAAAAAGTAAATTTGAAATGAGTATGATGGGAGAACTTAGTTATTTCCTAGGTTTGCAGGTAAAGCAGTTGCCTACAGGTATTTTCATCAACCAGGAAAAATACAGCAAGGAACTTCTCAACAAATTTGGAATGAACACTTCCAAATCATCGCCAACCCCCATGAGCAATTTCGTGCAAATTAGTGCTGATGAAGCTGGAAAGCCGGTTGACCAATCACTCTATAGGAAGCTTATTGGCTCTCTCCTGTACCTAACGGCTAGCAGGCCCGATATCCAGTTTGCTGTAGGAGTGTGTGCGAGATATCAAGTAGCACCCAAGGAATCACACTTCAACATAGCTAAACGAATCCTGAAGTACATTAAAGGAACAGTCGATGTAGGACTGTGGTATCCTAAAGAAGGCGGATTCGATTTAGTTGGATACAGCAACTCGGATCTCGGAGGCTGCAAGCTAGATAGGAAGAGTATAAGTGGAACTTGTCACTTTCTTGGACCTAGCCTCATTTCTTGGTTCAAGAAGAAGCAATTGGCAAACTCACTTTCCATGGTGAATCGAGAATACTATGTCAGTCGTTCTTTGTATGAAGATCCTTTGGATGCAGCAACAGTTGTCAGATTATGGAATTGAAGCCAGAGAGACGCCAATCATGTGTGATAGCACGAGTGCAATTGCAATCACGCACAATACTGTATTGCACTTGCGCACTAAGCATATCAACATGAAGCATCATTTCATAAGGAATCATGTCGAGAACAAGGATGTTCGGATCGAAAAGGTTCATACAGATATTCAGTTGGCCGACATCTTCACCAAGCCTCTCGACACAGCAAGATTCAACATGCTTAGACAAGAATTGGGAATGCTACAGCCCGACTCCCTGTAAGTAATTTACTGTTTTTACTCAACAATTGAGGGGGAATGCTGTAAGACCCAAGAATACAGTATCCACCATTAATTATCTATACACTCAGAGCCTTCAATACAGCACTGTAGGGAACAAAGACATATGAATCATCCTACAGCTGACGTGTGCAATAATTAAGGGGGAATACAGTATGACCCATGAATACAGCATTAATCCAAAAGTTGCTGTATGGAATTAAAACCTATATGTACCTTTTAAGGGGGAACACTGTATCATCGCGGATACAGCACATACTATAGGATTTTGATTCAGTATATATATTATAATATTTCATTTTAAAATAATTTTTGTCCACGTGCCCTGTTTTCCTGTCAAACGTCATTTACATTAAATGCCTTACACGACATCTGGACAACTGAATCTCAAACGCCGTGATGTTTCAAATTGTTTAATGTTTAATACCGCCGTTTCAGGCATTAAGGGTAACAACAAATGTCAGAAGTGGGACCCGCTCATATTTTAATATTCCATGGATTAGTGTACCAGTTATACTAAGTCCATCGTGACCGTTCATTTCAAAAGTCAGTTCCCATCCCTTAAATCTGATCATTCGTTCTCTGGAAAACCCTTCTTCGCTGCCCACTATAAAAGGACTGTAATTGCCATTTTAGACTCTTTACGACTTCTGGATATTTTGAGAGCACTTAATCAAATACAGCCTACAAGTTTTTCTGTGTTTTACTGCACATTTCTCTTAATCTCTTTCATATTTTCTTGAGAATCACTAATGGCTGCTCAGACATCTTCTCCCGCCCTCAAGAAAACCTTGAACATCATTGATGGACGGATCTTCTCCATATATGTCGTCATCAAGCGTATTCTCACTGAAACTAATGACGTCGAACCAATGGAGTTCATCATCACTAGACTCCGTCAGTAAGGCCTCTACCGCCTTGGGAGTCACGCCGCCAAGAAATACAACGTTCATTTGGTTGAGGACTTCTACCTCAACGTTGTCGTTCGCTTTCTGTCGCTGGCCCAGGGAGGCCACGTCGCTGACATCACCGCTGTCATTCAAGGAGTGGAGATCTGCATCGACCGAGATCTTCTCCAGAACATTTATAGACTGCCCGTTGATGGCCTGACCATGGAAGAACTTGAGACTTTTGGGTCTCAAGAGCTGATGACCAAGTACTATGGCCTGTTCACCAGCTCAGCTACGACTGAAGTGGTTCACACCACTTGTCACAAGAAGAATTTCTGTTTGCCATACGTGTACTTGCATGACTATTGTTGCAGAATCATTGAGAATCGCACTGGTGGATTTGAAATGTGCACTAATCTTAGGTTTAGAATGATGGTTGTGATTTTGACCTGTGAAAAGGTCAATTGGTGCCAGATTATTCTGAAGCGCTTACAGGAAGAAGTGTCCAAGCCTCCCACTCAAAAGAAATTGTTTGGTTTATTTTTAAACCACATTTAGACGAAATGCGGACTTCCACAATCCGCATATGCGAAGAAAATCAGTTCCCGGATCTACTTAGGAGGCGTCAAGCCTTCGGCTTTTAACCAGAGCACTCTGGTTTGCAACCAACCATCCGTCCGCAGTATGCCCATGTCTGAAGATCCAAGGGATGTTTCTTTGAAGTCCCAGAGTGTGGAGTCTTCAAGGAAAAGAAAGAGATCTCACAGCAAGACACCTATTGCTGCTGAGAAACCGAAAAGGAAGCTAAGAAGGCTTTCTAAAGCCAAATCCAAAAAAACCTCCGAGAAAGCTTCTACCATAGCGCAACCCACTGAACAACTACCCCAGGGCCCAACCCCTGCGGAAGAGATGCCCGTTACTGTATCGACAGTAAATCCCGAGCCTTTGGCGGCAACGACGGATATGAGGACATCTGCCAAGTTGGAAGACTCTAGTGAGTCGGCTGCCCCTTTGGAACCAACAGCTAACTCTCCTATGTGGGATTCCACATCCGTACAGGATCCACCTTCCTTTGGGGCACCATCCCCTGTAAGGAATCCCTCTTCCATACAGGATCCCATACCTATAGAGGAACCCCTCGCTACAGCGGACTCAGACATTGTACGAAGTCCCTCCCCGAACACTATTATCAACAAAACCCTTCTCTCTGTGCAAATTGAGCAGGCATAAGAAAAATTTCTTCAATAGAAAAGCTACAGGCTAGCTCCGTACGATACCCTGTACAACTGGGCAAGTGGAGAAATGAAGAAAGATTCGTATTGGA
Organism: Orobanche coerulescens; assembly: GCA_033398695.1. Classification (NCBI taxonomy): domain Eukaryota; kingdom Viridiplantae; phylum Streptophyta; class Magnoliopsida; order Lamiales; family Orobanchaceae; genus Orobanche; species Orobanche coerulescens. The sequence continues at coordinate 135,360,970 of CM065817.1, forward strand.
AGTGACGGACTCCACAGAAGTTGAAACCCTGATCTAATGGGACAATCTATACTGCAAAGAGTTGATTGAAAGCCATCTCTTGCAAAAAGCAGATGCCAGAAGAAAAGGAAAAGATAAGTCCGAGGAATCTCCCGAAAATCCTAAAGAAGACCACGACTCAGATGACGACTACAATGCCTTTCAGGCAGGTCTGAGAATGAGCCATGAGGAGGCTCACGAAATAGAAGTCCCCCAAGTTCAACAAAATGATGAAGGGACATCAAGCCGCCATGATCCCCCTCGCAACAGCCAGATATTATTGCCGAGCAGGAGGAATCAGTCCCTCCTGTCGCGGAGGAAGATGAAAATATTTTGGAACAGGCACCCGAGCCTGTTGCTGCCGAAGAAGAAGAAGAAGTAACTGAGAGACAATAGGAGGAATCAGTCCCTCCTGTATCTATGTCTACAGAAATCCCTTCGACACAGGAGGACGTCGCACCCCCTGCTGCCGAACCCGAAACTCCTGCTCTCGCCCCATCAACCGTGGAATCCGATGATGGTACTACACCTGAGGATGTCCAACTCACTTCACGTCCTAACGTGAATCTGAGAAGGTTGAATAGAGTCGAGGACTTTGCCAAGCCGGATTCTCCCAACACTACTGCTAGGAAAGAGCGATTGCGTGCTCTTGGCCTTCAAACTATCTTTATCCAGGATGCAGTTAATGCCTTGTATTCAGTGGAAAAAGCTCTGAATTGGATGCACACTTCTGCTATTGAAGAGATGACTATATTATAGCATGAAGTCTTTCGAGTAGTCGAAGCCTTCACTGTTTTACCAGAAGTCTTCAAGCAAGCCCTAAAGAATCTGCAAGAAAAACAAGAGCAACTCCTGAGAGACGAGGAATCTAAAACTCGCATATCTAAGGCCAACACAGCAGCTGCCATGATCGAAACATCTTCCCAGCTTCGATCCCACGACAAAAGTATTAAAGATATGTCGCAGGTGCTCTCCACCCTTGTCGAGAGAATGACAAACATTGAGACGAAATAGGATGCCGCACTGGAAATCCTAGGACGTCTTGATGACGCCAAAAAGGGGGAAGAAGCAAGAGAAGCAGCGAGGAGAACAAGACTTCAGCATGAAAGGGAATTTAATGCTGCTCAAGACAGCATTACCGCTGAATTGAACAAATTAGCTCCACCCTCTCAAAGTTTTAGGAATTTAGGTTCTCGACCTGAGTTCCATGACCCCAATGTCCCCTGGCAAACCTTGATCGAAAGACCTTCTGAGATTCGTCTGCCAACCAACCGCCATCCCACTGCTGAAGAAGTGAAGCAATGGAGGAGAAATGAACTGATGAGATATTTTGCAAAACTCGTCAGGGAATCCGCCATCTTCAAAGGTTATAAAACATTAGCAGAGGCTGCAGACAAATTCACTAAGATGTTAGAAGAAGTAAATCTTCCTCTCCAAATCGAAATGAAATCCAAGCATAGAAGAGGAGATCGGATCACCCATCCAGAAGACTGGATTCTTGCCTTCGACAGATCCTACGATGGTAGAGCAATCTACCTAGATCGAGGCAATGACTCCCTACAGCACTGGTGGCGTGGAACTGAGCATGATCCAGAGAAGAGGCCATGGATACATTCTGGTTATAGGAGCTGAAATCCTTGTAATTTTTTATTGTAATTTTTCTTTCAAAACAGCAATCCTTGTACTCTGTTTTTGAATATCAATAAAAATGTTTGCTTGTCTTGAAAGATTACAACTCGTAATCTACTGTGTTAATGTATGATTACATAACTTAAATTATTGGGATAACAATCACAAGTATAAAAACTTGTTTGAAAATTAAGTTGTACGAACTTGTCTACGAACAGTTCATAGATTCAGTTATATGCATCTAGAATACATTGTAAGATTATGCCTGCGCGCCAATCATAAGCTTAAGTTGTAAAAATTCTTAGCTATATCGAACTCGCCTGCGAGCGGTTCATAAATTAGTCCAAGTTACTGATAGCCAGATCATTTGACAGAAGACCAAGAAATCTGCCCGAAGTCATCAAGAAAGTCATTCGCTTCATAAAAAAAGGTTTTGGCATCATCAAGAAGGACTTGAAAGATTTAAAAGTCTTGGCAAATTGTCAAAAAGGGGGAAATTGTTGGGATAACATTACCCTATATCGAACTTGTTGGGATAACAAAACCCTGTATCGATACTGCCCTGTATTGATCGTAGTGTTAGTATGTTTTGACAATATACCAATCCTGCATACAATAAGCGAACTGTATCGAAAAGCTGATCTATAGTGTCAACCTGTATCGAAGACCTCTCATAGATCCAGCGTATCTTTCAGTACAGCAAAGAAGTATCATAAAGACTAAAGTATGGAAGCTGTCTCGAATTGACAATACATAGTCCTTCCATACATCTCTCAACAGGACAAAGAAGGAATCTTCAGTCTTCACTAAAAGTCAAGTCCCGTTGATAAAGAAGTATTTAATACTAAAGGATAAAGTATTTAAATACTGTAAGTCAGAAAATCTTCAAATCCCACAATATCCGGATCTCAGTTGAACATCTGTTGTCACAGAATCTTGCCCAACGGATAGATCTCCAACGGATATATTTCAGAGACTATATATATCTCCAGAGTTTGAAGATCACCAGTTACCAAGTTACCAAAAATGAATGCTTATGAAGTTATCATATACATCAGAGAAAAATATATCTCCAAAGCTCACTGCTATTCAGATACAAGAGATATACAGTGCTCAAATCGTGAACAACACATCATCAGCTAGAAGCTCAGAAAGTCAAAGCTGTTGTTCATACCCTGTTCTATCTTTGAACAAACCCAGATCAGCCCTGTGTGGACTGAATAATCTTTGCTACTCCGGAACTGTGTGTGAAGGGATTGCATCGAAGAAGACGAAGCTTCAGAACTGTGTGTGAAGAAGTCAGTCAAAGTGTTAGCTCAAACCAATCTGTGTGAACGGTTGAAGCTAAGATCTCTATATAAATCTGTGTGAACGATATATTGATTAAGTGTTGTTATAATTATGTAGTTGTGTATGCAGTAATTATAATAAACTTTTTACTCCTGTGTGGAGGACCAGTGGACGTAGAGGGGTTTACCTCGAACCACTTTAAATACTGTGTTATTTACCTCCTGCCTTATTTGTTTTATTTAACTATGATTATTTAAGTATACACTACACATCGAGTTGCTGTATCCACAGCAACTTACTGTATTTAAGACTTCCGCTACGCATTCAGATTTAAAATCAATACAGTTGTTGTTTAAAACACTTTCCAAGCTGTATCCAGTATACTTAGTGGCCAGCATTGGACATCCTCAGGTATAGTACCGTCGTCGGATTCCAAGGCGGTTGATGGGGCGGGAGCAGCTGTTTCGGTTTCGGCGGCAGGGGGTGCGGCGTCCTCCTGTTTCGAAGAGGTTTTTGTAGACATGGATACAGGAGGGACCAATTCCTCCTGGTGTCTCTCAGCGTATGCCTGTTCCGGAAGAGGGACTGATTCCTCTTGCTGGAAGGCGCGTGATTCTTCTTCTGCGGCGACGGCAGGCTTGGGTTCCTGTTCCGAACCATTTTCTTTCTCCTCGACATGAGGGATTGAATCCTTAATGTCAGGAACGTTGTCTTGCTGTGGCGAAGGGGACGATTGATGGGTGGATGTCCCTTCATCCTTCTTGGATTGGGCTTCCTCTCGACTAATCCGCAAACCAACTTGGAGTGCGTCGTCATCATCGTCGGAATCAGGATCAGATTTTGGACTGTCGGGAGTTTCCATTGACAAAGCTTTTCCTTTCCTATTAGCCTCATCCTTATCAAGCAGATGACTCTCAATTAGATCTTTGACGAATAAGTTGTCCCATTGGATCAGGACAGCAATTTCTATGGTGTTCGCCACTTCCAAAACGAACTTTTCTTCGTTACACCACTCACTCTAGTTGTACAAGGTTTCGTACGGAGCAAGTCTAAAATTCTTCTATTGGAGAAATCGCTCGAATGACTGCTCAATCTACACGGAAAGCAGGGTCTTGGAAATTATTGTGTCCGGGGAGGGACTCGCATGCCTTCCGGGTTTCTTTGTAGGAAGGGGTTCCTCTACAGGTGTGGGATCCTATATTGGAGAAGGATTCCTTACAGGGGATGGTACCCCGAAGGAAGGTGGATCCTGAACGGGTGTGGAATCCTGTATAGGAGAGGTAGCTGTTGGCTCCAAACAGGCAGCCGACTTGCCAGAGTCTTTTGAGTTGGCAGATGTCCTCGTATCCATCGTAGCCGCCAAGGGCTCAGGATCTACTGTCGATACAGTAGCGGGCATCTCTTCCACAGGGGTTGGGCCCTGGGGTAGTTGATCACTGGATTGCGCCACGATAGAAGCATCATCGGAGGGTTCTGTAGCTTTAACTTTTGTAAGCCTCCTTAGCTTCCTTTTCGGCTTCTCAGCAGCAACTGGTGTCTTGATGTGAGATCTTTTTCTTTTCTTTGAAGATTCGACAGTTTGGGACTTAGAAGAAACGTCCCTCGGATCTTCAGACAGCGGCAAGTTCCGGATAAAAGGCCTGTTCGCGATTAGGATGCTCTGATTGAAGGCAGTGGGCTTGACGCCTCCTAAGAATATCCACGAACTTATCTTCTTTGCTTCCGCGGTTTGCTGAAGTCCGCACTTCGTCAAAATATGGTTTATGAATAAACCAAACGATTTCTTCTAAGTAGCAGGTTTGGACACCTCTTCCGGTAAATGTTTAAGGATAACCTGGCACCAGTTGACCTTCTCGCAGGTCATAATGGCGACCATCATCCTGAATCTGAGATTTGTGCACATCTCAAATGCACCTGTACGATTCTCAATGATGTGGCACTAAAATCATGTAAATAAACAAACGGTAAACAAAAATTTTTGTTATGGCATGTGGTGTGAACCACTTCCACCGTTGCCAAACCGGTGAACAGGCCATAGTATTGAGTCAGCAACTCTTAAGACCCAAAGGTCTCAAGTTCTTCTATGGTCAGGCCATCAGAGGGTAGCCTGAAGATGTTTTTGAGAAGCTCTTGGTCAATGCGGATCTCCACTCCGCGAATGATTGCTGTGATATCAGCAGCATGTCCTCCTAGAGCCAGAGACAGAAAACAAACCACGGCGTTGAGGTAGAATTCCTCAACCAGATAAACGTCATAATTCTCGACGGTGTGGCTCCCAAGGCGGTAGAGGCCTTGTTGACGGATTCTAGTGGTGACGACCTCCATGGCATCGACATCATCACTTTCAGCGTGAAGGCATTCCATCATGATAGATCTGGAGAAGATCCGTCCATCGATGAAGTTCAGAGACTTCTTGAGAGAGGTGGAAGATGTCTGAGTAGACGCCATTGATGATTCTCAAGAAAAGATGAAAAAGATTCAAGAAGAATATGCAGTAAACACATAAAAACTTGTAGGCTGAATTGCTTGAGTGCTCTTAAAATATGCAGAAGGCATAAAGAGTCTCAAATGGCATTTGCAGTCCTTTTATAGTAGGCAGCGAAGAAGGGTTTTCAGAGAACGAATGGTCAGATGTAAGGGATGGGAACCGGTGTTTGAAATGAATGGTCACGATGAACTGAGTGTAACTGGTACACTTATCCATTATATTTTAAAATAGGAGCGGGTCCCACTTCTGACATTTGTTACCCTTAATGCCTGAAACGGCGGTATTAAATTTTAAACAATTTGAAAACATCGCGACTTTTGAGATTTGATTGTCCAAATGTCGTGTAAGGCATTTAATGTAAACGACGTTTGATATGAAAACAGGGCACGTGGACAAAAATTATTTTTAAAATGAAATATTATAATATATAATGAATCGAAATTCCATAGTATGTGCTGTATCCGCGACAATACAGCGCTCCCCCTTAAAAGGTACATATAGGTTTCGATTCCATACAACAACTTTTGGATTAATGCTGTATTCATGGGTCATACTGTATTCCCCCTTAATTATTGCACACGTCAGCTGTAGGATGATTCATATGACTTTGTGCCCTACAGTGCTGTATTGAAGGTTCTGAGTGTACAGATAATTAATGGTGGATACTGTATTCTTGGGTCTTACAGCATTCCCCCTCAATTGTCGAGTAAAAACAGTAAATACTTACAGGGAGTCAGGCTGTAGCAGTCCTAATTCTTGTCGAAGCATGTTGAATCTTTCTATATCGAGAGGCTTGGTGAAGATGTCGGCCAATTGAATATCTGTATGAACTTTTTCCAGCTGAACATCCTTGTTCTCGACATGATTCCTTATGAAATGATGCTTCATATTGATGTGCTCAGTGCGGGAGTGCAATACAGGGTTGTGCGTTATTGCAATTGCACTCGTGCTATCACACATGATTGGCATTTCCTTGGCTTCAATCCCATAATCTGACAACTGTTGCAGCATCCAAAGGATCTGCATACAGCAACTACCAGCAGCATAGTATTCTGATTCAGCCGTGGAAAGTGAGTTTGCCAATTGCTTCTGACTGAACCAAGAAACAAGGCTAGGTCCAAGAATGTGACAAGTTCCACTTGTACTCTTCCTATCTAACTTGCAGCCTCTGAGATCTGAGTCGTTGTATCCAACTAAATCGAATCCGCCTTCTTTAGGATACCACAGTCCTACATCGACTGTTCCTTTAATATACTTCAGGATTCGTTTAGTTGTATTAAAGTGTGATTCTTTGGGTGCTACTTGATATCTCGCACACACTCCTACAGCAAACTGGATATTAGGCCTGCTAGCCGTTAGGTACATGAGAGAGCCAATAAGCTTCCTGTAGAGTGATTGGTCAACCGGCTTTCCGGCTTCATCAGCACTAATTTGCATGGAAGTGCTCATGAGGGTTGACGATGATTTAGAAGAGTTCATTCCAAATTTGTTGAGAAGCTCCTTGCTGTATTTTTCCTGGTTGATGAAGATCCCTGTAGGCAACTGGTTTACCTGCAAACCTAGGAAATAACTAAGTTCTCCCATCATACTCATTTCAAATTTACTTTGCATAAGATGAGAGATCATTTGACATAAAGCAAGGTTAGTTGAACCAAATATAATGTCATCTACATAGATTTGAACCATTAGAAGGTCATCACCTTCCTGTATTTTGAATAAGGTCTTGTCCACAACACCTTTCTCAAATCCATTATCAGTTAGATACTGGGACAGGGTCTCATACCATGCTCTAGGGGCTTGCTTAAGTCCATACAATGCTTTCCTCAGCCTATATACTAAATCGATGCCGTCTGTGTTGGCAAACCCTGGTGGTTGTTTAACATAAACTTCTTCGGCAAGGTCTCCATTTAGGAATGCACTTTTGACATCCATTTGGTATACAATGAAGCTCTTATGGGCGGCAAAGGCTAAAAATATCCCAATGGCTTCTGGTCTGGCTACAAGGGCAAAAGTTTCATCGTAGTCTATGCCTTCTTCCTGTCTATAGCCTTGTGCGACTAGTCTGGATTTATTCCTTATAATTAGTCCATTTCGATCCTTCTTGTTTCTAAATACCCATTTGGTTCCAATAACTGATTGATGCGTAGGTCTGGGTACAAGATACCATACATTGTTTCTTTCGAAACCGTTAAACTCTTTTTCCATAGATGTTATCCAATGAGAATTATTAAGAGCTTCTATGGTAGAAATAGGTTTGGACTAGGCTAAGAATACAACAATAGTGCACATATTGAGTCTTCTAAGCTCGGATTGAGATTTCCATTCAGGGAATGGTGATATCTCAGTATCTAGTTCTTCTTATGCACACAGTACATTTCTTTGTGTACTCTATATTCTCCTTCGAGTAGAAACACCAGCATTAATGTTTCCAATGATCAGCTCTTGCGGGTGATCTCTCAACCATCTTCGGTCGGGTTCTAATTCGGGGTCCCGTACTGTATCTTGAGTTGCTGTAGTTTTGGCTTCAGCTTGTACAGCATCGGCTTCATCTACGTCGATTCTTACAGCTGCGGGGTTGATTTCTAGGTCAACAACAGGTTCTATGGGAGTTGGTGGATCTAAGATCGAAAGTTGTTGGATGTTCTGAGTAACAACTTCTACTCCTGTAGGGTTATGGTGAGGTTCGTCGAACACTACATGAACTGGTTCCTCGATCGTCAGCTTCCTTTTATTAAAGATCCTGTAAGCCTTGCTGACGGAGGAATATCCTACAAATATTCCTTCATCTGACTTCTCATCAAAGGTTCTAAGTTGATCCTTCCCATTATTCAACACATAGCACCTGCATCCAAAAATGTGAAAATACGAAACTAACTGGGTTTTGTTGTTCCATACCTCGTATGCTGTTTTGTTGTGATGTTTGTTGACGATACAGTGGTTTTGAATGTAGCATGCTGTATTGGTTGCTTCATCCCAGAAACCCTGTGGCAACTTGCTTGCGGCAATCATTGTCCTCATTGTTTCATTCAGCGTCCTATTCTTTCGCTCGGCAACACCATTTTGTTGAGGTGTATGGGCAGCTGAGTATTCGTGCTGTATCCCATTTTCTGAACAGTATTGCTCTATAAAGCGGTTAGTAAATTCTGTACCTCTGTCGGAATGAATGGACATGATACTCGATCCCTTTTCATTTTTAAGCTTTTTCAGGAGCTCGGGCAGCTTTGATGTTGTTTCCTTCTTATTGCTTAGGAAAATTGTCCAAGCATACCTGGAGTAATCATCAACAACAACGAGACAATATTTCTTACCTCCCAAACTTATCGGGTCTACAGGACCATAGAGATCCATGTGTAGCATCTCCAACACTCTGTGGGTTGAAAGGTAGGATTTGCTCTTCAGAGTGGACTTGATTTGCTTGCCTTTTTGACATGGTCCACAGACACTGTCTTTTTGGAATGATACATTCGGCAATCCTCTAACCAGTCCCTGTCTTGAGAGCTTGTTGATCATCTTGAAGTTGACGTGTGACATCCTCTTGTGCCATAGCCAGCTTAGATCTGCAGTGCCTTTGGCAACTAAACAAGGAATTGTGGAGCTCGTAGGCATCGAGTCAGCAATATACATATTACTTGATCTGCTTCCTGTGAGCACAACTTCTTTAGTCAGGATGTTCTTGACTCTACAGTGGTCTATATAGAATTTCACCGAGAACTGTTTGTCACAGAACTGGCTAATACTAAGTAGATTGTACTGTAAGCCTTCAACATGAGCTACATCGGTGACTTTGAATTTTCCGACAAGAAGGTTTCCTTTTCCTCTTGTTCTTACTTTAGATTTATCACCGAAGCACACTTTTGGACCGCGACCTTCTAGAAATCTGATAGCTTGCTTCTATCTCCTATCATATGCCGGGAGCATCCGTTGTCGAAGTACCATATGTCCTTCTCCAAAATGTCCTGTAGCACATAAATTATGTAGATTTAGGTCCCCTTTGATTGTTGGGTCCGTGAATGTTAGTGCCTTTAGGTACCCAAACTTTCCTGACAGCAATTGGTTTACTGTAGGTAACATTTGGTACAGACTTGCGGTATCTACGTGGGGCATGTATGTAGTTACTGTATCCATGATAATCATTATGCATGTAAAAATCAGGGTTATTATTATTATTATTATTATTAATCCATTACGTATGCCGTCTCAGAGGTGGAGCCATTTTCTTTGGCCTTACAGCTTCCCTTTTGGGTCTTCAGTTGGATACCCAGTGCTGTTGTTGATACTGTGCGGACACTTGCTGTCTCGATGGATAATGAGGCTCCTGTATCCAATACTTAGGCGTGCTGTACTGAAAGTACTACCGTGCGGGCCTTTGGTATTTGGAATCTGACCTTCTTCTGAGCATTTGTTGGCGCTGTTGATATGCTCGGGGAGCATGCTGTTGTGTGCGCCTTACAGGTTGGAATGGCTTATGATTCTGCTGTCTTGAATAGGATTGCGGGGGCAGAATGGCAGCCTTTGCTTTTCGCGGTGCAGCAGGTTCCTTTACAGGACTAGGAGTATCTTACGATACAGGAATGTGTTCCACATTCTTGACGAACACAGTACTAGTTTTCCCTTTGTTGGAAAATGAGCTGTATCCTAAGCCACTTTTATCATGAGCATGTTGCCCGGTGCTTAGAATTTCTTCCATTCTTTTAGCTGATTTCTCGAAAGATTTCAGAATGGTCTCAAGTTCGATTTCTCGTTTCTCGAGAGTATTAAATTTAGCTTGAAGTAGAACAAAATCATTTGTCCTGCTTCCATTTTGAGACTTAGTCTCACTTAGTTCATGAGCAAGTTGATGATTGCTCTCCACGAGTTTTTCATGCTCGGCCTTGCTGTTTTCACAATCAATAGATATATTTTCATAATTTATCTTTAGCAAGTCGTTTTCTTCTTTCAGCTCTATGTTGGAAAGTTGAAGCTGAATGTTTTCATTTTTCAAAGTCTCGTGGGCTTTTTGAATATTTTTAAAATCATTCATCATGTTTTCGAAAGTATGCGATGCATTTACTGGAATAACTGAGGTTGAGCTTACCTCATCATCGCTATCTTCTTCTTCCGGAATGTCCTTTGCCTTAAAGAACATATATGCCTTATCTTCGAATTCATCGTCAGATGAGTCACTTTCAGTGACCACCTGAAGACATTCTTCGGATTTGGATGGTGTGGGGGAGGCTTCTGATTCTCCTATCAGTGCCTTGAGCTTGTTTTTCCACGCACGTCTTCGTTCATCCCTCTCTTGTTTCTCGGATTCCGGCAACCTTTGAACCTTGGGATGAGGACATTTGTTTGCATAATGTCCCGGTTTCTTGCAATTATAGCAAAGGTTAGCATCACCAGAGGAAGTTTCAGTACTTACCTTGTTAACAGGCTTGGGCCTGTAGGGTGTCTTTCCAGACTGTTTGATGAACTTTTTGAATTTGTGCATGAGTAGCGCCATTTCATCTTGTGACAGGATATCGTCGTCACTGTCAGCATTCTTGTAATTTGGCTTTGATGGGATGGTCTTGCTGTGTTGACGGTTAGATACAGCGGCTAAGTTTGTAGTCCTAGCTGGAGATTTTTCAGCTTTCTCTCTCCTGTCTATATCATACTCGAAAGCTTTGAGGTCAGAAAAGAGATCAAAGGTAGATATTTCACTAAGGTTACACGACACATGCATAGCTGTGGTCTTAATGTCCCATCGGGCAGGGAGAGATCTGAAAATCTTTAAGTTTTTCTCCCTTTGAGTATAAATTTTGCCCAAAGCTTCAAGTTCACCAACAATTCCAGTGAATCTGAGGTCAAGTTCCTCAAGTGTTTCAGTTGGTTTCATTTCAAAAGATTCAAATTAATGAGTTAGTTTTGAAATTTTATTTTCTTTGGAGAGCTCAGTTCCCTCACAAATCTACTTGAGTTTATCCCAGATATCCTTGGCTGTTTTACAGCTCTTTACCTTCGAGAATGTGCCTTTGTCGAGGGTGACAAACAATGCATTCTTCGCAACATTGTCGAGGTTGGCGCGCTTTCTTTCATCTGTGGTCCATTGATCGCGCTCCTTCTCGAGCATCTCAGCATGGGCTTGGACTTCAATCCTTGCGACCGTATTTACCTTCATGATCTTAATGGGGCCATCTTGTATAACAAAAATAATTTCTTCGTGTATTGCTGCAAGATGAGCCTCTATCCTGATTCTCCAATCATCAAATTCATTAATAGAGAACATAGGAACTTTGTTGATCATTGATGTATCCATATGAGAATGTAGGAATGAAAAAGACTGTTTTATAAAATAAGTGATTTTAGATATGATTCGGTTAAAAATACGACTGATTCTTTTTAGAATCAACCGCTCTGATACCACTTGTTGGCCACTAAGTATACTGGATACAGCTTGGAAAGTGTTTTAAAGAACAAGTTGTACAGTTTTAAAATCTGAGTGCGTAGCGGAAGTCTTAAATATAGTAAGTTGTTGTGGATACAGCAACTCGATGTGCAGTGTATACTTAAATAATCACAGTTAATAAAACAATAAAGGCAGAAGGTAAATAACACAGTATTTAAAGTGGTTCGGGGTAAACCCCTCTACGTCCACTGGTCCTCCACACAGGAGTAAAAAGTTTATTATAATTACTGCGTACACAACTACGTAATTATAACAACACTCAATCAATATATCGTTCACACAGATTGATATAAAGATCTTAGCTTTCAACCGTTCCCACAGATTGGTTTGAGCTAACACTTTGACTGGCTTCTTCACACACAGTTCTGAAGCTTCATCTTCTTCAATGCAAGTCCTTCACACACAGTTCGGGAGTAGCAAAGATTCCCCAGTCCACACAGGGCTGATATGAGTTTGTTCAAAGATAGAACAGGGTTTGAACAACAGCTATGACTTTCTGGGCTATAATCTGATGATGTGTTGTTCAAGGTTTGAGCACTGTATATCTCTTATATCTGAATAGCAGAAAGCTTGGGGAGATATGTTTTGCTCTGAATATTTCTTGTAAGCTTGATTGTTTGTAAGTCGTTCTTTCGTGTAGTTCAGTAGTTGATGATCTTCAAACTCTCGAGATATATATAGCTTTCTGAAATATATCCGTTTGGAATATATCCGTTGAGCAAGATTATGTGACAACTGATATTTTGATTGAGATTTGGATATTGCGGGATTAGAAGATCTTCTGACTTACAGTATTTAAATACTTTATCCTTTAGTGTTTAAATACTTCTTTATCAACGGGACTTGACTTCCAGAGAATACTGAAGATTTCTTCTTGTCCTGTTGAGACCAGTATGGAAGGTATTACTGTATTTATATTCGAGATAGCTTCCATACTTTGGCTTTGCGGGACTCTTTGCTATATGATCAATATATTATATGGTTGGGACTGCGAGAAGTCTTCGATACAGGTTTGATATTTGATCAGATTTTCAATATAGCTAGAGGCAGTATTCAGGATTTGGCATATTGTCAAAACATTCTGACAATACGATCGATACAGGGATTTGTTATCCAAGCAGCATCGATACAGGGATTTGTTATCCCAACACCCATATTCCGATCCTCCTCATCTCGGACATATCTTTCTCGCCTTCCTTCATACTCTCTCCTTCCTCCTCGTCCTCCTCGCCCTCCTCGATGTACAAACCTCGGAGTTTCCTCCTCGGAATTCATTGAATTTTCATCATCATAGCCTCCAAATCGAATGGGTTCCGGTCCCCTTCGTACGGGCTCCTCTTCTCTACCCTTCGTGAGAGTAGCAATTGTTTCCTCTTGCTTATCTAGTCTTCTGACTATTTGAGCAATTGTTGTACAATATTTTGAAGGATAAGATTTTGCTCGTTTCTTTCGGTTTCTGACATTTTTTTTGTTTTTTTCTTTTTTTTTTGGGTTTTTTTCTTTTTTTTACAAGAAAATTTCCTCACAAGATCCTCACGTGTATCGCTCAGTCACTCACACTCGTGTATCTCTCATTTGGCTTTTTCTTAATTCCTCACAATTTTTTTTGCCTTTTTCCACACAACTTACAAGGTGATTTTAGGTGATTCAAATCAAGTTTCTTCTTGAAAGAACTTAAATCCCACGATCCCCCCAAAGATTGCGAAATGACGATAAGAAAAAAATGGAAGGATGGGAGCAAAAGATTTTGGAATAGTTTAGAATATGGAACGGAACGAAAAGTATGATAATTGTTTGATAAGATCGATTAAAATTCGTTCTTCTCTTCTTCCTTTTTGATGTATTTTTTTTTACAGCACGGTCAGAACGAAGCCGATCACTAGCTTTTTTTTCTTTATTTTTTTTTCATATATTTTTTTTTAGTAGTGAAATGAATGGATTGATATTTGATATTCGATCAGCAAGCTTAAAATCACCAGACGCCCGAAGGCTAAGAAACAAGTTCTTCCCCTGGCCTCAGCTTGAAGAGTTACCAAAATCAATCAAAACCTTCACCACTTATATATATATATATATATATATTTGTTTATATATATATGTGAAGAAGATGGAAGATTTAGAAGATGAAGGAAATGATAGGATGGTAAGATAGGAAGATTATGGTAATGAAGGAAAATAGATGATACCACTTAGTTTTGGAATAACCGAGCTCCGAAGCCAACTGATGCGACCCCCACATGACACGCCATGGTAACTGACACCGCTAGATGAATTCGTTCCCTGGATGTTTCCAAAATAAGCAAAATGGGGTTTTACTTCCAAACCTCTACGTGACACGCCGTAGCAACTCGGAAGGAGTGGAATATAAATACTAACAAGATTGCACTTGATAAGTACATGAATCATACAAGGGATGTTTTGCAGACACACTCAACAAAACAAGAAAGCACTCACAAAGGTTTGTTAATACGAACACTCTCAAATTTCATAAAATCTTTTGTGTCCTCTTACAATGAAACTTCAAGGCTATTTATAGCCAAAATATTACACCTAACTCTAGTTTGAACAAGGAAACAACTAAGAAACCTACAAAATAGAAAAATAAACATTCAAAGATCCTAAAATCTGATACAAAGTCAGTCAACACATGTTTAGGGGACAAAATATCAAAGACCAAGACGTTAAGGTGTGAAAACAAGGACAACAAGTCACTGTAAATCTGATGCTGTCGGTTTTGTCACTTTTGAGATCCAATAGATCCGAATTTAGTCCTATGGTCTTCATAAGATATGTATCTCTCTTTCTTAGCTTTACATATCCAGTTGAATCACCTGAATCAGATTTCTGACGAATAAGTTATGGCCAAAATACGAGACTGCTGTGTGTCAGCCTTATGCGCGGGAATTTGCATCCTTGTTTGTTTGTTCGTCTTTTCCGATCGTCTTCGACTTTAATATTACATGACTCGATTATATAAAACTCAAAATATAATAAATACAACTCAATAAATATAACTCAAATTAAAATACGCCAAGATAAAATAAACGAAAAACTTATTGTTCAACAACTTCGATACTACTCACGAATTTGTTGTCTTTGATAACATAGTTATTTTTAAACATATCAATGATGAGTGTTGATAAATTATTTTTGAACTTTTGATCGAGACCTCATTATTGGTCTATTCGGCCTCAAGTCCTCATCCGGGTTCTTCATAATATCTCGATTCACATCATCTGGGAATCTAACAGGAGACCCAAAAGGCAAGCTGTAAGGCCTAAGAAAATGGCTCCAGCTTCGAGATGGGCAATCATACTGGAATAATAATAATAACCCTCGATTTTACATGCACGATTACCAAAGTTACAGTGACTACGTGCCTGCCCCACGTAGATATCGCAAAATTGGATCAAAAGTAACCTACAATAACCCAATTACTGTTAGGCAAATTTGGATACCAAAAGACACTAACATTCATGGACCCAATAATCAAAGGGGACCTAAATCTGCTTAAATTCTGTGCTTACAGGACATCAAGGAGAAGGACATCTGATACTTTGACAGTAGATGTTCTCCGCACATGACAAGAGATATCAGCAAGGTGTCAGACTATGTAGAAGGTCGCAGTCCAAAAGTGCGCTTCGGTGATAAGTCCAAATGAAGAACAGGAGGGAAGGGAACCCTGCTTGTAATACCACCGGTATTTCATGCTTAATTACATTGTACTGTGTGATTTCTTGTAATGCGATGTCATTTTTATTTATGTATTTCACTAAGTGTTATACAATTATGCGATGCGAATGAAACAGAGGTGACATGCATTGACACCGTTGGACGATCATCAGTGCGAATATGACGGTGGCCAACGTCTTGTTCCTCGATAATTGTTGGCGAGTGGAAAGGACGGTCACCCCGAGATGATTAAAATGTGATATGTGTCCAAAGGATTGAATGTCTAACACACGCTATAGTATATGCTTAATGTATGCTAAAATTTGAGTATTACGTACGTTAATGTAACTAGCTTAGTGTACGTAACGGGTGAGTTGGTCTCCCGACCAGAATCTTCCTTTTGACACGGATTGAGCTACTTTTGGCGGGCTAGAAGACAAACGAGTCAACTCCTCCCAGCGTACGCTATCCACCAAGCTTAACGTACGCTACGGACTGGAGCCTTATGTACGTAAAGACGACTTACATACGTAACATATGGGCACATTTCAGTTAGTGACCTCTGGACGGGTTTTACGCATGTTAGCATCAGAACATTACGTATGTAATGACCTTTAGGTACGTAATAACTATATCATTAACGTACGTTATCAAAACCGAGTGATATAAAATGACACTTCCTCTCTTCATTTGCTCGACCTCAATCTTGCAAGAAAACACTCTTGGAGCATTTCCCAGCCTTATACTCGGATCTTGGCCTCTCATACACTTGAATTAACATAGAGCAGGTGGTTTCTCGAGCTCCGATGAAGATTATCCAAGTCATTCAAGCCACTTTTCATTCCTCCTCGTAGTTCTTGTGGATTCGTCAACTCTCTTCATTGTTCTTCATCTACTAAGGTAAGCCTATCAATCCCTGGAGTAATCTCCTCGATGTTTTTGATTATACTTGTTAGATTACGGGTATTTGGCTAGATTTTTCCAACTCTCATAGACAATGTAATCGGACAGAATTGTAGTAGGCGGAGTTGTCATTGCTCGTATGTTTCGTTCCATACAACTCATATCTATTACATGCGAAAATTTCATTTCAATCGACATTAGGAATATAAAATTGGATGAATCAATTGTAGGAGAATTCGTAGGAATCCATCACCGTATGTTCCATTATTCTTAGCCACCCTTACCTCGCGATTTCGATGCCAAGTGAACTAGGGAAAACAATTTGATAGTATTATCGTCATTAAAGATCAAACCACCAAAATCATTGTGTAAAATGGTAATCCACCGATCGAAGTACTCGGAATATAGAATTGAATTAGAAGTTATAGGATTCGATTATGCTATAGTCGTTTGTTGCTAACCGAATGATGATAGGTATAATCTTGTTGAGCAAGTCGATGTATCTAACGTTAACCGTAGAATTGAACGGTATAATGGTACATAATGCTTATGAACTTAGAAAAATGATACTAATGTTGGCAATTAAGACTACGCTAGGAATCCGGATAGGGAAGGGAGACTACTTTTAATCATCATGATCCGTACGAGGTGTTAATCGGATATTACGTAACTAGGTTAAGCTCGATCCGGCGTGGAGATCTCGGTTATCATAAGGCACCTACCGTCGGATCACAGGCAAGTGAAATCTTGCTCGAGAAATGCTAATATTATTGTAATGTTTGTATTAATGAATGTGCCATTGTTGATGAATGCCGACGGTTGTCTTTCTCTAAAATGTGTTATAAATGGGTCGATGTGTTGGGGATAATGTAATATCCGCAAATTCGATTTCTGGTAATTTTCTTTTTTTGGCGAGAGTCCGTTTTGACGACTCGCTTGGGACCGTGTCGTCATTCTGAGAATGATTAATTCTACACTTTTTGGAATCCGAGTTAGTTTCGGTGTTGTTTTGTTGAGTTCCGTACTTTTTGGCGACTTTTCCGCACTTGAGTTCGATTCTTGCGAATCTCATTTGAAACTACTGTTTCGAGTTTCCTGTAAGTCCGTTTAACTTTGTTATATGTGTTGTGAACCTCAGTTTGGTTATTCGATCACGTATCGTGATTTTTGGGCATTTTGGGCCATTTTGTGATTTCCTAAAAGTTATGGGTATCTGTACCTGTATTTATTGTCTCGACCATTTTATTGGTCGCGTATGATTAATTATTGCATTATGTTTTCATTTCGGGTCGTTGATGTTGTCCGCGAGCTTTTCGTCGTGTTTGTTCTGTACGTTTTCGGAAATTGAGTCGTCCGGTCATGGCGGCTGAGCAGCTGGCCGTAGGGCTGGGCACTTGAACCCGAAATCCCGATCCCGTCCCGATCCCGTCCCGAAAAATAGCGGGACGGGACGGGATAGTTTATTAAAATGGCAATCCCATCCCATCCCGTCCTGCTCTGTTACTATTCAAATGGGACGGGATGGGATCGGACCAATCGATCAATCCCGTTCCGTCCGTAATATTTAATATAATCAATTTTTATATATCTTTTAAACATGTAAACCCTAAATTGATGTATGATGTATGAAACATCAAAGTTTGATTTTAAATTTTCGATTTTAAGTTGATGTTTTCTGCACTTTCAATTTGAATTTTATCTTCACGTGTTGATTTTGATGTAATATGCACTATGCATTTGGATTATTGATCTATTGTCCTTTGTGCGTGTTTACGTTACTATCTATTTTGTTGTGTATTTTTTAAGTTTCTAATGGATATTGAGAGTCATTTTTTTTGGAATGACTAGTTTGGATTTTTTTTAATTTCTACCTCATTCATTTGATACTTCTAAAATTTATAGTTGTCTCATTCGTTTTTTCACAGTTTCTGTCAAGGTCAATAAATATGCAGGATATCCCGTCCCGTCCCGGTCCCGACCCGAACCCGAACGGGATCGGGACGTGCGGGATGAATTTCAAAATACGCAATCCCGTCCCGTCCCGTCCCGGTAATTTATTTTCGGGACGGGATGGGATTCGCCCAATCCCGACCCATCCCGTCCCATGCCCACCCCTAGCTGGCCGGATAGGTGCGGCACTGTCGGAAGTGCTGGGCACTGGCCGAGCAGGCACGGCAGGAACCGGCGTAGCGCACGCTACGGCCGGGAGGCTACCCGCGCTAGCTCGGCAGGAGTAGCGCACGCTGTCGAGCGGCCTAGCGCACGCTATCGGGTCTGGGCAGAGGTGTTCTGAGGTTCTGGACTCGGGTAGGATCGGCAGGTAGCGCACGCTACTGTCGGTCATGGCACACGCTAACCGGCAGAGGTAGCGCACGCTGCCGGCCGACTAGCGTACGTTACCCGGGCGAGCTATTTAGTCCAGAGGTTACTGGACAGGTCGGCTAGCGCACGCAGGCTTCCGGCCGTAGCGCACGCTAGCGGGGGTCGGGTGGACAAGTCACGGTCGGCAGGAT
The DNA here is from genome assembly GCA_033398695.1 of Orobanche coerulescens. Taxonomy (NCBI): domain Eukaryota; kingdom Viridiplantae; phylum Streptophyta; class Magnoliopsida; order Lamiales; family Orobanchaceae; genus Orobanche; species Orobanche coerulescens. The sequence goes on from CM065817.1 coordinate 135,379,907, forward strand.
TAGTCGGTGGTTCCGGGTCGTGCGGGCCCTGGCCGAGGGTGCTGGGCCGATACTGGCCGATAGCGCACGCTAGTACGGGAAGGCTAGCGCACGCTAGTTCCGGCCATGTATTTATATGACAGAGCAGCCACTTTTTCATTCGTTTTTCATTTCCTTTCTCTTCTGTCCGCGGCTGGGGATTCGGTGGAGACGAAGCCATGTTGTTAGATAACGAATCCACGAAGTTCTAGAGGTTAAATCATTGATCAATCATCCTATAACATCCTTCGATCCAGCGAATCAAGGTTAGATCTTTAGAACCCTACTTTTGGGTAGATTTAGGGGTTTTCGCGTTTTTGTCCGATTCGTTCCGTTTTGTTGATTAATTCATGATGAATATGATTAATCTTGTTGGTATTCTTAGTTTTCCTATGGATTCATGGTATATTTCGTGGTTTTTACGGAATCGAGAGGGTTTGGTTGTGGTCCGCCCTCGTTGTTGTTTATATACGAATAGACATGAATCGTAGGCGGGTTTTCGGGTGTATTCCAATTCCGTATTCATTTAGAAATGGTTGTGATTGTATTCTTCGTATCGTTAGGTTCGGTTTCATTGGTTCCTAGCGTTCGTCAGTGACTTTCCTTTCCGTTCGTTGCGTCGTCAATTATTCAAGGCAAGTATTTTTGGAAACCTTTATGCTTAACGTGAAATGGTAATGTATATTGTTTGTGAATTGCTCACCTCTGGAGGGTCCGACGGATCACGGAGGGAATCTATGGCTTCGTCCTGGATTCATGAGTTTGTTTCGCTAGCCAGCTCGGGAGGGGCCTTAGAGGCCTCGAGTGGGATTCGTGGCTTCGTCCCGGTCCTAGGTGACGTGTGGTGCTTGTTTTGTTTTATGAATGTGGCCAGCTCGGGAGGGCCCTTAGAGGCCTCGAGTGGGATTCGTGGCTTCGTCCCGGTCCTAGGCAAATTGATTGTGACTGTTTGTTTCCGGAAAAGACATGTCTGGTTTTGGTTTTTGAAATGATATTGGTGCATGCACTATGAAATGTGCAAGCGATTGGTTTGCCTTGAATACTTGTACAAGCGTAATTGCTAACCCCTTTGGGGACCCGTTTTGGGGAAATTCTTGTTATGGATTTCAGGTTATGTTCAGCCAGATGAGCGTGCGCTGGGATGGTACGAGGATGTCGGCCAAGGTTGTTGACATGTGCAATTGAGTCTTATTATTTATATTATCTCTTTTGATATGGTTGTTTTCCAAATTGTAAACTTATAGATTGTACTCGTGAGTACTTAGGCTTTTCCTTTCGGATTGTGATTGGTCTTCGTTGAAGTTACTGTATTTGTAGGTTGATGTTTATTATGCCGGTTGTACCGGACGTGTTGTTTTATGTTCTTGTTGTTAATAATTGTTTCCTTGCTAACCGAGACGGTTAGTCGAGTGGTGTTTTCTTGTGTTAGCCTGGTGGGTCCCATGTAGGGGTCCACGGCGCTGTAATATACTCTGAATATCTCGGGGGTGTTACAGAAAATGGTATCAGAGCTCTAGGTTTATGGATACCTAGGCTTGTCGGTTATTTGGGTCTAGTTGTGTTTTATTTTGCACGTTGTCACATCGCTGCCGGCATCTCAGTACATCCAGTTAAGACGTTTGCCTTACTTGATTCTCTTGTTTTCTCGTATTGTATTTCCACTTCTTGAACTGTGATTGCCTCTCTCGTACTTATCGTCGAGTTTTTTTTATTTTTTTCGATCGATCCGGTTCGTGTACTTTTGATTCTAGTATTGCGCAGTCCTTTATCTCTCTGGAGTATGTGCGCCGTTCTGGGATTGACCGTTTGTCGTCTTGCGAACCTTCCATCGCTAAACTTCCTAGCGTTGGTAGGATCATTGGTGATCGAAAGATCCGAGATTTGCTCCGTGGTATATTGTGAGAGGGCTTGACTCTCTAGTCTTTTGTTGTATGATGGAATCTGTGTTTGGTAATTGCGATATACTAAATGTATGTTGAGCCGAATGTACTGATGGTTTGGACACCGAGGGGTGCAGTATGATGTAGGAGCTTTGAACATTGATATGTTCTGGGAAAGGTATTCATGGCAGAGTTTGTTGAGAAACTCACATAGATGGTTTCGACATATGTACAAATCGGTGTTCTTTGGTTATGCTGTTAAACTTGAAGAGATAGTTTGACATATGCTTGGAATTAGTGTTTTCGAGTTGCGCTTGTTGAACTGGTGATTTTTGAATGTCGTATATGCGTGTGTTCGGGAATTGATGGTACTTGGCTAATTATTGTTATTTACAACCAATGTGTTTCTATTAATAATAATACATGCGGCGCGCATGCTTGAAAATTTCTTAGACTTGATCGTATTGTGGGTTTTTGAAAAGTGACATGAATTTGTGCGAGCCAGCCTTGTATTTTCAAATAAAACCTTGTGTCGGTATTTAAAAAGTCGTGTATAAAAGTGTTTAGGACATTTTATAAAATGCTACCGCTGTTAAACCCTTGTCGTGTTTGAAAGGGTCTTGAAAACGATTTTTAACTTATCGGTTTTATTTTCGAATAACTAGAGTACACGATTTTAAAAATCAGATTAGCTTGGGGAAACCTAGGCTGTCGAGTCAAGTTGTGTTTGTTGAGTTTTGTCTCGTCGGATTTTGTCTGACTTAGTCGCATCGCGACGCGTCATTTGAGATCAGTGGTCGTGATTAGTATCGAGGGGCGATCGTCACTTACGTGCGACCTATGGATGTTAAACTCCCTTCTTTGTGTTGTGCCTCGTGTGACACGAGTTATTTGTTTGATTAGTTGTTAAATGATGGAATCCTTTTGTGGATTTTGATTTCACGATATGTGTTTATTCGACTCTCGTATTTGGTTTATACGAGGAGTGTCGTCGCTGCTGATGTATTTTCGAACCGCATTTTATCCGCTGCGTGAGTTCTTTCAAACGGCTTTTGGTATTTTGCAAACTGAGTTTTATTTCGTAAAACCGATTCCCTAAATCAAGTTTTGGCATTTTGGCCTTGAACATTTTATGACGGTTTGACAAATGATTTAGTGAGTTTTGGAAAATATTACTGTCATTTGTCTTTTTAGCATTTTCGAAATGACGTGGGAAATCGTGCTTAGCCTGGTAAATCCTTGTGAGAAGGGTTTACGGCATGTAATTTTTCTGATATGTTCTGTTGCTGTCTCTGTGAGTCATTAGCGCACGCTACGCTTTGCGGCTAGTGCGCGCGAGAGTGCATTGGTAGCACGTTAAGGGAAGAATAGCGCACGCTACCTGGTAGATCAGGGCAGTCCAGGAGCTACTGGACTGGGTCTGAAGTTCTCGTTAGCGCACGCTAACACTTGGGGTTAGCGCACGCTAACAGTGTATTTTTGGTCAGGAGTTTTGTTTGGTGCCGTGATAGCGCACGCTAACCTTAATGATTAGCGCACGCTAATTGTGTCGATATAAATCTGGACACCCGATCTAAGTTGCATTTTTCTTCATTTCTTCTTCTTCCTCCATGAGTTTGAGACGTAGCGACTAGGGATCGCATCAGGGCTGATTTTTTTTCCATCCAAAGGTGTTTTGGAGTATCCTAGATGATTTTTAACATCATCTAATCCATTGTTCTTCGCGAATCTAGGTATTTTTCTTGAATCCCTAGAGTTGACTTTTTGGAGTTTTGTTCTTAATGTCATTTTCCATCCAGTTTTGATAAACCGATTGTTGTTTTAACGATGTTGTTAAACATATCCTAGGGATTGTATATCACTATCGTGATTTTGAACGATTTGATGCGTGTGATATGATGTGTTTAAGTGAATGTTGATACGTGCGAATTTTGGGCATTTTGGCCTATTGTACTTCTGAAAAACCTTGAGTATCTTAGAAAATAAACCTCGAGACGTACTTTTAAAATGAATTATTTTCTCACAGTGTTCTCAAGATGCCTACTAGCGCCACGCTATGTTTTAAAATTATTCTACTTTGAGGATCAAAATATTTTGAGATATTTCTAATGATTTAGAAATGCATTTGCTTAGACCCGAAGGTCGAATATTGCTGAAAAGTTTTAATTTAAAGAAAGGTGTCCTCATTTTTTTTATCAAACACAAGATGATTTTTTTCCAAGTCTCGATGACGATGTTTGTACTACTTTTTGGTATATGATACTCAAGATCAACTGGTGCTTGCAAATTATTTTCAAAATGTGGTTTCGTTTTCAAAACCTATCGTTCCTAATTGCGGTCCGGGAATATATGTGTGATGTTCGTACTCTCGTTAGGGTGTTAACCCCCGAGTTGTGATTGTATTGGTGGTGTGAGCGTTGAGTCGTTCGCCACGCAGTTGTCGTGGTAGCCTCTGCGAGGGGTGTGATGTTGGTATTGGATGTTGTCGCCTCGTAGCGATTTATGCGTTATCGCATATATGCGAGCTGTTAGAGCTTGGGTAGGTATGATTATGTGCATCGATGATTGTTCCGCGTTGTGTCGGTTGCTTGTTGTATTGTTACCTTGGTTCCGTTGTTGTGAGTTTCAGGGGCGAGGTCGAATGTAATACCCGTATTATTTTTTACTTCTGCATTTTCTCTTCCCCAATTCTATCGACTCGCTCGTGTTCGTTGATATTCTCCGAACTTATTCTGTATTTTGGTTTTTATCATTCGAACAATCCGTGATCTTGTTTTGGTTTGACCTGGTTATTGCTATGACTTTTCCGAACTTGGTTCGATTCTTGTGAACCTTGTTCGAAAGTAACATCTTTTAGTTCCTACCAGCTCTTTTAACGTCTTGAGTTGAAAAGCGAACTTCGGAGTTGTTGTTCGATCATTGTTTTTCGATCGTTGTTGTCCAATCATTGTTGTTGGATCATTGTTGTTCGATCATCTTTGATTCGATCGTAGTCACCCTTGCAGATTGCTGTACGCATTATTTCTATTTTTCGACTGTTTGTGTTTCCTTGTAATAGGTACCTGGTGTTTTGCGACTGTTCAGATAATTGACTTGATGATATTACCTATTTGATGACGCTTGTCACTTGTTGATTTTATTATGTCTTTCCCTGTAACGTTGTCTTGGTCGTCATGGAGCGCGTTTTCACGTCGTATGTTTCCTTGCGCTGTTCGTAACTTTTCGCCGTTTGGGCGTGAGTTTTTGGTTCTTGTGAACCTCGTTGAGTTTTTCCTGGTGGGATATTGCTTCTCCCTACTTGTTTTAAGTTTCGGGACGAAACTTCTTTTAAGGAGGGTAATATGTAATATCCGCAAATTCGATTTCCGGTAATTTTATTTTTTTGGCGAGAGTCCGTTTTGACGACTCTCTTGGGACCGTGTCGTCATTCTAAGAATGATTAATTCTACACTTTTTGGCATCCGAGTTCGTTTCGGTGTCGTTTTGTTAAGTTCCGTACTTTTTGGCGACTTTTCCGCACTTGAGTTCGATTCTTGCGAATCTCGTTCGAAACTGCTGTTTCGAGTTTCCCGTAAGTCCGTTTAACTTTGTTATATGTGTTGTGAACCTCGGTTTGGTTATTCGATCACGTATCGTGATTTTCGGGCATTTTGGGCCATTTTGTAATTTCCTAAAAGTTATGGGTATCCGTACATGTATTTGTTGTCTCGACCCTTTTCTTGGTCGCATATGATTAATTATTGCATTATGTTTTCATTTCGGGTCGTTGATGTTGTCCGCGAGCTTTTCGTCGTGTTCGTTCCGTATGTTTTCGGAAATCGAGTCGTCCGGTGATGGCGGCTGAGCAGCTGGCCGGACAGGTGCGGCACTGTCGGAAGTGTTGGGCACTGGCCGAGCAGGCACGGCAGGAACCGGCGTAGCACACGCTACATCCAGGAAGCTGCGCGCGCTAGCTCGGCAGGAGTAGCGCACGCTGTCGAGCGGCCTAGCGTACGCTATCGGGTCTGGGCAGAGGTGTTCTGAGGTTCTGGACTCGGGTAGGATCGGCAGGTAGCGCACGCTACTGTCGGTCGTGGCGCACGCTAACCGGCAGGGGTAGCGCACGCTGCCGGCCGACTAGCGTACGTTACCTGGGCGAGCTGTTTAGTCCAGAGGTTACTGGACAGGTCGGCTAGCGCACGCAGGCTTCCGGTCGTAGCGCACGCTAGCGGGGGTCGGGTGGACAGGTCACGGTCGGCAGGATTGGTCGATGGTGCCGGGTCGTGCGGGCCCTGGCCGAGGGTGCTGGGCCGATACTGGCCGATAGCGCACGCTAGTCCGGGAAGGCTAGCGCACGCTAGTTCCGGCCAAGTATTTATATGACAGAGCAGCCACTTTTCATTCATTTTTCATTTCCTTTCTCTTCTGTCCGCGGCTGGGGATTCGAAGGAGACGAAGTCATGTTGTTAGACAACGAATCCACGAAGTTCTAGAGGTTAAATAATTGATCAATCATCCTATAACATCCTTCGATCCAGCGAATCAAGGTTAGATCTTTAGAACCCTACTTTTGGGTAGATTTGGGGGTTTTCGCGTTTTTGTCCGATTCGTTCCGTTTTGTTGATTAATTCATGATGAATATGATTAATCTTGCTGTTATTCTTAGTTTCCCTACGGATTCATGGTATATTTCATGGTTTTTACGGAATCGAGAGGGTTTGGTTGTGGTCCGCCCTCGTTGTTGTTTATATACGAATATACATAAATCGTAGGCGGGTTTTCGGGTGTATTCCAATTCCGTATTCGTTTAGAAATGGATGTGATTGTATTCTTCGAATCGTTAGGTTCGGTTTCGTTGGTTCCTAGCGTTCGTCGGTGACTTTCCTTTCCGTTCGTTGCGTCGTCAATTATTCAAGGCAAGTATTTTTAGAAACCTTTATGCTTAACGTGAAATGGTAATGTATATTGTGTGTGAATTGCTCACCTCGGGAGGGTCCGACGGTATCACGGAGGGAATCTATGGCTTCGACCTGGATTCATGAGTTTGTTTCGCTAGCCAGCTCGGGAGGGTCCTTAGAGGCCTCGAGTGGGATTCGTGGCTTCATCCCGGTCCTAGGTGACGTGTGGTGCTTGTTTTGTTTTATGAATGTGGCCAGCTCGGGAGGTTCCTTAGAGGCCTCGAGTGGGATTCGTGGCTTCGTCCCAGTCCTAGGCAAATTGATTGTGATTGTTTGTTTCCGGAAAAGACATGTCTGGTTTTGGTTTTTGAAATGATATTGGTGCATGTACTATGAAATGTGTAAGCGATTAGTTTGCCTTGAATACTTGTACTAGCGTAATTGCTAACCCCTTTGGGGACCCGTTTTGGGGAAATTCTTGTTATGGATTTCAGGTTATGTTCAGCCAGACGAGCGGGCGCTCGGATGGTACGAGGATGTCGGCCAAGGTTGTTGACATGTGCAATTAAGTCTTATTATTTCTATTGTCTCTTTTAATATGGTTGTTTTCCAAATTGTAAACTTATAGATTGTACTCGCGAGTACTTAGGCTTTTCTTTTCGGATTGAGATTGGTCTTCATTTAAGTTACTGTATTTGTCGGTTGATGTTTATTATGCCGGTTGTACCGGACGTGTTGTTTTATGTTCTTGTTGTTAATAATTGTTTTCTTGCTAACCGAGACGGTTAGTCGAGTGGTGTTTTCTTGTGTTAGCCTGGTGGGTCCCATGTAGGGGTCCACGGCGCTATAATATACTTTGAATATCTCGGGGGTGTTACAGATAAAACCTGTATGGTACCCGTATGGAAATGTGTTAGGGGATAAGACCCGAATTGGGCACCTATATTCCAGGGTATTTCGGTGTGGATACTTTCGTGACCCTTGGTTGCGACCTTGGAGTTTATGTGATAAAAAGAGAAAGACAACGTCGGTCGAGTGGTGAAATATTTTCTGTTGGTTATGTGACACTGTGTTCGGTAAAATTGTGTAGCATTCTTTGACCCTGGTTACCTGGCATGAATTGTCGTGCCAAGTAAATTTGTTGATTATGTGCAGGATATTCCTGAGGGGTCCGGTCAGACTTGAACGGTGTTGGAATAAACTCTTGCCGCTGCTTAAATTAAATTTGGTCTTTAAAACCTCGGTTATGCAATAATCGAACTTTGAATTATGTTTTTCCTTAAAACCTTTCGGCTCATGTTATGTAACCGTGAACTTATTGTTTTATTGCAATTTCTTTAAAATGTCTATTTTCTAAACTACCCTTGTGGGTCCCACGTGGGATTCACGGCACTGTAATACCTCGGGAGATTTTGGGGGTGTTACAGAAAATGGTATCAGAGCGACGACTCCTGGTTTAAATAAAATTTCTCCTAATTTTCAAAGTTATTCCAGTCCAACACCCCAAGCGACCGTAACTCCTCGTAGAAATGTAAAGTAAGTGATGTGTGTTTTCTGTCTGGAAACTACATTTAATTGTAAACTGTGTGTGAAACTGGCTTTAGATTAATACTGTCAGTAATGGCACGCCGAGGAGCTAGGAGGGTGGTGAATGATGCTCAGGGTTCCGCCGCAAACCACGATGGGGACATGAATACTGTCGAGACCCATCCTACTGGGGACCAGCCGCCACCAATTAATCAAAACGATCAGGAGGCGGAACGCCAGAATAACAACACGGGAGACATGGACCCAGCTTTCATTCAGGCCCTTGCCCAAGTATCCCCATGGGAATTGCTGAGGTCAACTAGGTGGAACGGATACCAGTCATCAATGTGGAGGAAAACGCAGGAAGGGACCGATGGTTGGGAGAGATGCTGAAGGCTAGGCCTCCGTTGTTTGACGGGGCAGGGGAGAAACAGGTGGACGACTAGATTTCTGAAATAGAGATTGTTTTCGAGGTGATCGGATGCCCAGAGAACCGAAAGGTGCCACTTGGGGTTAATCAAATCCGTGACACCGCTGTCCGCTGGTGGAGGACTTACAGGCCAGAGGACCGAGTGGTCGGATGGACCGAATTTGCCCGACTACTTCGGAGCAAGTACTGTCCCAGATCAGCCCAAACCGCTCACGCGCAAGACTTTTTCAGTGCCGGACCACAGAATATGCCAGTACCAGAGATCATTCGGGCCTACCGAACCGAGCTAAGTTACATCTCGCAGATTGTTCCATCATAAGATCAATGAATATGCCACCTTGCGCAGAGGTTGCCGGAGGATGTACAACGCTATGCCGCCAGATTCCACTGCACAACTCTGAGGGCGTACGAAGATGTGGTCACAACTTATGCCAGTACTGTTGTTAATACCGACACCGGACATAACTCGAAGAATCAAAAGACATCGGCTCAGTCAGGGAGCAATAACAAAATGAACTCGGGGCCCGCATCTTCTTTCAATTCAGCGGTTTCGTACCAACAGAAGGGTGTATCTGATCGGCCTTACCGTAGGGATTGTTTCAATTGTGGTGTGTCCGGACATACTAAGGATCGGTGCCAGAAGTCGGCTACCAAATGTTTCACTTGTGGAAAGAGCGGACACATGTCTCGTACTGCTGGCGGGCTAATCCCACTCAGAACTCAGCTTTCCAACCAAGTAAATAAGGCTCTGTGCAATCCCCCAGGACGCCTGCCGTTTCCAACGACCGAGATCCATCCCACCAGACTCAACCACCGCCACACGGTGCCGGACGAGGCCGTGGGCGCGACAGTGGTACTTTATTATTTTCGGAGTCAGTGCCGTCCCGTGTATTTGATCTGAGGGCTACGGATGGTCAGTCCGCGCAGGCTATCTCAGGTACTCTTCTTGTTAACTCTCAGCCAGTGAATGTACTATTCGATACCGGAGCCACACATTCGTTTATATCTGTGGAATGTGTTGAACATTTAAATCTTGCTTGTGTGCCTTGTGAATCATTTACTGTTAAACTACCCAAGGGTAGTAGAATAGGCGGCGATCTAAAGGTTCGAGACTGTCAGATCTGCATCGATGATCATAGTTGGACCGCTAATCTTATGGTCTTCCCGCTTCAGAATGAAGATATCATATTTGGTATGGACTGGATGCCATTGCACATGACAGTCTTGGATACCTACCACTTGACTATTTCCATTACGGCTCATGACGGTACCACACATGTTATCAAAGGACGACAGCACTTCAGTACGAAAGGGTCTCTCAGCCTCCTCGCATTAGAAGTCTCTTGCGACTCTCAAAGGAAGTACTATTAATGTTATGTTCTTCAGGAGGATACTCCACAACTTACGATCGCAAACATTCCGGTGGTGAATGAATTTCCATACGTCTTTCCTGATGAACTACTAGGGCTGCCACCGCACCGAGAAGTTGACCTCTCCATTGAACTCGAGCCGGGGACGAGACCTATTTCCAAAGCTCCTTACAGGATGGCGCCGGCCGAGATGAAGGAATTAAAGATACAGCTCGAAAATCTGTTGGAGAAAGGATTGATCCGCCTGAGCACCTCACTGTTGGGCGCACCGGTACTTTTTGTTAAGAAGAAAGACAACTCTCTACGCTTGTGCATTGACTACAGGGAGATAAATAAGGTTACTATCAAGAATCGTTACCCACTACCAAGAATTGATGATCTCTTAGATCAATTACGAGGGGCAGTTGTGTTTTCAAAGATCGATCTATGGCCGGATATCACCAATTGAGGATTCGGAAGGAAGATATACCCAAGATTGCATTTCGATCGAGGTATGGACATTACGAGTATATCGTGGTATCATTCGGGTTGACTAATGCCCCAGCTGTTTTCATGGAACTGATGAACAAAGTTTTGATTGATTTCCTCGATAAGTGCGTGGTGGTTTTTATTGACGACATCCTGATCTATTCTCGAAGCCGACAGGAACATGAGGAACATTTGAGGCAAGTGATGAGCGTGCTGAGACAACACCAACTTTATGCGAAACTTTCCAAATGTGAATTCTGGATACCGGAGGTAATTTTTCTCGGACATGTTGTCTCGGCAGAAGGCGTCAAGGTCGATCCACAAAAGATCGAGACAATAATGAGTTGGGAACCGCCGAAGAACATTAAGGAGGTAAGGAGTTTCCTAGGATTGGCGGGTTACTATCGAAGATTCGTCGAGGCCTTTTCCTGTATCGCTCGACCATTAACGAACCTACTGAGAAAGAGCACCAAATTTGAGAATAAATCTGAATCATTGATCTGTGTGTGATGTACGGTCCAGATTGGCTTATGCATGCAATATATGCATTTTGTGCATCAAACTTGTAATGCATAAAAACCCTGCATTATATGCATCAAAATATCGATGCACTAGAATATTACATTCTATACATACGTTATATATATACAACGTTATATATATACATATATAATATATGCAATATATATCTTAATTCGTAGATCATGAAAAGACGATAATTTAATATTTGAATGTAATAGGTGACAAACGAGTAAGTTACGATACTTTAAAGGTTTTGATATAGAAGCGACTTTGATTACAATTATTTATTAAGATGTTATTATTGTATTAATAAGATGCTGCTAAATGTGTGCTTCATGTGCTATTATTATACCGCTATATTTGAATAACGCCCACATTTTTGAAGCTAATATTAAATTTTATTTGTATATTCTGTATTTTAGGTATGTAACATGTGTTTTAAACCATGAATTATGAAAAGACGATTATATTGATATATATTTCATCTAAAATGGATAATAAATATATTAATTGTGGCATTTTAAAGATTCTAATTAGAAGTTGGTTTGATTGCTACAAGTTAAGATACTTCTAAGGTGTATTCAAATGTTATCGCTAAAAAGAATATTGATCAATGTCTGTTTTAGATGTTAATTTTTTTTAATAACATCCATCTTTTAGAAGTTATTAATAACTTTTTAATATATTGAGATATGATTTATCTTAAATCATAAACCATAAAAAGACGATTAATTCGATATCTCTCTATATATATAATAGCGTTACGAATTCAAAGCATTAGATTAATTCTCTCTCTGATGTGGCATTCTCTTAATGTTGGATTCCTATTTATCTAAAATCTTGAATCTCACATCAATTAAAATGATACTTAATCGATGGATATTCCAAATAAATAGAATTTGATATCTTGGATCCACATCGATTTAAAATAGAACTCCACCAATGGAGAACCTAAATAAATATTTAGAATGAATGTTCTTTTTAAATCACAGTTATTTTACACACAAGCTTGAAAATATTATTTTCATTGTGTTTAATTTGGCCAATTATTAAGTTGGACAAATAAATAGTTTGATTTGTTAGTGAAAATTTAACTGGGTCAATTATCAAATTTACATTATTTTTATTTGTCTACAATTTGAATCTTACATCTATTTTATTTAGTAGTTTTTATAATAATTAAAAACATGTATAATAACATTACGAATTTGAAGCACTACATTGACTCTCTCTCCACTAGTACAAAAATGACTTATGGTCACACTTTTGCCAAAATATCCCAGTCATATTTTTTATTAAAACTGTGACTAAAGGTTATTGATAAAATCCTGTCATTGTTGTAGCCACATTTTAAGTTGAATTTCGTGACCATTGGATAGATAATCGAAAACTCTAGACACACTTAAATATAACAAATGTGACAATTATGAGCCACAGTCGAACAGTGTGGCCAAATGTCACCATCTGCCACGTGTTTTGTTTGACAAATGGAAAAAAATTGTGATGGTTTGTATAAGAGACGATAAATAAATATATGGTCACATGAAGCAATTATTTATGTGTCTGTATCACAGAGATGATTTAGACACATTAATCTAATGTAGATAAAAGCTAATATATATATATGCCACAATAATTATTTGTGTGTCTAAATGGTAGCGCTATTAGCCACTTAGTAAAAGCAACAAAACAAGTTTCTATATCTATTTTATCACTAGTAGAATAAACGTCAAAGACTTCGGTACGTCTCACTTCGGTAATGTATATTAGCGAAGTAAAAACAAACAACAACTTCGCTTTTCAATTTACTGAAGTCAAAAATCCACATAGACTTCACTAAATGGTACCAAACAAAAAAGTAGGAGCTAGTTAGAAAATTTAAGTTACAAAGACTTCGCTAATTTGATAATTACTGAAGTAAAAAGCGCAATGAATTTTTTTGATTAAAAATATATCCCCATTGGTGAAGTAACGTATATCTTAACCGGGATTTTACCCAAACCCTACTGGAACCGCCCCCTCAATCTCTCCCCAGCTCTCGGTCTCAACTCCTCCTCTAATCACCTAAATCATATGTAGTTCTCTCAAATCACGAGAAGAAAAGGGAAAGCGATTTCACTCCTTTCCTCTTCGATTCCAAATGCGGCGAGAAAATCTGCAAGGCGGTTTGCGGCGAGGCACCCATCTCAATCGGATCGTCCAAGGCATCTTGATAAGCTCCTGGCACTCTCGAACTAGATCTACAAGGTAAGCTAGGGTTTCCACATCTCTTTGGATCATCTTTAAGCTCATCAATGAATCGACCTTCACCTCTAAATTCGAATTCTTCTTTCCCACACAGTTTCTGCTGCATATTGTTTTTTTATCCGAATTATTAAATGGGTGCGAGTTGCTCGAAATTTTCCTTCTTTGGTGGCGACCTCATTTCAAGTCATCTGTTCTTCAATCCTCCGACACAGGTTAGTTTTATTTATGCTCCCAATATAATATATATATATATATATATATTGATTGGTTTTCGGTTTTGTGGGTTTCGCAGATATAAAAAAATGAAAAAATGTTTTGATTTTTTTTTAATTTTAAACATTTTTTTGGGGGGTTGTAATATGTAGGGATTGGGGAGAAAAATTCTTTGTCAAGCTTCAAAGAGTTTACATGGGAGGAACTAAAGGCTGCTGAGAAGGTTTTTCTTCCGACAACATTGTTTCAGAGCATGGTGAAAAGGCTCCTAATGTTGTCTACAAAGGTTTCCTTCAAAATCAAGGCTGGATTGCTATTAAGCGTTTCAACAAATCTGCTTGGCCTGATTCTCGCCAATTTACAGTCTCTCTCTCTCTCTGTGTGTGTGTGTGTGTGTGTGTGTGAGTGAGTGTGTGTGTGGGGGGATTATTATTGTTATGATTATTATAATGATGTTTGTCTCTGTTAGGTCTAAATAAGGATCAAGAATTAGTTTGTCTCTTTTTGATAATTTGTTGTTTGTTAACAACTTTTATGTTGGTTTATTGAAGGATGAAGCTAAGGCTGTGGGGAACCTCAGAAGTGAAAGATTGGCAAATTTAATTGGATGTTGCTCTGATGGGGAGGAGAGGTTCTTTGGTGGTGAGTTTATGCCTAATCGGACTCTGTCCATGCATTTATTTCATTGTGAGTGAGTTTCATTTATTTCCTGAAAGATGAATTTGAGATTAATTAGTATGGAGTTATATCATAGTCAACAAGTGGATTTTCTTTCTTTGAGATGTTATTCATATAATAACAATTGGATTTGTTGGTGCTCGAGTTTGAGGTCTAGAGGCACCTTAATTTTTGGATTGTCTATTCTTCTCCTTGTCCTTCCTTGTCTTGAATAGTGGAGCTTTATATGGTCTGTCATGTTTGCAAAAGGTATCCGTATACTTCTATTACAAGCAATCGTTACGACACATAATTCGAGTTGGAATTGAAGTATCCATACATCAAGATGTATAGATTTGAGGATAATGGCTCATCTTTTCATAGTGACAAATGAAGACTGTTCGGTTTACACTTCCATCGATTAGTTTCTGCAGTAGTCATTATTGTATGTGTTCAAAGAATTTACATTTCTGAAACTTCCTTCTGCTGAAACTGCATTATAGTTTGTTGAATAATGGTCCACTGAGGGGGTAACTTATAATTAAAGTCTCTTATGTATTTCTTGAATTTATTTGATTTTCTTTTGGTACATCCTGTTGAGGGAGCTTTGGGAAAGAGTGGTGTTTTAATCTGTTGCTCCATTGTGTGGGTTCATGTATTTTTTCTTACCCCATCTTTTCAATTTTAAATGATGTTTTCTTTCATAATGTATTGACTTTAAATTGCCTTGCGATTTTTTGGGTACTAGTTATGAGAATACTGAGCTGGCATTACATTACGGTGCAATGTTGAGGGAATGCATACGCCACCAAAGTGTTGCAAAGTGAGTGGTTGGTTTAGTTTGATATTGAATTACTACATGTCACATGTCAAAATTTCATTTATAGCTCTATACTCTGCTTCGGTCTACAGATATGTATTGGAATCAGAGCATATGAAGAAATTTTTTGATTATATACAACTCCCAAATTTCGACATAGCTTCCGATCTTCGCAACTTTCAAGGTTGAGTATTATGTCCCGCTTAGCTTTTCAATCGGCTGATCTTCAATATGTTGCATTATTTGTGCTTATAGTAGGAGAGTCTTTGGTTGATTGGCTATCTGGTATTTATATATATGGTATATAGCCCTGAATAACCGTCTTTCCATTAAATTCAGAGCAAAGGAGGCAAAGATCTCTTTGCTAAGAGATATTCATATAGGGATATTAGTTACCCAACACTTTTTTCTTGTAAAAATGAAGCTAATTTCTGGTATACAGTGGTACCTAGTTATTCTAGTCGTATCATCTAAAGAATGAGCATTAGGCACTGGATTGTCGGAGATTATTTATTTCCTGGTGCTCATTTGTTTATTTTCTTTGTTTATGAAAAGGCTCCTTATTGTGAAACTTTAAGCATGTAATTTTTCTTTTGCGTACTTCTAATATGGTTGATCGAACCTAGATTATGAGTGGAGATAGCGATATCAAGCTCTATAATTATTTCCTATATGCCAGTTGCATTATAGTGCGTCCAGCAATGGACCGTTGCTAGTCCGTGAAAATGATGATGCCATACACTTCCAATATATTAGTTTCTCTTTTTTACCAATTCTTTATCAAGCTCGAGCTTGCCTATGAAAACAGATGACATGAGACTAAACAAGATTCAAGCTACAAATGACAGCCAAACTTCCAAGAAGTGTAGGTTTTGCTTTTCCTGTCCCTACAATAACTAGATATTGATGTTTAAGTTTTCTCTGCGTTATGTGTTCCTTTCACTTTATGGCAGCTGTCAACCAAAATATTAAGGCTAAATCTGATGAGCGAAGGACCAAATTTGAAGGTCCTGCTATTGGAAGGTATGCTCTAGAATTTTGAAGTGCCTAATGCTGCTTCACTTATTTACCTGATTTCAGACTTGAGATTGTTCTCCTGTATATTTCATTTGATGATTTTTTTTCTTTTTCTGTTGGTTCCAGAAAACCCGTCATAATTCCTCTCCATCTGACAAGGTTAGAGGGTTAACATTTTCTTTTTCTATTGATCTGTTAATGTGTAAGTGAATGATTTGTACATTGACGTGCCTGTTTTGTTTATAGAAGGAAATCTTTACCAGCACCAAAGCAGGTCAGCGAGGTGGAAACAAGTGGCACTAAAAAGGTTTTGATGATTCCACAACTAAGGAATGGAACATTGGCCGAAGGGTGTTATATGTATATATATACACACAATATTGGTATATTAGGTATATTGCCTGGTATTATCGTTATCTTGGTGTCAGCTTAATGAAGTTCGGAAATGTCAGTATCCCTCTTCTGGTTGTGAAGACAAGGATCTTTTTGTTTTCCATGTATGTGAGGGCGTGTTATTTTTTAGTTACACTTTCTGATCTGCTCCTTGCTTTGGTTCAATTATTTATTGCAGAAATTGGAATATGGAGATATGTGGTCTGTAGCTATTGAAAATGCAGTTGGCAGGGTACTCAATGCTTTCATTGTCACAGATCATCAAGATGCCCGCATTCTAAGAGCATGTGCGAAGGAAGCGAACTATAACCGGCTACAGATTATCATTTATGACTTTTCCATGCCAAGGTAACAGGCTGGGCGTCTTAAGTGGAATCAATTCCCAATTACTTTTGTCAAATGAACATTTTCCAACAGATGATTTGTTTTCTCTTGGTAGAATTGACATTCCGAGGCACATGCTTCCCCATACTAATCATCCCACTGCATTCTCTGTTATGCATTCTGACAACCCTACAGTGATGAATGTTTTGGTTGATGTGGTAAACTTCGCACTTCCTTGAGAACTCTTGTTTTTCACTTCTATTTATATTGTTCTGTCTATAAGCTAGTCTTGCATTTTTTTTTTTTTCACATTTTTGCTACATGCACATAACATGCTACTCTACATGATTTAACATTTAGAAAACTACTACAGAGACCTGCTTGTGGAGATATGGCCATTGGTGGTTTGTTGGAGAGTACAGTTAACACAAACACTTAATGTCCCCTTTTATACGGATTTGCAATGATATTTTTATCTTTGATCTCCTTATAGCTGTTCTAATATCTTCTGCATGATGTTGTCGACACTGTTTTAGTATAATGTATATCTTGCAAAGCTAGTCTTTGAGAGACAAGTGCTTGTCAAAGATTATGATCTTTGGTAAAATGGTTGCCTTTGATCGAGGATATCAAACTCGAAGGAGGTTTACACGTCGATGGGTACAAGATGTAAGATGAACCGAGTTAATCGATGACCTATATCAAATTATATATACTAGTCTTGTCATTCGGTTAATCGTATTTTGTTATCTGTTTTCATTTTTCTCTGCTTTTTTCTTTCGACTTTTTCATTCCTTTTTGGAAGCGAATATATATCATTTCATACGATCTAATCTTAAGAAATGTATATTTGATAGAAAGTCATGGGTTGTGTTAGCATATGTTGTACAATGTTCAAACCTTTTCGATGCAAATACATTAATGTTCTCTTTATTATTCACATTGTAAAAGTATTGAAGATGAATTAACACATTGCATGAAAGACTTTAAATGCCAATACAGTCCCACCTTCCCCGCTGTTGTGTGGTATATTTCAAGTCTGCTTTTTGCCGTGATATGTTTTTATTCTCAATTCCAAAAGTTGTTTAGTGGTGTTTGTTTCATGGGCCGTTTGTCTATTGATCAAAGCAGGCCGGTTGTCTATTGATCAATAAATTCTTGGAACCCCTTCAAATTTTGGAAATTATTTCTTGATTTTCCATACGCAACCGAAAGTGATAGAACCAAGGAATGGGGTTTGAAGATTGTCAATTTTCGAAGAAAATTTCCCAGATTTTGTTTAAATGTGTCGGGGTTTTTTATTGGCATGTGTTGTTCCGACACTTATGTTCTCTTTTTAGTTTTGTTACATCTCATTGAGTTCATTGTTCTTCCCAATTTCAGTTGTTTTTTTGGTAAACTAACATAAGATATGCTGCCAGATTTTAAAGAACGGGGTTGAGGTTAAGCTCCAAAGGAATGCTTTAAGCGTGTTAGAACCTCCTACTGGAAACGAAGAAGATATCGATTTTGATTTTGATGATTCCACTAGTTGCTCTGATATTGGTGAAAAGGACCATCATCAATTTTGTAAGTTGTGTAGCACTGTGTTTTACTTAAAATATCACCACCAGACTCGATAACGTTTTTATGGATCCGTCTTCCGTCTTCTGTTTTTATGGATCCGACTAAATGTTGCAATGTTATATATGTGTTTTATATGATATCAGATATTTGTTGATGTTTTGTTCTAATATTAACAAATTTTTTGATAATTGGCAGAATGTGTTTGAATTAGCGCCACAAACTAAGAAGACAGTGTTGACTTCCATAAATATGGTGAATGTTTGGTTGATGTGCAGTCCATTATCTAGACCTGCATGTGTCTCGTAGATATTGTGGAAGTTTATTTGATGTTGGCATATTATAGTTATTCCCAATGCAAACTTGTGAATCACGCGAATCTGAATATTTGGCATTTTTGTACGACAATCCGCCGTTTATATATGAAAGTGTTGTTTATTACTATTATCAATGCTTATGATCTTATGTTATTGAATTGGGATCTTGTGATTTGAGTTTGTTGGATTTTTAATGAGGTTGATTGATGTATTTGAGGTTGTGTTGTTGCAATCTTGTGAATTGAGGTTTTTTATTGGATGGATCATGTTTTTGTACAACAGGATTCTATATTTACAAATTGAAAAGAAATATGCAATGTGGTTATTTACTTCGGATAAAAAATGAAGTCATAGATATATAATTAGCGACACAAAATAGAATAAGCGAAGTAAAAAGGAGTGTAATGCTTCGCTAAACAAATAAAAGTGAAGTAAATGTGGTATCTTTAACTTCGTTGCCTATTAACAAGCGAAGTCGATAACATTATTTCACTTCATCTCGTATATATTTTATCAAGCGAATACGAAATATACACTTCAGCGATTATAAGATAAGTGAAGTGGAAGGACCTTTTTTACTTCGCAAACCCCCATATTCGGGTTCTAAAAACCGAGATAGACTTCGGTTATTACGATATTAGACTTCGCCTAATAAGCGAAGTCTAAAGTATACCTTTAACTACACGAACATAGACTTCGGTAATTATAACATTTTTACTTCAGATATTATCCGAAGTCTTTGACGTTTATTCTTATAGTGTATGGTCATGTTTTATTTTATTATGTATGTCTAGAAATGAATACTTGTCATGATAAAAAAAAATAGTGTGTGTAGGAATATTATAGTCACGGTTTGATGTCTGATGTGTGTCTAAAGGCAAATTATGTTCCTGATAAATGGAAAAACGTGTGACTATAATTATATTATGGTCTCTCTTTACTGATATATGTTTAAATTTAAACAATAGTCACAATAAGAAGAAAAATATGTAACTGTTAGTATTTAGTGGTGACTTATTAATTAATTATTGTAATACCCGTAATTTCGATTTTCGATAATTTTCTTTTTTTCGGCGGAAGTCCGTTTTTCGACTCTCTTGTGACCGTTTCGTCATTCTGAGAATATTTAATTCTGCACTTTTCGACGTCCGAGTTCTTTTCGGTGTTGTTTTGTTGAGTTCTGTGCTTTTTAGCGACTTTTCCACACTTGAGCTCGATTCTTGCGAATCTCATCCGAAATTGTTGTTTCGAGTTTCTCTTAAGTTCATTTAATGTTATTATTCATGTTGCGAGCTTTGGTTCGGTGTTTCGATCATGTAACGTGTATTTCGGACGTTTTGGGCCATTTTTGTAATTTCCTAAAGTTTGGGGTAATTACTTCCGTTGTCGAATTTCGATGCTTTGGGTGGTCGGAATCGTGTGTTCTCTTAGTGATTAGATTCGTCTTTGCGAGTACTTCATAACCATATCTTCGATTCATACTCAGGTTCGGGTTTCGGGGTCGTCCGGGCCGTCGGAGTGGCCACGGCCGAGTCAAGGCCGAGGTGGCTGCTCGCCGAGTTACGGCCGTAAGGTGCCGTTACGGCCGTAATGTGTGCGACGGCCGTAAGGCGTGATCGGCACGGCCAGACGGCGCTGGACATCTTCCGACGAAGGCCTACATATACTGTAATGTGTGCCGATTACGGCCGTAAGTGTCCTAAGGTGTCAAGATTTTTGATGAATGCCGGTTACGGCCGTAAGGCCTGCCGAGTACGGCCGTAACCCTGCCGGCTATATATAGCCTGGGCTCGGCCAGACTTCATTTTTACTCGATTTTCTCCTTTTTTCGGCGGCTGGCGACGGGAGGCTCGGGAAATCGAGTTCTTGGCCGATTCTAATCAATTCCAAGACGTTTTGGAAGATTCTTATTGATTATATCATCATCCAATCCGTGTATTTCGTCGAATCAAGGTATATTTCTTGATTTTTCTTCAAGTTGACTTTTCGGAGAATTTGTTCTTGATTTCGATTCTAGTCCGATTTTGATACATCGGTTGGTGTAGTATGATGTTATTAATCGTGTTCTATGGGTTGTATATCCATATTTCGAGTTTGTTCAACTCGATTAGTGATTCGAGTGTTCTTGGGAGTTATCGAACATTGAGTGTTCGATTAAATGTCCCAATGAGTTCCCTTCGATAGTTTGTTGGGATTTCCATTGTTTTGGCCTTGATTCTCGTCGTAACCATGTGTTATTGTTCCTTCCGGAGGTTTATAGGTGCTCGAGGATTCCGATGTTGAATCTCGTTGGTGATTGATGATTCGTGTGGTGTTTTCCCGTAGTAATTGTGGTGCTATCGAGTTCTTGATAGTGTTCGGGAGTTCGGAGCCGTTCGACCGTATTTCATCCGTCGTATTGTTACGATTGTGGTTTCGAGGCAAGTACCTTGTCCATACAATTCTTGTTTTGTGGATATGATAATTAGTGATCGTCTCTATGTGTTTGTTTGATCGTTTGATTTGAACTTCCAAAAGATTCGGTTTAGCCTCGTTAAGGGCTCACTTTCAAAACGCGTTTGTTTTGTGAACGGTGTGTTTTGCGGAATTGATTATGACTTTATTGTTTTAAACGTTGAGGGCCTTGGTGATATCCCTGTTCTTTAAAGTTATGGAATCATGTATTCCGCGCTAATCGTGTTGCGTTGTGATGAGTTTGATAACGGTGTCGAGTAAGTGGCCATCTCTAGTAAGTATTCTTGATGAGATTACATTCTTAGCATATTAGTATTGCATGAGTACTGTGTGTGTGTATGCTCACTACAGGTTAGATCCGACGGGGTCTCGGTAGGGCTCCACGAAGCTGTGGAACCGCGAGCTTGCTTTTAACCACTACGGGTTAGATCCGACGGGGTCTCGGTAGGGGTCCACGAAGCTGTGGGTCCGCGGTTAATTGTGGTGCATTTTAAAAATGTGTTTTGAGATTGGCGTTTCCGGAAACGAGTGTTTTGATCGGTGATTTCATGTTTTGCATGCATTGACTAAGTGCGTAAGAGGTAAGTTGTTCGTTTGGCTTACTTGTCTAGGATGGCACTAGAGTATTTGTCGTCTGTGTTTAAACCTTGGGTTGTGAATTTTGATGTTGGAAGACGAACCTTGTTGTCGTTCTCGTGTACTGTGAGTTGATGAGATTTGGGGCTAAAATCCCAATGGTTTGGTAAAGGTCATTTTACGGAAAGTAAACCTTTGGGGCGGTGACCCCTTTCGTCTTTTGGGTTTTGAAAAGTAGGATTTGATAATCCTAAATTGTTTTCTATTAAAACTCTCGATGGCATATTAAACTGTTTTATAAATTATTTCCATTGATTTGTGATCTTTCGGTTTTGGAATGTTTTCTCAAACTCTTGCTTCGGGAAGTACTTTTCATTTCGTTTGGATCTTTGAGGATTCCTTGTTATTGTTATTCATGGAATGTAAATTGTATGACTCGTATTTTTGCACTTGTACTTGCACTAGCAAAACAGTGGAGTTTTGCTAACCCCCGAGTATTCGGGGGGTGGATGTTTGTTTTTGCATTCAGGTTTTGGAGCAGAACACAGGGTCGGCACGAAGGATGATGAAAGATGAACGATACTAATCACACGAGGATCCGTATGATGTCATTGGTTTAGTTGTATTTTATTTCCGCTGCAGTATTCTTTCCCGTTGTACGAGAGTGTGTTGTATTCGACCCCTGCGTGGGCATGTAATGTATTTGAGTTGTATGTATTTATTGAAAGACCAAATTAGTCTACGGAGTCGTTTTAGCCTTAAAGGCATTGTTGAGATGTTCTATGTTGTTACCAGCCTGGTAGATCCTTGAGGAAAGGTTCTACGACGTGTAATATCCCTGAGCGGATTGGGGGTGTTACATAAATGGTATCGGAGCCAGGTTATGGAAACCTAGGCTGTCGGGTCAGTGGTGTCTGTTGAGTTTGTCTCGTCGGATTGTGTCTGACTGAGTCTTGTCGCGACGCATCGTCTGAGTTTGTTGGTCGTGATTAGTATCGTGGGCGATCATCATCTTCATGCAACCTGTGGATGTAAGTCTCCCTTCTTTGTGTTGTGCCTCGTGTGACACGAGCTATTTTTATGATTATTTGTTAACTGGTGGAATCCTCTTATGGATTTTGATTTCGAGATATGTGGTTATTTGACTCTCATATTTCGTTCATATGAGGAGTATTGTTGCTGGACTGTGCATGTTGAACTGTATTTCTTTTATCCGCTGCGTGAGTTCTTTTGTAATGGCTTTCGGTATTTTACCGACTGAGTTTTATTTCGAAAATCGATTCCCTTAACCGAGTTTTTGGCATTATGGCCTTGATCGTTTTGGCAAAATTCTTATGACGGTATTTAATATTTTGGTAAATGGCTTTTGTGAGTTTTTGAAATGTCATCGTCATCGGTCTTTTTGATGTTTTTGTAAATGGTTTTTATCCTGATGGGCTCCGGCGCGGGACTCACGGCGCTATAATGTTCCGTGTAATTACTTGAAATTTTTGGGCATTATAGCCCATTGAATTATCTTTGAAAACCTTGAGTATCTTAGAAAATAAAATTCGAGACGTACTTTTAAATGGATTGTATTTTCAAGGCGCCTACTAGCGCAACTATCTGTTTCAAAATTCTTCTACCTTGAGGACCAAAATATATTTTTTTTTCTTTCCAGTAATTTTGGAAATGCTTTGCTTAGGCCTGAGGGTCGAATATTTTTGAAAGTTTTTCACTAAAAGAAAGGTGTCCTCATTTTTGTTCAAACGCATGATGATTTTCAAAGTCTCGATAATGGTGTTTGTACTACTTTTTGTAAAATGATACTCAAGATCAACTGGTGTTTATTGTTTATCGCCTCGTGGTGATTTGCGTGTTGTTGCACGAGTGTGAGTTGTTAAAGCTTGGATTTTTATGCGTTTATGCACATGGGTGATTGTTTCATGATGTTTGTGATTGTGTGCTAGCTATCGTTCGGGCCATTTTAATCGTCGAACAATGCCGTTGTTGTTGTGAGTTTTGTATGCGTTGATATGTTATGCTGAGTTGGCATCTCCGGTATGTTGTTTTGCGACGTTATGTTCCATTGTATCTAGCATCTGTATTTTCGGTATGTCGAGCCGAGGCATTTCGAACGTATTGTGCCGGGGGCATGTACGTGCAAATTGTCCTTCTCGTCAGTAACACTTTTCAAGTGTGGACCCGAGAGACACAAGATCCAGTTTTGCGAGTTGGGTTCCGAGTCTTTCGGGGCACGAACTTCATTGCAGATATGAGGATCGGCTCTGAGAGGCCCATGGGAGATGTTTCTGTCATTTGCTTTTCATGTTGTCACATTACTCCCGTTGTTGTGAGTTACGTGAATGACATTTCTTTTATAAGAGGTCGAACGTAACGCCCGTATCATTTTTGACTTCCGCATTTTCTCTCTCTCAAGTCTATTGATTCGCTCGTGTTCGTTGATACTGTCTGAACTTGTTCTGTATTTCGGTTTCATCGTTTGAACGAATCTTATTTTGGGTCAATCTGGTTATCGCTGTGACTTTTCTGAGTTCGATTCTTGTGAACCTTGTTCGGAAGTAACACCTTTTGGTTCTACTAGTTCTTTTATTCAAAGAGGATCATATTTTGTGTAATACCTGGTTGTAATTCAGTTATTATCATTCAGTAATTGTCATTCAGTAATTTCACTCATTAATGATCATTTGTCACTCATATTCAATCATGGTATTCATCATTCAGAGTAATTGTATCATGTATCAATTGTCATTCATCACTAATCTAATTGGAGTTCCGTGCCGTGTTTATCATCATCGTCATTTTCATTGTGGACTGTGTGTGAGGAAGTAGCGCACGCTACATACTCTTTTTAGCGCATGCTAATTGAGTATAGGTGGCGCACGCTACCACTCAGCATTAGCGCACGCTAATGTTACCCTGGCTGCAGTCCAGAAGGTACTGGACTGCAGGTGAGTTATTAGTAGCGCACGCTACGAGTGGTAAGTAGCGCGCGCTAGTGGGTTGTAGTAGCGCACGCTAATAATTGCTGTAACGTGCGCTAAGGACGGATCAGGTTGAGTCCAGTGGCTCTTTGGATCGCATCGATTAATTCATAGCGCACGCTATGAGTGATATTTAGCGTGCAAGCGGTAGTAACGCACGCTAAATATTGGTTGTAGCGCACGCTACCGGTCGATCGAGAGGGAGACGGTTTCGGATTCCGATCGGGCATCTATTAATTCGTTAGCGCACGCTAACCATGGGTATTAACGCACGCTAATGGTATGGTTGTAGCGCACACTACAAAAGGTACGTAGCGCGCGCTACCGTTTTCGGACAGTGGGTACTGGACTACCCAAATTACCCGTTAGCGCACGCTACGCACAAGGGCTAGCGCACGCTAACCTGGAGTGACTATATATTGGACAGTTAGCCTGAGTTTCGTCATTTCTCATTTCCCTTCGTTTTTGGAGCGACTTCGGGCGATTTTGGGCGACTTGGAGTGTTCTCTTCGAGCTGCTATCACCAATCATCATACTCAAGGCTTTGAGTTGGATTATCACCACTTCATCATCTCCTTAACATCAAATCAAAGGTATTAATCTCTTGGATCTAGAATTTCGGATTTTTGGGTTTTTCCTTCCGATTTCTTCGTGTAAGCTTGGATTATTGTCGGAATACATTAGATATGAATTATCTACCTTGGATAAATGTATTCCTACGGATTTAATGGCTATTTTCGGAATTATTTCAAGAACCCTTAGGGTTGACTTCGGTTAATTTGGGGATTTTCCGATTGTTGTTGTCGTAAACTTGAATTGTGGATTTCTATGAGATTATTGATGTCATTGATAATGTTTTGCTGGTTTGAATCAATCATTTGGAGTTGGTTCGATAATTTGGGTTTGGTTTTAACCAACGGGAAGGATATTCTCAACGTTTTCGTTAGAGTACATCTACAAGTTCGGATATTGTTGTATCGATGTTTGAGTCGGTTATGATTGTATTTGATTCGTGTATTGATCGGTTGTTGGTAATTATTGTTATTTAAGGTTGTTCGAGCGACCGACATTTCATTTAGGACGTTGTTCGTGGAAGGACATTGTCATCGGTATTGTGTAAGTTAATTCTTACTCGGTTAAAAGGATACTCATTCCTTTTGTTGTTGATTGCTCATAATCATAACTCATTCATCATGGTATTAATCATATTGAGACTTGTAATTGTCGAATAATCATTTCATTCACGAGGAACGACGGTTACAAATCATTTCATTGGGTTATCAATCACGTCACTATTATTTTCATCTCGGTGAGTCATCTTGGCCTTGTCGAATTATTATTCATTGATATTCATTGTGGTCATTCTCGTTCATATGACCTTCTGGGTTCATATTGCGTGGCCGGGTGTGGCTGTGTGGAATTTTTAGTCGGGCACACGATGGTCATGTATTGGGTTCACCGATACATTGGACCGTGCACACGGTAACGCTTACCTCTGTGAGACTAATTAGGTACAAGGACGGGTGTGTCCGGTCATTCGTCTTGTACACTTGCACAGAACATTACGGGCGTACTATGATACTCCTCTTCAGCGTAATTCATAACTACGGATATTTCATAACTTCAGTTAATTCATGATTGTGTATTTTCAACCCTTAAGGATTGTTGTTCTGTGTAACTGACCCCGTTGGGAGATTTTGTTTTCAGGTCACGGCAAGGCAAAGGCACGGGAAGAGCATGCTGACGGCGAGGAGTCCCAGTGATACTAGTATGGGGCCCCAGTCATTTCGTTTGTTTCAGTCATTTCAGTCATTTCAGTTATTCCGTCATTTGTATTTTAATTGTTTAATTGTTCAGGGTGGTGTATTTTATCTCCATATAAAATATATACTAGTATTCGGTTAGTCCTGGTGTGTTGTACTTAAACTCCTCATCGGAGTACTTGGTAATATAATGTGGTTCGGTACTACAATTATATTATTTAATTCATCATTTTCATTTGCCTGGTGGGTCCCGGTCGGGGATTCACGGCACTGTAATATCCGCCTAGTTTGGGGTGTTACATTTTGAACTTCTGTATTTTCGACTTTGTCGACTCGTTTATGTTCGTTGACATTTTTTGAGCTTGTCCTGCCCCTTGCTTTTGTTGATCGAACGAGTGCGGTATTGTTTCGGAATAACTCGTTTGTCGTTGTGATTTTTCAATTGCTATTCCCTTTCCTGTGGATCTTATGTGAATGCACATCTTGTTGCTTTCACCAAATCATATATTGTCTCGAGTCGAGATGTGATTGTTGTTTGAATTTTATTGTTCTTCGTGATTCGAACATGATTGTTCGATTTTTGTTGTCTCGATCGTTGTGTTCGATCATTTGATTGTTCGGTATTTGTTGATCTCGTTTCGTGATTGTTGAACATTCAGACTCCTTCGTAATTCCCTTAAGTTCGGGAAATTAGTCTCGTTTTCAATCTTCCAACCCTTGGGTGGTGGAATTCCGTATTTGTTCAGCGATTGGCTCGCGTTTTGATTGATGTACCGTTGGGTCGGTCAATCGTATTGATTTTCATTCGTTGTGTTCTGTGATTGTTCGGATAATCGACTTGATTGTATGATCTGTTTGATGACACTTGTCACTGGTTGGTTTTATTATGTCTCTACCGGTGGCGTTGTGTTGGTCGCCGTGGAGCGTGTTTTCGTACCGTATATCCCTTTGCGTTGCTTGTAATGTTTCGCCGATGGGCGTAAGTTATGCGCTTCTTGTGTATCTCTTTGAGTTTTCCTCGCAGGATATTGCTTCTCCCTACTTGTTTTAAGTTTCGGGACGAAACTTCTTTTAAGGAGGCTAGTGTGTAATACCCGTAATTTTGATTTCCGGTAATTTTCATTTTTCGGCAGAAGTCCATTTTGTCGACTCGCTTGTGACCTTTTCGTCATTCTGAGAATATTTAGTTCTGCACTTTTCGACGTCCGAGTTCTTTTCGGTGTCGTTTTGTTGAGTTCCGTGCTTTTTAGCGACTTTTCCGCACTTGAGCTCGATTCTTGCGAATCTCGTCCGAAAATGTTGTTTCGAGTTTCTCGTAAGTTCATTTAATGTTATTATTCATGTTGCGAGCTTTGGTTCGGTGTTTCGATCATGTAACGTGTATTTCGGACGTTTTGGGCCATTTTTGTAATTTCCCAATGTTTGGGGTAATTACTTCCGTTGTCGAATTTCGACGCTTTGCGTGGTCGGAATCATGTGTTCTCTTAGCGCTTAGATTCGTCTTTGTGAGTACTTCGTAACCATATCTTTGATTCATACTCAGGTTCGGGTTTCGGGGTCGTCCGGGCCGTCGGAGTGGCCACGGCCGAGTCACGGCCGGAGTAGGGCCTGGCCTGGCCGAGTTACGGTCGTAAGGTGCCGATTACGGCCGTAATGTGTGCCAGTTACGGCCGTAAGGCGTGATCGGGTACGGTCGTACGGGCGATGGACATCTTCCGGACGAAGGCCGGTTACGGCCGTAATGTGTGCCAGTTACGGCCGTAGGTGTCCGGCAGGTGCTGGGCAGATTTTTTGACGAATGCCGGTTACGGCCGTAAGGCCTGTCGAGTACGGCCGTAAGGTCCGAGTTACGGCCGTAAAGCCTGCAGAGTACGGCCGTAACCCTGCCGTCTATATATAGCCTGGGCTCGGCCAGACTTCATTTTTACTCGATTTTCTCCTTTTTTCGGCGGCTGGCGACGGGAGGCTCGGGAAATCGAGTTCTTGGAAGATTCTAATCAATTCCAATACGTTTTGGAAGATTCTTGTTGATTATTTCATCATCCAATCCGTGTATTTCTTCGAATCAAGGTATATTTCTTGATTTTTCTTCAAGTTGACTTTTCGGAGAATTTGTTCTTGATTTCGATTCTAGTCCGATTTTGATACATCGGTTGGTGTAGTATGATGTTATTAATCGTGTTCTATGGGTTGTATATCCATATTTCGAGTTTGTTCAACTCGATTAGTGATTCGAGTGTTCTTGGGAGTTATCGAACATTGAGTGTTCGATTAAATGTCCCAATGAGTTCCCTTCGATAGTTTGTTAGGATTTCCATTGTTTTGGCCTTGATTCTCGTCGTAACCATGTGTTATTGGTCCTTCCGGAGGTTTATAGGTGCTCGAGGATTCCGATGTTGAATCTCGTTGGTGATTGATGATTCGAGTGGTGTTTTCCCGTAGTAATTGCGCAGCTATCGAGTTCTTGATAGTGTTCGGGAGTTCGGAGCCGTTCGACCGTATTTCATCCGTCGTATTGTTACGATTGTGGTTTCGAGGCAAGTACCTTGTCCATACAATTCTTGTTTTGTGGATATGATAATTAATGATCGTCTCTATGTGTTTGTTTGATCGTTTGATTTGAACTTCCAAAAGATTCAGTTTAGCCTCGTTAAGGGCTCACTTTCAAAACGCGTTTGTTTTGTGAACGGTGTGTTTTGCGGAATTGATTATGACTTTATTGTTTTAAACGTTGAGGGCCTTGGTGATATCCCTGTTCTTTAAAGTTATGGAATCATGTATTCCGCGCTAATCGTGTTGTGTTGTGATGAGTTTGATAACGGTGTCGAGTAAGTGGCCATCTCTAGTAAGTATTCTTGATGAGCTTACATTCTTAGCATATTAGTATTGCATGAATACTGTGTGTGTGTATGCTCACTACAGGTTAGATCCGACGGGGTCTCGGTAGGGCTCCACGAAGCTGTGGAACCGCGAGCTTGCTTTTAACCACTACGGGTTAGATCCGACGGGGTCTCGGTAGGGGTCCATGAAGCTGTGGGTCCGCGGTTAATTGTGGTGCATTTTAAAAATGTGTTTTGAGATTGGCGTTTCCGGAGACAAGTGTTTTGATCGATGATTTCATGTTTTGCATGCATTGACTAAGTGTGTAAGAGGTAAGTTGTTCGTTTGGCTTACTTGGATAGGATGGCACTAGAGTATTTGTCGTCTGTGTTTAAACCTTGGGTTGTGAATTTTGATGTTGGAAGACGAACCTTGTTGTCGTTCTCGTGTACTGTGAGTTGATGAGATTTGGGGCTAAAATCCCAATGGTTTGGTAAAGGTCATTTTACGGAAAGTAAACCTTTGGGGCGGTGACCCCTTTCGTCTTTTGGGTTTTGAAAAGTAGGATTTGATAATCCTAAATTGTTTTCTATTAAAACTCTCGATGGCATATTAAACTGTTTTATAAATTATTTCCATTGATTTGTGATCTTTCGGTTTTGGAATGTTTTCTCAAACTCTTGCCTCGGGAAGTACTTTTCATTTCGTTTGGATCTTTGAGGATTCCTGGTTATTGTTATTCGTGGAATGTGAATTGTATGACTCGTATTTTTGCACTTGTACTTGCACTAGCAAAACAGTGGAGTTTTGCTAACCCCCGAGTATTCGGGGGGTGGATGTTTGTTTTTGCATTCAGGTTTTGGAGCAGAACACAGGGTCGGCACGAAGGATGATGAAAGATGAACGATACTAATCACACGAGGATCCGTATGATGTCATTGGTTTAGTTGTATTTTATTTCCGCTGCAGTATTCTTTCCCGTTGTACGAGAGTGTGTTGTATTCGACCCCTGCTTGGGCATGTAATGTATTTGAGTTGTATGTATTTATTGAAAGACCAAATTAGTCTACGGAGTCGTTTTAGCCTTAAAGGCATTGTTGAGATGTTCTATGTTGTTACCAGCCTGGTAGATCCTTGAGGAAAGGTTCTACGACGTGTAATATCCCTGAGCGAATTGGGGGTGTTACATAAATGGTATCGGAGCCAGGTTATGGAAACCTAGGCTGTCGGGTCAGTGGTGTCTGTTGAGTTTGTCTCGTCGGATTTTTTCTGACTGAGTCTTGTCGCGACGCATCGTCTGAGTTTGTTGGTCGTGATTAGTATCGTGGGCGATCATCATCTTCGTGCAACCTGTGGATGTAAGTCTCCCTTCTTTGTGTTGTGCCTCGTGTGACACGAGCTATTTTTATGATTATTTTTTTACTGGTGGAATCCTCTTATGGATTTTGATTTCGTGATATGTGGTTATTTGACTCTCATATTTCGTTCATATGAGGAATATTGTTGCTGGACTGTGCATGTTGAACTGTATTTCTTTTATCCGCTGCGTGAGTTCTTTTGTAATGGCTTTCGGTATTTTACCGACTGAGTTTTATTTCGAAAATCGATTCCCTTAATCGAGTTTTTGGCATTATGGCCTTGATCGTTTTGGCGAAATTCTTATGACGGTATTTAATATTTTGGTAAATGGCTTTTGTGAGTTTTTGAAATGTTACCGTCATCGGCCTTTTTGATGTTTTTGTAAATGGTTTTTTCCTGATGGGCTCCGGTGCGGGACCCACGGCGCTATAATGTTCCGTGTAATTACCTGAAATTTTTGGGCATTCTAGCCCATTGAATTATCTTTGAAAACCTTGAGTATCTTAGAAAATAAAATTCGAGACGTACTTTTAAATGGATTGTATTTCAAGGCGCCTAGTAGCGCAACTATCTGTTTGAAAATTCTTCTACCTTGAGGACCAAAATATATTTTTTTTCTTTCCAGTAATTTTGGAAATGCTTTGCTTAGGCCTGAGGGTCGAATATTTTTGAAAGTTTTTCACTAAAAGAAAGGTGTCCTCATTTTTGTTCAAGCGCAAGATGATTTTCAAAGTCCCGATAATGGTGTTTGTACTACTCTTTGTAAAATGA
Organism: Orobanche coerulescens; assembly: GCA_033398695.1. NCBI lineage: Eukaryota > Viridiplantae > Streptophyta > Magnoliopsida > Lamiales > Orobanchaceae > Orobanche > Orobanche coerulescens. The sequence goes on from CM065817.1 coordinate 135,411,277, forward strand.
TACTCAAGATCAACTGGTGTTTATTGTTTATCGCCTCGTGGTGATTTGCGTGTTGTCGCACGAGTGTGAGTTGTTAAAGCTTGGATTTTTATGCGTTTATGCACATGGGTGATTGTTTCATGATGTTTGTGATTGTGTGCTAGCTATCGTTCGGGTCGTTTTAATCGTCGAACAATGCCGTTGTTGTTGTGAGTATTGTATGCGTTGATATGTTATGCTGAGTTGGCATCTCCGGTATGTTGTTTTGCGATGTTATGTTCCATTGTATCTAGCATCTGTATTTTCGGTATGTCGAGCCGAGGCATTTCGAACGTATTGTGCCGGGGGCATGTACGTGCAAATTGTCCTTCTCGTCAGTAACACTTTTCAAGTGTGGACCCGAGAGACACAAGATCCAGTTTTGCGAGTTGGGTTCCGAGTCTTTCGGGGCACGAACTTCATTGCAGATATGAGGATCGGCTCTGAGAGGCCCATGGGAGATATTTCTGTCATTTGCTTTTCGTGTTGTCACCTTACTCCCGTTGTTGTGAGTTACGGGAATGACATTTCTTTTATAAGAGGTCGAATGTAACGCCCGTATCATTTTTGACTTCCGCATTTTCTCTCTCTCAAGTCTATTGATTCGCTCGTGTTCGTTGATCTTATGCAGACATTACGTATTTCGGTTTCATCGTTTGAACGAGCTGTGATCTTATTTTGGGTCAATCTGGTTATCGCTGTGACTTTTCTGAGTTCGATTCTTGTGAACCTTGTTCAGAAGTAACACCTTTTGGTTCTACTAGTTCTTTTATTCAAAGAGGATCAGATTTTGTGTAATACCCGGTTGTAATTCAGTTATTATCATTCAGTATTTATCATTCAGTAATTGTCATTCAGTAATTTCACTCATTAATGATCATTTGTCACTCATATTCAATCATGGTATTCATCATTCAGAGTAATTGTATCATGTATCAATCGTCATTCATCACTAATCTAATTGGAGTTTCGTGCCGTGTTTATCATCGTCGTCATTTTCATTGTGGACTGTGTGTGAGGAAGTAGCGCACGCTACGTACTCTTTTTAGCGCATGCTAATTGAGTATAGGTGGCGCACGCTACCACTCAGCATTAGCGCACGCTAATGTTACCCTGGCTGCAGTCCAGAAGGTACTGGACTGCAGGTGAGTTATTAGTAGCGCACGCTACGAGTGGTAAGTAGTGCGCGCTAGTGGGTTGTAGTAGCGCACGCTAATAATTCTTTAGCAGCGCTAAGGGACGGATCGAGTTGAGTCCGGTGGCTCTTTGGTACCTTGGATTAATTCATAGCGCACGCTATGAGTGATATTTAGCGTACGAAAACGGTGTAGTAGCGCACGCTAAATATTGGTTGTAGCGCACGCTACCGAGGTCCGATCAGAGGACATACGGTTTCTGGATTCCAGTACTGGGCATCTAATAATTCGTTAGCGCACGCTAACCATGGGTATTAATGCACGCTAATGGTATGGTTGTAGCGCACGCTACAAAAGGTACGTAGCGCGCGCTACCGTTTTCGGACAGTGGGTACTGGACTACCCAAATTACCCGTTAGCGCACGCTACGCACAAGGGCTAGCGCACGCTAACCTGGAGTGACTATATATTGGACGATTAGCTTTGAGTTTCGTCATTTCTCATTTCCCTTCGTTTTTGGAGCGACTTCGGGCGATTTTGGGCGACTTGGAGTGTTCTCTTCGAGCTGCTATCACCTATCATCATACTCAAGGCTTTGAGTTGGATTATCACCACTTCATCATCTCCTTAACATCAAATCAAAGGTATTAATCTCTTGGATCTAGAATTTCGGATTTTTGGGTTTTTCCTTCCGATTTCTTCGTGTAAGCTTGGATTATTGTCGGAATACATTAGATATGGATTATCTACCTCGGATAAATGTATTCCTACGGATTTAATGGCTATTTTCGGAATTATTTCAAGAACCCTTAGGGTTGACTTCGGTTAATTTGGGGATTTTCCGATTGTTGTTGTTGTAAACTTGAATTGTGGATTTCTATGAGATTATTGATGTCATTGATAATGTTTTGCTGGTTTGAATCAATCATTTGGAGTTGGTTCGATAATTTGGGTTTGGTTTTAACCAACGGGAAGGATATTCTCAACGTTTTCGTTAGAGTACATCTACAAGTTCGGATATTGTTGTATCGATGTTTGAGTCGGTTATGATCGTATTTGATTCGTGTATTGATCGGTTGTTGGTAATTATTGTTATTCAAGGTTGTTCGAGCGACCGACATTTCATTTAGGACGTTGTTCGTGGAAGGACATTGTCATCGGTATTGTGTAAGTTAATTCTTACTCGGTTAAAAGGATACTCATTCCTTTTGTTGTTGATTGCTCATAATCATAACTCATTCATCATGGTATTAATCATATTGAGACTTGTAATTGTCGAATAATCATTTCATTCACGAGCAGCGGTTACAAATCATTTCATTGGGTTATCAATCACGTCACTATTATTTTCATCTCGGTGAGTCATCTTGGCCTTGTCGAATTATTATTCATTGATATTCATTGTGGTCATTCTCGTTCATATGACCTTCTGGGTTCATATTGCGTGGCCGGGTGTGGCTGTGTGGAATATTTAGTCGGGCACACGATGGTCATGTATTGGGTTCACCGATACATTGGACCGTGCACACGGTAACGCTTATCTCCGTGAGACTAATTAGGTACAAGGACGGGTGTGTCCGGTCATTCGTCTTGTACACTTGCACAGAACATTACGGGCGTACTATGATACTCCTCTTCAGCGTAATTCATAACTAAGGATATTTCATAACTTCAGTTAATTCATGATTGTGTATTTTCAACCCTTGAGGATTGTTGTTCTGTGTAACTGACCCCGTTGGGAGATTTTGTTTTCAGGTCACGGCAAGGCAAAGGCACGGGAAGAGCATGCTGATGGCGAGGAGTCCCAGTGATACTAGTAGGGGGGCCCAGTCATTTCGTTTGTTTCAGTCATTTCAGTCATTTCAGTTATTCCGTCATTTGTATTTTCCGCTGCAAATTCCGTTTGAGATGATTAATTGTTCAGGGTGGTGTATTTTATCTCCATATAAAATATACTAGTATTCGGTTAGTCCTGGTGTGTTGTACTTAAACTCCTCATCGGAGTACTTGGTAATATAATGTGGTTCGGTACTACAATTATATTATTTAATTCATCATTTTCATTTGCCTGGTGGGTCCCGGTCGGGGATTCACGGCACTGTAATATCCGCCTAGTTTGGGGTGTTACATTTTGAACTTCTGTATTTTCGACTTTGTCGACTCGTTTATGTTCGTTGACATTTTTTGAGCTTGTCCTGCCCCTTGCTTTTGTTGATCGAACGAGTGCGGTATTGTTTCGGAATAACTCGTTTGTCGTTGTGATTTTTCAATTGCTATTCCCTTTCCTGTGGATCTTATGTGAATGCACATCTTGTTGCTTTCACCGAATCATATATTGTCTCGAGTCGAGATGTGAACCTTGTAGTTGTTGTTTGAATTTTATTGTTCTTCGTGATTCGAACATGATTGTTCGATTTTTGTTGTCTCGATCGTTGTGTTCGATCATTTGATTGTTCGGTATTTGTTGATCTCGTTTCGTGATTGTTGAACATTCAGACTCCTTCGTAATTCCCTTAAGTTCGGGAAATTAGTCTCGTTTTCAATCTTCCAACCCTTGGGTGGTGGAATTCCGTATTTGTTCAGCGATTGGCTCGCGTTTTGATTGATGTACCGTTGGGTCGGTCAATCGTATTGATTTTCGTATGTTGTGTTCTGTGATTGTTCGGATAATCGACTTGATTGTATGATCTGTTTGATGACACTTGTCACTTGTTGGTTTTATTATGTCTCTACCGGTGGCGTTGTGTTGGTCGCCGTGGAGCGTGTTTTCGTACCGTATATCCCTTTGCGTTGCTTGTAATGTTTCGCCGATGGGCGTAAGTTATGCGCTTCTTGTGTATCTCTTTGAGTTTTCCTGGAAGGATATTGCTTCTCCCTACTTGTTTTAAGTTTCGGGACGAAACTTCTTTTAAGGAGGCTAGTGTGTAATACCCGTAATTTTGATTTCCGGTAATTTTCTTTTTTCGGCAGAAGTCCATTTTGTCGACTCGCTTGTGACCTTTTCGTCATTCTGAGAATATTTAATTCTGCACTTTTCGACGTCCGAGTTCTTTTCGGTGTCGTTTTGTTGAGTTCCGTGCTTTTTAGCGACTTTTCCGCACTTGAGCTCGATTCTTGCGAATCTCGTCCGAAAATGTTGTTTCGAGTTTCTCGTAAGTTCATTTAATGTTATTATTCATGTTGCGAGCTTTGGTTCGGTGTTTCGGTCATGTAACGTGTATTTCGGACGTTTTGGGCCATTTTTGTAATTTCCCAATGTTTGGGGTAATTACTTCCGTTGTCGAATTTCGACGCTTTGGGTGGTCGGAATCATGTGTTCTATTAGCGCTTAGATTCGTCTTTGTGAGTACTTCGTAACCATATCTTCGATTCATACTCAGGTTCGGGTTTCGGGGTCGTCCGGGCCGTCGGAGTGGCCACGGCCGAGTCACGGCCAGAGTAGGGCCTGGCCTGGACGAGTTACGGTCGTAAGGTGCCGGTTACGGCCGTAATGTGTTCCAGTTACGGCCGTAAGGCGTGATCGGGTACGGCCGTACGGTCGATGGACATCTTCCGGACGAAGGCCGGTTACGGCCGTAATGTGTGCCAGTTACGGCCGTAGGTGTCCGGCAGGTGCTGGGCAGATTTTTTGACGAATGCCGGTTACGGCCGTAAGGCCTGTCGAGTACGGCCGTAAGGGCCGAGTTACGGCCGTAAGGCACTGCCGGTTATGGCCCTAACCCTGCCGGCTATATATAGCCTGGGCTCGGCCAGACTTCATTTTTACTCGATTTTCTTCGGCGGCTGGCGACGGGAGGCTCGGGAAATCGAGTTCTTGGCCGATTCTAATCAATTCCAAGACGTTTTGGAAGATTATTGTTGATTATATCATCATCTAATCCGTGTATTTCGTCGAATCAAGGTATATTTCTTGATTTTTCTTCAAGATGACTTTTCGGAGAATTTGTTCTTGATTTCTATTCTAGTGCGATTTTGATACATCGGTTGGTGTAGTATGATGTTATTAATCGTTTTCTATGGGTTGTATATCCATATTTCGAGTTTGTTCAACTCGATTAGTGATTCGAGTGTTCTTGGGAGTTATCGAACATTGAGTGTTCGATTAAATGTCCCAATGAGTTCCCTTCGATAGTTTGTTGGGATTTCTATTGTTTTGGCATTGATTCTCGTCGTAACCGTGTGTTATTGTTCCTTCCGGAGGTTTATAGGGGCTCGAGGATTCCGATGTTGAATCTCGTTGGTGATTGATGATTCGTGTGGTGTTTTCCCGTAGTAATTGCGGTGCTATCACGTTCTTCATAGTGTTCGGGAGTTCGGAGCTGTTCGACCGTATTTCATCCGTCGTATTGTTACGATTGTGGTTTCGAGGCAAGTACCTTGTCCATACAATTTTCATTTTGTGGATATGATAATTAGTGATCGTCTCTATGTGTTTGTTTGATCGTTTGATTTGAACTTCCAAAAGATTCAGTAGCCTCGTTAAGGGCTCACTTTCAAAACGCGTTTGTTTTGTGAACGGTGTGTTTTGGGGAATTGATTATGACTTGATTGTTTTAAACGTTGAGGGCCTTGGTGATATCCCTGTTCTTTAAAGTTATGGAATCATGTATTCCGCGCTAATCGTGTTGTGTTGTGATGAGTTTGATAACGGTGTCGAGTAAGTGGCCATCTCTAGTAAGTATTCTTGATGAGCTTACATTCTTAGCATATTAGTATTGCATGAGTAATGTGTGTGTGTATGCTCACTATGGGTTAGATCCGACGGGGTCTCGGTAGGGCTCCACGAAGCTGTGGAACCGCGAGCTTGCTTTTAACCACTATGGGTTAGATCCGACGGGGTCTCGGTAGGGGTCCCCGAAGCTGTGGGTCCGCGGTTAATTGTGGTGCATTTTAAAAATGTGTTTTGAGATTGGCGTTTCCGGAAACGAGTGTTTTGATCTGTGATTTCATGTTTAGCATGCATTGACTAAGTGTGTAAGAGGTAAGTTGTTCGTTTGGCTTACTTGGCTAGGATGGCACTAGATTATTTGTCGTCTGTGTTTAAACCTTTGGTTGTGAATTTTGATGTTGGAATACGAACCTTGTTGTCGTTCTTGTGTACTGTGAGTTGATGAGATTTGGGGCTAAAATCCCAACGGTTTGGTAAAGGTCATTTTACGGAAAGTAAACCTTTGGGGCGGTGAACCCTTTCGTCTTTTGGGTTTTGAAAAGTAGGATTTGATAATCCTAAATTGTTTTCTATTAAAACTCTCGATGGCATTTTAAACTGTTTTATAAATTATTTCCACTGATTTGTGATCTTTCGGTTTTGGAATGTTTTCTCAAACTCTTGCCTCGGGAAGTACTTTTTGTTTCGTTTGGATCTTTGAGGATTCCTGGTTATTGTTATTCGTGGAATGTGAATTGTATGACTCGTATTTTTGCACTTGTACTTGAACTAGCAAAATAGTGGAGTTTTGCTAACCCCCGAGTATTCGGGGGTGGATGTCTGTTTTTGCATTCAGGTTTTGGAGCAGAACACAGGGTCGGCACGAAGGATGATGAAAGATGAACGATACTAATCACACGAGGATCCGTATGATGTCATTGGTTTAGTTGTATTTTATTTCCGCTGCAGTATTCTTTCCCGTTGTACGGGAGTGTGTTGTATTCGACCCCTGCGTGGGCATGTAATGTATTTGAGTTGTATGTATTTATTGAAAGACCAAATTGGTCTACGGAGTCGTTTTAGCCTTAAAGGCATTGTTGAGATGTTCTATGTTGTTACCAGCCTGGTAGATCCTTGAGGAAAGGTTCTACGACGTATAATATCCCTGAGCGGATTGGGGGTGTTACAATTATGGGTGCCTAAAATTCAAAAATATTTATGATTAAATAAATAGAAATGTGACTATATGTATTATGTTGCCATATTTGAGAAAATATGTGAATATAAGTGTTTTATGGTCACGATTTAATTTTTTATGTGTGTATAATAGTAAATAATAGTCATGATAAAATAAACAACATATGACTTTTATTGTTTTATGGTCACGGTACTAAAATTAAAAAATATTAATGATAAAAGAAAAAATGTGTGAATTTAAGTCTTCTATAGTCACGGTTTAGGAAAAAAACTAGGACTATAAGCATTCTATCGTCACGATATAATGAAAAAAATCCTCTGGACTACAAGTGATTTATGGCAATAATTTAACTATTATGTGTGACTAAACGTGCACAATGGTCATGATAAAAGAATAAACATATGTCTATTGGTATTTGATGGACACAGTGAAATTCTTATGTGTGTCTAAAAGTGAAGAATTATCATGATAAAATATATTAAAATATTTGTACATAAGTATTTATAGTCTTGTTGTAGTTTATTGTGTGTCTACATGTAAATAATCGTTATGATAAAAGAAAAAAACATGTTATTATTTCTGGTTTCTCGGTTTAAAAAAAAAAACATAGGTCTATAAGCTTTCTATGGTCACAGTTTAATGAAAAAACGTTGGACTAAGTCGTTTATGATAACAACTTTACTATTATGTGTGACTAAAAGTACACAATGGGCATGACAAAATAACAAAAGTATTACTATTAGTATTTAATTATCTACAGTTTGATTCTTATGTGTATCTAAACTTGAAGAATTTTCATGATAAAATAAATTAAAACTCGTGTATATAAGTATTTTATATTAACATTGTAGTTTATAGTGTGTGTCTAAACGTAAATAATCGTTATGAGAACAGAAAAAACATGTTACTATAATATATTCTGGTCAGTGATACTTATTTGGTAATAGTTGAACTCTATATTTTGTAAAATAGCAAAAGTAGTTATAGCAATGGTTTAATTGATTACATGTGTCAACAAGATAATAATTACTCACATTGAAGGTAAGAATATGTTATTAGTAGGGGTGTTCAAAAATATCCAATATTCGATCCGAAAGAACATAGCCAAAATCGTAATGTTTTGAATTACTCAGCAATTACACCAATATAACGAATATAAAAACGGATAAAATAGAGTATATAATCTCAAACAAAAAAAATAAGATTATAATGTCAGAGTGAATTTAAAATGGGATCAACGATATCTAGTAATTTAAAATGCATTTGAGACCAAAACTAGTGAGATTCCTTTCCTTTTTCATTTTTTTGGGTTGAGCTCAATAGTGTAGTAGAGGGGACGATGGTGAGCCCATGAGAACTTGGTGAGCAACTGTTGAGGAAAAGAAACAAGCAACAATTGAGAATATATAGAGAGAGCTTGTTTCACTTAGGAACTATGTCCATATGTATTAAGTAGTGTTGTTGTACGTGTAACACCCCCAATCCGCTCAGGGATACTACACGTCGTAGAACCTTTCCTCATGGATCTACCAGGCTGGTAACAACATATAACAACTCAATCATGCCTTTAAGGCTAAAATGACTCAGTAGACCGATTTGGTCTTTCAATAAATACATACAACTCAAATACAACTCATGCCCACGCAGGGGTCAAAACACCACCACACCCGTACAACGGGAAAAATATAGCAGCGGAAAATAAAGTACAACTGAACCAATACACGATGTACGGTTCCTCATGTGATTAGTATCGATCATCTTTCATCATCTTTCGTGCCGACCCTGTGTTATGCTCCAAAACATGAATGCAAAAACAAACATCCACCCCCCGAATACTCGGGAGTTAGCAAAACTCCACTGTTTTGCTAGTGCAAGTACAAGTGCAAAAATACGAGTCATACAATTCACATTCTACGAACGATAATAATAAGGAATCCTCAAAGATTCAAATACAACAAGATGAACACTTCCCGAGGCGAGTTGAGTAAAGACTTCCCAAAATTTCAAGATCAAAATATCAAGGGAAACAATATATAAAATGATTTGAAATACCATCGGGAGTTTTAATAGAAAACATTTTAGGATTATCAAATCCTATTTTTCAAAACCCAAAAGACGAAAGGGGTCACCGCCCCAAAGGTTTACTTTCCGAAAAATGACCTTTACCAAACCGTTGGGATCTTAGCCCCAAATCCGTCAAATGACTGTTACAAAACCGTTGGGATTTTAGCCCCAAATCTCATCAACTCACAGTACACGAGAACGACAACAAGGTTCGTCTTCCAACATCAAAATCCACAATTAAAGGATTTAACACAAACAACAAAATACTCTAGTGCCATCCTAGCCAAGTAAGCCAAACGAACACTTACCTCTTACACACTTAGTCGATGCATGCAATCATGAAAACATAGTTCCAAAGCACTCATTTCCGGAAATGCCAATATCAAATCACATTGCAAAATACACCACAATTAACTGCGGACCCACAGCTTCGTGGACCCCTGCCGAGACCCCGTCGGATCTAACCCACAGTGGTTAAAAGCAAGCTCGCGGTTCCACAGCTTCGTGGAGCCCTACCGAGACCCCGTCGGATCTAACCCATAGTGAGCATACACACACACACGTTACTCATGCAATACTAATATGGTAAGAATGTAAGTTCATCAAGAATACTTAGAGATGGCCACTTACTCGATGCGTTATCAAACTCTTCAAAACACAGGGACAAGATTAAACACGGAATACACAATTCCATAACATTAAACAACATGGATATCATCAAAGCCTTCACGTTCAAAATGATCAAATCATAAACAATTCCCAAAACACACCGTTCACAAAACACGCACGCGTTTTGAAAGAGAGACTTTAATGAGGCCAAACTGAAATCTTTTGAAACTTCATTTCAAACAACTAAAGAAACACACCAAGACGATCACCGATCATCATATCCACAAAATAAGAAATGTATGAGCAAGGTACTTGCCTCGAATAAGAACAACACAGAGAATTGACCGAAGTAAGTTGGCACGAACCGACTACGAACCCACCGACTCCACCGAACGCCAACTCGCGATAATAAACTACAAAGGACAAATATAACAACGAAAATGAATTCCGAAGTACGACCCAAAGCCGCTGAATTCAAAGAACGAATGACGAAAATTCAAGTGTTTCCCCCAAAACGGCCAAGAACACGATTCGTCCCGACAAAACACGAAAATGGAATTCCAAGTTGAAATATGGATATACAATCCATAGAATATGTTTAACAACATCATTTAACCACAATCGATCCATCAAAAATGGATGGAAAATGAGATCGAGAACAAATCCCCCAAAAAGTCGATTCGAAGGAAAATCAAGAAATAGACTTCGATTCGACGAAGAACAATGGATTAAATGATGTTAAACACAAGAATACTACCAAGATTAATCATACCCATCATGAATTAATCCATAATACGAAACGAATCGGACAAAACGCAAAAACCCCAAATTTCAAGAAACTAGGGTTCTAGGAAAGATTACCTTGATTCGCTGAATCAAAGGATGATAACGGATGATTGATTGATGTTATGAACTCAAGAACTTCGTGGATTTGTTGTTAAACAACATGGCTTCGTCAGCTCCGAAGCTACAGCCGCGGATCGAAAAGAAAGGAAATGAAAAATGAGTGAAAATGAGGCTGCTCTGCCACATTTATACTGGGCCGGACTAGCGTGCGCTAGGCTGCCGAGCTAGCGTGCGCTATCGGCCCAGGCCGCAATCCAGAGACCTCCTGGACTAGACTGCTCGGCCAAGTAGCGTGCGCAGCCTTCCAGCCGTAGCGTGCGCTACCTTCCGGCCATAGCGTGCACTACCTGCCGATCCACCCGAGTCCAGTACCCCACTGCCCTACTGCCTCGGCCCGTTAGCGTGCGTCGGCCGGCCGCATAACGTGCGCTACTTCTGCCGGTTAGCGCACGTATCCTTCCGGAAGTAGCGTGCGCTACGCCGGTTCCTGCCACGTCAGCCCGGCGATGCCATAGCCGTCCGGCCAGACCACCACCGTCGGCGGTGTTGCTCACCGCCATGACCCGACGACTCGATTTCCGAAAACATACGGAACGAACACGACGAAAAGCTCGTGGACAACATCATCGACCCGAAATGAAAACATAATACCATAATTAATCATACGCGACCAGGAAACGGGTCGAGACAACAATTACAGATACGGATACCCATAACTTTGGGTAAATTACAAAATGGCCCAAAATGCCCGAAAATCACGATACGTGATCGAATAACCAAACCGAAGTTCACAACACATCTAACAAAGTTAAACGGACTTACGGGAAACTCGAAACAGCAGTTTCGAACGAGATTCGCAATAATCGAACTCAAGTGCGGAAAAGTCGCTAAAAAGCACGGAACTCAACAAAACAACACCGAAATGAACTCGGATGACAAAAAGTGTAGAATTAATCATTCTCATAATGACAAAACGGTCATGATCGAGTCGTCAAAATGGACTTCCGCCGAAAAAAAAGAAATTTTCGGAAATCGAAATTACGGGTATCACATTCTACCCTCCTTAAAAGAAGTTTCGTCCCGAAACTTAAAATAAGTAGGGAGAAGCAATATCCCCTGCTAGGAAAACTCGACGAGATACACAAAAACCAAAAACTCGCGCCCGACGGTGGAACGCTGCAAAAAACGCAAAGAGACATACGGCGTGAAAACACGCTCCACGGCGACCAACACAACATCACCGTTAGGAATATAATAAAACCAATAAATGACAAGCGTCATCAAACGGATAATATAGTCAAGTCATTTATCCGAACAATCACAAAACACAACGAACGAAAATCAACATGATTGACCAACCCAACGGTTCATCAATCAAAACGCGAGCCAAACGCTGAACAAATACAGAATTCCACCGCCTAAGGGTTGGATGATCGAAAACGAGACTAATTTCCCGAACTTAAGTGAATTACGAAGGAGCCTGAACGTTCAACCATCACGAAACGAGAACAAAAACCGAACAAACAAACGATCGAGACAACAAAAATCGAACAATCATGTCCGAAACACGAATGATAATAAAATTCAAACAACAACTCCCAGGATGATCTGGTGAGAACAACAAGACGTGCATTCCCATAAGATCCACAGGAAAGGGAATAGCGATTGAAAAGTCACAACGACAAACGAGTTATCCCGAAACAATACCACCCTCGTTCGATCAACAAAAGCAAGGGATAGGGAAAGTTCAGAAAATGTTAACGAGCATAAACGAGTCGACAGAGTCGAGAACAAGGGAGTTCCAAATCCGATCCACTTAGAATAAAAGAACTAATAGAACCAAATGATGTCACTTCCGAACAAGGTTCACAAGAATAGAACCGAACTCGAAAAAGTCACAGCGATAACTAGATGAACCCACAACAAGATCACAGTTCGTTCGGACGATGAAATCGAAATACAGAACAAGTTCATAAAGTATCAACGAACATGAGAGAATCAATAGACTGGAGAAAGAGAAAATACCGAATTCAAAATAGTACGGGTATTACCTTCGACCTCGTCCACGAAATTCACAAAAATGGGAGAAAGGTAACATGTCATTAAACAACCGACACATAACGGAACCATCACCGATGCACACGGTCATACCAAACCAAGCTCTAACAGCTCGCACATGCACGACAACGCAAAAATCACTATGAGGCGACAACAATCAACACCAACATCCCGCCTCTCACAGGGGGCTAACACAACAAATGTGTGGAAAACGACTCAACGCTCACACTGCCAATTCGATCATACTCGGGAGCAAACATCATGATGACAACGCGAACATCATACATACATACCTAGCCCTCAAACGGGAATGGATAGGTTTTAAAAATGAAAACCTCATTTTGAAAATAATTTTAGAAGAACACCGGTTGATCTTGAGTATCACCTTTCAAAAAAAAGTACAAACGTGAAACATCGTTATCGAGACTTTGGAGAACCATTTTGCATTTGATAAAAATGAGGACACTTTTTCTTAGTGAAAACTTTCAGAGTATTCGACCCTCGGGTCTAAATAAAAGTGTTTCTAAAACATTGAAAATATCTCAAAATATTTTGGTCCTCGAGGTAGAAGAATTTGGAAACATATTGTGGCACCTCGGATGTACCACGAGAAAATAATTTATTTTAAAAGTACATCTCGAAATTTATTTTCTAAGATACTCAAGGTTTTCAAAGATAATTCAATGGGCTAGAATGCCCAAAAATTTCAGGTAATTACACAAAACATTATAGCGACGTGGGTCCCGCGCTGGAACTCACCAGGGTAAAAACCATTTACAACGTCAAAAAGGCCGATGACGGTAATATTTCAAAAACTTACAAAAGCCATTTACAATATACTAAATACCGTCATAAGAATTTCGCCAAAATGATCAAGGCCATAATGTCACAAACTCGGTTAAGGGAATCGATTTTCGAAATAAAACTCAGTCGGTAAAATACCGAAAGCCATTACAATGGAACTCACGCAACGGATAAAAGAAATAAAGTCAACATGCACAATCCAGCAACACTACTCCTCATATGAACGAAATATGAGGGTCAAATAACCGCATATCAAGAAATCAAAATCCATAAGAGGATTCTGTCACTTAACAATTAATCATAAAAAAAAATAGCTCGTGTCACACGAGGCACAACACAAAGAAGGGAGACTTACATCCACAGGTCGCACGAAGATGATGATCGCCCCACGATACTAATCACGACCAACAAACTCAGACGACGCGTCGCGACACGACTCAGTCAGACAAAATCCTACGAGACAAAACTCAATAGACACCACTGACCCGACAGCCTAGGTTTCCACAACCTAAGCTCCGATACCATTTATGTAACACCCCAATCCGCTCAGGGATATTACACGCCGTAGAACCTTTCCTCAAGGATCTACCAGGCTGGTAACAACATATAACAACTCAATCATGCCTTTAAGGCTAAAATGACTCAGTAGACCGATTTGGTCTTTCAATAAATACATACAACTCAAATACAACTCATGCCCACGCAGGGGTCAAAACACCACCACACCCGTACAACGGGAAAAATATAACAGCGGAAAATAAAGTACAACTGAACCAATACACGATGTACGGTTCCTCATGTGATTAATATCGATCATCTTTCATCATCCTTCGTGTCGACCCTGTGTTATGCTCCAAAACCTGAATGCAAAAACAGACATCCACCCCCCGAATACTCGGGGGTTAGCAAAACTCCACTGTTTTGCTAGTGCAAGTACAAGTGAAAAAATACGAGTCATACAATTCACATTCCACGAACGATAATAATCTGGAATCCTCAAAGATTTAAATACAACAAGATGAACACTGCCCGAGGCGAGTTGAGTAAAGACTTCCCAAAATTTCAAGATCAAAATATCAAGGGAAACAATTTATAAAATGATTTGAAATACCATCGGGAGTTTTAATAGAAAACAATTTAGGATTATCAAATCCTATTTTTCGAAACCCAAAAGACGAAAGGGGTCACCGCCCCAAAGGTTTACTTTCCGAAAAATGACCTTTACCAAACCGTTGGGATTTTAGCCCCAAATCCGTCAAATGACCGTTATAAAACCGTTGGGATTTTAGCCCCAAATCTCATTAACTCACAGTACACGAGAACGACAACAAGGTTCGTCTTCCAACATCAAAATCCACAATTAAAGGATTTAACACAAACAACAAAATACTCTTATGCCATCCTAGCCAAGTAAGCCAAACGAACACTTACCTCTTACACACTTAGTCGATGCATGCAATCATGAAAACATAGTTCCAAAGCACTCATTTCCGGAAATGCCAATATCAAATCACATTGCAAAATACACCACAATTAACCGCGGACCCACAGCTTCGTGGACCCCTGCCGAGACCCCGTCGGATCTAACCCACAGTGGTTAAAAGCAAGCTCGCGGTTCCACAGCTTCGTGGAGCCCTACCGAGACCCCGTCGGATCTAACCCGTAGTGAGCATACACACACACACACACGTTACTCATGCAATACTAATATGCTAAGAATGTAAGTTCATCAAGAATACTTACTAGAGATGGCCACTTACTCGACGCCGTTATCAAACTCTTCAAAACACAGTGACAAGATTAAACACGGAATACATAATTCCATAACTTTAAAAAACAGGGATATCATCAAAGCCTTCACGTTCAAAATGATCAAATCATAAACAATTCCCAAAACACACCGTTCACAAAACACACACGCATTTTGAAAGAGAGCCTTTAACGAGGCCAAACCGAAATCCTTTGAAACTTCATTTCAAACAACCAAACAAACACACCAATATGATCACCGATCATCATATCCAAAAAATAAGAAATGTATGAGCAAGGTACTTGCCTCGAATAAGAACAACACAGAGAATCGACCGAAGTAGGTTGGCACGAACCGACTACGAACCCACCGACTCCACCGAACGCCAACTCGCGATAATAAACTGCAAAGGACAAATATAAAAACGAAAATGAATTCCGAAGTACGACCCAAAGCCGCTGAATTCAAAGAACGAATGACGAAAATTCAAGTGTTTCCCCCAAAACAGCCAAGAACACGATTCATCCCGACAAAACACGAAAATGGAATTCCAAGTTGAAATATGGATATACAATCCATAGAATATGTTTAACAACATCATTTAACCACAATCGATCCATCAAAAATGGATGGAAAACGAGATCGAGAACAAATCCCCCAAAAAGTCGATTCGAAGGAAAATCAAGAAATACACTTCGATTCGACGATGAACAATGGATTAAATGATGTTAAACACAAGAATACTACCAAGATTAATCATACCCATCATGAATTAATCCATAATACAAAACGAATCGGACAAAACGCAAAAACCCCAAATTTCAAGAAACTAGGGTTCTAGGAAAGATTACCTTGATTCGCTGAATCAAAGGATGATAACGGATGATTGATTGATGTTATGAACTCAAGAACTTCGTGGATTTGTTGTTAAACAACATGGCTTCGTCACCTCCGAAGCTCCAGCCGCGGATCGAAAAGAAAGGAAATGAAAAATGAGTGAAAATGAGGCTGCTCTGCCACATTTATACTGGGCCGGACTAGCGTGCGCTATCGGCCCAGGCCGCAATCCAGAGACCTCCTGGACTAGACTGCTCGGCCAGGTAGCGTGCGCAGCCTTCCGTCCGTAGCGTGCGCTACCTGCCAGTCGTAGCGTACGTAGTGTCCGGCAGTAGCGTGCGCTACTTGCCGATCCACCCGAGTCCAGTACCCCACTGCCCTACTGCCTCGGCCCGTTAGCGTGCGTCGGCTGGCCGCATAACGTGCGCTACTCCTACCGGTTAGCGCACGCAGCCTTCAGCGATGGCGCGCGCTCGCCGGTTCTGCCGCGTCGGCCCGGCGATTCCATAGCGTCCAGCCAGGACTCGCCACCGTCCGGCCAGCTGTTCAGCCGCCATGACCCGACGACTCAATTTCTGAAAACGTACGGAACGAACACGACGAAAAGATCATTGACAACATCATCGACCCAAAATGAAAACATAATACCATAATTAATCATACGCGACCAAGAAACGGGTCGAGACAACAACTACATATACGGATACCCATAACTTTGGGTAAATTACAAAATGGCCTAAAATGCCCGAAAATCACGATACGTGATCGAATAACCAAACCGAAGTTCACAACACGTCTAACAAAGTTAAACGGACTTACGGGAAACTCGAAACAGCAGTTTCGAACGAGATTCGCAAGAATCGAACTCAAGTGCGGAAAAGTCGCTAAAAAGCACGGAACTCATCAAAACAACACCGAAATGAACTCGAATGACAAAAAGTGTAGAATTAATCATTCTCAGAATGACGAAATGGTCATGTGTGAGTCGTCAAAATGGACTTCCGCCGAAAAAAAAAATTACCGGAAATCAAAATTACGGGTATCACAGTATCTGTAGTAAAGTATATTAGTATGCTTATGATTTATTCGATTACGCTTGGATGATTCTAATTAGTTGTATTTTTAAGTATTTGTAGGGTCATTAACCAGCATGGACGGACATCTGGTGGACGAGGTAATGGTGTACAGCCTTCATCTGGACAGTCCTCGTCTTGGCAGCAACCATTGGGGCGGAAATGCTTCACCAGAATGGAACCTTAACCCACAGTGGAATCCAAGTTGGAACTGGCCATGGGCCATTCCTCCCTGTCCATATCCTCCGACTCCACCCAATTGGGCTCGGCGCAACTACCCACAGCCTCGACAACTAAAGATATTACACTTTGAATTACATAGGCAGTCAATAACACAATATAAGTGAAAAGTTGTCAATCTCCAATGTGGTTCATTTTCTGGTCGAAAAGGATGAGTAACTTAAGCTAGTCAGACAAATCGCCGACCGCTGGTTTAGAAAGGTTAAACAATGTTTCATCCTCTTTTGTTCAAGGATGAATATTTTTAAATTTCTATATAAGTGTGGGTAGTCTTGTTTCTAATGCAACCAAGATAGCATAGTTCATAAAACAGAATTAAAGACACATGTGATGTGCACACAGGTGGACACAAATACAGACACACACAAATTTAAAAAAAAATGAGAGAGAGAGAGAGAAGAACAATTTTCTTTTATTGGCACATAGAAAATGGATTCTCAATAAAAAATCGCATGCTATTCAATTGTAATACATTACAGACTGACCTTACAAGTAGATAACCTTACAAATATTCCCCCATGGCAGAAGGAACTTGTGCCCAAATAAGGATGCCTGTGCAAAAGCAATCAAAGGCACTACGGTGGTCATACAGATAACAAAGCAGAAATTTATTGCATTTAGCAATACCTACATATATACACGTTGATAGATCAGTTCAAGAGGCGATGACGACTACAGCTGTTGAGGCCACTATTAAAATTTCGACTACAGAAGCATGAAGACAGCAATAAAAGGAGCCCTATCAAAGCTTAAGGCAGTGTTTAAATATGATTCATTCTATACTCATTCTATGTAGGCTGGCTGCAATAAGACGTATTTAGCTAAGAACTGTAGGAATATAAAGCAATGTGCTTACAAAAGTATTTAGTTAATCAGTTTATTATGATCACAAAGTAACGTAGAACTGTATGATGGATTAAAATGTGATCAAGTTTCCAAAATAAACTCAACTTTGTGAACTTCCAGTTTGGTATTATTCTTTTAACCATAGTAGGAAGCCCATTACCTATACTGCCAGTACGATTCATGCTATCAAAGACAACTAATCGATATTGATCGTCATTGAAACCAGGTACATGATTTTTAGCAAGCCATTCTTTAACAGGTACATTATCAATATGAGTAATACTCCTCAACATCGTATTAGGATTCGCAGCTATCCAAGCTTAATATATAATGTCAATGGGTGAATCGTTAAATGTGAATAATGCACCATTTGTAAAAGCAAATCAACCCCAAAGCTTTTCCGCTTTGACTGTGAAGGAGGAACCCCACAAGGGTGTCGCCTTATATCTATCATTCAAATCGGACCAATAAGGTTCGGAATCGGAGAAAGGAAAAAAAACGGTTGCCTCAGATTTCACCAAAAAAAAACTGCTGCCTATGAATCAAATAAAGCAAATACGGGAAAAGCAAAATAAACAAAATAAAGCAAAAAAAAAGACTTGCTGCTAAACCAAAAACAGAATGGTCATATTGAGTGAAAACTTGAAATGTGTAGTTTCAAATAAGCAAAATACTAATTATATTTTTCTGATTTAGGTGGTGAAAATTAGCGCTTAGACTCGTTTATGGATTGTCATCGTAAGTGCTTCATCTCCTTTCTAGTTGAATTTTTCTCGTCGTTTTGAATTTGAGCAATGATCTTTGTTAGCAAACGAACACGATTTTGGTACTTTGGGTTTTTTTTGATAAATTGTCTGTTTCAATCCGTTTTGTATGTACAATTATGTTGCATATGATTATTCGTAGATGTTATTCTCCTACAAATTGATGATTAAATTCTTGAATTATGAGAAATCGAGAGGATTTAGGTTGAAATCCACACTCTACAAATTGCTTAGCGACCTACTGCCCAAGCTTTCTTTTGAGTTGCATCTAGTTCAGTAGGTGCCCTGATAGTCGTGTTCTTTTCAGTTTAGTTTTGCATTAATCATAGTCTTATGGGTGCATAACAGAAAGCATATGGCTTTTATTTTTCTTTTTAGGAATTTGCGAAAACCAGCAAAAAAGCCATTGGACTTAAGAATTCGACTACAAATCCTGCGATGCCATTGAATAATAATTCACAACCAAAGATACACAACACACAATCAACAAATGTCGCACATGTATTTATTTGGCCATGCTCATATATATGTATATTTTCATTTAGCTTTTATGATGCTAATATGCCATAAGTCATTACAGTCAATGAAGTGTACTTTGTCGTATCCGGATATTAGAAATATCGTAGCTCGTGGTACCATTTACTTGTCATCATAAAAACAGAGCATTCATGGAGTTCCACTTCAAGATGACTGCTATAAAGTGTCCGTTGATGAAGTGATAAAGGCAGCATCATTTTTACCAATAGAAACTAGTGTGCACAAGACAATTGGGGGTGCACATAAAAGTTTTGTTGGTTGGCCAAAATTCCTTGTCAAATGTGACTTAAAGGTTTGTTCCTTGAATTAATTTCATAATGCATTACATTTTTTTTTTCATAAACTATTCTATAAATTACCTAGTTTTTCATATTTGGTTCAATGTTTCTTACCAAGGTGTTTTTCATATTTGATTCAATGTTACTACAGAAACCACATACAAAATCAAATCAAAAGAACGAAGTTCAAAATCCCAAGAAGCGGAAACAGTTTACAACATTACAAGGCATCGTCAAGACAAGGAGCAATATGAACAAGATCAAGAGTAAAAACATCTAGTTCTTTGTTTTTTTTTTGGTTTTTTTTTTTGCAATTCCCTTTGGATATTTCGTAGATTTGTTTGGATTAGAAGTTTTTGCTTTGCTATTTATCTTCAGAACTTATGTATGGATTCTCTTTTATTGTTAATATTGGTATTCATTTATTATTTCACATTGTCGGCTTTGTTTACAATCACTTCACATTGATTTTTAACGTATCTAAAACATAGCAAATGTAATAGTAAAAATTAATTAACGTGGCTAAAGGGTAGACAAAAGCCATGCTCAAAATAATCTGTGTATCTACAATAAACAACTGATGCCACATTTAAATTTGTTATTTGTCACTAAAACATACACAGTGGTCACTTTACAAATTTTTTTTGTCTTAAAATGAAAAATAACGTCATCTTAGTAATATTTTCATGTGGCTATTGTATATACATTATTTACAGTAAATTAAATTGTGTGTCCACAAAATATGTATGGTCACAATATATTTCGTTTTTAGTGTGTCAAAATGATGGCATATGTCATTTTATTACAATTTCATGTGACTAAAGTGTACTAAATAGTTACACCTAATAAAACAATTGTGTCAAAATCTAAACAGAGGACCTGATATAATATAAAACAAATATGGCTAAAACATATATATGGTCATATTTTATTAAATTGTTAGTGTGTCATAATGATAGCACATGTCACTTTATTACATAATCATGTGACTAAAATGTACCCTATTGTCACAGTTTAAAAAGAATTGTGTGTCATAATCTAAAAAAAGGACATGATAATATAAATTAATGTGGCAATATGGTAAATGATAGTCATGGTGAATAAAATTATGTGTCGAAAGAACCATTACGGCTACAATTTATTTGCTTTCTGACGTAGAAATTATAATCAATAGCCACGTTGACAAATATTGATGTGTCTGAAGGATAACAAATGTGATGGTTAACATAAGTTCATATGGCTAAATTGTGAACAATAGCCATGTTAAAAAAAGTGTTTGTGTGTTTACAATGAATTTATTGTCATGTTTTTTTTTTAATATACATCACTAAAAACTAAATAATAGTATTGATAATGGATAATAGTGTGTCAAATTGATTACAATCGTCACGGATTCAAACATGCATGTGACAATTGTAACACCCCCGAGATATTCAGGGTATATAACAGTGCCGTGGACCCCTACATGGGACCCACCAGGCTAGACACAATTTACCACAGTAAAAATACACATTATCCAATTGAAAATCAAATCACACACCCGCTACAACCGGCGGAATAATCAACAATGGCAAACATAAATAACTTGACGAATATAATTCTTAATCCAAAGAGAAAAGCCTAAGTACTCGCGAGTACAATCTATAAGTTTCAAAAGTGGACAACAACCATATCGAATGGAATAACAGAAATAAAAGGACTCAAACGCATATGTCAACGACCCTGGCCAATATCATCGTACTGTCCCAGCGCTTGTTCGTCCGGATGATTATAACCTGAAATCCATAACAAGAATTTCCCCACAACGGGTCCCCAGAGGGGTTAGCAATTACGCTAGTACAAGTAATCAAGGCAAACCAATCGCTTACACATTTCATAGTACATGCACCAATATCATTTCAAAAACCAAAACCAGACATGTCTTTTCCGGAAACAAACAGTCAAATAATCAATTTGCCTAGGACCAGGACGCCACCATGAATCCCACCCGAGGCCTCTAAGGACCCTCCCGAGCTGGCCACTTTATAAAACAAGTCACGCACAGGCATCGCCTAGGACCAGGACGCCACCATGAATCCCACCCGAGGCCTCTAAGGACCCTCCTGAGCTGGCTAGCGAAAAAAACTCGTGAATCCAGAGTGAAGTCATAGATTCTCTCGAGGCCCCGTCGGACCCTCCCAGGATGAGTAAAGCACACACAATATACATTACCATTTCATGTTAAGCATAAAGGTTTCCAAAAAAAAATACTTGCCTTGAATTATTGACGACGTAACGAACGGAAGGAAAAACACCGACGAACGCTAGGAACCAATGGAACCGAACCTAACGATTCGAAGAACACAATCACAACCAACTGTAGACGAATACAGAAATGGAATACACCCGAAAACCCACCTACGATTCATGTATATTTGTGTAAAAATAACAACGAGGGCGGACCACAACCGAACCCTCTCGAATACGCAACAACCACGAAGTATACCATGAATTCGTAGGAAAACCAATGATATCATTAAGCATACTCATCATGAATTAACCGACAAAACGAGACGAATCGGACGAAAATCCCAAAATCCCCCATTTATCCAAAAGTAGGGTTCTAACAAATTTACCTTGGATTAGGATGAAAAATTCGTGTTGATGTTGATAATATACACCAAGAACTCAAGGAAGTTGATGGTTGAGATGATCGGAGGAAGAAATCGCCCGGAATCGCCTTAGCCGAGGAGAGAAGGAAGAAATAAAAATAATACGTTCATCTCGGTCAACTCCCTGGTTTATATAGCCAGGGAGTGTCAGCGCGCGCTAATCCTCAAAGTTAGCATGCGCTAACGAAACAAACTCCAGTCCAGTAGCCAGATTTCTGGCCATCAGCGTGCGCTACTCCAAACGTAGCGTGCGCTAATAACCTCTCGGTAGCGCGCGCTATCAACCAATAGCGTGCGCTACCTGGACATCAGCCGAGTCCAGAAGCAACTGTCAGTACACACCTGATCCGGTTAGCGCGCGCTATCGACCAAACGTAGCGTGCGCTAAAGTGTATCGGTAGCGCACGCTATCGACCGATAGCGTGTGCTACCTGGGCATCAGTCGAGTCCAGTGACAAACTGTCCAGTACTGGACATTCACACTAGCGCACGCTACCGGGCATCTCAACGTGCGCTAGCCCCCGACATTAGCGTGCGCTAGACTACGTAGCGTACGCTAATCTGCCAGTCCAGAGGGTTGGAATCAGCACTGCCACTCCCAGGGCTTGCTCTCTAGCGCGCGCTACTAAGGGACCCCTAGCGTGCGCTATGCAGAAAAGATAGCGTGCGCTAGGTACGAAATATAAGCGTTCCAAAACACCGGAATATGAACGAAACATCAAACGGAACATCTCCAAAAGCATCATAACATAGAATGGATCCACGGCAACCCCAAAACGGTGGTTCCGCACAACAATAAAGAGAATCACGAGGGTCACTATGACCGATAAATACACCGAAAATGAAAATACAAGGGAAAGAAAAATGCGGATATTACATTCTACCCCTCTAAAAATAAGTTTCGTCCCGAAACTTAAGAAACAAACAACTCAGGGTACCTAGCACGCATGCTGTCCTCGGTCTCCCAAGTTGCCTCCTCGACACCATGTCTCGACCACTGCACTTTGACAAAAGGGATGGTCTTATGCCTCAGTCGTTTCTCGCGATGCTCCAAAATCTTCAAGGGACGTTCTTCAAAAGTAATATCCTCGGCGACATCAATCTCCCCATAGTCGATGACGTGACTAGGATCCGGGACATATTTCCTCAGCTCGAAAACATGAAAAACGCTATGAACATGACTCAGGGCCGGGGGTAATGCCAAATGGTATGCCAACCCACCGACTTTCTCGAGAATCTCGAAGGGTCCAATAAATCTCGGACTCAACTTCCCCTTTTTCCCGAAACGGGAAACTCCTCTCGTCGGCGACACCTTTAGTAAAACGTGGTCTCCCACCTCGAATTCCAAAGGTCGACGACGGACATCGGCATAAGACTTCTGTCAACTCTGGGCAGTCAACATCCATTCCCGAATTAATTCTATCTTCCGCCTCGTCTCTAAAACGACATCCGGTTCGGTCCCAACCAAATCGGACGCCTCATTCCAACAAATCGGTGATCGACATCGCCGACCATAAAGTGCCTCATACGGTGCCATCTGAATCGATGCGTGCCAACTATTGTTGTACGTGAATTCGATCAATGGCAAATGCTCCTCCCAGTCAGTGCTCCAATCGAGAGCACAAGCACGCAACATATCCTCAAACGTCTGGATAGTGCGTTCCGATTGTCCATCTGACTGGGGGTGGAAAGAGGTACTCAAACGCAAACGAGTACCCAACGCCTTATGCACCGCCTGCCAAAAGTGCGATACAAAACGGCCATCACGATCCAAAACAATAGACTTCGGAGTACCGTGAAGCCTCACAATCTGCGCGATGAACACATGAGCTAACTTCTCCGGGCCCCAAGTGTCCTTGATGCCTAGAAAATGTGCCGACTTGGTCAGACGATCAACAATCACCCATACCATATTCATGCCCGACCTCGATCTCGGCAAACTCGTAATGAAATCCATCGATATATCTTCCCATTTCCATTCCGGAACGGGAAGTGACTGCAATAACCCAGCCGGTCGCTGATGCTCGATTTTGCGACAACTTGGGTCTTCACATAACCCAACTCCTTGTTAAAATCGGCAATAGCTTGGGATACGGGGATATCCCGAGGTTGAGCATAATAGAAGGCATGGACTCGAGCCTGTCTAACCGGCCACGGGCAATATTCAGTTTCTATCAATTCCTGAAATTCAGCCCACGAAGCAACATGATCTTTGGGCCCAACGGCCTCCCACCAATCTGTGGCGTCCCGAGTGAGAAAATACTGGGCGATAGGAACTTTACGGTCCTCGGGACAGTTGGTGGCAATAAAGACTTTGGATATCTCCTTGATCCACCCTTCCCAGCCAATCAGGTCAGAGGCTCCCGTCAACTGAGGAGGATGCATCTTGATGACATCCTGGAGCCAACGGTCAGCTCCGTCCCGAGCAGCATGGGCCCGATTATGGACCGCCTGGGCAATCGCCGCCATCTGGTTTACCACCTGTTGCATAACAGCCGCAACACCAAGGTCAGCGCCACCTTGAGAAAAAGCATGGCTATGCTGGTCACCGGTGCTGCCGGCTCCTGAAGAATGCGACGTGGCCGCCCCACTGGCTGCCCCACGTCCTCGGCCGCGTCCACGACCACTACCATGACCATGACCAAGACCACGATTTCCTCCGGCATCCATACTGGTGTTAAGAGATAACAGAAGTATATTGATGATGAGTCAGTGAGGAAAAAGCAACTACGATTCAAGAAGCGGAACTACGATGCAAGAAAACAAAGGACGAATAAGAAAACTTACTAGCACTGGAAGTACTGAGATGTTGGCAGTGGTGTGACAATATGCAAAACAAAACACAACTAGACCTAAATAACCGACAAGCCTAGGTATCCATAAACCTAGTGCTCCGATACCATTTTTGTAACACCCCCGAGATATTCAGGGTATATTACAGTGTCGTGGACCCCTACAAAGGCAAACCAATCGCTTACACATTTCATAGTACATGCACCAATATCATTTCAAAAACCAAAACCAGACATGTGTTTTCCAGAAACAAACAGTCAAATAATCAATTTGCCTAGGACCAGGATGCCACCATGAATCCCACCCGAGGCCTCTAAGGACCCTCCCGAGCTGGCCACTTTATAAAACAAGTCACGCACAGGCATCGCCTAGGACCAGGACGCCACCATGAATCCCACCCGAGGCCTCTAAGGACCCTCCCGAGCTGGCTAGCGAAACAAACTCGTGAATCCAGAGTGAAGTTATAGATTCCCCCGAGGCCCCGTCGGACCCTCCCAGGGTGAGTAAAGCACACACAATATACATTACCATTTCATGTTAACCATAAGGGTTTCCAAAAAAAATACTTGCTTTGAATTTTTGACGACGTAACGAACAGAAGGAAAATCACTGACGAACACTAGGAACCAATGGAACCGAACCTAACGATTTGAAGAACACAATCACAACTAACTCTAGACGAATAAAGAAATGGAATACGCCCGAAAACCCGCCTACGATTCATGTATATTTGTGTAAAAATAACAACGAGGGCGGACCACAACCGAACCCTCTCGAATACACAACAACCACGAAGTATACCATGAATCCGTAGGAAAACCAATGATATCAACAAGATTAATCATACTCATCATGAATTAACTGACAAAACGAGACGAATCGGACGAAAATCCCAAAACTACCAATTTATCCAAAAGTAGGGTTCTAAGAAATTTACCTTGGATTAGGATGAAAGATTCGTGTTGATGTTGATAATATACACCAAGAACTCAAGGAAGTTGATGGTTGAGATGCTGGAGGAAGAAATCGCCAAGAAATCGCCCGGAATCGCCTTAGCCGCGGAGAGAAGGAAGAAATGAAAATAATACGTTCATCTCGGTCAACTCCCTGGTTTATATAGCCAGGGAGTGTTAGCGCGTGCTAATCCTCAAAGTTAGCGTGCGCTAACGAAACAAACTCCAGTCCAGTAGCCAGATTTCTGGCCGTTAGCGTGCGCTACTCCAAACGTAGCGTGCGCTAATAACCTCTCGGTAGCGCGCGCTATCGGCCAATAGCGTGCGCTACCTGGACATCAGCCGAGTCCAGAAGCAACTGTCAGTACACACCTGATCCGGTTAGCACGCGCTATCGACCAAACGTAGCGTGCGCTAAAGTGTATCGGTAGCGCGCGCTATCGACCAATAGCGTGCGCTACCTGGGCATCAGTCGAGTCCAGTGGCAAATTGTCCAGTACTGGACATTCACACTAGCGCACGCTACCGAGCATCTCAGTGTGCGCTAGCCCCCGACATTAGCATGCGCTAGACTACGTAGCGTACGCTAATCCGCCAGTCCAGGGGGCTGGAATCAGCACTGCCACTCCCAGGGCTTGCTCTCTAGCGCGCGCTACGAAGCAGTCGTAGCGTTCGCTACTAAGGGACCCCTAGCGTGCTCTATGCAGAAAAGATAGCGTGCGCTATGTACGAAATATAAGCGGTCCAAAACACCGGAATATGAACGAAACATTAAATGGAACATCTCCAAAAGCATCATAACATAGAATGGATCCACGGCAACCCCGAAACGGTGGTTCCGTACAACAATAACGAGAATCAGATCAACAGGTGGCTGAAAAGATACACTGAAAGATATACGAGGGTCACTACGACCGAGAAATACACCAAAAATGAAAATACAAGGGAAAGAAAAATGCGGATATCACAACAATAAGTTCTACAACAGTCACATGTATAAATACATTATGTGACCATAACACATTTACAACTATGATTTAAGTAATTCCCAGTGTCTATAATACAAACAATAGTCACACACAACAATTTTTTAGGGTCTAAATGATAAAATAGGTCATACTGAAAACAAATTATTGTAGTCTTAAAGTTAATATTGGCCACAGTTACAAACACTTTTGTGTCTATAAATCAAATATAGTCATTGTTTATTAGATTTTCTATTTCGAAAAAAATATAAAATAGTCACACTTACAAGTATTTGTATGTCTGAAAGATAGCAACGGTCATGGTAAATAACATGTATGTGGCTGTAAGTTATATGATCACCATAGTTAAAAAAAATTGTGTCTTTAAAATACTTTTGGCCATTGTTTGATTAATTCTATGTCTTTAAAAGATAGGCAATAGTCATAATAAATACATATTATTGTGACTAAATAATAGCAAGCGCCACTTTGAAAATAAATTCATGTGGCTATTGGGTGAACAATGGTCACTAAAAAAATAAAATTGTGTGTCTAGAAAGGGTTTACGACCACAAAATAAGATAAAATGCACGATTACAACAACAAAATTTCTTACCCAATAGCCACGATTTTATGCTATGGCTACAGTTTTTCAGTTGATACAACCACTTAATTTTAATGTAGCCCTATGTTGCCTAAAATGACACGACCTTTGGTCACACTTTCAATGAAAAAAAATATGTGACTAAAGGCATATGGTCATATTTTTTTTGTGTGACCATTGCTCATTTTTGTACTAGTGCTCCTATGTTACATTCTCTTAATTTTGTATTCCTATTTATCTAAAATCTTGAATCTCACATCGATTTAAAATGGTACTTAACTGATAAACAATCTAAATAAATAGAAATCATTGTCTTAAACCCACATGGATTTAAAATAGAACTTCACCAATGATGAACATAAATAAATAGAATTAAATGTGTATTTTTCAATTCCATATTTATATTTCACACACAAGCTTAAGAATTTTATTTTTATTGTGTTTAATTTGTTCAATTATTAAGTTGGAGAAATAAATAGTTAAATTTTTAATGAAAATTTAATTTGATCATATTAAATTTCTATTAATTTATTTGTCTAAAATTTGGATCTCACATCTTTTTAGTAGTTTTATAATAATTAAAAATATGTATAATAGCGTTACGAATTTGAAGCACTACATTGACTCTCCCTCCTGTGTGACAATCTCTGAATTTTGTATTCCTATCTATCTAAAATCTTGAATCTCACATCGATTTAAAATGGTACTTAACCTATAGACAATCTAAATAAATATAATTTTTTATCTTGAATCCCACGTAGATTTAAAATAGAACTTCACCAATGAAGAACCTAAATAAATACTTAGAATTCAATGTGTATTTTTCAATTCCATATTCATATTTCACACACAAACTTAAAAAATTTATATTTATTGTATTTAATTTGTCCAATTATTAAGTTGGACAAATAAATAGTTGAATTTTTTAATGAAAATTAATTTGATCATATTAAATTTCTATTAATTTATTTGTCTAAATTTGAATATCATATCTATTTTTTTTAATAGTTTTATTCTAATTGAAAATTTTAGTTTGGCCAATATTAATAATATCAGTTATTAAATAAATTACTTTATTTTTTATTTGAGAATCTAATTTGACTAATTATCAAATTTATATTAATTATATTTATCTAAAATTTTGAATACCACATCGATTATAAAAGAGGCTCTGCCAATTGCAGAACCAAATAATATTTAAAATTAATGTTATTTTTATTTCATAATTACTTTGCACGTTTAATAGTTTTATTTTTATTGATAAAATAATTTGACTAATATTAATTTGGCCGATTATTAAGCTAAATGAATAGTTTTATTTCTATTTAAAATTTAATTTGGCCAATACTTAGGTTTGTATTAATAATATTTTTATATATAAATTTAAATTCCACATATGTTTTAAACGAGACTCCATCGGTTGGATAACCTAAATAAATACTCATAATCAATATGTATTTTTGCACATCATAATTAAATTGCACCACTAGTTAATAGTTATATTCTTATTGAAAAACTTAATTTGATCAAATTTTTTCTGCTTAGGCATAACAAATTTACCTAATATTAATTGAGTCAATTTTTATGTTGATGAAATAAATAATTTATATATATAATATATAATATAATCAATTTATTTGACCAATTATTGGGTAAAAAATACTTTTATTTTATTGGAAATGAATGTTGGCTGAGTTGACCAAATTAATAATCTTATTTTTTTTGAAATTTTTTATTTTTATTTAATTTAATTTGTCCAATTTATCACTGTCTAACAATTTAAGTGAATTTGAATTTTGTTAAAGTCAGACATAACAACTAATTATTGTAACAACTTATATTTGATTATGTAGATTTTATTAATTTTAATAGATTTGGATAATTCATTCATATAATCAATATGTATTTTACCATCATATTTCTCATCGCCAATTAATTTGACCAATTATCAAGTTGGCCAAATAAATATTATTATTTTCATTAAAAATGTAATTTGGCCAATCATTAAGTTGGCCATATAAATATTTTGTATTAAAAAATTAATTTGACTAACTTATTGAAGTTTAACTTAATTGGTTTATCAATCTAATTTAAGCAAATTTGATTAAAGTTAGACGTAATAACTAATTATTATTGTAACACCCCAAACTAGGCGGATATTACAGTGCCGTGGACCCCCGACTGGGACCCACCATGTGAGTGAAAATGAATAAAATACACAGGGTAAATGTAGTACCGAACCACATTACATCATTAATTACTCCGATGAGGAGTTTCATACAACACACCCAAGGAAATGACCGAATACAAGTATATTTTATATGGAGATAAAATATACAACACTGAATGAACTCAAAATCCAAACGGAAATCTGCAGCGGAAATAAAATAAGGAAACACGGTGAATGAAAGGACTGGGCCCCCCTACTAGTATCACTGGGACTCCTCGTCGTCAACATGCTATTCCCGTGCTTTTGCCTTGCCATGACCTGAAAGCAAAATCCCCAAACGGGGTCAGTTACACAGAACAACAATCCTCAAGAGTTGAATATACACAATCCTGTCGAAACACACGCAATCAAACATGCTATATGAATCAACTAACAGTATGGCTCAAAGGAATGGCGCCACACTACGTCCGGGATGGAAATGTGTCCGTGCACAAGCCACCAACGAGTATCGATCGAATACACGTGTGGTCTTGTACCTAATCAGTCTCACGAAGCCATCAACTCGTGTGCACAGTCCAATGTGAGGCCACCAACCAACACACGACTTAAATGTGCCCGACATGAAAATCCTACACATACCAACCGGCATGCCAGTATGACCCGGAATGCCACGATATAACAAAAGTGACATCGAAAATAAATAATGACTCACCAAGATGAAATGATGGTGAAATGAATGACAACTCAATGAAATGATTGGAACAGTCGTTCCTCGTGAATGAAGTAATTAAGTGACAATTACAAGTTTTGAAACGGTTAGTACCTTATGAATGAATTATGATTATGAATGAACAACAACGAAAGGAATGAATATCCTTTTAACTGAGTAAGAATTAACTTACACAACACCGGGGACAATTATCCTTCCACGAACAATGTCCTAATTGAGATATCGGTCGCTCGAACAACCTTGAATAACACAATTACCAACAACCCGTTCAACATACGAATCAAACACGAATATAACGAACTCAAAACGTCGATACGACTAAACCAAGTTCATTGGGGCATTATATCGAACACTTTGTGGCCAAACTTCGATTGTTTACAGTCAAACTTCAATAATACCAACATCAAATCCCCAAGAAGTGTTTCAAACCAACAAAACATCTTCAATACGATCAATAATCCAATATGAATATTCAAATTCGTGATTACAACAACGATTAATCGAAAACCCCCAAGTCCAACTCAATATTCAAAGTGTTCTTGAATAATCCTTCAATAATCCATGAATAATCAAACATATCCATAATCATGTGTATATCACTTCATACAATATGATCTTAACATCAAAAACATCATATCTCAATACAAAATCGAAATTCAAGATGTTGAAGAAATTACCTCTTGAAGATCCAAGCACTTTGATCCAAAGAACACGCGTTAGATCGATTATCCGGGCTTCACGATCGAAAGGAGATGAAGAATAACCAAGTATTCGAGTGATAGATGAAGGAAAGTCTCCTCCTCAAGCCCTATCTCTCGGATATAGATGGAAGAATGGGAAAAATGGGTTGATTCTCACAAAACCCAGCAATTATAGTGCAGACTGCACTGTGTGCCGCGGCCCAGCCGAAGTGTGCCGCGGCACAGGGCCAAAACTGCCCCCAGTGATCGGCAGCATGCCGCGGCCCGAGACGAATGTACCGCGGCAGTGACTCGGCAGTGTGTCGCGGCCCTGTCGGCATGAGCCGTGGCCCACGGTACAGACGGTTGGCCGAAAAATTGCAACATGAGTGTGCCGCGGCCCGGAAGGGTGTGCCGCGGCAGTGACTCGGCAGTGTGCCGCGGCCCTGCCGGCATTAGCCGTGGCCCCCGGTACAGGCTGCTCGGCCAAAACTGGAAAATGTGTGTCTTAGCTATTTCGACCGTAACTCCCTCGTCTGGACTCTGATTGACTCACCGTTTGAACCATTGGAAAGCTAACTTGATGCTCTATAATATTGAAAAGATTCAAAATTTTTGGAGTTTCCAAAAATTAATGGTGATTTAACAAAGTCGAACTCATACATGGAAAGTTGAAACAATGAACAATATCGATACACAACTCGAAGTTATTCCGAATGGTGAACATGGATGAATGAATGTGGATGATGAACGGTTATTAGCAAGTGAGAAATTACATAGAGACAATTACCGAATGAAATTATTGAATGATGATGACTGAATTACAACTGGGTATTACATACACCCCCCCTTAAAAGAGTTTCGTCCTCGAAACTAAGGGTCAAACAACTCGGGATAACTCTCCCGCATACTATCCTCGGTTTCCCAAGTAGCCTCTTCGACTCCGTGTTTAGACCACTGAATTTTAACCAAAGGAATCGCCTTATTCCTCAACTGTTTGATTCGCCGCTCTAAGACTCGTATGGGACGCTCCTCATACGAATGATCATTTGCGATCTCGATTTCGTCGAACTGAAGTATGTAACTCGGGTCGGCAACATACTTCCGTAGCTGAGAGACGTGAAACACATTATGAATTCGGCTCAATGCCGGAGGTAAGGCCAAACGATAAGCTAGCTCGCCAACTCGTTCCAAAATCTCAAACGGTCCAATAAATCTTGGACTCAACTTTCCCCGCTTCCCGAAACGGAAGATACCTCGACTCGGGGATACCTTGACCAACATGTGGTCACCCATCTCGAACTCTAATGGTCGACGACGATTTTCTACATAAGATTTCTGTCGACTCTGAGCGGTCAACAAACGACTCCTGATCAAAGCTACCTTCTCACGGGTGGCTATAAGCATATCGGGCTCGGTGCCGATTGATTCTGATAAGTCATCCCAACATAAAGGAGATCGACAACGATGACCGTACAAGGCCTCGTAAGGTGCCATCTTAATCGAAGCATGCCAACTATTATTATACGTGAACTCGATCAAAGGTAGTTGGGTTTCCCAATCGTCTTTCCAATCGAGGACGCATGCTCTCAACATGTCCTCTAATGTCTGAATAGTCCTCTCTGATTGCCCGTAGGACTGAGGATGAAAGGCAGTACTGAGATTAAGCTGAGTTCCCATAGCACGATGAACTGATTTCCAAAAATGAGACACAAAGCGTCCGTCACGATCGGAAATGATACTTTTAGGAGTACCGTGCAGTCTCACTATCTCTTTGATGAACAGCTGGGCAAGTCTCTTTGGACCCCACGTATCCTTAATCTCAAGGAAATGAGCTGATTTAGTTAAGCGGTCCACAATCACCAAGATCGTATTCATGCCACGACGACTCGTCGGCAGACTCATGATGAAATTCATATAAATGTCTTCCCACTTCCATTCTGGAATAGGGAGAGGTTTCAGCATACCCGTCGGTCACTGATGTTCAATCTTGACTTGTTGATAGGTTAAGCATCTCGAAACAAATTCCGCGACTTCTCGCTTCATATTACTCCACCAGTAATTTTGTTTCAAGTCCTTGTACATCTTGCTAGACCCCGGATGAACAGAATAAGGGGTAGCATGAGCTTCTCTCAAAATCGAGTTTTTCAACTTGTCATTCACCGGTATGCACAACCGATTCTTAAATCTCAAAAGTCCATCCTTGTGGACCACAAAGCCAGGGGCTTTCCCCTGTGCCACATCCTCGCAGATGCGCAACAAAAACGGGTCCGAACCCTGATTCACTCTGATCGCTTCTTCGAGTGGCGATGAAATCTCCAGCATACAAAGTTGTCCGTGAACACGCTGTAACCAAACCTCGATCTTATGCCTAAGTAATTCTTGCTGAAGTTCCTTCTGAACTTTTAATCGAGCAAGCATTTGCTCCTGAATGGACTTACGACTCAAGGCATCGGCGACAACATTCGCCTTGCCCGGGTGGTAAAGTATCTCAATATCATAATCTTTGATTAGTTCCAACCACCGTCTCTGTCGCATATTTAACTCCTTCTGAGTAAATATATATTTTAAACTCTTATGATCGGTGAATATCTGACAGGTAACGCCATAAAGATAATGACGCCAAATTTTCAATGCGAACACCATGGTTGTTAACTCCAGGCCATGGGTCGGATAATTAACCTCATAAGGTCTCAATTGCTGTGAAGCATAAGCAATAATTTTCCCGATCTGCATGAGTGCACATCCAAGACCCTGTCCGGACGCATCACTATAAACAACAAATTCTTCCGTCTCTTGCGGTAAAGAAAGGACAGGTGCTGAAATTAACCGGCTCTTGAGTTCCTCAAAACTCCACTGACACGCGTCGGACCACGTGTATTTGTTATCCTTTCGCAAAAGGTTCGTCATTGATTGAGCGATTTTAGAAAATCCTTCCACAAACCACCGATAATAACCGGCTAATCCGAGAAAGCTTCGGATTTCCTTAACATTCTTCGGAGGTAACCAATCTTGGATAGCCTCCATCTTCTGAGGATAAACACGCACTCCATCTGATGAAATTACATGCCCGAGAAAAGTCACTTCGGACATCCAGAACTCACATTTGGAAAACTTTCCATAAAGTTGCTCTCGTCTTAACACGTCGAGAACCTGATGAAGATGAACCTCGTGTTCCTCTCGGTCACGAGAATAAATCAAAATGTCATCGATGAAGATCACAACCAAATGATCCAAAAAGTCGATGAAAATCCGATTCATTAACTCCATGAATACCGTAGGTGCATTAGTTAGCCCGAACGGCATAACTACGAACTCATAATGACCATAGCGTGTACGAAACGCTGCCCTTGCGATGTCCGACTCTCGAATTCGCAACTGATGATATACAGACCTTAGGTCGATCTTGGAAAATACTGAAGCTTCCTGAAGTTGATCTAAGAGATCATCAATACGGGGTAAGGGATACTTATTCTTGATTGTCACCCTGTTCAACTCCCGATAATCAATACACAAGCAAAATGAACCATTCTTCTTCTTGATAAACAACACTGGTGCTCCCCACGGGGACGCACTCGGTCGGATCAAATCTTTCTCGTACAACTCCTCTAGTTGATTCTTCAACTCCTGCATTACGATCGGGGCCATCTGGTACGGTGCCTTCGATATCAGGGATGTATCGGGCTCCAACTCAATCGCGAATTCCACATCTCTCTGTGGAGGTAAAACAGGTAGCTCGTGTGGGAGTACATCGTCAAATGATAACAATGATACTACGAATGGTTGAACAACTCGATTGCTTTAGAATGGTCAATCGATGACAATGATATAATGAATGATTGAATATCTCGATTGCCTAAGAACGGCCAATCGGTGACAATGAGGTAATGAATGATTGAATTTCTCGATTGACTATGAACGGCCAATCGATGACAAGGATACAATGAATGATTGAACACCTCGATTGCCTATGAACGGCCAATCGATGAAAATGATACAATGAATGATTGAACACCTCGATTGCCTTAGAACGGCCAATCGATGAAAAGGATACAATGAATGATTGAACACCTCGATTGCCTAAGAACGGCCAATCGATGAAAATGATACAATGAATGATTGAACACCTCGATTGACTAAGAACGGCCAATTGATGAAAATGATACAATGAATGATTGAACACCTCGATTGAGTAATTACACTGTCTCCCTCATATTAATAATTCATCTGGAACAACGGGGATTACCTCTCTGAAATACACACTCGGCTCCAATGACTGAAATGATAGTGACCAAACGCTTACGATCACTGAGGATGGTATCATGACGATCCATCTAATTAACACCCAATATTACATCGTCCTTAGGTAAGTCCACCACGATTAGGTCCACCAACCAATCGCGGTCATTAAGCTTAATTCGGTATGATTTTCGAAAATTCTTCCATCACCAGGTAGACCGATGGTATGAGGTCCACAAGCAATAGTACTATCTAAATTAAGTCTATTCAAACATGATTCGATAGTGAATGAATGCGGTGCACCAGTATCAAAAGGTACACACAGGTTGAAATAAAATTACGAGTATACCTGAGATCATTCGGGCCACCGGATCGTCGATCCTCTTCATCACATGAATCTGGGACTTTCCGGCCCCCGAACTGGACGCTCCCGTCTGATAAATATGAGCTCCGACTTTATTTGCTTCCATTGTCTTAAACGACGCTGGTAGAGTAGTCTGATTCTGAATCGCTGATTGCTTCGGGGCCTGAGATGCCGCCGGAGCCGACTTGGAGTCCTTTCGGCAAAAACGGGCCTTATGCCCAAAAATCCCACAATTATGGCACGTGATAGACGGTTTCAGACACTTAGTGCTGTAATGACCCGGCGTTCGCAGATTGAAACAGTGATGGCCGAAGCCGCTCGGATCGAGATCCCGCACGATTATGCGCCGTAGAAGGTTGCTCGAAGCGTTAGGGCCCACGAGGCTTCTTGAAGGTATCCGACCGCCTTGGTCGATTACGCTTCGTTGATTTCCTGCTGACAGATGAAGGTTGTTGCTCAGCAATTTCCTTAGCAGCAGGCTCACACGAGAGACTTCCCTCGATTAATTCGGCCAGAGTGGCGCAATGATGATTGAGAAATTGCATATGGGTCACCATGACCTGCATAAAAGTGAGTGGATCAACCCGAACATCTTCCGATCGAGCGGAGTCTCGGATACAGTTTCCCGATAGTGAGTGATTATTCCCCGGGTTTCGGCCCGCACCGCTGCCTCTCCCCGTGCATCCCCTGACAGCTCTCTCCATACTGAAGTAAGAAGGTCGCATGATAATCATAGATCTCGTATGAGTACCGCATTATGATTTACGTCATGAAATGATGAAAATGAGCGTATGCGCTCTAACACAGTGATTACATGAATGATTAACTGAGGTGACATGATTATCTGATGAAATTCTTGAAATGAGTATCTTGAATAAGTTAACAAGATTAATAATATGATCTTCCAGATCAACAACTGAGTAATGAAATGAATTGAATGATTAATGAGTTAACATGATCGTCCTGATCATCAACTGAGTAATGAAATGAATTGAGTGATTAATGAGTTAATATGATCAACATGATTAAAATGAAAATGATGTTTGAGGATTGTTAACTAGTGAATTGTGAATGAATGATTATTGCCATAAATTATACCATGGCGTTAGAAGTCTTACAGTTCTTTTGGTCTGATTAGCTCGGCATTTGCACAGGTCAAACGTGACACGAAAGTCCAATGATACTAGTCTGATGACGATGATTTCAAATGAGACATGACTCGGAAGGTAGTATTCAAAACCACGCTCCGATACCAACTCTGTAACACCCCAAACTAGGCGGATATTATAGTGCCGTGGACCCCCGACTGGGACCCACCAGGCGAGTGAAAATGAATGAAATACACAGGGTAAATGTAGTACCGAACCACATTACATCATTAATTACTCCGATGAGGAGTTTCATACAACACACCCAAGGAAATGACCGAATACAAGTATATTTTATATGGAGATAAAATATACAACACTGAATGAACTCAAAATCCAAACGGAAATCTGCAGCGGAAATAAAATAAGGAAACACGGTGAATGAAAGGACTGGGCCCCCCTACTAGTATCACTGGACTCCTCGTCGTCAACATGTTATTCCCGTGCTTTTTCCGGGCCATGACCTGAAAACAAAATCCCCAAACGGGGTCAGTTACACAGAACAACAATCCTCAAGAGTTGAATATACACAATCCTGTCGAAACACACGCAATCAAACATGTTATATGAATCAACTAACAGTATGGCTCAAATTAATGGCGCCACACTACGTCCGGGATGGAAATGTGTCCGTGCACAAGCCACCAACGAGTATCGATCGAATACACGTGTGGTCTTGTACCTAATCAGTCTCACGAAGCCATCAACTCGTGTGCACAGTCCAATGTAAGGCCACCAACCAACACACGACTTAAATGTGCCCGACATGAAAATCCTACACATACCAACCGGCACGCCAGTATGACCCGGAATGCCACGATATGACAAAAGTGACATCGAAAATGAATAATGACTCACCAAGATGAAATGATGGTGAAATGAATGACAGCTCAATGAAATGATTGGAACCGTCGTTCCTCGTGAATGAAGTAATTAAGTGAAAATTACAACTTTTGAAACGGTTAGTACCTTATGAATGAATTATGATTATGAATGAACAACAACGAAAGGAATGAATATCCTTTTAACTGAGTAAGAATTAACTTACACAACACCAGGGACAATTATCCTTCCACGAACAACGTCCTAATTGAGATATTGGTCGCTCGAACAACCTTGAATAACACAATTACCAACAACCCGTTCAACATACGAATCAAACACGAATATAACGAACTCAAAACGTCGATACGACTAAACCAAGTTCATTGGGGCATTATATCGAACACTTTGTGGCCAAACTTCGATTGTTTACAATCAAACTTCAATTATACCAACATCAAATCCCCAAGAAGTGTTTCAAACCAACAAAACATCTTCAATACGATCAATAATCCAATATGAATATTCAAATTCGTGATTACAACAACGATTAATCGAAAACCCCCAAATCCAACTCAATATTCAAAGTGTTCTTGAATAATCCTTCAATAATCCATGAATAATCAAACATATCCATAATCATGTGTATATCACTTCATACAACATGATCTTAACATCAAAAACATCATATCTCAATACAAAATCGAAATCCAAGATGTTGACGAAATTACCTCTTAAAGATCCAAGCACTTTGATCCGAAAAACACACGTTAGATCGATTATCCGGGCTTCACAATCGAAAGGAGATGAAGAAAAACCAAGTATTCAAGTGATAGATGAAGGAAAGTCTCCTCCTCAAGCCCTCTCTCTCGGATATAGGTGGAAGAATGGCAAAAATGGGTTGATTCTCACAAAAACCCGCAATTATAGTGCAGACTGCACTGTGTGCCGCGGCCCATCCGAAGTGTGCCGCGGCACAGGGCCAAAATTGCCCCCAGTGATTGGCAGCGTGCCGCGGCCCGGACGAATGTGCCGCGGCAGTGACTCGGCAGTGTGCCGCGGCCATGTCGGCATGAGCCGCGGCCCACGGTACAGACGGTTGGCCGAAAAATTGCAACATGAGTGTGCCGCGGCCCAGACGGGTGTGCCGCGGCAGTGACTCGGCAGTGTGACACGGCCCTGCCGGCATGAGCCGCGGCCCCCGGTACAGGCTGCTCGGCCAAAACTGGAAAATGTGTGTCTTAGCTATTTCGACCGTAACTCCCTCGTACGGACTCCGATTGACACACCGTTTGAACCATTAGAAAGCTAACTTGATGCTCTATAATATTGAAAAGATTAAAAATTTTTGGAGTTTCCAAAAATTAATGGTGATTTAACAAAGTCGAACTCATACGTGGAAAGTTGAAACAATGAACAATATTGATACACAACTCGAAGTTATTCCGAACGGTGAATATGGATGAATGAATGTGGATGATGAACGGTTATTAGCAAGTGAAAAATTACATAGAGATAATTACCGAATGAAATTATTGAATGATGATGACTGAATTACAACCGGGTATTACAATTATAGCAACTTAAATTTAATTATTCAGATTTTATATATTTTAATAGATTTGGGCAAATAGTGCATATAACTATACAGATTTGCGAGGGGAGCATGTACTAAAATTATTTTTTAATCGAGTTTGGAATGGTTATTTGTATATAATATATAAATGGGTTTCAGATGAGTGAACCCTAGCTGTATTGTTTCGGGTATCACTGTATGGGTTTGGGATTGTAATACCCGGATTAATATTATGTATTTTAGCTGTATTCGAAACTTGTATCATTTGATTTTGTGTATTAATGATCGGAGTGTGATTTCCGTATTCGTATTCCTGCATTTTAGAGTTTACAAATTCATGCATGCAGCTATGTCATAACGTACGCTATAAGGTGAGCATAACATACGTTTTGATCTGTAGATAGCGTACGCTATGGACGAAGCTTAGCGTACGTAAGACAGTCAGCGACAGGTAGGTGTGGCCGGCACATGGGCCAGTTGGGAACGTGATCAGATAGGAGATTCTCCGTGTGAACCTGGACAGCTTTTTGATAAAGCAAGTGAACGAGACTTAACGTACGCTATATATGACCGATAATGTACGCTATATTGATCAGATTACGTACGTAAAGGTATTTGTTAACGTACGTAAGAGAAGACAGAAACGAGGCAGTGAGCTACTGTCGGACGTTAATGTACGCTAAGCCTGGCAAATAGCGTACGCTAAGGCGATAACGTACGTAAGGCCTTGTTGTTAGCGTACGTAAAGTTTAGAATATTATAAATGGGACAACACCCTATTTCATTTCACCTCGTTGTCTTTCACCCCATGTCCGATTCCTGCTAGACCAAAGAGCCTCTCCCACCACATAAACCTCATTTTATCATCTCTACTTAGTTGTTGAAGCATAGGAAGCATCTTGGATTGGCACTCAAGCTTCCGGAATTCATGTTCTTAGGAATGTTCATGAATAGATTGTAACACCCCCAATCCGCTCAAGGATATTACACGTTGTAGAACCTTTCCTCAAGGATCTACCAGGCTGGTAACAACATTAAACATCTCGACAATGCCTTTAAGGCTAAAATGACTCAGTAGACCGATTTGGTCTTTCAATAAATACATACAACTCAATCACAACATATGCCCATGCAGGGGTCGAGTACAACAAACTCCCGTACAACGGGGAAAGAATACTGCAGCGGAAAATAAAATACAACTAAACCAATACGACATCAACGGGTCCTCGTGTGATTAGTATCGTTCATCTTTCATCATCCTTCATGCCGACCCTGTGCTATGCTCCAAAACCTGAATGCAATACAGACACCCACTCCCCGAATACTCGGGGGTTAGCAAAACTCCACTGTTTTGCTATGCAAGTACAAAGTGCAAAAATACGAGCCATACAATAAAAGTTCCAAGGAAAATAATAACCAGGAATCCTAAAAGATTTAGACATAACGAAAATACTTCCCGAGGAAAGAGTTTAGGTAAAGCTTTTCAAAATCGAAAGATCCCAAGTCGAGGGAAATAATTTATAAAGTGATTTAAAATACCATCGGGGGTTTTGATAGAAACAACTCAGGATTTTCGAATCCTTCTCTTTCCAAAATCAATAGGGGTCACAGCCCAAAGGTTTTATTTTCACAAATAGAACCAACAACAATTCACAGGGCCAGAGCCCACATCGAGGGTCCTCAACGGACATAAAATCAACACAACATAATCACATACAAGCATCGCCTAGGACCGGGACGAAGCCACAAATCCCACTCAAGGCCTCTAAGGACCCTCCCGAGCTGGCCACAATCATAAAAGAAATCACGCACATGCATCGCCTAGGACCGGGACGAAGCCACAAATCCCACTCGAGGCCTCTAAGGACCCTCCCGAGCTGGCTAGCTAAACAAATCACACACCATATCTCACGGTTAG
Source organism: Orobanche coerulescens (assembly GCA_033398695.1). Taxonomy (NCBI): domain Eukaryota; kingdom Viridiplantae; phylum Streptophyta; class Magnoliopsida; order Lamiales; family Orobanchaceae; genus Orobanche; species Orobanche coerulescens. The sequence goes on from CM065817.1 coordinate 135,452,596, forward strand.
ATCAATCACTTGTTGCATCCTAACCACATGATCACAAGCCATGTGTCACTGTAGATTATATCAGGCTATCACGGTTGGATCAATCACTTGTTGCATCCTGACCACATGATCACGTGCCATGTGTCACCGTAGACCTTCAACCATATCCACACATTCACACAAATAACATATCACATCAATAATATCCAAGTAATTCACTCAATGGCAACAAACACAATGCACGACGCAATGGTCAAATCACAACACACCGATATGAGATAATATATACATATATATTATTAAAGCACAACGACAACACCAAGTGTATTCATAGTAATTCACGTAACCATCCACGAACACAATGTCCACAAAACACACGAGTTTTGAAAGAGGGCCTTTAACAAGGCTAACCGAATCTTTGAAAGTGAAATTCAAACGATCCAATAAAGACAAGGAGAACGATCCCTAATTATCATATCAACAAAACAAGAATTATATGGACAAGGTACTTGCCTCGAATAACCACAACACGGAGAATCGACCGAATTAGGTTGGCACGAACCGACTACGAACCCGCCGAATCCACCGAACGACAACCCGCAACAATAAACTACGAACGACAACAATAACAACGAAAATGAATTCCAAAGTACGACCCAAAGCCACTGACTTCAAGGAACAAACGACGAAAGTTCAAGGGTTTCCCCCAAAACGGCCAAGAACACGAATCGACCCGACAAAACATGAAAATGGACTTCCCAACCGAAATATGGATATTCAATCCATAGGATATGTTTAAAAACATCATTTTACAACAATCAGTTTATCAAAAATGGATGGAAAACGAAACCAAGAACAAATCCCCCCAAAAAGTCAACTCAAGAGAAATCGAGAAATATACCTTGATTCGACGAAGAACAATGAATTAAACAGTGTTAAACACATGAATAATACTAAGATTAATCATACCCATCATGGATTAATCAACAATATGGAATGAATCGGACAAAAACCCGAAAACCCCAAAATTTCCCAAAGATAGGGTTCTAGGAAATCTAACCTTGATTCGCTGGATCAAAGGATGTTATAAGGCGATCAATCAATGATATGAACTCAAGAACTTCATGGGTTTGTTGTTCAACAACATGGGTTCGCCTCCTCCGAAGCTCCAGCCGCGGATCTGTTAGATGTATTTTTATGCGCTTATTTACCATTATTTTATATCCATTTTTAGTCTAAATCTGCATAAATGAGCTTTTAATGCACTATCTTTATATGTTTTGAAGGAAATTAGAGTCCGGAAGCCTAGACGACGAAAAACGGGCGAAAACGACAATTTCTTGTCAGGGGCCGCGGCACAATGAAGCTGAGCCGCGGCACACCAATGGCACAACATGAACCGGTACACACTGTACAGGGGGCCGCAGCACGAAGATGCTGAGCCGCGGCCCATGAGGAAAATTTACGCCCAGGCACGCACGTAGCACAATTGGGGTCGCGGCACACTAAAGCCGGGCCGTGGCCCCCGGCGCGGGTTTGCGGATCCAGCCCTCATTTTTTGGACTTTTCTGAAGCCCGTTTTCGACCTAATTCTTGGACGCGTTTTGGAGACTAATGGTGGTTATAAATAGGGATTAAAGGTGTGAAGAGAGAGATATATAAGAGAAGGAGAAAAACACCGATCAAGTTGAGAGCAGAAAATAGAGAACGGAGGAATCTAAGTTCTTCAACTGTGTTTGATTTCTTTTATGCTTTCTTCAAGTCTTTCTGTATTATTTTCTAGCATGTCGGGCTAGAATTCTATTCTAGGATTTTAATGAAACCGAGGTTTTGACGAATTAACTTTTGATTTTGCATTATTAAAATATATTTCCCTTTTTTATTGAGTTTTCCCAATTGTTTTAATTACAATCAATTATGTGGCCTATGATTGATTTGTTTTGATTACGCAACTCGAATCGGTAGAGGAGAGTTGGTAGGAAAAATTGGTGAGAACCATTTTATCTTGTGAGATAGGAATATACTCATAGGAATTACGTGGTCTATCTGAAGATTTCGTACTTTTTGCCTATTGACGAATTAATTCACCTAGGAATAGAATGTTTTATTCGCCTTAGAAAATTCTATTGACCTCGGGAGAGGCAGTAGAGTATTTTAGCAATCTTCGCCTTCAATAAATTGGGAAATCATTTAATTCATATAAATCAAGAGTAATTTGGATAAACCGAGGTGGATTCACAATCCTAGATTAATTCCCTATTTGATCTTCTTTCTTCGAGCAATCGATTTTACTATTTATTCTTTTATTAATTTTCTTTAATTACTACTTGCACCTCCAATTTCAATAGTTCAAATAAAATTAGAATACGCATAAATCGGTAATTAGTAAGTCAGTCCTAGAGGGAACGATAACTTTCTTACCACTTTATTACTTGCTTACGACAACGTGAACTTGCGTTCACCAAATTTCGTAACAAGTTTTTGGCGCCGTTGCCGGGGACTGATTGTTTTGCTAATATCGATTTCAGTATTTCTAGTCTTAATTTAAACACTATTTTATTTTTTGTAATTTTTTATCATTTGTTTTCCTTTCAGGAGTTTCGTGTTGTGCATGAGAAAATTCGGTAACGAAGGCCTATTACCTTTGGATACTGAACTCGAGCGCACTCTGCGGAAAAACAAGAAGGAAAAGCGCGAGCTATCAGCAAAAGACACCATGGCCGATAACACAGAAAATCACGGAGTAGACAACCCTATTCAGAAAGCTCAACCGGCATTGGCACTCCGTGATTATGCAATGCCACAAATCAATTCAAACTTTTCGGGGATTCGGCGTCCAACCATCCAAGCGAACAACTTCGAAATTAAGCCGGCTATTATTCAGATGGTGCAAGCAAGCCAATTTTGTGGACTGGCGAACGATGACCCCAACATACATATCGCTTCATTTCTCGAGATATGTTGTTTATAAACTTCTTTAGAGATTTCTGCCCTCATGCCATGTAGAAATCTCGCCATTGTGGCCTCCCTCGACTCCCTCACATCGGCCCGGATCATTAACATCTCCATTTTCTTTCGAAAATCTTCTATGCTCCTTGAACCTTATTTTAAGGATTGAAGGCGAGAAAATAGTTCCTTATGATAATAATTAGGAACAAATCTTCTACGCATTACAAGCTTTAATTCCTCCCAACTATTATTTGGCCTCTCTCCATTCCTCCTTCTATCCGTCACAAGTTGGTCCCACCAAATGCTGGTATATTCGGAAAATTCGGTTATTGCTAACCTCATTTTCTTAGTACTAGTATAGTTGTGGAAGTCAAATATAGTTTCCAACTTCCTCTCCCAGTCAAGGTATGTGTCGGGATCGCTCCGCCCTTCGAAGGGTGAGATTTTCATTTTTATATTTCCCATACTTCGGTCTTCCTCGTTTCGTCCTTCCCTTTCATACCGTCTACCTTGTTCTCTCCAACCTCCTCGACCACTTCCTCCTCGATTTTGGTAAGTTCCATCCTCAGAGAATGTTTCATCCTCGTACTCTCTATATGAGATGGGACTCAGATTCCTTCTTCTACAGTGATGTTCATCCTCTTTATTTTTTTGTAAATTTTTGATCGCTTCTTCTTGTCGATCTTGTCTTCTAATTAATTGGGTGAGCATTTCTTGTATGTTCTGAAGGGCTTTGTTTCCTTCATTTTTCTCAATATCGGATTTCGACATTTTTTTTTTGCTCTTTTTTTTTGGGCTTTTATTTTTTCTTTTGCCCTTTTTTTGCCTTATTTTGTTGCCTTTCTTTTTTTTTTTTTTTTGCCCTTTTTTTTCTCTTTTTTTTTTTTGACACACACACACAAATTAGTCCTTACAAGATCCTCACATATATCGCTCGATCACTCAACGCTCGTGTATCACTCTTTTAGTTTTTTTTTTGCACTGTTTTTGCCTTTAATCACTTGGCTTTATATAAATGTCCCACAACTCACAAGGTGATTATATAGGCTAGTATTGTGACAAGTATTTAATTTTATAGGGGCGGTAATCCGCACTCCAGCTTTATATTTATTTTATATTTCACTGTGGTGGTAGAACCGGCCTTCGTGATAGATATGTGTGTATATATATATATATATATATATATATATGGGTGGGTTATGGAGTGAAATGGTATAAGTGTAAGAAATAGGAATGATTGTGAGCCATTAATCCTTGGAGATTAATGACCCAGATTTCGTTCTGGTGTGCTAACACGGGAAACTAGGAGTGCTAACGAATTTAATTATTGGGGGTACCAATGTAATTTGATTAATTTATCTTATGGGAAGTTACTAAAATCATGAGAAGTTCCTATATTCATGGATTTCATATTTTAGGTTAATATCTATTTTTTATGAGATTTCATATTTTTTAGTCGTTCAAATATTTTATATTTTTGGTGTATTTATTTTTATTTTTTTAAAAACTAACATTATCTTTTTTTTCTATTTGATTTTTATTTTTAAAAATCGGATCAAGTATCTAACCATTTGTTTTGTGTGTCTTTGCAAATTGGAAAAGCAGTGCGGTTACGTTATATTCCAATTATTTGATTTTTTTTTGTTATGCTTTATTGTGTACAATACAGTCAATTTTGATACAATGTGTTGTGCTTTATTTTTTGGAAGATAAATAATCATACTCGTTTTCAAGTATAGGTACAAAATGATTTTCGCGTCATTTACTAAAAAAATACAATAAATACAATAAGACTCCATTTGTAAATCCCATAAACTGCTATGCAAGCATTACATATCATATATGCTAGTATTACCTATTAAATGTGCTAATACAAATAACATTTTAATGCTAAACTCTACTATTAAAACATTAACAGAAATAAAATGTATTAACAATGCAAAATTTTACAGATTTAAGTGCTAACTATCACACAAATGACATCACAATAATTATCAAAATAATATTATCAAAGGTGCTAAAATTTGGGAAGAGATAAGAAGTGGGATATGAAATCCCATGATTGTAGGAAATACCAAACATAAAATCTGTATAATTACAAAAATATCCCCTCAAAAATATTCCGCGTAGCACACTTAGGCTAACTCTTTAGCACAACGTGCACAAATCGCAGCCATTAATCACCAAAGATCAAGGGCCCAGAATCATTCTTATTTCTTACGGAAAAAAGCTTTCCTACCTAAACCTATCCCTATATATATATATATATATTCACAGTGGTGGTAGAACCGACCTTCGTGATAGATATGTATATGTATATATATTCACTGTGGTGGTAGAACCGATCTTCGTGATAGATATGTATATGTATATATATTCACTGTGGTGGTAAAACCGACCTTTGTGATAAATAGGTATATTTATATATATAGGTATATTTTTTTTTGTATACTCCTTTTTTTTTGTATACTCTTTTTTTTGTATACTTTTTTTTTGTATACTTTTTTTTGTATACATTTTTTTTGTATACTTTTTTTTTAATATTAAGAAGACGGAAGGTTTAGAAGATAGAAAGAAAGAATAGGATGGTAAGATAAGAAGATTATGAAAATGAAGGAAAATAGATACCACTTAGTAATGAAAAAACCGAGCTCTGATACCAACTGATGCGACCCCCACACGACGTGCTGTGGTAATCGCTATCGCTAATATGATTTTAGTTCCCAAGAACGTTCCAATATTAAGCAAATGATTGTTTTAGTTCAAGCCCTCTACGTGACGCGCCGTAGCAAACCGGAAGGTGCGATTCAAACACGCCACAAGGTTTCTAACGCCTCGATAAGTGAATTGAAATCACGATTTATATTTTGGAGACACACTCAACAAAATAAGAAGAAAGTTTGTTAACACAAACACTCACAATTTTTTTCATAAATTTCAAGGTCTCCTTACAAATGAAAATGAGGGCTATTTATAGCCAAAATTCCTACAATTATTACAATATAAAAATATAAAATAAAGACTAAAAAATTATAAATTCAACATTCAAAGCTCCTAAAATATGATCCATGACAAATCAACCCATAAGTTAAGGAGTCAACACATTTTTAGGGGACAAAAATCAAGGACCAAGACTTAAGTTTTGAAAATAAGAAATCAAAGTTAAAGAAAAATATGTTGTTGTCGTTTTAGTGGAATAACAGATCCTAGAATTCGGATTTTGATCTTGATGTCTTCTAGATACTGTCTCTTAGTTTCCAAATCCACCTGAATCGTCTCAATCGGATATCGGACGTGAAAGTTATGATAAAAATATGAATATATATCGTATCTGAAATTTCCAACGCCTACTTTCAATTGTATCGCATCTTCAGTTAGGCTTATTGCTTGGAATGATGACATCAACACTTTTAATCTAACATGTGACGATTTCAATAACGCAAATAAATATGTTATTATATTTATGATCACCGGTCTGATTAAAATGATTTTGCACGAGCATTGTTAATGAATTCTTTATCGCATTTGCTCGTGATCTTGTTATTGGTCCCACAGGAATGTATAGTTCTTCTTCTGACTGACTGACTGCTTCTTGATTCAAATCATCGAATGACACGACAAAAGCACGACCTAACTCGACTCGACTGCCTAGGTTTTCTCAATCTAAGCTCCGATACCATATTCTGTAACACCCCCAGATTTAACCGGGATTATTACAGCGCCGTGGGCCCCGAGATGGAACCCACAAGGCTAAACGAAGTTTTCGCAAACATTTACAAATACCGAAGAGGCTAACGACAATACTATCTTTAAAAATATTCGAAGACATTATAAAACTCGTTTATCAAAACCGTCGTAAAATCTCATTTGAAAGGACAACGCCTGAAATGCGAGAACTCAACAGTTTAAAAACATACGTTAAGCTATCGCTTATACGTACGACAAAATAGTTTAGAAAACGGTTGCCAAAGTAACCAAAGTTACCAGACACCAAAGGGCCATTTATAAATACTCACGCAACGGAAAAGACAAACAATTAAAAATACTCTAGCAGCGGAATACAATAACTGATCAGAAAACTCAATACACAAATGCATGTCCTAGCCAGTATCCTCCGGGAAGCTCACCTCTCCACGACCGCTACAAGCTTGATATCCAAGAACCTAAAAAGAAAGCTCACGACGGGGTCAGCCATAATATTCAACAATGATAACCATCACATCTCGTCAATAATTACATACCAATGAAAATACTAAGTAAGAATACTACCAATGTAATCTTACCGCCATAACTTTATTTACTCAAATAATTCTCATCAGATTAACCATCATCACAAAGCACATCTCGTACTCTCGATTAATCAATAAACTCAAACATAACATTATACGGTACCTCAAGCAATACTCGAGATTCTCAAAACATCATCATAACTCGCAGTACGGAAATATACAAACTCCGACCAATTCGATCCATCGGATAGTATCGTCAAATCCCAAGATGATAACCGATTGTCCATCAAAAGACGAATACCAAAGGAAATACGGAACACACCTTAGGATATGAAATGCCACGAAAATCATGTCAGTCTAATCCGAGGTCAGATCAATACCACATACGGACATGGTCCTAACACAAGACCTACAAATGCATACTCATATGACAATGTCGATATGCTCACATCAATAATGATAATGTATACTTATGGCAAACCCATAATATACATATGCACAATATCAACACATGATAAAATCAATGATGCGAATCCACATGATTCCATCAACACAACACTGGGTAATCCAACGATCCAGCGCCCTCAGCATAGATCCCCATGATCCCGTCGGACCAACGCATGGTGGAAAACCTGTCCAACGATCCAGCGCCCTCAGCATAGATCTCCATGATGATCCCGTCGGACCAATGCATAGTGGACATCCGATCCAGCGCCCTCAGCATAGATCACATGATCTCACCGGATCAACACAATATAAACAACACAATTATGCATACACATATGCAACTCAATATGTTCATCAACATGAACAACATATGAATCAAAACATGAATGACACTATGATGAAACAACTAGGACGACTTCATGTTCAGCAACATGAATGATAACCTGCATGATCAACATCATCAACACTAAACCAAATCAAACTAAGATACTTGTCACGAGTCCTTCAGGAGAAATCTTGATGTCAAATCATCACCGGCGATTATCCTCAATGCTCGGCGATCCAAACTTACCATAGACTATAGATACTCATATCCTCATCTTTATCACAACGTAACCTTGATACCTGAATATGCCAATAACCGAGATAAAGCATATACATTATGATTTAACTCCCATAATCGGAAAGACAACATATAATCCAAATCTCCAGAATTTGCAGTAATAATCATTGCTATATGCATTATAAACGAAATGAAACTGAAACCATTCATTAAACATTATAACTGAGCAAGTAATAACTTGCCTCGATACCGATACGATGATGATGAAGCCGCTACCAATCTCATTGCCTTCGTCTACGAGCTCCTCGGCCATGACCCATGAAATTCACGAACATACTCGAACACGACCACAACATACGGTTATAATCACCGATCAATAGTCTCAACCTATTGAAGTAATCAAATAGCAACGATCTGATAACAATCAACAACCGACATAGCCAACCAATCAACTTAACGGGTCAACGATACCTCGATCCTATATAAAACCAAATAATATACTCAAACCATTTTACGAATTCATATCCATCATATGAACCGAAATACGATAATTACTAATCAATATAACCGATTGACAAGCTCAACGATTTTATATTATCTCGATTAGACACAAGTCCGAACAATCCAACTAAAACAATTACGATTTCATAACCAAAATACGATTACGGATATGAATGTAAAGGAAATCATATTCAGTGATCAATCACAATCTTTCCGGATTCCAAATTGATATCATGATTCGTATTTCATCAAGAACATACAAATTCTACCACTACAATCAACGAGCATTCGATCTTCATATCTAAAGATATCGATAATTCAAATCGTCTTGCTATTTTAAATTCATCAAGAAGTTCCTCAAGAACACTAAGTGATTCAAAATCATGTTCATAGCCCTCAAACAACCTAATTTGATATATTCTAACATCTAAACAATCCTCATTCATAATTCAAGGTGTATATTATCATATTCTCCAATATATGATCCTCCTCACATCAAGAATCGAAAAAATATTACCAAGAACACCAAGAACACTATGATTCTATAATTATAACCAACATAATCAAGACATAAACCATCATATCCTTCAACATATAGTTTATATAGCCTAAAGAATTGTAACAACATCATAATCATCTCCTTCAACATAATTCATCAGCAACATCATCAAAATCCGAATTGAAAGAGAGAATTATCCAATATACCTCTTAGAAGATGAAATACACAAGCAAACACTTCAAGAATCATCAATATCCTCATATCCAAGCTCCAATCCCATGTTTCCAAGCTCATAATCGACTTAGGAGAGCTAAAACTTCCTCTCCCAGTGTTTTGAGGCGAAGAACGAAGTAAAATACTGAAGTGAAATGAAAGACGGGCATTTACTTATAAAATATTCCAGTTCGTTACGTATGTAACGTGCCCTTGTTAACGTACGTAACCACCATTTACGTATGCTATCTGACTTTGGTAGCGTACCTAACAACAGTCCAGAGTTAACTGACTCATTTCATTCAATGCTTTACGTACGTAACTCTTGCTCCATAACGTACATAATACATACGTTGACTTGCTACAGTAACATACTCGTTAACATACATAATGATCCGTCCTTAGCATACGTAATGGCCGGGGTTGACTCGCCTGTCCACATCCGCTGCCGACACCGGGTCCCACCTGCCGACCATGACTCGGTCCTGTCTGATTCCTCTTGTTACGTACGTAATGCCTTGGCCATAACGTACGTAACACTAGCAACTTAGCGTACGTTATCTTAAAATCTTAACGTGCGTTAAGGGCTCTATACTTAGCCATTTCCAACCGTTCCTGCCTGTCTCGACATACCGAAAACACACACACATATACTGAATCCAATAATATTCTCATACGATACCTCTGATACACGATATCCTCATATACAATTGTCGACCAATTATGACAATTATACAAATACAGATGTCTCAGTCCTTCATTTATTTTACCCATACTGTACAGATTCTACGTTGTACAACATAACTCGGATAAAATAACTTTAGACAACAGTAGTAGAAATTCCGGATATTAAAGTAGCACCTTCACAATAACCCAAAAACCCCAGAAACCTCTTCCCGATTTCACTCACAGATATCACAACAAAGATATCACAAGATTTCACTAAGATTCTCAAGATGCAACTCAGTATTCGAATTTTTGGTGTATTTAACTCAGCTCCCCGGCCGAGCCTTATATACACACCAGGATGGGCCAATAAATCCCGAAGATCCATTGCAATAAAGGCTCAGCGGGGGAAATAAGATAAGTAGATCGGGAGCAGGATATCGAGAAGAAAGGAAAGGAAACTCACGAGAGAGAAGGGTGAAATGGAGGTGGTGGAAAATGAAAGGGAGAGGGGTAGGGTTAGGGTATTAATGGAATAAGATGGGCGGTCCAGATTAGAAGTGTCATAATACATCTGATCGGACGGCTCCTATTAAAGAAGGGCTGCCTTGGGGCCGGGCCGGCTCTAAATGGTATGGGCCACACATAAAGGAGATATATATTTGGGCATGGTTGGGCCAAAATCATAACATTTCTCCACCTTTTGGCTCAACTAGTCAAATTGCATTTTCGGATTTTGGAGAAGATTCATCATCGCCTAGTTCCAGGGTACCTGCATTTACACTTAAAGTAAATATGTTAATAGTAATCACAAAGAGGACTCTATAACAAAGATAACCCCATAATAAACACAAAGTTTTAAAAACTTTTATTCGACTGAATCAAAATTCAGTCTTTTCAAACAAGATTTAAATTTCTCTACTGGTAGACACTTAGTACCCATATCTGAAGGATTAAATTGGGAGGGTATTTTTTCAAGATAGATTATACGTTTAGCAACAACATCTCGTATGAAATGAAAACGAACATCAATATGTTTAGTTATATCATGAAAAACTGTATTCTTGCAAAGTTGAATACCGGATTGACTATCCGAAAAAATTTCGACTTTATCCTTTAGAAAACCAATTTCTGATAAGAGTCCTTTTAACCATATAGCTTCTTTTAATGCTTCTGTTATAGCAACATACTAAGATTCTGTAGTGGATAAAGCAACTATAAGTTGTAATTGAGACTTCCAACTAATAGGTGCGCCACACAAAGTAAACACATAGAAAGTAGTAAACTTACGGTTATCACGGTTAGCAGCATAATTAGAATCCACATATCCAACCAATTTTACACCTTGAGGGTGTCGAGAGTGTAACACCCCCAAGTTATTCAGGGTATATTACAGCGCCGTGAGCCCCGCTGTGGGACCCACAAGGCTAAACATACGCGGAACTATAAACTTGACCGAGAAGGTCTACATACAATGGAAAGAAAGACGATACAAATGGTATTCAAAACCATAACCAATGAAACCATATACATCACTGCACAAATCAATACCTCGGCAACACAAGCCGGAACATCAAGGAAACTGAAATACAATACTCGAGTATTTAAAAATCCATTCCAGTACAACAACACTGAATGGAGGAATCCAAGAAAATAACCGGAGACAAAACACAGTATCACACTTGCCCATCATCTTCATGCCGACCCGGTACCCACCTGTCCGCTCTCCTGGAACCTGAAATACATGAAACGTATTTCCCCCATAAAGGGGTTAGCCGTCGAATAGCTAGTGCAAGTATAACAATATGAAACATAATACTCCTCGACAATAAAGTAAATGTAATCCGTCAATTCATCAATATCCGTCAATTCATTAATTTAAGACTAGTATTCCGGAATAACTAAAATCTCAAGACGTATGTGAATGCCGTAGAAACGGTTCGTTCATATCATACGTCGTTACATGTAGGAATGCCGTCAAAACGGTTCGTTCATTACATGCCAACATTATTTCATATGAATGCCGTAGAAACGGTTCGTTCATATCAACCATGGAATCGCACGGAGGCTACGAAACCCTCGAGAGGACCATAGGCCCGTCCGGAGTGGCTAGAAATAATCATACCATCAATATTTCATACTTTCAAAGTCGAGAACGTACAATCATAAATGTATACTTGCCTTAATAATCGTTCTGAAGATCCCGAAGAACACGGTTCGACCGGAAGCTTGAACCACGAAGAAGACAACGAGCGGAAGGGTTCCGGCTTGAGTTCTTCACAAGGATTTCGTCCCTAAGTCATATCAATGATTAATCAACAATCGGACGATGAATCATCAGCGTACAACGCACCAACCCCCCCTCCTAGACCAGTTGTCGGGCACCTCCATGGCATCGACTAATAACTCAACCGAAACGATTTAATCAATACACTCCAACCGTGGAATAACGATGGAAATGATAGAATACACCTAAATCATCATCAATCCATCACTAATCTAAATTACTATGGATTAAAAGGATGAAGTCAAACAAAATCCCCAATTTCCAACACAAAATTCGAAGTGTTCTTGAATAACCTTTCAATAATCCGATGAATACTCCAACAAGTCCATAATCATGCGTATATCACTTCATACCCCATGATTTTAACATCCAAAACATCATTACCCAATACAAAATCGAAATCCAAGATGTTGAAGAAATTACCTCTTGAAGATTCAAGCACTATGATTCGAAGAGCACGCGATAGAACGATGATCCGGGCTTCACAATCGAAAATAGATGAAGTAAGTCACCCACTCAAGTGATAGATGAAGAAACTTCCCTCTCTCAAGCCTTCTCTCCCGTGTGAAGGTGAAGAAATGAAAAAGTATCGGTTGAATCGCACAAAAAACGCAGATATAGGGTAAACTGTCATGTGTGCCGCGGCTCAGTATAGGTGTGCCGCGGCACAGGCCCAAAATTTTCTCCCAGGGCTCGGCAGTGTGCCGCGGCTCAGCCCAGGTGTGCCGCGGCACCGGGTACAGGCGGTTTTGGCCGAATCTGGAAAATGAGAGTGACTTAGCTATTTCGACCATAACTCCCTCGTCTGGACACCGATTGACTCACCATTTGAACCATTGGAAAGATAACTCAATCCTTTATAATATTGCCAAGATTCAGAGTTTTTGGAGTTTCCAAGAATTTATGGTGATTTAACAAAGTCGAACTCATACGTGGAAAAGTCGCTAAAGAACACGGAATTCAACAGAACGATACCGAAACGAACTCGGATGACAAAAAGTGTAGAATTAATCATTCTCAGGATGACGAAACGGTCCCAAGCAAGTCGTCAAAATAGACTTCCGCCAAAAATAGAAAATTTCTGGGGATCAAAATTACGGGTATTACATTCTACCCTCCTTAAAAGAAGTTTCGTCCCGAAACTTAAAACAGGTAGGGAGAAGAAATATTTCGCCGGGAAAAACTCAACGAGATGCACAAGAACCGAAACTTACGCCCAAACGGCGAATCATCAATATAGAACACCACAATACATTACCCGAAGGCAAACCAAACCAATGCCGAAAAAGATACGAATTCACAATGCCCGAAGGTTCCAACGGAAATACCGATACATCACAATGGCTCTGAAGCCAATGTACCCCAAAGTCAGAATCATCACAATACAGATCTCAAAGAAGCAAACTGATCGTCGGACATACCCTCGGCGTATGAACAACCCGCAAATCGTCGGACATATCCAATACAACATGGACTACGAGCGATCAATCAATAAAGCTCAAGAGGGACACCAAAGACGCTCGATCCGAAATGTGTCCGTGCACATGTCCACCCCGTATACGAATCCGAATATACGTGTGACAATGTACCTAATTAGCCTCAAGAACTACGTCTCGTGTGCACGGTCGATGCGGAAATATCCACGCATGACCATCGAGTGCACGGCTAAAAATCCACACATAACCAATCGGCACGCGAGACATGATTAGGATATGCCACGATACAACATGACAACGAAACTCAAGGGATAAAACATCGATATGGATCATACGACTCACCAAGTGAGCGATGACACACGAATAATGAAAGAGCGACACGACCAACGATATTCAAAACAACCATCACAGGATCGAGAATTCCCTAAGGACCGATTAACACGAGCAACGATCACAACACAGTTCGGAAATCCTCAACTCTCAACGATCACAAAATTACCGAGTTCACAATAATAATAGTGTCTTGCCTTGAGTCGGACACGGCAATAATAATTCAACGGATGGAACTATCCTCGGCGGTCCCGATTGATGGCGATTCAGTAGAATGGCGATCGATAACAACGATACAGCGGATGGGAATTATCTTCGATAATCCCAATTCAATACCTCGACTACCTTAGAGCGGTCAATCGATAATCAATGATACGATAGAATAGATATCCGGTGTCTTAAACCGACCACGAAACGGAGATGACAAAAGGATATATCAAGCGTCCCCGATCGGTTAACGCAACATCATAGCAATGGTTCGATTCGGCGACAAAGATTCAACGATGTCTCGAGCGACATTAATCGCGAACAATAATAATCGATACATCGATACCGCGAATCGGCTATCGATAGCAACTTTACCAACAAGTATCGTAATGCCTTGAACGGCCATTTACAAACAACGGTAACATTTGGCATAATTTGCGGCGGCGTCGTGTCAACCAATCCCTTGATATCAATACAATCATAAAGAGGCCAAGTCCCAAAATGATACACACCGATAAATCGCGCCTACACGATAACATTAGTCTCATTGATTAATGCAGTATAAAACTTGTCTCGATATCAATACAACGTACTGTTACCAATTCAGTTGATTTCGTCTTACGAATTCCCTCAGTCTCGACCAAGTTAATCTACGAACCCTTCAACCTTAACCGCAACACAACAGTCATAATTCACGATCAAACATCATACCTTATTGTAAACGAAGGATTGATAATCAACTGGTTCGATGACGACCAATATCAATACCACCAAACCACGAACTCAATCGTTTTACCATATCTCGACAAATCACAGTCTGAACAATCCACTCAGACACTTACAAATACTGTCCACAATACGAGTCGAAATATGATGATCATATCAGCCACCAATTCGGACCAATAATAAGGGTCTAAATGTTCCAAACTCAATTCTTAAATACGAATTGACAAGGTTCCCTTCTCGTAAATCCATCGTTAAAATTTACTTATGACCGTCATCAATTCGAATCATCCGACTGGCTCAAAACAATAGATAATCATATTAAAAAGGTTATCCAACAATCCAATCATTCGATTTGAATATTTGCTCCATACGTATGGGCTTCCAAATTCAGAGATGAATAATAGTTTCATCAAACTCATAATCACATTCGTATTCCTATACGAATATTATTTCCAACACATAGTTTAGCTCTAGATATGAATATTCCATATTCATTTTCAAAACATCAACACTTCTAAAAAAAAATTTCATCACCTCGTATAATTCAAGAGTTCTTCAAGAACATGAAATATCCGAAATCACGTTCAGAACAACATATCCGAGGTATATATCTCCATGTTACCATTTTCTTCATCATGTCATTCACTGATCTCAAGAATCGCAACAAAACCCTTATCACCATATGAAGAAGATCTCAATGATCATATCAACATCCGAAATCTCTTATTACAATTCCAATAAATCTCGTATAACATTATCACATGATACCATAATTGTAACACCCCGCATCCTCCAGGAATATTACACGCCGTAAACCCTTCTCACAAGGATTTACCGGGCTAAGCACAATTTCCACGTCATTCCAAAAATGCCGAAAAAGTAAGCGGTAATATTTTTCAAATACTAAAAAAATCATTTTCCAAATACCGTCAAAGCGATCAAGGTTAAAATGCCAAAAACTCGATTTAGGGAATCGGTTTTACAAAATAAAATTTGATTGGCAAAATACCAAAATCCATTTCAAAAATACTCACGCGGCGGATAAAAATGCAGTCCAATTTATGCATTTTCATTGAAATAAGACGAACATCAAAATACACGATTCCCAACATACTCCCTCCCAAGTAGTAATCGAAGAAAAAAAATGAGCCACTATCAAAGGGATACGAGGATTACCTTGTATGGACGAACCACGAAGAAAGAATAATTGAACTCCATTCCGAGAATCATTAACTCATCATAGTCATCATATGGCCTCAAGAACATCAAGATCTCTATGATTCCATAATCATAATCAACATATTCAAAGCATATCATTATCTTCCTTCAACATAAACCTCATAGAATACGGATAACACAAGAAATCACTTCAAGAATCAACAATAGTTCCATAACCAAGCTCTAATTCCATGATTCCAAGCTCACAATCATGTTAAAAGTGTTTAGAACACTCTTAAAAGTGAAGAGGGACGAGTTTTGGAGAGAAATATCTCAAAGGATCGTGAGAGAAATGAAAGGCAACACTTGATATATAAATTGCACTCTCATTACGTCGTAAGTGTCCTTTCTTAACGTACGTAACAACTTTAACGTCGTAATCAATATCCATAACGTCGTAACCAACTCCTTTGTCTCATTCCGTGCAGTCCATTACGTACGTAACCCATACCATATAACGTACGTAATATACCAGTTGACTTGCTACAGTACAATGATTGTGTTACGTACGTAACACGTCCTGTATAACGTACGTAACACGTACGTTGACTCACCTGTCAACATCCTCCGCCGAAAGTTGCCGAAATAGGGTCTCACCTGCCGACCAGGAGTCGGTTCTGTCCGATGCCTTCGTTACGTACGTAATACCTTAGCCTTAACGTACGTAACCTTGAAAATCTTACGTACGTAATCTCACCTTATTAACGTACGTAATAATTCCATACTTAGCCAATTTCAACAATTCCTGTCCAAAGTCATGACATACCAAATACGAGCATACGGCAAAATCAATACATATACTCAATTCAATAACATTGTCATACGTTCACAACGTCCTCGAGCATAATTAACCATCCACGATATCGATATATAAGCGAAAAAAAAATATATCCGAAAAATCGGGGTATTACACTCTACCCCCCTTAAAAATAAGTTTCGTCCTCGAAACTTACAATCACTCGTACAAACAACATTTCAACGGGAATTCAATTTCACCAAGAGTTATCGAATAATTCGAACAACAGACTTACAAGTCTGCGAAGTCGAAGATCTCCCGTGATACTAGCATGCGACTCCTAAACAAAGTCTCAACATAATATCGATACACACCATTATCGCCATTAGCAACTTAACAAAATCTCAAGGAAGAGTTCACGTCCGTGACCACGGCCACGATTCTTCCTACTTTGACAACATTACGAAGGCACACACGTGCGTAAGTATAATCCGAATCGCACATTCTCGAAGTGACCAATTCTCAAGAATACCAAGCTATAAGCGAAGCGATTAAGAAAATACGAGAAGAGTGAGAGGACTTACAAGTACCGGTCGCCTTTGTGATGATGGCGAGTAGTGATCTGTGGGCAAATGCCGACTCAATCGACCCGAAAGACCGACACCTAGGTATCCATAAACTAAGCTCGATACCATATTCGTAACACCCCCAAGTTATTCGGGGTATATTACGGCGCCGTGAGCCCCGCCGTGGGACCCACAAGGCTAAACATACGCGGAACTATAAACTTGACCAGAAGGTCTACATACAATGGAAAGAAAGACGATACAAATGGTATTCAAAACCATAACCAATGAAACCATATACATCCTTTGCACAAATCAATACCTCGGCAACACAGTAGGAACATCAAGAAAGCGAAATACAATACTCGAGTATTTAAAAATCCATTCGATGACAACAACCTTTGAATGGAGGAATCGAAAATAACAGGAGACAAAACACGGTATCACACTTGCCCATCATCTTCATGCCGACCCGGTACCCACTGTCCGCTCTCCTGGAACTGAAATACATGAAACGTATTTCCCCATAAAGGGGTTAGCGTCGAATAGCTAGTGCAAGTATAACAATATGAAACATAATACTCCTCGACAATAAAGTAAATGTAATCCGTCGATTCATCAATATCCGTCAATTCATCAATTTAAGACTAGTATTAGGAATAACTAAAATCTCAAGGCGTATGTGAATGCGTAAGCGGTTCATTCATATCATACGTCGTTACATGTAGGAATGCCGTCAAAGCGGTTCGTTCATTACATGCCAACATTATTTCATATGAATGCGTAGAAGCGGTTCGTTCATATCAACCATGGAATCGCACCGGAGGCTACGAAACCCTCGAGGACCATAGGCCCGTCCGGAGTGGCTAGAAATAATCATACCATCAATATTTCATACTTTCAAAGTCGAGCGTACAATCATAAATGTATACTTGCCTTAATAATCGTTCAGAAGATCCCGAAGAACACGGTTCGACCAGGAAGCTTGAACCACGAAGAAGACAACGAGCGGAAGGGTTCCGACTTGAGTTCTTCACAAGGATTTCGTCCCTAAGTCATATCAATGATAAATCAACAATCGTGCGATGAATAATAATCGTACAACGCACAAAAACCCCTCTTAGACCTTTTGTCGGACACCTTCAAGGCGTCGACTAATAACTCAACGAAGCAGCGAATCAATACACTCCAACCGTGGAATAACGATGGAAATGATAGAATACACCTAAATCATCATCAATCCATCACTAATCTAAATTACTATGGATTAAAAGGATGAAGTCAAACAAAATCCCCAATTTCCAACACAAAATTCGAAGTGTTCTTGAATAATCTTTCAATAATCCGATGAATACTCCAACAAGTCCATAATCATGCGTATATCACTTCATACCCCATGATTTTAACATCCAAAACATCATTACCCAATACAAAATCGAAATCCAAGATGTTGAAGAAATTACCTCTTGAAGATTCAAGCACTATGATTCGAAGAGCACGCGATAGAACGATGATCCGGGATTCACAATCGAAAATAGATGAAGGAAGTCACCCACTCAAGTGATAGATGAAGAAACTTCCCTCTCTCAAGCCTTCTCTCCCGTGTGAAGGTGAAGAAATGAAAAAGTATCGGTTGAATCGCACAAAAAACGCAGATATAGGGTAAACTGTCATGTGTGCCGCGGCTCAGTATAGGTGTGCCGCGGCACAGGCCCAAAATTTGCTCCCAGGGCTCGGCAGTGTGCCGCGGCTCAGCCCAGGTGTGCCGCGGCACCGGGTACAGGCGGTTTTGGCCGAATCTGGAAAATGAGAGTGACTTAGCTATTTCGACCATAACTCCCTCGTCTGGACTCCGATTGACTCACCGTTTGAACCATTGGAAAGCTAACTCGATGATTTATAATATTGCCAAGATTCAGAGTTTTTGGAGTTTCCAAGAATTTATGGTGATTTAACAAAGTCGAACTCATACGTGGAAAAGTCGCTAAAGAACACGGAATTCAACAGAACGATACCGAAACGAACTCGGATGACAAAAAGTGTAGAATTAATCATTCTCAGGATGACGAAACGGTCCCAAGCAAGTTGTCAAAATAGACTTCCGCCAAAATAGAAAATTTCCGGGGATCAAAATTACGGGTATTACAGAGAGAATTTAAGACCATACCTGGTTGATCCCTTAAAGTACCTGAAAAGCCATTTGATGGCTTGCCAATCATAAAACCCTAGGTTAGCCATGTATCTACTAAGACAACTCACAACATAAGCTATGTCAGGTCTTGTGCTGACCATTAGGTAGATGACCGAGCCAATGGCATTTGAGTAAGGTATATTTTTCATATAATTGATATCATCCTCAGTTTTCGGGATTGCTCTTTACTTAACAGGAAATGACCAGCTAAAGGCACATTAGTTGATTTAGACTCACTCATAGAAAATTTAGATATAATTTTATGCACATCGGAATCTTGGTTTAAAACAATGGTGGAATTTTTTCTATCACGAAATATATTCATCCCAAGAATGCGCTTAACATCACCTAGGTATTTCATGTCAAACTTAGCACTTAAGCATTTAATGACATGATCTACTGTTTTCACACACGGACTCACTAAGGGCATATTTGGTAGGCTAGTCAAGGACAATTAACTAAAATTAACTAGGGAATACCAGTTGTTTGGTAGCATTTTGGACAAACTTATTGGCCCGGTTAAAAACCAAGGCCCTACGTTAAAACACTATTGTGCTAGGTTTTCCTGACTGCCGCTCACCCTCCGATAAGAGCTAACTTGAGTGATATTTCACCATTTTCCAAAATTACCCGTTCCTTCATCTTAACACTTCGCCCTTCTCTCTCGGAGGTTCTACCAACCATGGATGGAAATTGAAAGGTTCAAGCATTGGCAGACTTACTGGAGCCACCACCGCCGGCGGTGCAAAGGCCACCGCCGCCGTCATTCCTTACTCTTCCGACGACGAAGGGCCCTTCGACCTTGAAGTCGTCCTACCTGAACAAGAAAGTGGCGCCGACGAAAGTGGTGCAGAAGGTTTATCCCAAATCCGTCCACTATTGCTACTAGCAACCCGCTGCATCAACTGATTTTGGGGAAATCCTTCGACTAGGATTGTTGGGAAAATTCTTCAATTGTCCTTTTTTGATCTTTTTGCAGTAGTTGAATTGGTTTGTGGAAATCCTTCGATTGGTTTGTGGAAATCAGCAATATCGGGAAATTTTGTGGAATTATACAAGAAGGAGATGGTTATGGTGGGTGACGGTGAGGTGGATAGTGTAGAAGAAATGGATATATTTGTCATTTTTGAAATATCATAAGGTTATAATTGTAAATTAATGTTTTATCTAGATCTTGAGGTAGAGTACCAAACACCTAGCGGTCCTAACCTATATTATATTTATCTCATCTTTTCTCATCATATCCCAACTACCCTTGTTATTTTTAACATATCTTGACGTATCTTGACTAGCCTACCAAATATGCCCTAAGAGCATATCATCAACATAGATGAGCAAGGAAACAGGATTTTTGGAATCAATTTTGTAATACAAGCAATGATCATAATTACTTCTTGAAAATTTGAGAGAGAGCATGTATTCATCAAACTTTTTATTCCATTGCCTAGGTGATTGTTTTAAACCATAGATTGTTTTTTTAAGCAAGCAAACATGATTAGGGAACTTGGGATCAATAAAGCCTCTAGGTTGACTCATATAAAGCTTTTCTTCAAGTTCACCATGTAGAAAAGCAGTTTTGACATCTAATTGTTTTAATTCCCAATCAAATTGAGCAACTAGAGCAAGCATGATATGCACAGTAGTGAACTTAACCATAGGAGCAATGATTTCAGTGTAGTCAATACCTTCTTTCTGGTTGAAACCCTAAGCAACGAGTCTGGCTTTGAATCTGACCGACTCATTTTCTTCCTTAACTTTGAAAAGCCATTTACAGTCAACCACCGAACAGTTGGGCGGTCGGGGCACAAGAGCCCAAGTTTCATTTAAGTGCAATGAAGTCATTTCTTCATTCATTACATTAAGCCACTGTTCTGAGTGTTCAGATTTCAAAGCTTCATCATATGTTTTGGGTTCACAATTATCAATGGATTCAAATATATTGAACGCATACGATGTCATATGATAATCATTTAAGTGAGCCGGCTTTGTAACTTCTCTTCTAGGCCTATCCCTAGTAAGTTGATAATCATGCAAATTTTTTTCAAGAGTTTCTTCTGTTTCAGTGTGCGCATTATCACGATTGTTAAGATCAGTTTCAGTTTGCACATTATCCGTATTTTTAAAGAAATGTGTAGCTCCACCTCATTCGAAGCAGGGGGATTTTCCAGATCCGGTAAAAGGCAAGAGAATTCATTTTCGTTAAAAACAACATCCCGACTAATAATAGTTTTGAAACCGGGTTGGTCCTTTAGCCAAACCCTATAGACTTTTACCCCTTCCGGGTATCCCAGAAACACACATCTCACAGAACGAGGCTCAAGCTTATCATTTCTTTGATGCACAAAAGCAGAGCAACTAAATACACGAAGATTTGAAAAATCAATGGATCGACCAGACCAAACACATTCAGGATAGTTACCATTCAAAGGCACAAAAGGAGATCTATTGATTAGATAAGCAGCAGTTAATAAAGCCTCACCCCAGAACTTTTTAGAAAGTCCAGACATAGCCAGCATGCTTCTGACCCTTTCTAGCAAAGTTCTATTCATACGTTCAGCCACCCCATTCTGTTGGGGTGTGTAAGGGACAGTTTTATGTCGTTGAATACCACATTGAGCACAAAGTTCATCAAGCAATTGGTTACATCAGATTTTCAATCAAAATTTTCAATCAAAATTTTCCCATTCTTCCCAGTTTGATTTTCAATCAAAATTTTCCAATTTTTGAATTTCTCAAAGACATCAGATTTGTTCTTCAGAAGGAACACAAAGACCTTTAGAGAGTAATCATCAATCACAGATAGAAAATATCTACTCCCACCGTGTGTGGGTTTACTAGACGGCCCCACACATCAGCATGTAGATAATGCAAAGTGTCATAAGTAGTAGGAGATCTAGGGGAATGGGGATTAGGAAACTTAACACGGTGTTGTTTACCTACCACACAAGAGTCGCAAAACGGCACAGAGGACAATTTATCTTTCTCAAACACCCCTTGTTTTTGCAAAATTTCCAGACCCTTATCACTAATGGCCTACACGTTTATGCCATAGATCTGTTGAGTCACCTTGGGCAGCATTCACAAAATAATCATTTTGCAGTTTTCACATAGAGGTTATTCCGTTTTGTTGCTTTGAAAACACATAAGTTTCCTTTAAAGATTTTCATAATCTCATTACCCCACTTACCTTCATACCCTTCATCATCAAGGGTACCACAAGAAACAAGGTCTGACACAAATCAGGAACATACCTCATGTTCTTTGAAGTTAACAAAGAACCGGAGTCACATTTTATCTTAATATCTCCTAAACCATGAACTTGAAACTTTTTCTCATTAGCCATAGAGACAGAACAATTTGTCACTTCTCTATATTCAGAAAATAGCCTTTTGAAAGGCGACATATGAAACGTACAAGCGGAATCAACAAGCCACTCATTTTCACACAAAGTAAGAGTATGCACAGTATTAGCTTGTTCACAAATTTCAGGCACCATGAAAACATCATCTACACGGCCACTTTCTGCCACAAGGTTGGCATTATCATTTGATGATTTTCTTAGGTTTAGTGCACTCGAAAGTATAGTGACCAGATTCACCACAATTATAGCATTTACGGTTCTTAGGTCGAGACTTAGACCTACTTTTCCACTTGCCCTTTTTCTTATCAGAAACATTATTCTGATGGTTTTGGCTAGAGGAAGGTTTCTGTTTTTGAAAACGATTTTGAGGCCTTCCCCTCACAAAATTAACCTCACCAAGAGATTTGTTCCCCTTATTGGTTTTTAAATCCAACTCCTTACTTTTTAAACCATTTATTACAGTATCAAGAGTTACTTTATCTCTGCCGTATTTAATAACAGATTTAACATCACTGTAAGAATCGAGGATGGCATTTAAAAGAACAATAGGGGAGTATTCATCAATATTTTTATCACCGGTCTGTTTGATATCCTGGATTAATTTTGTAAAAGTATCCAGGTTATCATTTATATCTTTTGAAATATCAAGTTTATACCGGAAAAATTTCTCAAGCAAAAATAATTTGTTAGGCAAGGAAGTTTCAGTGTAAGTTTCTTCCAATTTATCCCATAAAGCCTTAGCAGTATCATATTTACCAATTTTCCGTATCACAGAATTAGACAGATTTAAAATTATTGACGAATACGCAAACTCATCTGCTTCAGCCTTTTTATCGGCAACAGTATTTTCAGAAAAAGTGTGATCAATAGCTTTGAAAACTTTTTGTTGAATTAAAATGCCCTTCATATTTTGTTGCCAGATTTGAAAATCACCCTTACCGTCGAAAGGTGAGACGTTAAAAACTAAGAAAGAACCCATTTTAATGCAATACACGAAAAACAAAAATTCAAGAAATAGCACACAGCAAAAGGAAAAAACTGATGAGAGTCAATTTCAGGGACTCGATTTGAATTTTTGAGATTAAAAACCGTTTAAATTAAAACCGGGATCCGCAAGCTCTTGACGAAGATCCGAGGGACACTTTCGGTCCTGGCAGCGCAAGATTAGTGCTGTTTTGAATTTTAAGGTTTTAATTCGTTTGCATTTTAATTAATGAGGAAACTAGTGTTCACCCGAAATGAGTCCAACCAGTTATCACTACAAATAACCCGAGGCAAGCAAATGACAAGTAACAACAAACAGTTCAAAGACAACAATATACGACAATAGAACCAATTAAGAAGAGGTTCAAGCCGATATACCTGAGCGGAAACCCGAATGGGTTATTCCGTACCACCAAGAAGACAAAGGACCCGAAACCCGACAAAACAGGCTCTGATACCACTGTTGGGAAATGGGTCGGATACTCCAAATTTGAACAGGATCGATTATACAGCGGATTACCGAATATAACTATTACAAGATATATTCTTACGGGACAAGGTTTAAGGATTACAGGCCAACTAAATGAACCTTTAATTATAACCAATATAATTATATCAATGAACCCGAAACACGATCTTTGCGAGGCGATCGAACAAATCAAAACACAAATCTGATTCAGTTAACACTAGCAACAGTAAATAACGATCGTTTATAGGCAGCAAATTATGTATATAAATATAACGAATATATTTTTATATATATATTATAATATATATATATATATAACGAATATATATATTAATAAGGGAAATTTAAGGATCGAAAACCCCCCTTTTTGGAACGTGATGAGTAGGCTCAGATCTTCCGAAAAACCTTAGCAATTGACACCAACACGGACGTTTTCCACAGAGGAAAGTTCGAACCACCATCGGACGGAATAAGGCCCGAAATACCACAGTCGACCGGCAACAGGGAACCCGGTAGCACCTTCACAATAACCCAGAAACCCCAAAAACCTCTTCCCGATTTCACTCACAGATATGACAACAAAGATATCACAAGATTTCACTGAGATTCTCAAGATGCAACTCGATATTCGAATTTGTGGTGTATTTAACTCAGCTCCCCAGTCGAGCCTTATATACACACCAGGATGGGCCAAGAAATCCTGAAGATCCATTGCAATAAAGGCTCAACGGGGAAAATAAGGTAAGTAGATCGGGAGCAGAATACCGAGAAGAAAGGAAAGGAAACTCATGGGAGAGAAGGGTGAAATGGAGGTGGTGAAAATGAAAGGGAGAGGGGTAGGGTTAGGGTATTAATAGGATAAGATGGGCGGTCCAGATTAGAAGTGTCATAATACATCTGATCGGACGGTTAAAGAAGGGCTGCCTTGGGGCCGGGCCGACTCTAAGTGGTATGAGCCACACACAAAGGAGATATATATTTGGGCCTGGTTGGGCCAAAATTATAACACTTCTAACTTCACAAATAATCAGTTATATGTTAATCATTCATATACTTAATTATATATTATTTTAATAAGCACGTTTATTTTATTAAAAAAACGACATCACGAATTTGACGCTATATGATATAAAATTAGTCTCCATAAAAAAATTAAATTAAATTTCTTTAGCGTCATAACAGTAAAGTTTTTTATTGTCCAAAATTTCCCTCTAATTCTTTGCGGAAAATAAAAATTTTGCGGAAATTTATGATGGAACCAAATGTGTGAAATTATTCAATTTGCCCAGATTTGACCCCTCTTTTATTTAAATTCGATATATATAGTCCTACGACATTATTTTTCTTCACAAATCGACCCAATTTCTTTTCTCAATTCTCTCAATTCCCCCCAACTCTCTTTATCCTCCATTATCTTTAGGTATTAAATTCAACATTTTATTTTCATTTTTTTAAGTTTTAATTACATTGCTTTATTATTTGGAGCACCTTATTACTCCCTCTATTTTTTTTAGATGTCGTTTGACTTTTTGACACACATTTTTAGGTGCTTTGACCGTATAGTTAAAATTATTATCTTTAAATATTTTTTTTTGTGAATTAAAATTTAGATTGTATATTTTTATTCAAAAAAATAAAATTTAAAAAATGATAAATTTAACTACCCGGTCAAAGCACCTAAAAATGTGTGTCAAAAAGTCAAACGACATCTAAAGAAAAATGGAGGGAGTAGTATTTTTACTTTTTCTTATATTTTGCAGGATTTTCAATTTTGTTGAAGGTAAATTCAAATTTTCAATTCAATTAAGATTTTTATATTTAAATATTATCTGAATACAACATAAACTTATACTCCCTCAGTCCAACAAATCGTTGCTCGTTTACTTTTGGCATGAGTCTTAAGAAATTAGTTGAGTGTTTTGTGACCGAAATAAGCATTAATTTGATTCATTGTTTTGTCTTTAATTCTTAATTAAGAAAAGTGATAAATTAAAATAATAATTAATTTTAAAAACTGATAAATTAAAATATTGATTAATCTAAAAGAATGATACTTAAAACAACGGTTAATATTAAGTATTGAGGGAGCACGAAAAATAAAATACCGAATCCGAAAATTCGAACCGAAAATTCGAAAATTTAAAATGCATTACATAGTTTCTCATAGGGGTGTGCAGAAAAACCGAATCCGAAAAACCGAACCTAAAATCCGAAAATCCGATCCGAATCAGTCCGATCCGATGTGTTCGGATCGAATTTCGGATTAAGATTTTACAGATCCGAAAATTTCGGATCGGATCGGATTATATCCGTGGATTTTCCGATCGATCCGAAATATATAATTTTTTTTTTCACTTGTCAGGTAAAACTCACTTTATAGTATAAAAACAAACACACTTTCAGCTAAATCTCTCTCGTTCAAACTTCAAAGACAAACCCTAGCCGTTCTTCTCCTCCGCCTCCGTTCTTCTCCTCCGCGGATGGAATATCTAAATCCCATATGTTAAAAGATATCTTCCGCCAACTGATCCAACTAAAGTTTCTCTCGGGTTCAATAGCGCGGCTTATGATTCCTGGAGACCGATGCACTATTTAAATTCACATCCCTTTCTGCATCTGGACTAGACAAACTGTACCATTTCAACTCTTTAGCCTTTCCCCAACTAGCAAGTGGGCCCTGTGTTTTGGGGTCTAGTGGCGGTCAGCCATCTTTAGAATCTTTTCATAGTGATAGCTCTTTGGAAGTTGGGCAGCCATCTTTTTGGATCAAATCCGAAAAAATTTGATCCGAATTCGGATTAATCCGAATCCAATCCGAACGGTTGATTTCGGATTGCGCATAAGGTGGTCCGAAATTTCGGATCAATCCGAAAACGGATCGGATCGGATCGATCCGAATGCACACCCCTAGTCCCTCTTCCTCAAATGAGAAGTCAAGCTTACTACCAAAAAGTGCTAAAAGACGTGTTGTTACCCAAAATATATTATATTACTGGAATGGATGAGTAACAAAAAAAATGCGAGAGCACGTCCGTGGGAATGTTAATAACACAAGATTTGCCGGGTTTGTTAGGCCCGTGCTTGAATGCTCTCGCGAGATATTATTAACACGAATACGTTGGAGTACAAATATTAATGTAAGAGTACAATTACAATGAGTGTAAAGACCCTAGTTATCTAGCTCTTGAGTGCTGCTCTGTGAGTTCTTGAACTGTAGGGAGTTCCCATTTCTGCCGACTGTCTTTTGGTTAAGAGGTTACGAGAGGAAATCTGACAGTCAAGCGAAAAGCCGAGAGGTTTCCAAGTGCAGGAAGCCTTCTATTTATAGGAGAGGAGGTAGTTGGGATGTCTTGATCCCGAGCGAGCGATCGCCTTTCTTGCATTATAATAAGCGGGCCATCGTCTCAGCACGTGGGTCGGTTCCCTTAAAGTCCGCGGCTGCTACTGACATCCAGCTGTGCGAACCAGTGAGAAGACGCCATGTGCCTTACGTCGCTGTCTTGGGAGGTCCACTTTGGACCTTTCGGCGGGTCTTTCGGTAGGTGAGGTTTGTCCTTGCCGTTGACAGCTGTTGATGGGCTGGAGTCAAAGGCCTTTTCCTACGGCGCCTTTTCCGGATCTGCACGTGAGTCTTTACTCCGAGATCCAGTCTTGGTAGGAACGACAGATGTTGGTTTTACACGTGGTATGAGGCGGTCGTCCTTGGCCGGGCACCAGAGTCGATCGCTATGTGCCAAGAGACGATTGCTCTGGATGTCGATCGCTCGGCACTTGGACTTGATCCGGGATCTTCATTTGGTAGGTGTGCCGTGGCTCATTTGACGCTGACTCGGTCGCTCGGCCCTTACGTCGATCGCCGTCGAGATGTATTAATCGCGCCACAACAATTACCCCCAGCTCGCTCAGATGTTGTAGGCATTGGGTGAGGTGGTGTTACCGGCGATCGTTTGAATTACAGACGAGCGACTCAACTCTTTATGGACCAGACGATCGTTTTCTTGAGCGGACTGATTCTTGGTTCAGCTCTTTGCGGTCTTCAATTTTGCAGATTCCTCGAGGAAGGCCGATCATCTCGGTCTTGAGGAACCGTGTACGGTCGCGCAGTTCGATGGACCGACCTCCATGACCATGTCTTGTGCGCGAGCGACATTCCACCAGTAGGTTTGTCTCGTGACTCACTTTATTGTGAGGGTCCTTCGTTAGGCTGCTCCCGCCTCGTATTTAAATGAAGGGCGAGCGGTCTTGGTCTGGAGGAGTCCTTGCACGGGGCGTCGTCGAATTAATCGACTCCACGACCGCGGCCTGTTAGCACTTTTCTACCTCGGATCGTCATGTTAGATGGTGATCCTCGACGGTATACGTTTTGACGGGGGTAGGGACGCGTCGCATTATCCGGGTCCACCATGTTAGATGATGAAGCTTTGAGGGCTGTCGAGCGTGTCCACAGATTTGTTTGGAGGGTCCTTCGGCTACGCCCGCCTCGTATTTAAACGAAGGGCGAGCGATCGCAGCCCGAAGGACCTTGCATGGACGAAGCTGTCGGTTCCATCGACCTCCAGGACCATGGCTGCACTCTTCTACCTCGGATCGTCATGTTAGATGGCGATCCTCGACGGTATACGTTGTGCTGAGGGAGGCGATCTCGTGCCTAGTTCCATCATGTTAGATGATGAACTTTAGATGGCGAGCGAGTCCTCCATTTTTTAGATACGTTGCTTTGGGCAGTGGCCTTTCGTTTGTCATGGTGGAAACTGGGGAATGACCTCCGAAGTTTCCACCTCTTGATTGAAGCATAAAGATCTGGCCGCCAGGGTTGATCGGGAGGATCGACTCGTATGAATCCTCTGGCTCGCCGTGTTTGATTCTGGCGATCGGATTGGGAGACTGGTGATCGTCGTTCTGACGCCGATCGCGGCACTTGATCCTTTCCTCCCGGGGCTCCGGCTATTTTACTAGACTGTCCAGCTTGCCCTCCTCGAACAATCCCCAGAGTTGTCTGAGGAGGTCGCGGCATTGATCAGTGTTGTGGCCGGGACTCTTGTGGTAAGCACAAAATTTGTTGCGGTCCAGATGATCGTGGCCCCTTACCGCCTTCGGCTTGCTTAGCCGCTCGCGCCCCTGGATGGCGTAGAAAATATGGGCCGGAGATAGATTGAGGTTGTGGTAGAGATGGGCTTCCACATCCTCGAAGGTCCTGAAATCACCGGGTTGCTTGGCGACCGCCTTGTTGGACTTGGGGATCGCCGCCTCTGCCCCCTCGCCTTGGCGAAGGGCGAGCAACCTCCGTCTGGCCAAAAAGTCTGCGGCCTTGGCGCGGAAGATTGCATAGGTCGGGGGGATGTCCTTCGTAAGGTGCCTGAACATGGGCGAAAAACCATTGAATCCCCCTAGGACCGAGTAGAGGGCGATCTCGTCGCTTACGGGCTCGCCGTTGAGGATTATCTCATCCACCCGATTGATGTAGTCTTCGTCGGACTCGTCTTCCCCCTGCCTGATTTTCATCATGCGATGGGGACCTTCTGGTCGAGCGACCTTGGCGGCGAAGTACGATGTGAAGTCGCTCGCCAGTTGTTCAAAGGAAATGATGGATCGCGGTGTCAATGAGATGTACCACCTATGGGCCAGATTGCCCATTGTTAACGGGAACATTCGGCACCTGGTCGCGTCTGATGCCCTGCATCCGGTCATGTATATCCGGAACTTGCTCAGGTGAGTCTCGGGGTCCGACCTCCCCTCGTACAAAGGTGTTTGAGGAGGAGCGATCATTGGCTGCACGGGGGCAAGTTCGATCTGGACCGAGAGCGGCTCGCTCGGCCCAGCAATCTTTTTCTTAGCGCCTACCCCAGTTTCTAGGAGCGCCTTCATGCCATCGAGCTGGCGTTGCATTGCGGCCATCGCCATAGCTTGGTAGCTCGTGGTTTGGCTCTCGGAACGGTAGCCGAGCCGATCGTGTACCAATCTCCTGGCTCCGCAGTAGGCGATGAGGTCGTCGCCGTCGATCTTGGTTCTTCGGTGAGGGGGAGCCAAGTGGCCGACCTGCCTTTTGGGAGTTGGGTATGCCGAACTCCTGGTGACGGATTCGGGCTCCGTCGTCTTATGGTTGGAGCCAGAATGCCCCGGTCGCCATGATGGGTCACTTCCTAGGCGACTGAAAACGGAACCGTCCCGCCTCGCGAGTGCTTCGTCTTGTGAATCGGGGCTTCCTGACGATTGATCGACAAGTAACCCCTTGAACTTCCGTTTGCCCGCGCGGCGGATGGCTGATGGGGTAATAGCGGGCGCACCTCATGCTCTCCGTCGCTCCCGTAGGATGGCCATGGCCCCCTCGATCTATTCCGCGGTTTGGAACTGATCGAGCGAGAGGCTAGGGCCGTCCCTCGGGGGTGGGATCGAGAGTCTCGCGCCGCCGCGGCTACCCTCCGCCGTAGGTTGGGGCTCGGATTGAGCCGGAATGAGACGTCTGGCGGCTCGTAGAGTGGCTCTCTTCGAGGTGGTGGCAGACGTCATGATTCTGAAGGTTTTTCATTGAAGAACAGTGAGTGTTTCTTCAAGTATATGCTCCGGAGAACACTGAGTGTTCTTCGAAACGGTCGGAATGAAAATGAAGGTGAATACCCCTTCCTCTAGCGCCAATTATTGTTACCCAAAATATATTATATTACTGGAATGGATGAGTAACAAATAAAATGCGAGAGCACGTCCGTGGGAATGTAAATAACACAAGATTTCCCGGGTTTGTTAGGCCCGGGCTTGAATGCTCTCGCGAGATATTATTAATACGAATACGTTGGAGTACAAATATTAATGTAAGAGTACAATTATAACGAGTGTAAAGACCCTAGTTATCTAGATCTTGAGTGCTGCTCTGTGAGTTCTTGAACTGTAGGGAGTTCCCGTTTCTGCCGACCGTCTTTTGGTTAAGAGGTTCTGAGAGGGAAATCCTAGACAGAGTCAAGCGAAAAGCCGAAAGGTTTCCAAGTGCAGGAAGCCTTCTATTTATAGGAGAGGAGGTAGCTGGGATGTCTTGATCCCGAGCGGGCGATCGCCTTTCTTGCATTATAATAAGCGGGCCATCGTCTCAGCACGTGGGTCGGTTCCCTTAAAGTCCGCGGCTTACGACATGGGGCGAGATCGATACGATAATCGTCAATTTTGTGGACACTTCCGGATGTTTTTTGCCGTTTCTCAATTGCTGTTCCTCCATTGTTTTGGCCATATCTCCTTCGTTATTCGTCCGATTGGGTCGAATCAAGCGGCGTTGGAAAGATTATTCAAAGTACTATAGATCTAAAAAATCAAAATCGAAATTTGATTCCCGGATTCATGGTGAGAGGCTCAAATAAAAGGAAGGGCACATTCTGGGATATATTCGGCGGATCCACAGGTGATAGACTCTTGCAAATAACAAAATATCATCACGGGACACTATAAATAAATATCATGGGCAGGATGTTTTACGTACGTTAATGCATGGGCACTACGTACGTAAGCTAGTTTACGAAGCGAGGTAGTAGCCTCTGGGCTGCGATAGCGCACGCTAACAAAGTCAGTTAGCGCATGCTAAGGCTGTAGCGCACGCTAAACATGAAATGTTAGTGCACGCTAATAATGAATATTATAAAAGGAGGACAGACGGGTATTGTGAGGCATTTCGTCCATTCTTCTTCCTTCCGTCGGGAGAGAGAGAGTTGAGAGTTATTTGGGATTCCCAAACACTGTATAATGATAATCTTTAACAACATTATATTGAGAGCATGAATTCAAGCCTTGTTCTTCAAATTATTCATGATTCTTGTAATGGAGTTCAAGTGTTCTTCTTTTGGTTCGTCTAATCCAGGTAAATTTGGTATCCCTTTTGTTTATGGTTCGTTTTTAAGGATGATTACATGTGAGGAACATGTTGGATAATCATATAACGATGTTATATGGGATTTTATGGATTTTGATAAGAACTTCAAATGTTTCTGCATATTATTAAAGATGATGGTTCGTTTAAACCATTTTGAGATGGATTTCTGGATCATAATACGAGGTTGAATTCCAGATTGTGCATGTTATGATCCTTGTTACCGAGTTGGTCCGATTATTGATATGATTATTGTTCTAGGTTTATTAACCAATAGGTATAACCGATGTACCGCGGTGAAAAGCCGTAGATTTCGTCCAGTCGGGGCTGAAGATCTCGTAGACGAGGGCGATGAGTTCGGTGTTGGTTTTGTCATGTTGGTATCCAGGCAAGTGTTTACTTGTTCGGTTGTAATGTTTTTATGAGTAATTCCATTTACATTTCATAAGTATTTTATGTTGTATTGCATATTGACGAATGTTCAGTGATGTTCTAAAAGGATTAGAATGCACAGTTGATGATTGTTGAGATACTTGGACAATCTTGGGAAGATTATAGTATTCGGTTATTGTTGATGTCATTTTGGATATTCTTGGTCTGTGTATACATTTCGGAAGGAAGTCCGGATAGAGGTATATTTTATGGTAATCGTACATAGAGGATTATATACGAGAAAGTATTCGGTATTGAGGTATTATACGGTATTGTTGTGATACTGGGATTTTTATGGTATTATCGTGATATTGGGATCTTGACGAGAATCGTTGGATTACCGGAAGTGGTAAGGTTATCGTTGAGGTTATTATTCTCATGATGCATGGCATGTGAATATTTATGTTTATATACTTGCGGTTATTTGTCGGGCATTATTGCTGACCCCGTTGTGGGACTTGTTTTTCAGGTATTGAGGACTTTGATGGTAGCGGTCGTGAGGCGAGGATTCCGGACGATACTGGCTATGGCATATTGTTGGGGAATCATGTATTTTGTTTGTTTATATCTTTATTGATGTATATGTATCTTGGACTGTATTTTTATCCGCTGCGTGAGTTCTTTCAAATGGCTTTCGGCTTCATGCCAACTGAGTTTGATTTCGAAAACCGATTCCCTTAACCGAGTTTTTGGCCTTGATTGTCTTGACGGTATTTGGTGTTTTCAAATGATTTCGTGAGTTTTGGAAAATACTACCGTCATCGGCCTTCTTGTCGTTCTTGTAAATGGTTTTTAGCCTGGTGGGTTCCGGCACGGGGCCCACGGCATGTAATACTTCCGGTTGATTTTGGGGGTGTTACAAATATGGTATCGGAGCCCAAGGTTTTGTGATAACCGGGCATGTGTGTTATGTGGCTCTACCGGTGTGGTAGTAGCGTGATGTTTGTGATGTTTTGGAACTGTGTGATTTTTGAGTACTATCGTGGTGATGTGTGGGTTTGGGGATTGTTGGTGTTCCCGAGACCGACGAGGCAGGGAGTGAACGCCGGTGCCGTGGTCATGTGCAATGTGCGGCTCCAATCGGGAAGTGAACGCCGGTGCGAGGCATGTGCAATGTGCGGCTTTCGATTTGGAGTGGAACGCCGTTGATACGTGCATGTGACAAGGAGCGGCTCATGTGCTTTAGGTGAGGAGACACAGCGTCACAGATCCCACAAAACTCGACAGTGCTCTAAACTTGTTGTGGTCTTGGCGGAGACCAATCGTTTTAAAATTGTGATTATTCCTGTGTTGGCATTCTTGTTGTGTCAGAGATTTTTGAAATGGTGCCATATGCTAGTATCACGGGAGATCTTCAACTTCACTGACCTGTAAGTATGTTGTTCGGATTATTCGATAATTCTTGGTTATCTTGGTGATTTTGGATTTTCCGTTGAAATGTTGTTTGTGCGAGTGATTGCAAGTTTCGAGGACGAAACTTAGTTTTAAGGGGGGTAGAGTGTAATACCCCGATTTTTTGGATATATTTTTCGTTTATATGTTGGATATCGTTGATGGATATTTGTGCTTGAGAACGTTCTGAACGTTTGATAATGTTATTGAATGCGTATATGTATTCATTGTACCGTATGTTTGATTGGTATGTCGAGATATTGGTTGAGGATAGCTGAATATGGCTAGGCACAGCAACGATAGCGCACGCTATAAGTGTTTCATTAGCGCACGCTATAAGTGTTTCATTAGCGCACGCTACTGGGTACAGGTAGCGCACGCTACGTAGTATTGATAGCGTACGCTAAGAGGTTCGGTTACATACGCTAAGGAGGACCCCTAACGTACGTAAAGACTTGCTGGGTTAGTTCCGGAAGGTGGCCGACAGGTAGGCCCAGGTTGATTTTTATATTCAGTTAGCGCACGCTAACGCATGTTGGTTAGCGCACGCTAACATCAGATCGCCAATAATGGAATCTTAGCTTTCGGCGGGTGGACCCGGCCATGTTCGACGCGTGTCCAGATAAGGTCAGCGAGTGTTTGTCGTGTAGAGCTAGCGCACGCTAAAATCGTATGATTAGCGCACGCTAATTCCAGATCGGGCAGAGGGAATCTTGTCCTTGTCAAATGCTGTCGGCATGTGGGGGCACGAGTGGTAGGTGTGTACTGTAGCAAGTCAACTTCGGATAGCGCACGCTAAGGTCAATGACTTGCGTACGCTAGGCAGGATGTTTTACGTACGTTAATGCATGGGCACTACGTACGTAAACTAGTTTACGAAGTGAGGCAGTAGCCTCTGGGTTGCGATAGCGCACACTAACAAAGTCAATTAGCGCACGCTAAGGCTGTAGCGCACGCTAAACATGAAATGTTAGCGCACGCTAATAACGAATATTATAAAAGGAGGACAGACGGGTATTGTAAGGCATTTCATCGATTCTTCTTCCTTCAGTCGGGAGAGAGAGAGTTGAGAGTTATTTGGATTCCCAAACACTGTATAATGATAATCTTTAACAACATTATATTGAGAGCATGAATTCAAGCCTTGTTCTTCAAATTATTCATGATTCTTGGAATGGAGTTCAAGTGTTCTTCTTTTTGGTTCGTCTAATCCAGGTAAATTTGGTATCCCTTTTGTTTATGGTTCGTTTTTAAGGATGATTACATGTGAGGAACATGTTGGATAATCATATAACGATGTTATATGGGATTTTATGATTTTGATAAGAACTTCGAATGTTTCTGCATATTATTAAAGATGATGGTTCGTTTAAACCGTTTTGAGATGGATTTCTGGATCATAATACGAGGTTGAATTCCAGATTGTGCATGTTATGATCCTTGTTACCGAGTTGGTCCGATTATTGATATGATTATTATTCTAGGTTGATTAACCAATAGTTATAACTGATGTGCCGCGGTGAAAAGCCGTAGATTCCGTCCAGTCGGGGCTGAAGAGCTCGTAGACGAGGGCGATGAGTTCGGTGTTGGTTTTGTCATGTTGGTATCCAGGCAAGTGTTTACTTGTTCGGTTGTAATTTTTTTATGAGTAATTCCATTTACATTTCATAAGTATTTTATGTTGTATTGCATATTGACGAATGTTCAGTGATGTTCTAAAAGGATTAGAATGCACAGTTGATGATTGTTGAGATACTTGGACAATCTTGGGAAGATTATAATATTCGGTTATTTTTGATGTCATTTTGGATATTCTTGGTCCGTGTATACATTCCGGAAGGAAGTCTGGATAGAGGTATGTTTTATGGTAATCGTTGTATTGAGGTATTATACGGTATTGTTGTGATACTGGGATTTTTATGGTATTATCGTAATATTGGGATCTTGACGAGAATCGTTGTATTACCGGAAGTGGTAAGATTATCGTTGAGGTTATTATTCTCATGATGCATGGCATGTGAATATTTATGTTTATGTACTTGCGGTTATTTGTCGGGCATTATTGCTGACCCCGTTGTGGGACTTGTTTTTCAGGTATTGAGGACTTTGATGTTAGCGGTCGTGAGGCGAGGATTCCGGACGATACTGGCTATGGCATATTGTTGGGGAATCGTGTATTTTGTTTGTGTATATCTTTATTGATGTATATGTATCTTGGACTGTATTTTTATCCGCTGCGTGAGTTCTTTCAAATGGCTTTCGGCTTTATGCCAACTGAGTTTGATTTCGAAAACCGATTCCCTTAACCGAGTTTTTGGCCTTGATTGTCTTGACGGTAGTTGGTGTTTTCAAATGATTTCGTGAGTTTTGGAAAATACTACCGTCATCGGCCTTCTTGTCGTTCTTGTAAATGGTTTTTAGCCTGGTGGGTTCCGGCGCGGGGCCCACGGCGTGTAATACTCCCGGTTGATTTTGGGGGTGTTACACTTCTTTTATCGACAACCAATTCGCTCAAGCCGCCTATTCATTTATACAAACACAAAAGAGTCATACTTCTAACGAATTAGATACATATTTGTCTAGTACATTTGCTTTCAAAAATGTAGGTGGTCAAAAATTCGACATCTTGAAATGGTGGTCCATGCACGAGAGGGAATATCCCATCCTCGCCACCATGGCTAATGAGTTATTCGTGGTTCCGGCCTCCACGGTCTCCATCGAGCAAGCATTTAGCATTGGTGGACTTGTCTTGGACGAAAGAAGAAGCAACATAGATTCTCGAAACATGAAAGCCACCATGTTGCTTGATGATTGGTCCAAAGCCGAGTTGCGAGCTCAAGAGAACCAATGGGATCAAGCCGACGAGAGCCCAAACGATTCATACACCGAGTCCGAAAGATCCGACGTCGAGACCTACGACTAGGTAAGTTAAGGTAAGAGAACTACGTGGGCTTTGA
Organism: Orobanche coerulescens; assembly: GCA_033398695.1. NCBI lineage: Eukaryota > Viridiplantae > Streptophyta > Magnoliopsida > Lamiales > Orobanchaceae > Orobanche > Orobanche coerulescens. Next base: position 135,489,779 of record CM065817.1, read on the forward strand.
TTCTTCATTATTTAATGAAGTTACGTAGGCCACTCAATTTTAATATTCGTCCCAACTAGCATTTTATAAAAATTATAAAAACATTTCAAATTTTTATTTCAAAAAAAATTCAAATTTTTATTTCAAAGAAAACATTTCAAATTTTTATTTTAAAAAAAAACATTTCAAATTTTTATTTCAAAAAAGCATTTCAAAAAAAAAAAACATTTCAAGTTAGTTGAGACGGATTAAATATTAAAATTGAGCTCAAGTCTTTTATTTATTCATTCTTTTTCCCCTTGTAAAAAAAGATTGTATCATTGTAACATTGTAATATTTCTTTTATTAGTTTAGTTAGTTTACTTATTCAATTTTAAAGATTGTATCATAATTGTAACATTTCTTTTATATAGTGAATTAGTTAGTATTATTTAGTTTACTTATTCAATTTTAAAGATTGTATCATTGTAACATTTATTTTGTACATAGATAGAATTATAGAAATCAATGAAAATATCAATTTTTATATATTATTTTGATTGTAAATGTTTTAGAACTATTTTTACTTTATTGCATTTCGAGTTTTCAATATTTCAAATTTTCAACACAAGTAATTTAATTTAAAAAAAAGTCATAAAAAATATTACAAGTTACTATAAATTATATAAAAAATACACAACATAAAGAATTTCTAAATTTCTAAATTATTTAATAACTTATTATATTTTTATTAAATTAACTTAAGTAATTTCAAAATTTCAACACTTGTAAATTACAAAATTTAAAAATTTCATCATTTAATTTAGAAAAAAAGAAGATATAAACAATATTACAAATATTATAAATTACATAAAAAAACGGAACCGCGGTTAGAACTGAAGCAAGCCCTTTTACGAGAATACCGGGCGATTAGGTTCGGGCCGAGCCGGCGGTTCACGACCCGGTGGCAACACTAAGCACAATAGAGTAGTCTCCGCTTACACTGCAACTCTCTCTCTCTCTCTCTCTCTCTCTATATATATATATATATATATATATATGTTGTAAAACCTTTTCTCGGTTCAATACTGCTTCAATTTGGCTAAATTAGGGTTTGTTACGCATCAATTGTTGTAGAGTATTGGTTTATGTGATAAAATTGTTCCGAGCTCCTTATGCTCAGAATTTCTTGACGGTTATCCCCATTGAAGGACTAGGCCAACATATGTCGGCTCTGGAGTACCGGACTATCCTAAGTACCGGCTAATGATCCCTCTATTTCCTGCTGATGAGCCTTGCCCAGTCTGCCGCAAGGTTTGTTTGGATTCTTTTGGCGAGCATGCGGTCCATTGCAAGGAGTTGCCTGGTTTCAAATATAGGCATGATTTGGTCAGGGATGTTCTGCAAGATGTTCTTAAACGAGCAGGAATTTCTTCTAAAAAAGAGCCTCCCGTGAACTTTCTAACGGATCCGCTTGAAGGGAGGTCTACTTTACGGCCATCTGATATACTTGTGTTTGGGTGGGCTGGGGGAAAACATGCTTGTGTAGATCTTACTGGAGTATCCCCTCTTGTCGGGCTCAGGGATAATGGGTTTGTTGCAGGACAAGCTGCGTTGAAAGCGGAATCGAGCAAAGTTGCTAAACATGAGAAAGCTTGTTTAGAGAATCAACACGTGTTTATTCTTTTTGCTTTTGATACATTTGGTTTTCTAGCTCCGGAAGCAGATGAGTTTTTGAATAGGGTTCAATGGGTTGTCTAAAGTAATTTTTCTACCCCCAAGGCACAAAACTTCATTTTTAGTAGGATTGGTTTTGCCATCCAAAAGTGGTTGCGGCGCATCTTGTTGCTCGTTTGCCTGTCATCTTATTGTAATTCATATAAAAAGTTAAATATATAATATTAATCCGGTCTGTAATTTATTGATTTATCTTGTTTGCCTCAACGTTACTCACCTGAATTTCGATTCCGGCGGGTTTAAACGAGCTCCGTGTTTTTTGACTTTTTAGTTTTTGTACTCTATGCCTTGTGTATATGCTTGAACCGTGTGCATTATTTATACAAGGCGCGCACACAATTGACCTAGTTTGTGGTTATTGTACCTAATAGTGAGTAAATTGGAAAAGCCTTTGCTTATAGGGGGACTCGGTTCCATTCGGTTCGATTTTTGATCGAAATCGAGAATCGAACTAAATATTCGGTTTCGATTTGGTTAGGTTCTTTTTGAAGTTCGGTTCGCTTAAGTTCGGTTTTATAAATATTCGGTTCGGTTTCGATTTGGTTTGATGTTTTTCGGTTCTTCACAATATAAATTCAAATATTATATGCAATAGAATAACTTATATATAACAACAAGCCAACAAGAGTTATATATATGTTCAAGATAAAATCTAGAGTTGCATAACAATTTCCAAATATCTCAAAACATATAACAATCGTAAATCACAGTAGCTCATTCTCTCAACCTAAATTAATTGAATCACAAATTACATGGGCATATTATCGGTCCTCCTTGGACCCATGAGGGTCTTACAAACGGAAAACGAATTATACTAAAATTCGAAACACACCAAAATCACAAAAATGAGGTCATTTTAGTATGTTGAAATTTGACTTCGATCCATTTCGGTCTGGTTCAGTTCTGCCCGACCCTGAACTGAGAACCGAACCAAATTAGTTCGGTTCGGTTATGTTTTTTTTGTTTTTCGATTTAGTCTTCTTCGATTTCGATTTTTCGGTTCTTTTTTCGGGGTTTTTTGTTTCGCTTTTTTATTTTCGGTTCCGAAATGCCGCCCTTTGCTAGAGAAAATAAACCCCTTATTTACTTACAACTAGATGTCCTCCCGTGCGATGCAAGGCGTAAAATATTAAATATTTTATTATATTAATAATATGTGATCGAATTTCAATAATATTATAAAATTATTATAAAATATACATGAGTCAGTATACATACACATGTACATATACTATTATTTGATTTAATTTCATTTATAAATTCTTATCATGTGATCTAAGGGCACATGATAGGAAACCGTAAATTAATAAAGCACCGGCATTTGTTTTTTCATATAGGACAATATGAGTCTTATATCTAATTTTATAAATAAGAAATTAAATTATATTTATTATTATCAACTTTCATTATAGCCTACCCCAAAGTATTTTAGGACTAAGGCTCTGATGTTGTTGTTGTTGTATTATCAACTTTCATGAAAAGTATACTGTAATATCCGTAATTTTTCCATTTTTAGCAGTTTCCATTTTTGGTGTATGTCTATTTTTATCGACTCGCTTGTAACCGTTTCGACATTTTGAATCGATTTTGTCCTTGGAGTTTTTCCATCTGGACGAGTTTTGATGGTGTTTTCACGTAATTTCATTTTATGACATGTTTTGCCGTATGAACGTTCGATTCTTGTAAAACTCGTTCGTTTTCGTTGTTTCTTGGTTTGTACAAGTTCGTATGGTTGAGTTGGTCATGTGGAGACTTTCGGTTTGTAAATCCGACGTCGTTTCGTGATTTTCGGGCACTTGGGCCATTTTTGTAATTTTCTAATAGTTTAGGGAATCTCGTTTTCGTTGTCGCATTACGGACCCTCCGGTGGTCGGAATTGTATTTTCTTTCAGCACTTAGTTCCGTCGTCTTGTAGGCTTCGCATCTATGTTCCTGGATTCTGGCCTCGTCGTACGTTTCGTGTTTTATGCCCTCGATAGCAGCTTACTGCTGATGTGACATCGGCGATCTTTGGCTTCTTTGTGTAGGTAGCGCACGCTACCCCTGTTGCCTTGCGTGCGCTACCGATGTGCAGTTAGCGTATGCTAACCACCTATTGTTAGCGTACGCTAACGAATGTGCGATAGCCCTTTGGACTATCCACGGCCCGTTAGCGCACGCTACATATGGCGATTAGCGTGCGCTAACTTCACAATTATATAAGCCCGGTAGCGATTTTGAGCGGCCGATTTCATTCTTTTTCCTTCGTTTCTTCGACGTGCGACCTCGGGCGATTTCCATCGATTCCGATCGGCGTTCTATTCACATTCCATCACCGTAGAGTTGTGCCAACATATTATCATCGACATAATCGTCATCCGTCATCCGAAATCAAGGTATTTTCGTCTAGAACCCTAACTCGTCAAATTTGGGGTTTTAGGGTTTTGCTAATTGGAACCGAATTATTCCGGTATGTTATGATATTCTTCACCGTTTGTGATTATTGAATGATTCCAAATCAAATTCCTTGATTTTAATCGTGAATTATCGATACGGGGAGATTTTGCGTAAACCCTCGCCGTATCAATTGGCCGTCTATTGTCGTATATTGTAGGGATTATGGGTGTATTCCGGTAGAATATTGCTGTCGTTGGGGAATCTGTATTGATCCTTCGTTTAGGAACCGTCGCTATCCACCCGGACCGTTCGTAGTCGTGTTTCATCTCTGTTTCTTCAAGAATGTCTCAAAGGCAAGTACTTTACATTTGTTTACATGTTCTAGTATTTGAATTATGGCTAGCTGTGGTTGTGGTGGGGAGATATGTGTATGTTCACCTAGGGACGGTCAAGCGGGACCTCTAGGGATACGTATTGCCGTGTGTGTGCGTATCACGAGCGTGGTTAGCCACCCGGGGATGTCAGACGGGGCTCTGCGGGGTACGGTGGCCGTGAGTCTCGTGCCAACGGTTAACTTTGAATTATGATTTGTTGGAGATAATGTGTTTTGTGTGTACATCGTAAATATTCCGGAATATAAAATGTTTTCTGAAATGACTTTTTGGCGCATATATTCATCTGATTAGAATGTAGTTCAAATGGATTGTACTTGCACTAGCAGTTGTCGCTAACCCCTTAAATGGGGGAAATACTTTTTGTATTTCAGGTATTGATCGTGGGGATAAGCGAGCACTAGAGCCGTATGAGGATGATGGGCGAGCATGATACTGTCCAGAAATTGATTATTGGTGTTCTATCTGTCGAATATTTTGATATCTTGTTTTGGGGATTTTGTTTTATAAAACTGGTTTAAGTACTCGAGTACTTCTTTTACAAAATTGTTAATGTTGTGTTCCTATTTGGGAAGTGGATTAATGTTGGATTTTATTGTCGGATTGTAATCTTATTTGAATTGTCGTATTATCGATGATTATTGTCGTTGTCGAATGTCTTGTTTGGTATGTTAGCCTGGTGGATCCCACAGTGTGGGGTCCACGGCGCTGTGATATGCCCTGAATGTCTTGGGGGTGTTACAGAATATGGTATCGAAGCTTAGGTTTATGGATACCTAGGCTGTCGGTTATTTGGGTCTAGTTAAGTGTCGTTTTTGGGACAGTATCACTGTTATGCCATCATCTCAGTACGCCGGTGCTCGTAAGTTTCCCTAACTTGACTCGTTTCGTTTCAGATTACATTCTGTCTTAGTATCTTTTGCGTTTTGCGTTTGAATTGTACTTACCCGTTGCTTCTTGAATTCCTGCTGGTAGAGGACGGGCCTTGATCGCGGGCGCGGTAGGGGGCGTGGCGCGGCCGGTGGGGCGGCCATGTCCGATCACTCGGGAAGCGGTCGGCGATGCCCTCTTTGTCGAGCAGTGTTCCCCCTAGTTCGGAGGTCGGCGAGGACCCGATCTGCTAGCTCCGTAATGCTCATGAGAATGTTGGAGTGGCCGACATATTGCGGCAAGTAGCGAACCGAGATGGCGCTGCGGCTCGAGCCGTTACAGTCGGCCATGCTAATGCCAACCGGTTCCGCCCTGGATCCGGTAATGATAAGCTACTTCGGGGCGTGATTCGTATCGCCCTCCGCGATTTGATGGTGCTTGAGCCTTACGGTTGGGAGAATTGGGTATTCGAGATGAAGAAAGTGTTTGAGGGCGCTAATTGCCCAGGAGAGGAAAGTACCCATTGCTCGGTACTTCCTCGCCAAGGAGGCGGCGTGGTGGCAAGCGGTGAAACCGCGTGGCCAAGGCGGCTACGTGGGCGAGTTAGGGATCTAATGGAAGGCAGTGCATCAGTGGCCGGTGAAAGAGGAGGATCCGAGCCTTCTTTGAGGCTAAGCCCCAAGATGTATCTATATCTCAAGCCATCAAAGACTACAATCGCGATTACATTATGTAAGAAACCAAGTCGCGATGAGCTCGATAAGATCCGCCACTTTGACATGCGGATGAAGCAGAGTGCGCCACTACATGCAGTGCAGGGTGCACGACTTTGAAAGAATATCGAATAAGGCGATGGCTTATGAGATGTCGTTTTACTGCGGCAGAGGCGGCCAGAAGGAAAGAAAGCAGAAAACCGCCGGTCGGTTTCGGGAGGCAAGTCGGAGGGTATCAGAAGACTCGATGCAGTTCGCGAGTCTTGAGTCGGTCGCCATCGATTGGTCGAGAAAGCGATTCTAGATGCACTCCTGCTAGTTAGTTCGTGGTCTACGTGCTTCAGCTGCAGTCTTAGGGCCACATGATGAGTGAGTGTGATAGGCCTCCGATTCGGTGTCTTGCTTGTGGTCGTATGGGTCATCGTGCTAAGTTTTGTACGGATGCGGCCACGGGCCCCGATTACTCGAATATCGGCCCCAACCGCGGGAGAGCCGAGTGTGAATCGGACAAATAGTTCCTCGGCAGCGTGAGTTTTGGTAGAGGTCGAGGTCGTGGTCGGCCTTCTAGAGGGGAGCTTCTAGTGCGGAGTGCATTCCGCCCGTGTGTACGAGATGACACGAGCGAGAAGATCTGACGCGGACGGTGGCCACAGTACCGTCCACATCCTTGATCATCTGTTTAGTATTGTTCGATTACGGTGCCACGCATTCTTTTATATCTATGGATTGTGTGCGTCGCTTTGCATGTTGATTGCCTTGTTGCTTGTGAGCCTTTTGTTGTTAAACTTCTAGTGGGGATAGCATCGTGGGGATCGTGAGGTTAGAGATTTTCCGGTGAGTATCGCGGGGAGGGTTTGGCCTTCTAATCGATTGCGGTAGATATTAGAGATGAGGATTTGATTAAGGTGAGGATTAGGTGGACCGTCATGGGCGATCATGAATTATAGAGCGAGGACGGTTTCGATGTTGGCCTCACGGCGGTAGAGCATTCCTTTGTGGGGCGTAAGAGGAGTAGCCGGAGATGCGATCGGCACCTTAAAGCGGTGAGACTTCTTCGAGGAGGTTGCGCGGGTTATTGGTGTTACGCTTTGAGATCGGAAGAAGGGGAGTCGAGCTCGTCTATTCCGGTAGTATGTGAGTATCTGACGTTTTCGGATGAGTTGCGGGTTTGCCACCGGACCGAGAGGTTGAATTCTACGTCGATATAGAGAGTGCGGCACCTATCTCTAAGACGCCATACCGGATGGCGCTGCCGAGATGCTTGAGTTGAAGAAGCTTGATTGGGGAGTTGCTAGACATGGGATATATTCGACCGAGCGCTTCGCCTTGGGGCGCACCGGTCTGATTCGTAAAGAAGAAGGATGGGTCACTTCGTTTGTGTATCGACTACCGAGAGTTAAACAAAGTGACCATAAAAAACAAGTATCCGCTCAGGGATTGATGATTTGTTTGATCGATTGCAAGGGGCAAGTGTATTTTCGAATTGATTTGAGATCGGGGTATTATCGGCTCAGTGAAGGATACCGATATTAGAAGACGGCCTTTCGGACGAGATACGGTCACTACGAGTTTGTGGTTATGCCTTTTGGGCTAACCAGCACCGGCCGTGTTCATGCGACTTATGAACAAAGTCTTTATCAGTACCTCGATAAGTGTGTAGTCTTTTTTATCGACGACATCACGATTTACTCGAGGAGTGAGGAGGAGCACGCCGTCATTTGCATATTGTGTTAGATATTTTGAGAACTCGGCATCTTTTGCGAAGTTCTCAAAGTGTGATTTAGCTACGGGAGGTTATGTTTCTCGGTCATGTGATCTCGTAGGGTGTTCGTGTGGACCCACATAAGGTAGAGCGGTGTTGGGTTGGGCGCCGCCCAGAACGTGAAGGAGGTCGCGGATTTTAAGGATTAGCCGGGTATTACATGATTCGTCGAAGGGTTCTCTAAGCTCGCTCGGCCGTGGCACGGTTGTTACGAAGTCGGAGAAGTTTGTGTGGACCGATGAGAGGAAGAATAGTTTTGAGGAGTTGAAGAAGCGGTTGGCGGCCGCTCCGTGTTAACTGCAGAGTGGTAATGATGGTTTCTCCGTTTATAGTGATGCTTCGGGCCAAGGGCTCGGATGCGTACTTATGCGGCACGGGAGGACGATTGCCTATGCTTCCGTCGGTTGAAACTGTATGAATTGAATTACCCTACGCACGATCTTGAGTTGGCCGCAGTTGTGTTTGCGTTAAAAATGGCGTCATTACTTGTATGGCTCGTCGTGTCGATTTTCACCGATCATAAGAGCACAAGTACATCTTCACGCGAAGGAGCTTAATATGAGACGAGAGGAGATGGTTGGGCCGATTAAGGATTACGATCTTGAGATCCTCTATCATCCGGCAAGGCTAATGTGGTAGTAGATGCCTTGAGCCGGAAATCGGTATCGCTTCGGGCGCTTGAGTTACTCACGGCCCGGTCGGGACTTGGCGAGTTTATGAGGTTGAGCATTGAGATTATGCGCAGAGAGTTCGGGCGATTGCGTACTCTTGAGATTTCTTCATCTGCAGTCGAGGACATTAAGTCGGGACAGGTTAGAGGATCCGATGTTTATTCAACTTCGAGAGAGTGTAGGAAAGGGGAAAGCCCGGGATTCGTTATTCATGAGGACGGCGTGTTGAGATTCCGAGGTCGGTTGTGTGTTCCGAACGACTCGGAGGCGAGACGAGCATTATGCGAGAGGCTCATGCGTCACCATACTCGATCCATCCGGCTCGAGTAAGATGTATAAAGATTTGAGGAAGAATTTACGGTGGAGCGATATGAAGAAGGAGGTAGTTCGGTTTGTAGCTAAGTGTTTGACTTGTCGGCAAGTCAAGATTGAGCATCGTGACCGGCGGATTATTGAAACCACTTCCCGTTCGGAATGGAAGTGGGAGGACATCTCTATGGATTTTGTCACGAGTTTACCAGGGGACGAAGACTAGTATGAATATGGTATGGGTGATTGTAGACCCATTGACTAAGTCGGCACATTTCTCAGGCATCAAGGATACTTGGGGTCCGAGAAAAGTTGGCTCGTATTTTTATCACTCGGATAGTGAGGCTTCATGGTACGCCGAGGACCATTATTTGAGACAGAGATGGCGATTTGTATCGCATTTTTGGCGGGCGGTGCATAAGGCATTGGGGACTCGGCTACGTTTGAGCACTTCGTTCCATCCAGAGACCGATGGGCGGTCGAGCGTACCATTCGACGTTCGAGGATTTGTTGCGCGCGTGTGCGTTAGATTGGAGTAATGGCGGGAGGATCATTTGGCCTTGATTGAGTTTACTTATAATAATAGGCGCGCGCGTCGATTAAGATGGCACCATATGAGGCACTTTATGGCGGCGTTGCCGATCACCGATATGTTGGGATGAGCCGTCCGATTTGGTTGGCACCGAGCCGGATCTTGTGTTGGAGACGAGGAGAAAATCGAATTGATTAGAAAGAGGATGTTGGTGCCCAGTCGACAAAGTCTACGCGGATGTTAGGCGTAGACCTTTGGAGTTTGAGGTGGGGATCATGTTACATTGAGAGTGTCTCAGAAGAAGGAGTCTTCCGTTTTGGGAAGAAGGGAAACTCGGCCCGAGATTTATTGGACCTTTCGAGGTATTGGAGAGAGTCGGTGAGTTAGCGTACCGTTTGGCTTTACCTCGTCGGCTGAGTCATGTACATAGCGTATTTCACGTTTCCCGATTGAGGAAATGCGTTAGGACCCGTCCCACATTATTGACTTTGGGGACGTGGAGATCGAGAAGGATGTTACGTTTGAAGAGAGGCCCGTCAGAATTTTGGAGCGTCGTGATAAACAGTTAAGGCACAAAACCATTCCTTTGGTTAAAGTGCAATGGTCGAGACACGGAGTAGAAGAAGCGACGTGGGAGCTAGAGGAGGATATGCGTTCGAGATACCCCGAGCTTTTTGATTCTTAAGCTTCGGGACGAAACTTTATTTTAGAGGGGGAGAATGTAATATCCGTAATTTTTCCATTTTTAGCAGTTTCCATTTTTGGTGTATGTCTATTTTTATCGACTCGCTTGTAACCGTTTCGACATTTTGAATCTATTTTGTCCTTGGAGTTTTTCCATCTGGACGAGTTTTGATGGTGTTTTCACGTAATTTCATTTTATGACATGTTTTGCCGTATGAACGTTCGATTCTTGTAAAACTCGTTCGTTTTCATTGTTTCTTGGTTTGTACAAGTTCGTATGGTTGAGTTGGTCATGTGGAGACTTTCGGTTTGTAAATCCGACGTCGTTTCGTGATTTTCGGGCACTTGGACCATTTTTGTAATTTCCTAATAGTTTAGGGAATCTCGTTTTCGTTGTCGCATTACGGACCCTCCGGTGGTCGGAATTGTATTTTCTTTCAGCACTTAGTTCCGTCATCTTGTAGGCTTCGCATCTATGTTCCTGGATTCTGGCCTCGTCGTACGTTTCGTGTTTTATGCCCTCGGCAATGACTTCTGCGATGTGACATCGGCCGATCTTTGAAGCTCTTTGTGTAGGTAGCGCCACGCTACCCCTGTTGCCTTGCGTGCGCTACGAAGTGCGATTAGCGTCGCTAACCCCTATTGTTAGCGTCGCTAACGAGATATGGCGATAAGCCAGGACTATCACGGCCGTTAGCGCACGCTACATATGGCGATTAGCGTGCGCTAACTTCACAATTATATAAGCCCAGTAGCGATTTTGAAGCGGCGATTTCATTCTTTTTCCTTCGTTTCTTGACGTGCGACCTCGAGGCGATTTCCATCGATTCGATCGGCGTTCTATTCACATTCCATCACCGTAGAGTTGTGCCAACATATTATCATCAGCATAATCGTCATCCATCATCCGAAATCAAGGTATTTTCGTCTAGAACCCTAACTCGTCAAATTTGGGGGTTTTTCCGGGTTTTGCTAATTGGAACCGAATTATTCCAGTATGTTACGATTTTCTTCACCGTTTGTGATTATTGAATGATTCCAAATCCAAATTCCTTGATTTTAATCCGTGAATTATCGATACGGGGAGATTTTGCGTAAACCCTCGCCCGTATCAATTGACCGTCTATTGTCGTATATTGTAACCGGGATTATGGGTGTATTCCAGTAGAATATTGCTGTCCGTTGGGACTGAACTGTATTGATCCTTCGTTTAGGAACCGTCGCTTTCCACCCGGACCGTTCGTAGTCGTGTTTCATCTCTGTTTCTTCAAGAATGTCTCAAAGGCAAGTACTTTACATTTGTTTACATGTTCTAGTATTTGAATTATGGCTATATGTGGTTGTTGTGGGGAGATATGTGTATGTTCACCTAGGGACGGTCCGACGGGACCTCTAGGGATACGTATTGCCGTGTGTGTGCGTATCACGAAGCGTAGTTAGCCACCCGGGGATGTCCGACGGGGCTCTGCGGTACGGTGGCCGTGAGTCTCGTGCCAACGGTTAACTTTGAATTATGATTTGTTGGAGATAATGTGTTTTGTGTGTACATCGTAAATATTAGGAATATAAAATGTTTTACGAAATGACTTTTTGGCGCATATATTCATCGATTAGAATGTAGTTCAAATGGATTGTACTTGCACTAGCGATTGTCGCTAACCCCTTAAATGGGGAAATACTTTTTGTATTTCGGTATTGATCGTGGGGATAAGCGAGCACTAGAGCCGTATGAGGATGATGGGCGAGCATGATCTTGTCCAGAAGTTGATTTTTTGTGTTCTACCTGTCGTATATTTTGATATCTTGTTTTGGGTATTCTGTTTTATAAAACTGGTTTAAGTACTCGAGTACTTCTTTTACAAAATTGTTAATGTTGTGTTCCTGTTTGGGAAGTGGATTAATGTTGGATTTTATTGTCAGATTGTAATCTTATTTGAATTGTCGTATTATCGATGATTATTGTCGTTGTCGAATGTCTTGTTTGGTATGTTAGCGCAGTGGATCACGGTGTAGAAGTCAGCGTGTATAATATCTTGCAGATATGTAGGAGTGTTACATATACAACCGGTATTCTTACTAATATAATTTTTTATATGATTTGACATTATTGTAATATATTTTACTATTTTATAATCAGAACAAAATAATTCTTAAAAATCAATAATTGTTTATGAAAATAAACTAAAAATATATTTTTCTTCAATATTCTTATATTTTTATATTGAAATATTTTAATCATCTAAATATATTATAATGATATTTATATTACTTTATATATACTATATGGATGTCAAATTAAAGAACACGAAGTAAGAATTAATTTGACATATTTTTTTCAAAAATAAAATTGATACGTAAAAGTTGTAATTGTTTAAATTATTATCTTAAAAATAAAAGGAATAAAATGAGAGAAAGTTATTAATTGGTAGATAGTATATAATGGAATAACCCTCTAACCCCCCTCCTAAATTAAACGACCATTTTTTTTTAAGATTTTTAAAAAGAGGATTAACGTGGAGATGACACATATGTCCTTAGATTTTTTGGCGACTCTCTTTTAATATTAAGTATAGATAGATGTGTAAAAGTTCGATATAAAATATATAAACATGTGATGATCTATATGATCATTGTATATTTGTAATATTTATATTAATATACTAATATAATTACATATCGATACATACGAAAGAACGTCATATATTTTTAATAAATATTTAGATTAAAGTCATACATTTTATACTTAATAATATACCATGAGATCCACAATGATATTAATTCAGTAGGCATAGGGTGATAAAGTATATTATTGTGACGTATTTAAGTAAAAATATAATCAACTTATTATATTTATTTATATAATTTTTCTTTTCACAAAAAGAAGAATCAATCAAAAAATTATTTTAACTAATAATATATATTTCTACTGGAAATTGTAAGTCTAACATGTCTATAATTTTTTTCCCAAATATTTTTAAAATAAAATAACTCAATAATCTAATATTATTATAATAAGGTGAAAAGTGAAGTAAAAGTATTGATCTTGTAAAAAGATAGATTTATTTCAAAAAAAATATTTGATTTTTGTATTTTATATACAAATAATTTAAAATCATGATAATGTAATAATTATTCAAAAAAAATTTATATTCAAAAAGAAATATTTTAATTATATATATGCCTAATGAATGTTAAATCAAATATCGTAAAAAGAAGATTAATTTAAAATATTAGTAATAAAAAATAGAGTTGAGACGATAAAACTATTAATTTCTAAATATTGAGAGAAAAATAAAAAGATCCATTAACTCTCATTCAAATAGGAGTTAGTGTATTTTAAAAAAAAAAAGATAATTAATCCAAAAAATCTACGTAAAAACACGTATTTTGTAGAGTTAATGACCAAATGGGTGTTTTTTAAAAAAATATTTACCAATCTAGTGTACTTTTGAACATAATTACCAAAATGGTGTAGTAACATATTTATTTGGCTTTTTAATGTTTTTTAAATTGTTTTACTGTTTTTTCACTTAATTTTTTACTGTAATTTTTTACTGCTTTTTTTACTTATTTTTTTACTGGGTTTTTAATGCTTTTTTTACTGCTTTTTTTAATACTTTTTTTACTTCATTATTTTACTGCTTTTTTTAATGCTTTTTTTACTTCATTATTTTACTGTTTTTTTACTGGGTTTTTTTAATGCTTTTTTTACTGCTTTTTTTAATGTTTTGTTTAAAAAAAGCATTAAAAAAAGCAGTAAAGAAAGCATTAAAAAAAACAGTAAAATAATGAAGTAAAAAAAGCATTAAAAAAGCAGTAAAAAAATATTAAAAAAACCCAGTAAAAAAATAAGTAAAGAAAACAGTAAAAAATTGCAGTAAAATATTAAGTGAAAAAACAGTAAAACAATTTAAAAAAACATTAAAAAGCCAAATAAATAGGTTACTACACCATTTTGGTAATTATATTCAAAAGTACACTAAATTGGTAAATATATTTTTAAAAAATACCCATTTGATCATTAACTCTATTTTGTACAACTTTATTTTAATAGTAAATTAAATTTTTAAAAAAAATAAAAAATATTAGAGAGCTGACACTTGTGACTCTCTTTTTGATAGAAGTATAGAAAAGTAATATTCGGGCCATTATATTTACTCTTATGCGAAATATTCTCTTCAATTAGGGTTTTGAGAAATCGAATTGCAGAGAAGATGAGTCTTACAGAAAGATACGATGCTGATATATGTCCGGCCGAATGGCTGAAAATGATGAAGGATGCCTATTCTCGGGACAGGAAGCGTAAATATCAACCATCACCAGAATCGCCGGAAACAGAAATTCCAAACAAGTCAATTAGCGATATTCCCTCAAATAAAGGTCATCCATGGGGGTATGATAAACTTGGCAAGACTAACCTATTCCATCTTTTCAGTGCCGCGGATACACAATACCTATACACAAGCGAAGGCGATGCGGTAAAGGCCACTCTATATTTTAATTGTTAGAGTTATTTGTAAATTTTAATTGTGTTCGTTGGAATTCCATCGCCTTGCTTGAATCAAACAAGTATGCCAAATTTTCATCTTAATGTTATAATAGCACTTGCATAAAGGAATTATTATTATTATTATTATTATTATTATTATTATTATTATTATTATTATTATTATTATATCACTTCATTAGAAAATCATAAGAAATTACAAGAAATTAGTGGGGAGCCGAGAAACTAACTGGGCCCCCACTCCTCTAGCAATAGCGAAACTAATACGATTAAAAATATGAACTGCAGTACGAGCCCCAATGTCTTGAGTCAAGGAGAAACGTCTAATACGCTTTAGTAAGGTTATCGCCTCTTTCTCAAGTTCTCCAAAAGAAGAAAAGGAAAAGGGGAGGAACCCGTATCCGATATCTGCGCATTTAGCCTCATACTTGACACGTTTACGTCGTGCAGCCTCACTAACCGCACGCCCTGGCACAAAATCAAGCAACCCCGATTGCGTCAAAGGAGACGAACCTGTAAGATCAACGCAAACATCACGCCCGCCATCCCAAGAATAGAGCAATATATCAGCCGGGCGCAAGGGTCTGTCCATATCTTTATGAAGCCCAATATCCACCTCCTTACGAACAGAAATCCCGGACCGAGAGCAAATATCAACAAGGACATCACGCACAATGTTATGCCGATGTTTAATGCCGACAATACCCGCACACGAAACTGCATGATCCCCATAATTATCTCCAGTAAAAACCTTAGAACACGCCGAGCACGGTACCTGAACAGTGAAAAGGGGAACACCCAGTCGATAACACAGCACACAACGATAAGTCTTGGCGTTCATAGTTTGTCCCAATCCAGATATAGGAACCACTCTAAGCCAATCTGACGTATGATCCTCCTTTAGTATGCTCCATAGTGCCACCTGTCGAGGGGATAGATGGAACGTAGATTCAGCAGTTTGGGTAACCCGATTGAAGTATATATCTGCCAATTTCTTCATAAGTTTGGGGGCAGCGACCTCGCTAGGGTTACTCAAAAGGTCAATATCCATATTCGCATTAAAAGTACTTAGAGCATCATCAAATGAGGGACCAGTAGTCACAATACCAGCACTATGGAGGAGCTTAGTCTGCAGACAAGCAGATTGAAGTCTCGAATCAAGAAAAGCATAGTTCAAAACATCACCTGCAGAATATAAACCGAGCCCCCCAAATGCAAAGGGTAAGGTGGCGAGTCTCCATTGCCAATCACCAAAACCGGGCCCAGAGGCAGTGACAATACGTTCCAAGGAAGAACGAAGTGCCTCATCAAAAGAAACCTGAGCACACTCAAAGACCCGAGGAGAACATGTGCGCATAGAAAAATATAACTTAGAAATACCAGCACATATAACTTAGAAATACCAGCACTTAGAAATATAACTTATTATTATTATTATTATTATTATTATTATTATTATTATTATTATTATTATTATGTTGTGTTTCATGGTGTATCTTAATTTGTCCAAAACTGGGATTCCGTCAGTCCTCTGATTGATTATTCTGTGTTCCCCTCTCAGGTTAAGATTGACCAACTCCACGACAAATTTGTTATTCTCCATTTCTTGAGAGATTATGTCCATAATGTGGAAGTTACTTGTCCAGAAATCATACTTGACTTGATGGAAACCTACAAAATCTACGGCAAATCTGAGCTTGAGATTGTCTTTATTTGGCTTGGTGACGACAAGGAGGCCTTCTCTAATCAGTTCTTCATGCCGTGGCTTGCTGTCTTGCCAGAGGATGAGAGAACCGTCAATGTCCTTACGGAGGAGTTTGACTTTCAAGGCCCTGTGTGTTTCCTTCTTTTTGACCGCAATGGCTCCTTATGTCTTTACAATGCCACAACGAACATCAATGCTTATGGTGTCTTAGGGTTTCCTTTTACCCATGAAAAGATCGAGAAAGTAAATAAGGAAGCTGCCAAACTCCGTTCTGAAATCATCGATGGCAAACTAGCTACCTTGCCTGATATTTTGGGTGCTCATGTAATTTCCCCAATAGGAGACAAGGCAAGTAAACATTTTCCATTTCGCTTGCAAGGCACAGATTGATCGATCATTCATACCAAAGTATATTAGATGTATTTCGCAAGTCCGCATTTCCATTCCCATTTGCCGGGAATCTCTCCATATGTTGTGGCTGACCATTCATGTTCGTGTATATTTGCAGGTACCTACCTCCGACTTAAAAAATAAGACTGTGGGTCTTTACATGCTGAAACCATATCCATCTCGTGTTATCCTTGAGCAATTGAAACGTATCTGCGAGGATAAGAAAGAGGATTTTGTCTTAATTCCCATCATCACATCGTACCATTCCTCCTGGTCCTGGATCAGAGCCGGATGCAGCCATCTCGAACGTAGTATCCCTTGGTACACTCTGCCCGCTATTAAGTGTCGCTACTTGCATAAAGTTTTCCATAATAACCTTAAGGATCCGTATCTTTCGTCTGAAGCATGTGATCTAGTTATTCTCAAGGGCGATAAGCATCACCGTGTCAGTTTTTTTGCCTTGCACATCTTTGCATGCTTTGGACTTGATGCCTACCCGTTTACCATAGAAAACGCTGTGCAAGTGGCAAAGAAGGAACAACAAGACGGCATAGTACTGAAGGAAATATTATCGTCCAAGTCTATTTTACGTAGACAAGGTTCTGCCGGCAGTGAGGTATGTGTCACTATTTATGAGCACTATCTAGCATGATATAGTTTTTGTTTTTATTATCATATTATTTTATTGAAGATATAGTTTTTGTTATTATTGTCATATACTATTTTATTGAAACGTCCTCTGAAACTTGTACTATTAATCTGCCTGGCAGGAGGTGATCACTGTTTCAGAGCTGGATGGTAGACATGTCTTATTATTGTTTGGGACTCATGGTTGTGAGTGGGAATCATTTTGGTCGACCATAAAGAATGTGTATGTTGACAAGCCACATGATGTTGACTTCGAGATTATCTACATTCATTTGGATATCAGTTTAGAATCTACTTCCTCCTCAAGCACTATCGAGAAAATGCCTTGGGTGGTACACTCGTCTAAACCAGAGGTTGCAGTTTCCTTGTTCGAGTGTGTGTTTCCCATATCTGCACACCTCCCTGCCATTGCAGCCTTTGGGGTAAATGGGCATCTAGAAACAAAAGGATCAGACTTAGCTTCTAATGATAAGTTGGTCTCTCAGTATCCATTTATACAAGCTGATATGTATGATGAGGTTTATCAAGAACTAAAAGACGAGCACGGATGGGACTTGGAAAAGCTCTTTTACTCTCCTGCAGAAACAGAGATCGCCTCTTTAATGTTTAGACGGATTTATGGCTAAATCAGTCAGATGGTGCTACTTTTATATATTTAGATATCAAAGTCTGTGTGCATTGAGTAAACTGGGTTCAGCAAAAACTAGAACAATATTGTTCTTACGAGGATTTTTTTTGTTAGGAAATTTGTACTGGTATTGCTTTTATGCGTTGACCCTTTTATGTGCGTTTATTTTAATGTGTTTCTGTTCTTGTCTTGATTGGCTTTCGGAATTTCCATTTAACCGTGGGCAGGATCTCGTGATACCTTAAGTCTGAACTTCCTTTCTTCAGGAATAGAGATTGATATAGAATTTCTTATGCTACTTTCTTTACCGTATAATTTATATAATTGTTTCTTTAATCTAAGGGAAGTGGTTTACAGATGTATAACTGAATATATGTTGGGCTTATATGTCTGAACATTTAATTGGATTATATTTTCCGTCGCCTGGGTTCAGAGGAACTATGTTATCCCCTAAATCTTTGAGAGATTATGGCCGGTATATATAAAATCAATTGTTCCCCAGACCTTATCTAAACTTGGTGGATACCCAATTGTTGCATCACCAACCTCCAGTCTTTTCTTGATGCAGTCAGGCAGACCTCTAACAGAAACCATTGTTTTTGGAAACTTTGAATCAGTTGGGATAAATGGTATGCACTCTATAGAAGAAAATAATAATGAATGCTTAATAGTCTCAGAATTCTGAGTATAATCTTCTCTACTGAAAATCCACTGCTTTACTAACAACACCATCGCAACGACGTGACTTTTCAGTGATTGCAACAACCCATGTTGTACAGGTGCGGGGGGCGGGTGCGGGTACGGGTAGATACGGGTGCGGGGATACGGTTTTTGGAAAATGTTAGGGTGCGATACGGCAAAGATATGTCTGTTTATTTTATATTTTATTATATATAACACTTGTTAAATATAAAAAACAACAATTCAAATATCACCATAAAATCAATTCAAATACATAAAACGAGTTATACAAAAAACAATTCAAAATGGCTTTGAGCGTGAGCTTTATAATCTTTGTCGTGAATCTGCTAAAGGTAAAAGTAATTACTTATTAAATGATTTACTTTTTGTATTTTAATTTATTTGATTTACTTTTTAAAAATTACAAAAAAATCTAAAAAAAAAAAAACGGACTCGCATATCCTGTGCCAGGATACGCGAGTCCGATTTTTTTTTTTGTTTTTTTGCACGGATTCGCCACGTGGCGAATCCCACGCGAATCGCACTCGCACCCGCACCCATGCAGTATCCGATACTGCATACTGCCCAATTTTGAAGAATCCGTGCATCATCATAGGCAACAACTTTTCAACGACGTCACTGTGCTCACTAGAACAGCCAATTAATGAACTTCCATTGACCAATGTGTTACTGTACCAACTGGTTATAAACTACCATTTTCCAATTGACGAATCGAATTGGTATACAGTAGTATAGATGTAGTCCATCATTTGTATAGTTTTCATTTTAAAACTTCGAAATCGTGTGGATTCGAAGGAAAACTGTTATAGAATACTTGGCACCAGCGAGCCGATTTAATTTTTTGAAAATTGATTTTGTGGTCTTACCAAAATTTATGTTTTGAGCTTTGAAATTTTTGAAAGAACTTTCGAAAATTTGTCTTCTTGACAAGACTATATGATTTCAAACTGGTTTTGGAAATATGATTGATATACATACGCATTTGGTGCATATCATGGTGAAGTTGTGAGTGTGACTCACAAACTGGATAATACATCAGTATGGAACTATGAATACAGGTTCGAACTTCAGTATGGCAGTTTGGTTATCCAGGGATGATCGATTGACTGAACAGATAAGAGAAATATGCTGCATATTGTAGATTCGAGTACAGAATATGCTTTTGGAACTTTGGATTTTGTGAAACCGGGGCATATGTGCTATGTGATTCCATTAATAAAGTAGTAGTGTGATTTTTACCATAGTGATTTTGAAGGATTTCGTTGTAAGTGTAGATTTGGGGATGGTGACCCCATGCTGGTTGCTTTGGATATTGAGTGGTCGTTCCCACTCCACTTATGATTCGATATGTTCATCAGTTTGTGATTGATTGTTCGTATGCCGAGGAGTATGTTCACCAATCGGGTATGTTTGTTGAGATCCATTGTATGTGATTGGTGTGTTGTTTTGAGAACTTTATTCGTTCGTATATCGGTTTCTGCGGTTCTATGTTGATCGTGTTGGAGCTTATCGTGTGAGGATATTCCTGATTATCGTTGATCATTCGTTGGTAATATTGGAGTTTATCATGATGATATTTTCGATTGTGTTTTGACCTCTGGTTGGTCATATTGGATTTTACCATGTTGATGATATTCTCGGCTGCGTTTGGACCTTTGAATTGGTCGTATGAGAGTTTATCATGTCCATGATATTCCCGGTTAATTTATTGGTTGATCATTATTGGTGATCATATGAGCGTTCGGATTTTGTGCCGATGTTTCGGGATTTGTTTCGTTGTTTTCGGCAGATGTTTCATAGATGTATCGTGCAGTATTGATTGTATCAGAATTGGGACTTAATTGTGCGATTAGGCAGACAGGTTTTGACACGGATAGATTATTTCATCCGAAGATGATATATTTTGTTGAGACTCATGGAATTGTGATTGTAAGCGTATTGAGGCTTTACAGTGAAGTCACTTGCTAGTATCTCAGGAGATCGTCGACTTTGCGCATTTGTAAGTGTACTGTTTTGGTTATTCGTTAATGATGATGATTGATCGTTGTTGTGATGGTTTCGGAATATTTTGGTTGAACGGTTTGTTTGTTTTCTATGACGGATTGCAAGTTTCGAGGACGAAACTTATTTTAAGTGGTGTAGTATGTAATATCCAGAATTTCTATTACTATTGTTTAATGTTATTTTATCCGAGTTTTGTTGTACAGCGTGGAATCTGTACAATATGGATAAAATAATTGTAGAACTGAGACATCTGTATTGGTATAATTGTCGTACTTGGTCGACAAAGGATATAGTGCGTCATGTATACGTATATAGTATGTTGAGACGACGAGCAAGATCAGCGTAAATGGCTAAGTATAGCCTTATTAGCGCACGCTAATAGTTAAACTTAGCGCACGTTACCATGCAGGGTTAGCGCACGCTAAAGGTAAAATTATAGCGCACGCTAATGCAGTCAGATCGGAAGGAATCTGTGTGTGGACCAGGCCATTTTCGGCGCACGTTCTGATAAGTCAACGGATGTTTGTAATCTAGTACTAGCGCACGCTAAACCTTAAAGGTTAGCGCACGCTAATGGTATATTGGACAAAATGGAATCTTATCCTCGTCAACATTTTCGGCATGTGGGTCACGATCATCTTCGTGGTAGGTGTAGACTGTAGCAAGTCAACGGATATTAGCGCACGCTAAATGAAAGGACTTGCGTACGCTAAACAGGTTACGTACGCTAATGCATGGGCATTACGTACGTAAGCACATGTCTGGCTGTAGCCTGCAGGGCTGCGATAGCGCACGCTAACAAAGGTCGATTAAGCGCACGCTAAAATTTATTGCGCACGTTAAACATGAGATGTTAGCGCACGCTAGTAATGTATATTATATAAGGGGACAGACGTGTGTTATGAGGCATTTCGCCCATCTCTTTCTCCTTCAGTCGATAGAGAGAGCTTTGGGAGGTTCTTGAGGTTCCCAAACACGGTGAGGTGGTGATTTTTAACAAGATTAAGATAGAGAGCATGGATTCAAGCCTTGTTCTTCAAGTTACTCATGATTCTTGGAATGGAGTTCAAGTGTTCTTCTTCTTGGTTCATCTAATCCAGGTAATATTCTTATCCCTTGTTAGTCGTTCGTTTTTAAGGATGATTACATGTGAGGAACATGTTGGATAATCATGTGACGATATTATATGAGATTTTTTGGGATTATGATCAGAGTTTTCGGATGTTATTTAAGATTCTTCATGTTAATGGTGATTCGTTTAACTTGATGAGGTTGAATCATGGATTTCTGAATCATGATAATTTCAGTGGTCGATTTAGATGAGTAAAATCATGATATGAGGTTGTATTCCAGATTATGTATGAGATGATCCTTGTTATCGGGTTGGTTTGATTATGTGATATGCATGATGAAGAAAATGATAAACATTATGATATATACCTCGGATTATGTTGTTTTGAACGTGATATCGGATATTTCATGTTCTTGAAGAGCTCTGAAATTATAGGATATGATGATTATGTATAGAAGGTATTGGTGTTTTGGATATGAATATAGGATATTCGTATCTAGAGCCAAGTTATGTGTTTAGATATAATATTCGTATAAGAATACGAATATGATTTCGAGTATGATGATGAGTTTGGATCTGGAAAGTTATTGTTAATCTTGGAGTATGATTTCCTTTTCATTCGGATTCGTAGTCGCAAGGTGTTAGTAGATGCTTGGAATGCATGCCACTGTACAGCATTAGCGCACGCTAAGCTTACTGGCTAGCGCACGCTAACGGGATCAACTTAGCGCACGCTACGTTATGCGTTTAACGTGCGCTAAGAAGACAGACAGTGCAGTATTTTCGTGTTGTGATTATGAATTCGTGCTGGTTCGAGTTGGATTATACAGACTATGTTTACCGAGATATTGTAGAACTGTTGAGTTTGTTGATTGGTTATATCGGTTGTTGATTATTATCAGATATGTGTTAATTGATTACTTCAATAGGTTGAGATTATTGATCGGTGATTATAACCGTATGTGCGGCCGTGTTCGAGTATGTTCGTGAATTGCTTTGGTCAGGGCCGAGGAGCTTGTAGACGACGGCAAGGAATTAGTAGCGGCTTCATCGGTATCGAGGCAAGTTATTACTTGCTCAGTTATAATATTTAATGAATGGTTTCGGTTTTGTTGTTACCCAAAATATTATCCGGAGATAATATTGCTGGAATGATCGAGTAACAAACAAAATGCGAGAACACTTCCATGAGAAAATAGATAACACAAGATTTACCGGGGTTGTTAATCCCGGGCTTGAATGCTCTTGCGAGATGTTATTAATAAATATATTGTCTAGTACAAATATTAATGTTAGAATCTATTACAAGGAGTGTAAAAACTTCTAGTTATCTAGGCTATGGAGCGCGTAGATTGCCGGAAGAACCAGATAAGCAAATCTGTGAGTTCTTGCTTGGGATATATGATAAATGTGTATGAATATCCCTATGAATGTAGAAGTGGTTGCCAAAAGGGTCTTTGATTCTCTTTTTTCGTGTATTTTGCACTGAATTCGTAGAAAATTCGCCTCTCTTTGGCCACTGCAGTGAGTTCTCTATTTATAGGGGACAAGGTGGTTGGGACCCCTCAGGCGATCGCGGGCGACCGCCGTTTTCTATTATATAATAAGATGGCCGATCGTCCCGTCACGTGGGCCTGTTCCCTTGAGGTCCGAGGTCGCTGCTGGTGGCCAGCTGGGCGAACCAATGGGATGCCAGCACGCGTCTTGAGTCGCTGTCCGGGGAGGACCCACTTTGTACCTTTCGGCGGCCTTGTCGGTAGGTGAGGTAGGTGACAGGCTGTGGTCAAATGTCCTATCTGTCGGCGCCCTTTGAAGATCCGCACGTGGGCCACCGTCCAATATTCGGTCTTCGACGACTTTGACGGATGCTGGATCCATACGTGGCACGAGACGATCGTCTCTAGTTTAGACATCAAAGACGATCGCTGGGCAACAAAAGACGATTGCTGGGTACCAAGAGACGGTCGCTGTATTGTGCCGAACTCTGGGCGTTTGTCCAGAGTATGTCTTCCATGGTTGGCTTCTCTGATCGTGATGCCGATCGCCTATCGAGGCGTATTAATCGCCGCACAACAATTTCCCCCCAGCTCGCCTCGATGTTGAAAACACGGGGTGAGGTGGCACCGTTGGCGATCGCCAATGTTTAGCCGATCGGCCGATCTGTATTCAAATATGGACGATCTCTTTTTGCGCCGGGAGCAGCGAGAAATGAAGGCGGGCTCTCGAAAAGTTGCAAGGACACGCGTCGCGCTACCGTTGGGGGAGTCCAACGGTTTGTCAGACTTTGTCGCCTGGCGTGCCCTCGAAAAGACGCGTCCGCGGGATTCGAGGGCAGCATTTAATGCGTCCCCACTATGACGGTTGCGATCCAGCCCTCGAGGTTTCACCTATTTGCATTTAGATCCCCACCTCCATCTATAAAAGGGCTAGGGCTTCTTCTCTTTCATTCTTTACGCGTCCTTGCATCCATAGCCGAAACTCTGCAAAAATTTCTGGAGCTTCTTGTGCCGATCGTCTTCTTTTCTCTAGGTAAGAAAAATCAATCTTCTATCTCCCTCTTCTTTTTACAATATGTCGGGAGGATCCAAGACCTTCGAGGCCGGGAGTTCTTCTGCCGCCGCGGTTTCGCCTGACCGGGAGGAGATTCCCGTCGGAGTCGATATGGAGACGGCCGTTGAAGCTATTCGTGCGGGGATTGCACCCGTAGAACTCGAAGAACTTTTCAACGAGGCTGAAGTGGCGAGGACGGCGGCGACGGCGGAGCAGGGGGGCTCGCCGGTGGATAAGGATGAGTTGGTGCGGGTGGCCTGGGAACGAGAGAGTATATTCGGCCCTGCCTATGTGGCTTTCGCTCAGATGATGGAGGCGATCGCCGGACCCTGTCCGGAATTCGACTTCGAAGCCTACTCTGCCGCTCACCCTTACGAACACGTGAAGCGGACGGTTTTTCGGGCCGCCGTCCCGTCTCCGTGGACTCTCGGAAATATTCGGAGTACGGAGACCAAGAAACACTTGAGTCATTGGAGGGCGAAATATCACATCCCCTCTGACGTTTCCCTGCACGTGCCCTCGGAGAATGAACGTGTCGATCAACCGCCCGGGGATATGGTTGCTGTCAGTGAGATGATTATGGAGGCCGGTCTGCGATTTCCTCTGCCATTCGCCGTCTCCTACTTACTGATCGCCTGGAATTTGGCGCCTCTTCAACTGACGCCGAACGCTTGGCTATAGGTCATCTGCACGTTGACACTGTTTGGCGGTCATCGGTTGTTCCGCCTCCTTACTACGCTGGAGATGAATTATCTGTTTAAATTGGCCGCGCAGAAAGGGTCGATTGGCGGCAATCATATCCAAGGCCGAATGGGGAGAGTGGTCCTCGGTGTGCCGAACAAGACCAGGGGCGACCTGGCTAAATGGTGCTGGGTCGGCGGAGCGTGGCGATCGGCATCGAGTGACAGGCCGAATGAGGAGTTGGAGATCCCCACCACTTTTCGGTAGAGGAATCCGAGTAAGGATTTTAACTCTCCCCTTGATTGAGCTTGTCTTGGACTGATCTAATTTTGTTTTCTTTTTGCAGGACCTCTCGTTCCAGCGATCGGCGATCTCCCTTTCGATTTCTTGATCGTTTGGGAGTGGATTCGTGCCTTGCCGGATTCCTTTATTGACGTTCGCTCGCTTGGTAACGAAACTCATCGGTTGGGGGCTCGATTGTTTTGCTTCCCTCTTCACTTGAAAGTTCCAGGTATGAGCTTGAGTGGTGCTTCCTTGCTTGACTATCGTCTCTAGGAGGTCGTATCGTTTAAGTTTTTTGTCTAACTTATTTGTACCTCTTCTTTGACAGAGGTTCATTTTCCCCGCTTTGCCGAGCCACCACCAGAGATTGCCATGTCGAACCCGGGAGTTGTCGGTCGCCTTCAATTGGGTAAAAATACTGGTCGCGTTCCTGCGACGACGTCTCGCCTCGCTCTGGTGATGAGGCCTGCTGAGGTGCCTGTCGCCGAACCGGTAGTTCAGGAAGAGGAACAACTTCAGCACCGCAAGAGGCGGAGGCCGGAGGAGTCCCTGCCGATTGCTGAGGCGGATGTGTCCATTCTTGAGCCTCCGGTTGCTGCGGCTCCTATTTCTGCCATCCCGATGACGGAGCGATCAGGCCCTAGGCCCTCGACGTCCGGCTCCCGGTCATCGGGCGGCCCTACAAAGAAGGTGGCGATCGCTGAGGCGTAAACCTCTCGGGGCAAGCCTTATTTTGGCCGCGATCCCGAGCTGGTCAACAGGTAAGAAAGGATCAAAATTTTCTGAGTTAGGCATTCCGAGCATGGTATAGGATAACTCCTTGGTTTCTTTGGTTTGTCTTTGCGAGTTCGTCTTGCGGCCGGACGTTGCTCTATGGTCTGGACTTTTTGTCGAGTAAGGCTCCAAAACATCTCTCGACGTCCTACTTACGTCCGGCGAGCTATCTCCTCTCGACCAAGGCACAGGCGACCGATCTTGATGCGATCGCTCGTCGGCGATCTGGAGATGCCATGCAGGCGACCGTTGCCCTGGCTCTCCAGACAGCGACGATGGCCGTCCAAGCTGCTAGGGATTTTGAGGGGCGACCCTCCACTCCTCGTCTCCATAGCGACCTAGAGGCCGCCCGGAATAAAAACATCGAATTTGCCCATCGGATCCAATCTATGGAGAAGGAGTATCTGGAGACGGCCAAAAGGGCTAAACAGGACGTTGACCGATTGAAGCAGGAGCTGAGCCGCTCTAAGGAGGCTGCCGACCGGTCCCGTGACCAGGAGAAGGAAACCCGCCAGAAGTATGCCGCTTCGCAGGAGGAGGCGGCCGGGCTGAAGGCGATGGTGGGTCGGCTCAGTGGTGAGCTGGAGGCGGCGAAGAAGGAGTTGGAGATGGCCAAGGGAGAGAATGCCGCCAAGGTGGTTGAGCTGGCGGAGGCTGAGAAGACGACCGTGGAGTTGAAGGGGCAACTGAAGGCGATCGAGACCGATCCCTATCTCAATGTGGCACTCGTCGGAGAGTTCGCCTATTACTTAGCCTACGCCGTGTTGTTGCCCAAAGTATTTATCCTAAGATTAATACTGCTGGAAGACGGACAACAAACAACAATTGCGGGAGCACTTCCGAGAGTAGATAAATAATACAAGATTTGCCGGGTTTGTTAGGCCCGGGCTTGAATGCTCTCGCGAGATGTTATTAATACGAATATTCGTGGATACAAGTATTAATGAGAGAAATCTAAATACAATGAGTGTAAAAAGACTCTGTTAATCCGGCTCTTAATCGAAGCTCGGTGTTCTTCGTCCCCGCCGATAATCTGCTGGATGAGATAGGCCGGGAGAAGTAAGACCGAAAGATAGCTGTTGCCAAGAGTTGGATGTTAGCCAAGTCTAAGTATTTTGCTTCTGTATGGTGTGAAATGCGAGAATGCCAGGTTCTCTTTCCAAGTGCAGGCTGCCCTCTTTATATAGGGGTTGAGGTGCCTTGTTTCCTAGTGGGCGATCGCCTTTCGGCCATTAATGTAATGGGGCGATCGTCCTAAAGGTCACATGGGCTGCCTGCCAAAAGTCCAGAGATCCAGTAGCGGCCACCGAGTGGCCTAATGAGGAGGCGGCACGCGTCCTGAAATCTTATCACAGGAGGTCCCACTTTGTTACTTTCGGCGGACTTTGTCGATAGGAAAGGTAGGTGACAGTGTGGTCACCGATCTTGTCCGTCGGCTCCTTTCGCGGGCACAGGCCTGTTGGTAGGTGAGGTAGGTGACAGTTTGTCGGCGCCTTTTGTGGATCTCGCACGTGGGTGCTGTCTCATTTGCTCGTCCTTGGCCATTGGATGGCCATCGGCCGGATCGTCATGATGCGGTCGTCTCTAGGACACCGAGGATCGTTCTCGGCCGATCGGCGAAGGTCGGCAATGGTCGGTCACCAAGGGTCGGTCGGCAAAGCGCCGAGAGATGACCGTCCATAAGTCGGTCGCGAGTCGGTCGCCGAGTACCGAGAGGCGATCGTATCGAGGTCGATCGCTCGGCACCGGACTTGTCCCAGGACCTTGACCGGGCGATTCATGCTTGTCTGTAGGGCTAAGACTAGGTCGCACAGTGGTCGGTCGGTTCTTCCTCGGGCCTTTCGGCGGCACTTGGTCGCTCGACCTCTGGCGATCGCCGATCGGAAGGTGTTAATTCTTGACACAACAATTGCCCCCGACTTGCTCTATGTTGAAGACATGGGGCGAGGTGGTTCTTCTTGCGATCGTGTAAGGATGAGGACGGGCGATCTTGCTTGGTGACTTATGATTTCGGACTTTGGGCTATCATGGTCGATTGGCTTAGCTATCTTTCGGTCTTGTACACCAAAAATAACATTGGCGATCCCCACGGAAACTTGGTGGTTTCGCTTTGTTTGAGAAAGCGTGCACGGTCGCGGAGATCGATGGACCGACCCCATGACCGTGTCTTGGTGCGCGAAGACATTGAGTGTCTCGTGACTCACTTTATTATGAGGGTCCTCTGTTA
This sequence comes from Orobanche coerulescens, assembly GCA_033398695.1. NCBI lineage: Eukaryota > Viridiplantae > Streptophyta > Magnoliopsida > Lamiales > Orobanchaceae > Orobanche > Orobanche coerulescens. Next base: position 135,517,953 of record CM065817.1, read on the forward strand.
GGTGCGCCTCGCCTCGTATTTAAACGAAGGGCGTGCGGTCTTGGTCTAGAGGAGTCTGGCGCGAGCGGCGTCGGATGAATCAACTCCACGCCCGCGGCTTGTTAGCTCTGCTTCCACCTCGGCCAGCCATGGAGATGGCCGACCTCGACGGTGTACGTTGAGACGGGGTTGTGGCATGTGTCCACTGATTAATGTTGGAGAGCCCTCAGACTACGCCGGCCTCGTATTTAAACGAAGGGCGGGCGATCTCGGCCGAAAGGGACCTTGCATGGCGGCGGCCGGTTCCATCGTTGCCGAGGATCATGGCTTTATGATGTGCGGTGGAGGCGATCTTATGCCTTAGTCCGTCATGTTATATGCTGGACTGTAGATGGCGATCGTGTCCACCGGGTTGCTGATGATGTAGCGTGATGATCGGCGATCGGGCTGGAAGACTGGCGATCGGGCTGGAAGACTGGCGATCGTCGCTCGACTGCCGATCGCTTTATTCGTAGGTCGACGTCGGCGATCGGGCGGGAGATCGTGGTCCGGGCGCCGATCGCGCTGCTCACAGGCTAAGAAGGAACCTTTGCCTGGCCAGAAAATCTGCGGCTCTAGCCCGGAAGGCTGCGTAGGTTGTAGGTTGGGTCTTCGTGAGATGCCGAACATAGGCGAAAAACCACGAAATCCTCCTAGGACCGCGTAGAGGCGGTCTCATCGCTTATGGGCTCGCCATTGAGGATGATTACGTCTACCCGGTCGATGTAGTCCGAGTCGGACTCTTCTTCTCCTGCTTGATTTGCATCATGCGAAGGGGACCTTCGGCCCGGACGACCACAGTGGCGAAGTACTCCGTGAAGACGTGCGCCACTCGTTAAAGGAGCCAATGGACCGAGGTGGCAATGAAGTGTACCACCGGTGGGCGAGTCGTCCAAAGATCGGAGGAACATTCGGCATCTGGTCGCGTCGGATGCCCCACACCCGGCCATGTAGATGTTGAACTTTCTCGAGTGCACTTGGGGTCGATCGCCCCTCGTACGGGTGTTTGCGGGAGCGATCTTGTCTTTGCGAGGCGAGCTCGATGCCGATCGTGAGCGGCTCGCTTGGCCGACGATCGTCTTCTTGGCGCCGCCACAGATTCGAGAGCGCCTTCATGTCGTCGAGTTGACGTTGCATCGCGGCCATCGCCGTGGCTTGGTCGCTTGCGAGATCGGCCTTGGGAGCAGGAGCCAAGGCGATCGTGTACCGATCTCCGGCGAGGGGGAGCAGGCTGGGCGCCTTCCGGGAGTCGGATAGGCGAGCTCACAGTGACGGACTCAAACTCCGTCGTCTCGTAGTGGGCCGGGCCGCCCGTAGCTGTCGGAGTCACCGCCGGGCGATCGAAGACGAGGTGCCCCGGCGCGGCGCCTCTTCTGCGGACGGGAGCCTCTGGCGATCGCTCGGCGATGGCGCCTTGAGCTTCGCTTGGACTTCGGCGGGCCGAGGCGATAGCAGGAGGCGCGTTGAGAGCACTCCGTCGCTCTGTAGGACGGCCGAGCCCCTTCGATCTGTTCCTTGGTTTGGAACCGATCGAGCGAGAGGCAGGCCGCCGTCCGTGGACGGATCGAGCGTCTCGATCGCGGCGGCTACCTTCCACCATCGGGCGTGGCTCGGAGGGACGGAACAGGGGGTTTGGCCGGCTGGTCAGCGGCTTTCTTCGACGCGGAGGCGGAAGACATGACTTCTGAAGGATTTCTTTGAAGTGCAGTAAGTGTCACTTCAAGTATCTGCCCCGAGAACAGTGAGTGTTCTTCGGGACGGTAGGTATAAAAAATCGAGGGTTGGATCCCCTTCCTCTAGCACCAATTGTTGTTGCCCAAAGTATTTATCCGAAGATTAATACTGCTGGAAGACGGACAACAAACAACAATTGCGGGAGCACTTCCGAGAGTAGATAAATAATACAAGATTTGTCGGGTTTGTTAGGCCCGGGCTTGAATGCTCTCGCGAGATGTTATTAATACGAATATTCGTGGATACAAGTATTAATGAGAGAAATCTAAATACAATGAGGGTAAAAAGACTCTGTTAATCCGGCTCTTGAGCGAAGCTCGGTGTTCTTCGTCCCCGCCGATAATCTGCTGGATGAGATAGGCCGGGAGAAGTAAGACCGAAAGATAGCTGTTGCCAAGAGTTGGATGTTATCCAAGTGTAAGTATTTTGCTTCTGTATGGTGTGAAATGCGAGAATGCCAGGTTCTCTTTCCAAGTGCAGGCTGCCCTCTTTATATAGGGGTTGAGGTGCCTTGTTTCCTAGTGGGCGATCGCCTTTCGGCCATTAATGTAATGGGGCGATCGTCCTAAAGGTCACATGGCCTGCCTGCCAAAAGTCCAGAGATCCAGCCGGCAGCCAGCTGAGTGGCCTAATGAGGAGCCGGCACGCGTCCGGAAGTACTGTCACAGGAGGTCCCACTTTGTTACTTTCGGCGGACTTTGTCAGTAGGAAAGGTAGGTGACAGGCTGTGGTCACCAGTCTTGTCCGTCAGCTCCTTTCGCAGGCCTGGGCCCTGTTGGTAGGTGAGGTAGGTGACAGGTTTGTCAGCGCCTTTTGTGGATCTGCACGTGGGTGCTGTCCTGTTTGCTCGTCCTTGGCCGACTGGATGGCCATCGGCCCAGATCGTCATGATGCGGTCGTCTCTAGCTGGACACCGAGGATCGTTCTCGGCCAGTCACTGAAGGTCGGCAATGGTCGGTCACCAAGGGTCGGTCGGCAAAGCGCTGAGAGATGACCGTCCATAAGTCGGTCGCCAGAAGTCGGTCGCCGAGTACCGAGAGGCGATCGTATCTGAGGTCGATCGCTCGGCACCGGGACTTGTCCTGGGATCTTCGGCTGGGCGATTCATGCTTGTCTGCTGGGCTAAGGCTAGGTCGCCTGGTCGCTGGTCGGCGGTTCTTCCTCGGATGCTTGGCAGCGACTTGGTCGCTCGACCTCCTAGGCGATCGCCAGTCGGAAGGTGTTAATTCTTGACACAACACGCCGATGCTGTCAGAGCCGCCCAGAAGGTAGGGATCGAGATCGGTCCCTTGATGGAGAGCTTCAAATCCTATACGCTCGAGCATCCTCTGAACCCGGAGTTCTCTCTGCCGATCCTTGACCTTGTCGACTTTGGGATCGACTTGAGTTGGTATACTGGCAAACTCATTCATCCTGAGGCTGATGGAGGGGCCCAAGCCGATCCGCAACCTGAGGGCGATGACCAACCAGCGGGGCCTTGAGAGATATTTTTGTTTTCCTCTGTAACTTGTACTTTTTTGTTTTCCTTTTGTAATGCCTTCGGGCCCCGTAATGTACGAAACTTGTGTTATGAATAAAATGTTTCTCTTTTCATACTGTCTCTTTACATACGATCGCCTTTGAATGTTTGCGTGCGAATTTTTACAAGTATGTGTATGATTGCATTCGACGTCTTGTTCATCCGACCGATTGTCAGAGTATTGAATGTATTGATATGTTTTGAATCGGAATTCTTACTTGTAATTTTTGTCGAACGACTCCGATCGTCCAACGTGTGTTTGAGCGAAGCCGATCGCGCGTGGTTCCTTTTTGTTCGATCGTATTTGGGATTAGCTCGACCCATCTCTGCCCCCTTGTTTTTGTTTACTTATTGTAAGTAAGGAAGCAAAAACTAGTTTGTCTGGCGAGCTATCTTCAGTTTTGCCGATTCTGAAGAATCATGTACGGTTGGGGCGTTCGATGGACCGACCTCCCCAATCGTGTCTTTTTGTGCGAGGGATACTGTGTATCCCGCCACTCACTTTTTGTGAGGGTCCTCCGTTAGGCTGCGCCCGCCTTGTGTTAAAACGAAAGGCGGACGATCTTGGTCTGGAGGAGTCCTTGCGCGGGGCGTCGTCGGCTTATTCGACTCCACGTCCGCGGCTTGTCAGCTCTGCTTCCACCTCGGCCCGCCATGAAGATGGCGACCCTCGACGGTGTACGTTGAGATGGGGGTAGTGGCACGTCGCATTGTCCGGGTTCACCATGTTAGATGATGTACCTTGAGGACGTGCGATCGTGTCTACTGATTATTTTGGAGGGTCCTTCGGCTACGCCGGCCTCGTATTTAAACGAAGGGCGGGCGATTTCAGCCCAAAGGAACCTTGTATGGGCGAAGCTGTCGGTTCCATCGACCTCCAGGACCATGGCTGCATTGATTTTACCTCGGATCGTTATGATCAACGATCGTCGGCGGTATGCGATATGCGTGGTGTGGCGATCGCCAGAATAGATGGGATAGGAAAAAATCTCAATATATTCCTTACACATCATTGAAATTGATACAAAATTTTTACTGGTAGTATTTTTTCAGATGCACGGCGTTCCAGGGGTATTGATCCGGAGTACCGTCAGGATGTTCCAGTTCGTAGGCTCCTTTAGTTAGCCATCTGGATACTCTGAAAGGTCCTTCCCAGTTCGGACCGAAAACGCCTGTGTGGGTTTGGATCTTCTTGAGGACGAGATCGCCCACTTGAAACCTTCTTTCTTTGACCTTTGAATTGAAGAACTTCTCGACTCTCCTTTTGTGGATTGTGTTCTTCATTTCTGAGGTCAGCCGTCGTTCTTCGAGGATGTCTAGGTCGATTCGTCGGGCCACATCGTTGTCGGCCGTCATCTCCTGTTCGGTTCGATGGCTGAGGACGGCGATCTCTGAAGGAATCACCGCTTCTGTTCCGAAGGCAAGGGCGAATGTGGTTTCGCCGGTTGAATTACGGGTCGTCGTTCGATAAGACCACAAAACGTCTGGGAGTTCGCTTGCCCATCGTCCTAGCCTGGATTCGAGTCGCGCTTTAATTGTGTTTGAGGATCTTGTTCACAGCCTCTACCTGCCCGTTCGTCTGAGGGTGATATGGAGCTGAGAACAATCTTTTGATTCCCCACTTCTCACAGAACTGCATGACTTCTAAGCCGTCAAATTGTTTTCCATTGTCGGAGATGATGGCCTGGGGCAGACCGAATCGGCATATGATGTTTTTCCAGATAAACTTGATCACCTGTTCCTGGCCGATCTTGTTTAGTGGCTCGGCCTCTGCCCACTTGGTGAAATAGTCGACCCCTACGATAGCAAACTTACAGCCCCCTGGAGCCGTCGGCAGGGGACCAATAAGGTCGATGCCCCATTGCGCGAATGGCCAAGGGCTGTACATGGAGGTGAGCTGTTCGGGGGAGAGTTTGATGTTTGGGCCCATTATCTGACACCTGTGACACGATCTGGCATAGGCGATCGCATCCTTCTGAAGTGACGGCCAGAAAAAACCTTGCCTGGTTGTCTTATGGATGAGAGCTCGCCCGCCCGCATGGTTTCCGCAAATCCCATCATGGATCTCGGCTAAAACGAGCCGACCTTCCTCCGGTGTAATACACTTGAGGAGGGGAAGGCTGAAGGCTCGCTTGTAAAGCTGGTCGTCCAATAGGGTATATCTGGTCGCACGGAGCTGGAGTTGGCGAGCTTTAACACGGTCGTCAGGGACCGTTCCGTCCTTTAAGTATTTTATGAACGGAGTCATCCAGTTCTCCTCGGCGATGGCAACCGTGGTAACCAGGCTTTTGTCGATCGTCGGCCTTGCTGACTTTGTGATTTGGATATTGGAGAACTCGGCTGCCCCATCCGATGATGCTAGTTTGGAAAGGGCATCGGCCTGGGAGTTGTGCTCTCTCGGGACTTGTTCGATTAGCACTTCTTCAAATTTTGTGCACATTTCGGCGACCAGCTCTTGGTATTTGACCATCTGTTCGCCGCGCGCTTCATATTCTCCCTTGACTTGGTTCATGACCAAAAGGGAGTCCATGAAGATATGGAGGCGACGAACATCTAGGGCGAGGGCTAGATCGAGCCCGCCTACCAAAGCTTCGTATTCGGATTCATTGTTGGTCGCACGAAAAATGAAACGCACAGCATTTGTGAAACTTTGTTCGTCGGGACTGATGAGGACAATCCCTGCCCCTGCTCGCAAATTGGTCGCCGAGCCATCCACATATAATTTCTAGGCAGGTCGGCCGATCTGGATCGGACTGTGAGGGAAAGTTAATTCCACCACGAAGTCCGCCAGAGCTTGGCCCTTGATCGTCGTGCGAGGAGCGTATGTGATACCGTATTGGGCGATCTCCAGCGACCACTTGAGGAGTCGCCCGTTAGTGTCCGGTCGGTGTAGGACTTGCCTTAGAGGTAGAGTTGTTAGGACTTCCACTTGGTGATCGAAGAAGTAAGCCCTCAGCTTACGAACACTCATGACAAGGGCATAGGCGATCTTCTCCAATGGTGTATAGCGTGTCTCAGCGTCGTGGAGCGCCTGGCTAACATAGTAGATCAGCAAGTGAGCTTGTCCCTCTGCTCGCACCAGAACGGCACTCAGCGCGACCTCTGAGGCTGCTGGGTAAAGGAATAATTTTTCACCGGGGATCGGCTTTGCCAGGATCTGGGGGTTAGATAGATATTCCTTTATCTTGGCGAACGCTATCTGACTTTCCTTCATCCACGCGAACTTCTTGTTCTTGATGGTTGCGAAGAAAGTCTTGCTTTTATCGCCGATCCGTGATATGAAACGGTTGAGGGCGGCTAGACAGCCTGTGAGGCGTTGCACCTGCTTGATGTTTCGCAGTTCCTGCATGTCAAGGATCGCCTGTATCTTGGTGGGGTTCGCCTCGATCCCCCTTTGGCTCACGATGTGCCCTAGGAATTTCCCGGAGCCCACCCCAAAGTTGCATTTCTTGGGGTTCAGCTTCATGTTAAACTTCTCAAGGATAGCGAACGTCTCAGCGAGATCGTTGAGGTGATCTTCCTTCTTGAGGCTTTTGACTACGATATCGTCAATGTATACCTCCATGGTCTGGCCGATCTAATTAGCGAACATTCTGTTGACTAATCGCTGGTAGGTCGCCCCTGCGTTTTTCAAGCCGAAGGGCATTCGGACCCAAAAGTATATGTCTTTTTCCGTGTGGAAAGATGTGTGTTTAATGTCTTCCTCCGCCATTGGGATTTGATGATATCCGGCGAAGGCATCCATAAATGACATCATTTCGCAACATGCCGTACTATCGACCAAGTGATCAATATGAGGCATCGGAAAGTGATCTTTTGGACATGCCGCGTTGAGGTCGGTGAAGTCAACGCATAACCTCCAGGAGCCAGTTGGCTTTTTGACGAGCACCGCGTTGGCGACCCACTGTGGTTCGTCTGTGGCTACTCCGATTAATTTGTTGTTGAGTAACTTCTGGACTTCTATGTCGAGCACCGCGTATTTCTCGGGACCGAACTTCCTACGCTCGTGAACAGCTTGCCTTGGTCGATCTTCAGATAATGGCAAGCGTGTTCGGGACTTATACCAACCATATCTTGATGCGACCAGGCAAAGACTCCGATGTTCCTACGTAGCAAGTTGATCAGATCCCCCTTTAATTCGTGGTCGATGCTTGCGCCGATCTGTACTTCCCGTTCTGGATGAACCGGATCCATCGTAATGCTTTCCAACTCTTCGACAGGGACGGTCGCCTCTCGTTTAGTGCGATTTACGGACTCGGTCCTTGAATCGATGTCGAGACTTGGCTCGAAACCGATCCTTGGCTCGATGTCGTCCGTCAATTGATGAGAGATGGCGTCCCCTGAGTCGGGTTGGTACGATGTGCTCGACTCGTCGATCTCCATGGGTTGATCGTCGATCGCTTCAATGTTACATATAGTATGGGAAGTATTGAAAGAAGTAACAACATAGGAGTAACTCAAACATCTTTTTGCCATTAGCTGATCTCCTTTTACAGTACCGACCGTCCCATCGGCAGTGGGGAATTTGATACAGTAAAAGAAAGATGAGGCGACCGCCTCAAAGGTTTCTAAAAAGGGGCAACCTAGGAACCCATTATAGATGCTGGGCCTATCTATGATTACAAAACTTAGGTTCCTAGTAATCCTAACCTTGGGATCATAAAAGCATATTAGCTCGACGGAGAGCTTGATCCTCCCGTAGGCTTGGACTGTGTTGTCGCCGAACCCTTTGAGCACGGTGTCGAAAGGCTTGATGAATTTAATTAAGTTGCCGAGTTGGTCTAGGGCGTATTTGAATATGATGTTGCAGAAACTCCCATTGTCGACCAGCACGTGATCGACCGTCTTCTCAAGGATACATGCGGAGATCACCAGTGCGTCCTCTTTGGGGCATTGCACTCCCTCCCTGTCTTTGTTGGAGAAGGTGATGAGTGCTTCTTTAGAGATGGTCGGCTCCGGAGGTACCACGACATGGACCCCGGCGAACGTTCTCAGCTCGGCCTTTCACTTCCTGTTTGACATGGTGGAAACCGGGGAAAGGCCTCCGAGATTTCCACCTCCCGCTTGGAGCATGTTGATCCAACCGCCAGGGTTGATCGGAGGGACCGACTCATCAGAGTACTCCGGCTCGTGCTCGATTCTGGCGACCGGGTTGGGAGGAGTTCTCTCGTGTTTTCGGCGCTCGCGCCCTCCGGTCCTTTCCGTCCTAGGCTCTGGCTTGGTGACCAAGTTGTCCAGTTTGCCTTCCTCAAATAGTCGACAGAGCTGTCTGAGGAGGTCGCGGCATTGGCTGGTGTTGTGGCCGGGACTCTTGTGGTATGCACAGAATTTGCTGCGATCTAGGTGACCGTGGTCCCTTATCGGCTTTGGGTTGGAGAGCCACTCGCGACCTTTGATTGCGTTGAAGATGTGGGCCAGAGATAAGTTGAGGTTGTGGAGAAGGTGGACCTCCACATCCTCGAAGGCTTTGAACTCACCAGACGGCTTTGCGAACGCCTTTCTGGGCTTGGCGACCGCCTTCTTCTGGACATGGGAAGGTGTCTTCCCTTCTCCGGAGGGTTCCTCGCCTAAACAGAGGGAGAGCATCCTCTGCCTGGCCATAAAATCGGCGGCTCTGACGCAGAAGACCATATAGGTCGGGGGAATATCCTTTGTGATGTGCCTGAACATGGGCGAGCGTCCGTGGAATCCGCTCAGGACTGCGTGGAGAGCGAGCTCGTCGCTGATGGGCTCACCGGTGAGGACTATCTCGTCTACCCGGTCGATGTAATCCTTATCTGATTCGTCCTTCCCTTGCCTGATTTTCATCACGCGGTGGGGACCTTCCGGGCGAGCGACTTTGGCGGCGAAGTACGACGTGAAGTCGTTCGCCAGCTTCTCAAAGCAATTGATTGAGCGAGATGGTAGTGAGATGTACCACCTATGGGCGAGATCGCCCAGAGTTAATGGGAACATTCGACATTTCGTCGCATCTGATGCTCCGCATCCGGTCATGTAGATCCGGAATTTGCCCAAGTGGGTCTCCGGATCCGACCTCCCCTCATATAGAGGCGTTTGTGTGGGAGCGATCTTTGGTTGAATTGGGGCGATCTCGATCTGGACCGCGAGTGGTTCATTTAGTCCAGCGATCGATCTCCTGGCATCTGCCCCAGTTTATAGGAGCGCCTTCATCTCGTCGAGCTGGCGTTGCATGGCGGCCATCGCCGTCGCCTGACTGCTCGCCGATTGGCTCTCAGAGCGCGAACCAAGGCGATCGTGTACTGATCCCCTAGCCCCGTGGTGAATGACGAGCTCCCTGTCAGTGGGTTCCTTTCTTGGGCGAGCAGGGGCTCGCTGACCGACTTGCCTCCTGGGAGTCGGATATGCCGAACTCCTGGTAAAGGATTCAGATTCCGATGTCTCCCGGCTGGGGCCTGAGTGCCCAGGTCGCCATGAGGGATCGCTCCCTAGGCGGCTGAAGACGGAATCGTCCCGCCTCACGAGAGCCTTCCCCTGCGGCTCGGGGCTTTCTATTGATTTTTCAACATAAATCCCCTTAAGCTTCCGCTTGCCTGCCCGACGGATGGCCGATGGAGTGATGGTGGGAGAGTCGTAGGCCTTCCGTCGCTCCTTGAGGATGGCTATAGCCTCCTCAATCTGTTCTGCGGTCTGGAACTGATCGAGTGAGAGGCTAGAACCGTCTCTCGGGGGTGGGAGTGAGAGCCTAGCATCGCCACGGTCGCCTTCCGCCGTGGGCTGGGATTCGGTCTGGGCCGGAACGAGATTTCTGGCCGATCTTATGGTGGCTCTCTTGGAGGTCGTTGCAGATGTCATTTTCTGAAGGTTTTTCTATTGAAGAACAGTGAGTGTTTCTTCAAGTATATGTCCGGAGAACAGTGAGTGTTATTCGAGACGGTAGGAATAAAAATGAAGGTTTAGAACCCCTTCTTCTAGCGCCAATTGTTGTTACCTAAAATATTATCCGGAGATAATATTGCTGAAATGATCGAGCAACAAAAAAAATGCGAGAACACTTCCGTGAGAAAATAGATAACACAAGATTTGTCGGGGTTGTTAATCCCGGGCTTGAAAGCTCTAGCGAGATGTTATTAATAAATATACTGTCGAGTACAAATATTAATGTTAGAATCTATTACAAGGAGTGTAAAGACTTCTAGTTATCTAGGCTGTAGAGCGCGTAGATTGCCGGAAGAACCAGATAAGCAAATCTGTGAGTTCTTGCTTGGGATATATGATAAATGTGTATGAATATCCCTATGAATGTAGAAGTGGTTGCCAAAAGGGTCTTTGATTCTCTTTTTTCGTGTATTTTGCACTGAATTCGTAGAAAATTCCCCTCTCTTTGGCCACTGCAGTGAGTTCTCTTTTTATAGGGGACAAGGTGGTTGGGACCCCTCAGGCGATCGCGGGCGACCGCCGTTTTCTATTATATAATAAGATGGCCGATCGTCCCGTCACGTGGGCCTGTTCCCTTGAGGTCCGAGGTCGCTGCTGGTGGCCAGCTGGGCGAACCAATGGGAAGCCAGCACGCGTCTTGAGTCGCTGTCCGGGGAGGACCCACTTTGTACCTTTCGGCGGCCTTGTCGGTAGGTGAGGTAGGTGACAGGCTGTGGTCAAATGTCCTATCTGTCGGCGCCCTTTGAAGATCCGCACGTGGGCCACCGTCCAAGATTCGGTCTTCGACGACTTTGACGGATGCTGGATCCATACGTGGCACGAGACGATCGTCTCTGGTTTAGATATCAAAGACGTTCGCTGGGCAACAAAAGACGATCGCTGGGTACCAAGAGACGGTCGCTGTATTGTGCCGAACTCTGGGCGTTTGTCCAGAGTATGTCTTCCATGGTTGGCTTCTCTGATCGTGATGCCGATCGCCTATCGAGGCGTATTAATCGCCGCACAACAGGTTTCATTTCGTTTATAATGCATATAGCGATGATTATTATTGTGAACTCGGGGTATTTGGTTATATATCATCCTTCCGATTCTGGGAGGTAAATCATAATGTATATGCTTTATCTCAGTTATTGGTATGTTCGGGTATCGAGGTTACATTGCGATAAAAACGAGGATATGAGTATCTATAGTCCATGGTACATTTGGATCGCAGAGCATCGAGGATAATCGTCGGTGATGATTTGACATCGAGATTTCTCCTGAAGGATTCGGGACAATATCTTAGTTTGATCCGGTTCAGTACTGATGATGTTGATCATGCAGGTTGCCATTCATGTTGCTGAACATGAAGTCGTCTTAGTTGTGTCATCATAGTGTCGTTCATGTTGTGATTCATATGTCGTTCATGTTGATGAACATATTGAGTTGCATATGTGTATGCATGATTGTATTGTTTATGTTGTAAATGATCCGATGGGATCATGAGAATCTATGCTGAGGGCGCTGGATCGGATGTCCACCATGCGTTGGTTCGACGGGATCATCATGGGGATCTATGCTGAGGGCGCTGGATCGTTGGATTACCCAGTATTATGTTGATTGAATCATGTGGATTCGTATCGTTGGTTTTATACGTGTTTTTGTGCATGTGTATATTGTTGGTTATCCACCTCGTGTTGATCTTGTAGGATCATCTTGGGATCTATGCTGAGGGCGCTGGATCATGGGATTTCCATTGAGTATACACTGTTATTGTTTGAGCATATTGACGTTGTCATATGAGTATGCATTTGTAGGTCTTGTGTTAGGACAGTGTCCATACATTGTGTTGATCTGATCTTGGATTAGGCTGACGTGGTTTCGTTGTGGCAGTTCATATCTTGAGGTATGTTCAGTATTTCCTTTGGTATTCGTCTTGTAATGGACAATCGATTATCATCTTGGGATTTGATAATGCTATCCGATGGATCGTATTGGTCATAACTGGTATATTTCCGTATCGTGAGTTGGTTATGATAGTTTGAGAATCTTGAGTATTGTTTGAGGTACAATACAGATATTATGTTCGAGTTTAATGGTTAATCGAGTACGAGATATGATGAGAATTATTTGAGTAAGTAAAGTTACTACGATAAGATTACATTGGTCGTATTCTTATTTAGTATTCTCATTGATATGTAATTATTAATGTGATGTGACGGTTATCATTGTTGGATATTATGGCTGACCCCGTCGTGGGCTTTCTTTTTAGGTTCTTGAAATATCGAGCTTGTAGCGGTCGTGGAGAGATGAGTTTCCCGGAGGATACTGGCTAGGGCATGTTTTTGTATTGAGTTTCCTGATCAGTTGCTGTATTCCGCTGCTAGAGTACTTTTAACCATTGTCTTTTCCCGCTGCGTGAGTATTTTAAATGACTTGATATCTAGTAACTTGAGTTACTTTGGAAATTGTTTTCTAAACCATTGAGTTCCGGCCATTGGGCCTTTCCCTTTTCAAAATGAGGTTTTACGGCGCTTTTGATAAACGAGTTTTAGAACGTCTTCGAATATTTTTAAAGATAGTACTGTCGTTAGCCTCTCGGGCATTTGTAAATATTTATGAAAATTTCTTTTAGCCTTGTGGGTTCCATCTCGGAGCCCACAGCGCTGTAATATTTACGTTTAAATCTGGGGGTGTTACAGAATATGGTATCGGAGCTTAGGTTGAGAAAACCTAGGCATTTGGGTCGAGTTGGGTCGTTTTTTGGTTGCATCATTCGAGTTGTCGATTGACTAATACTAGAGCCGTGAGTTTTTGTTGTTCACTCGGCCTTATGGGTTATGTGATTTATCAGTGTGGTACTCGGATTGTTGTAAACTTTTCCAAATGGTGCTAACGTGATTCTCTTGAAAGAGATGTGTTGTGTTCTCCAGTTGAACTGACTTTGCGAAACGTGTGTTTTGAAAAGATCTGTGTCGAGTATTTTCTAGAGTCGATACATGTAACACCCCAAACTAGGCGGATATTACAGTGCCGTGAATCCCCGACTGGGACCCACCAGGCGAATGAAAATGATGAATTAAATAATATAATTGTAGTACCGAACCACATTATATTACCAAATACTCTGATGAGGAGTTTAAGTACAACACACCAGGACAATACCGAATACTAGTATATTTTATATGAAGATAAAATACACCACACTGAATGAAACGGAGTATCCAAATGAAAGTCTGCAGCGGAAAATAAAGGACAATAACATGAATAACTGAAAGATCGGGGCCCCCTACTAGTATCACTGGGACTCCTCGACGTCAGCATGCTATTCCCGTGCTTTTGCCTTGCCATGACCTGAAAAACAAAATCCCCAGCCGGGGTCAGTTACACAGAACAACAATCCTCAAGAGTTGAATAAACACAAACATGAGTTATCTTTAGTTATGAAATATCCTGTCGAAACATACGCAATCAAACATGCCATATGAATCAACTAACAGTACAGCTCAAAGGAATGGCGCCACACTACGTCCGGGATGGAAATGTGTCCGTGCACAAGCCACCAACGAGTATCGATCGAATACAGTGGTCTTGTACCTAATCAGTCTCACGAAGCCATCAACTCGTGTGCACAGTCTAATGTGAGGCCACCAACCAATACACGACTATAATGTGCCCGACATGAAAATCCTACACATACCAACCGGCACACCAGTGCGACCCGGAATGCCACAATATAACCAAAAGTGACATCAAAATCAATAATGACTCACCGAGATGAAATGACAGCGAAAAGAATGATAAATCAATAAATAATTGGAACCGTCGTCCCTCGTGAATGAAGTAATGAAGTGACAATTACAAGTTTTGAAATGGTTAGTACCTTATGAATGAATTATGATTATGAATGAACAACAACGAAAGGAATGAGTATCCTTTTAACTGAGTAAGAATTAACTTACTCAATACCGATGACAATTATCCTTCCACGAACAAATGTCCTAAATGCGATGTCGGTCGCTCGAACAACCTTGAATAACACAATATCCGACAACCCGTTCAATATACGAATCAAACACGAATATAATGAACTCAAAACGTCGATACGATTAAACTAAGTTCATTGGGGCATTATATCGAATACGTTGTGGCCAAACTCCGATTGTTTACAATCAAATCTCAATATGCCATAATCAAATCCCCCAAGAAGTGTTTCAAACCAACAAACATCTTCCAAATGATCAATAATCCAAAATGAATATCCGAAAATGTGATTATAACGACAATTAATCGAAAACCCCCAATTTCAACTCGATATTCAATGTGTTCTTGAATAATCCCTCAATAATCCAATGAATCCTTATACAAACTCATAATCATATACATATCCCTTCATATAACATGATTATAACGTCCAAAACATCATATCTCAACACAAAATCGAAATCCAAGGTGTTGAAGAATATTACCTTTGAAGATCCAAACACTTCGATCCGATGAAAACGTGTTAAATCGAGTATCCGAGCTTCCCAAATGAATGAGGATGAAGAAAATCTAACACTCAAGTGATTGAGGATGGAAAAATCCCTCCCTCAAGTCTCTCTCTCGGAATAAAATGAAGAAGAGGATGAAAATGATGAAAAAGTCCCGGCCAGCCCTATATAAACCGCCTAAGTTACGGCCAGAACTCGGCCCTCATACGGCCGTAACATCCCGTGTCAACGGCCTTACGGCCAGAATCGCCAACTCGCACGGCCGTAACTCGCTTGGCCCCAAAATCTCGCCGACAGACTTACGGCCAGAATCGCCCGAGTTACGGGCGTAACTCGCCTTCGCTAAAAACATCTCACAAGATCCTTACGGCCGTACCCGCACGCCTTACGGGCGTAACTCGGATGATACGGCCATATCCGGCCAAACTTACGGGCGTAAGCCCCCTTCGTCGAAAATGACCAGGCATCCTGCCTGCAGCATACGACCGTATCCGGCCGAGCCTTACGGGCGTATCTCCCTCGCCTTACGGCCGTATGCCGAGACCCTTACGGCCGTAACTCGCCTTCGGCCAAAAACGTCTGGGCACCTGCTCGACACGTACGGCCGTATCTGGCCAAGCCTTACGGCCGTACTGCCCAACTTACGGCCGTATGCCGAAATCCTTACGGCCGTAAGTCCCGCTCATTCAAAATAGCCTAAAAACAACGAACGTCTATTACGGCCGTATCCGACACTCCTTACGGTCGTAACTCGTTGCTGGACAAGATGAAATTCCGACAACTCCGATTTCTCGCTACGATCGATGAATGATTCGACATACCAAACGTTTGCGAATGCGAACAAGTCCAACACATGCCAAAAATGATACTTCCAGCACAAGACTACCAATCACGATGATAATGATAATACTCCCGTTCCGACACTCAAACGGAGATGAAATGACGATTGGTAACTGATACACGGTTACAACATGCCAAATGAACGCAAATGAATGAATCATGACTGATGAATGATTATTAATGAGTGAAAATTACTGAATGATAATTACAGAATGATAATTACTGAATGATAATGAATGAATTACAACCGGGTATTACATACTCCCCCCCTTAAAAGGAGTTTCGTCCCCAAAACTAAGGGTCAAACAACTCGGGATGACTCTCTCGCATACTCTCCTCCGTTTCCCAAGTAGCCTCTTCGACTCCGTGTCTAGATCACTGAAACTTAACCAAAGGAATCGCCTTATTCCTCAACTGTTTGATTTGCCGCTCTAACACTCGTATGGGACGCTCCTCATACGAATGATCATCTGCGATCTCGATTTCGTCGAACTGAAGTATGTGACTCGGGTCGGCAATATACTTCCGCAACTGCGAGACGTGCAATAAATTATGAATTTGGCTCAACGCCGGAGGTAAAGCCAATCGATAAGCTAACTCGCCTATTCGATCCAAAATCTCAAACGATCCAATGAATCTTGGACTCAATTTCCCCCGTTTTCCGAAACGGAAGATACCTCGACTCGGGGATACCTTGACCAAAATGTGGTCACCCATCTCGAACTCTAGTGGTCGACGATTATCTGCATATAATTTCTGTCGACTCTGAGCAGTCAAAAGACGACTCCTGATCAAAGCTACCTTCTCCCGGGCGGCTATAAGTATATCGGTCTCGGTGCCGATTGACTCTGATGGGTCGTGCCAACACAAGGGAGATCGACAACGACGACCGTACCAGGCCTCGTAAGGTGCTACCTTCATCGCAACATGCAAACTAAACTGTACGTGGACTCAATCAATAGTAATTGGGCTTCCCAATCGTCTACTAATCGAGGACGCAGGCCCTCAACATGTCCTCCAATGTCTGAAAAGTCCTCTCTGATTGTCTGTCGGACTGAGGATGAAAAACGGTAATGAGATTAAGCTGAGTTCCCAAAGCACGATGAACTGATTTACGAAATGAGACACGAATCACCCGTCACGATCAGAAACGATACTCTTAGGAGTACCGTGCAATCTCACTATCTCTTTGACGAACAGCTGGGCAAGTCTCTCGGAACCCCACGTATCCTTAATCTCAAAGAAATGAGCTGACTTAGTTAAGCGGTCCACGATCACCCAGATCGTATTCATGCCCTGACGACTCGTCGGCACTCTCGTGATGAAATCCATAGAAATGTCTTCCCACTTACATTATGGAATAGGGAGCGGTTTCAGCATACCTGCCAGTCGCTGATGCCAGACCTCGATCTCGGGTCTAAGGAATTCCTGCTGAAGCTCCTTCTGAACTAATAAACGAGCAAGCATCTGCTCCTGAACGGACTTATGACTCCAGGCGTAGGCGACAATATTCGTCTTGCCTGGGTGGTAAAGGATCTCGATATCAAAATCTTTGATTAGTTCCAACCACCGTATTTGTCGCATATTTAACTCCTTCTGAGTAAATATATATATATACTTCAACTCTTGTGATCAGTGAAGATCTGACATTTGACGCCATAAAGGTAACGATGCCAAATTTCCAACGCGAAAACCACGGCTGCTAGCTCCAGGTCGTGGGTCGGATAATTAATCAGCTAATCCGAGGAAACCTCGGATTTCCTTAACATCTTTCGGAGGTTGCCGATCTCGGATAGCCTCCATCTTCTGAGGGTCGACAAGAACTCTGTCTGATGAAATTACACGCCCGAGAAAAGTCACTTCGGACATCCAGAACTCACATTAAGAAAACTTTCCATAAAGTTGCTCGCGTCTCGACACGTCGAGAACCTGATGAAGATGTACCTCGTTTTCCTCTCGATCACGAGAATAAATCAAAATGTCTTCGATGAAGACAACAACAAACTGATCAAAAAGAAAGTCGATGAAAACCCGATTCATTAACTCCATGAATACCGCAGGTGCATTAGTTAGCCCGAACGGCATAACTACGAACTCATAATGACCATAGCGTGTACGAAATGCCGTCCTTGCGATACCCGACTCTTGAATTCGCAGCTGATGATATCCAGATCTTCAGTCGACCTAGGAAAATATTGAAGCTCCCTGAAGTTGATCTAAGAGATCAACTATACGGGGTAGAGGATACTAATCTTGATCATCACCCTGTTCAACTCCTGATAATTAATACACACACGAGATGAGTCATCCTACTCCTTGACAGATCACACTGGTGCTCTATCACCTGTGGATCCGCCGAATATATCCCAGAATGTGCCCTTCCTTTTATTTGAGCCTCTCACCATGAATCCGGGAATCAAATTTCGATTTTGATTTTTTAGATCTATAGTACTTTGAATAATCTTTCCAACGCCGCTTGATTCGACCCAATCGGACGAATAACGAAGGAGATATGGCCAAAACAATGGAGGAACAGCAATTGAGAAACGGAAAAAAACATCCGGAACAAACATACGACAACTAAAGACAAGCAAGAATAATTAATATATATAATATTGAATATTATTTTTATTAAAGAAATTGAATAATGAGTAATGTATAATATAAGATATTATATATATTGTATTATTTAATAAGTTGAGGGGTAACTAAACAAGTACTAGGGTTTTGACCATAGGGTTTTCTTAATATAAATAAAGCATCTTAGACAAGGGATTGATATAAGAGAAACAAGAAAAAAAATCGACCCCTCCCCTTCCCTGAGCAATCTACCGAAATTTTTTATGTCCAAGGAGTCTGTTTCGGCCATCTCTGTCTCCTTTCCGTAGTTGATCTTGGTCAACAGTACAATCCTTCTAGCAAGGAATCGTCTCTTGTACTATTTATCAATATTATGCATATGGAGCAATCCGGCTTGTGCATATTGTTCGCATGTGTATCTCCGAAAGAGGAAGGCGATTTCATCAGCTTCTGGTCCAGATTTAGATATGTTCTTTGGATTGGTAATTCGACGAAATCTTTATTAAATCAATTAAATTACTGCATTAAGATCCTCATCTCGATTTTTTGATAATTATTCTGCTGTGTTATTACTCAAAATCGATGTATTAGATATACGTAAAACCCGACAGTGGTATCAGAGCCAACTTGCAAGTAAATTAATTGTTTAAATAGAACGTGTTTATATGCTTTGAATATATAAAAATATGTTCTTGATCATATTTATAAAATAAAAATTTTATAAATAATTTCTCTTTTAATTTGATTAAATCAGTTTGTTAAAAATCAAGTTTTTGTACTGTCTTTCGCTATTTTCTGCACTGTTAATATCCAGAAACCGTTTTGGAGGGTAATGTCCAGAAATGGGTCACGAATCAGGCCGACCCATAGGGAACTGGTCTAGGGTTACTGACAGCCCCCCTCTCTGGGCCGACATGCGACCCGCGAAAAAAAGGGGTCGAAAATAGCGCAAATGTTGTGCAGACCAGGTTTCTAACCTAGGTGCTTCATCCCACCGGACACTGTGCTATGTGACTTCTTTGGTTTTTCTTGGACATAAATTATTATTAATAGGTAATCTGCCAGTTTTAAATTAATTATGTGATGATTAATTTCAGTATATGTTGGGTGTATGGCATGACCATGAATTGACCAATGTGACTGGATGTTTCAATTTAATTTTGGATTGATTTTACAGCCTGTGTGTTGTTTAAATATAATTGATTTTACGTCCTGCAAGTCGTCTATTAATTTATTATTATTATTATTATTTATGGCTTGCGTGTTTATAGTGTCCCATTGAAGAGTGTTGTTTTGTAATCATCAAAAAGGGGCAAATTGTTGGAATATTCTATTCCATACATTCATAATTGAGTTTTAATGATTAGTTGTTGATCAAAGAAAACAACAATAGAACGAAGCAAAACAACAAAGAAGTCGAAGACGCAAGACCCGGACTGAAATTCATTGAACTGAGGATATAACATACTTAACGTACGGTATGAAGTATACATAACGTACGTAATATAAACCTACCTGAAGTCAGATGAGTGCACCTGATATGTTTAACATGCGCCACTTAATAAGAATAACATACGTAAAGAGACGAGCTTAACGTACCTAAGCCCACAAGATTAATGTACGTAATGGTCTGAATCTGAGTTCAAATATTGAACCGTTGGGAAGATTCGAGAAGTCAAAAGGGCATGCAATGGATATACGATCAGAACTTAATGTACATTACAAGGTGCAGTTAAGGCACGTAAATGAGATAAGCTAACGTCATAATAGAAGAGGCAGAATGCTACTGGACTGGTCTGAATGAAGCTTAACGTACGTAACATGAAGATGTTAACGTACGTAACACTGATAACATACTCTACTGATGGCAGATAACGTACATAATCAAGGATCAGTGGGCTAATGGCTAGTTGAGTCTTTGGAGCCTACAAATACCACTTCTAATGGTATTCAACATACAACAACTCCAAGCAAATCATATATTGATCAGATATCATTGTATTCATTATTGTTGTTGTATTTGTACTAAATTTATAAGTGTTTGAGTGTTCATACATGCAAACATACACGGGAGGAAAGATACGGATTGTAGATTGATTCGGTGTTATTAGGATCGCTGATCAGGCATTATTAGAATTATATCTAAATCCGAGTGAGGTTTGTCTAGTACCCATCAAAAGCTAGATAGGTTGCTTTCTTGTCCGATAGAAAAGAAAAACAGTTTATCTTGGACCGACATAAAGACAAGAGTGTAACGGTTTATCTCGTACCGATAGAAGACGAGATTGTAATGGTATCCCTAGTGTTGTGTCGAGATTTATACACCTCAACAGGCGATCGGCACAAATACCGGGCGACCGAACCGGAGTCAAATAGACCAAGGCAGACTTGCCGATCCAAGGACCCAGAACAGGACCCAGCGCCGAGCGATCGACTACCAAGGCGATCGTCTCCCGGCAACTAGCGATCGTCCCAAAGTGCCCGATCATGGACGACCACCTCACGCTACGTAAAACCAACATCCGTCAAGTCAACGAAGGCCGAAACTCGGGATAAGGACCCACATACAGATCTGGAAATGGCGCCGTAGGATAAGGACTTTTGACCCCAGCCTGTCACCATCTTCTCACCTACCGACAGACCCGCCGAAAGGTGCAAAGTGAGACCTCCCGAGACAGCGACTCAGGACGCATGCATACTTCTCATTGGTTCGCATAGCTGGGTACCAGCAGCAACCGCCGACTTTAAGGCAACCAGCCCATGTGCTAAAAGACGATCGCCCTCTTATTATAATTCAGGAAAGGAGATCGCCCGTCAGAAAAAGACATCCCAGCTCCTCCTATAAAAAGAAGGCATCCTGCACTTGGAAAAGGGTCTGCTTTCTCGCTGCTTCACTGTTGGCTTCTCTCTCTTGGCTACGCTATAAACTTCGGACATCTTTCTATCTCTCACTCTTGAAACCTCTTAACCTATAAGATGGTCGGCAGAAACGAGAAAAAGAACTCACAGAGCTTCAACTCTGGTTCTTCCGGCAATCACCAGCACTCAAGAGCTAGATAACTAGGGTCTTTTACACTCATTGTAATTATACTCTTACATTTATATTTGTACTCCAATGTATTCGTATTAATAATATCTCGCGAGAGCATTCAAGCCTGGGCCTAACAAACCCGGCAAATCTTGTGTTATTTTCTTCCCCACGGACGTGCTCTCGCATTTGTTCATTACTCGACCATTCCAGCATATCATCTCCCGGTAATATTTTGGGTAACAACATTTGGCGCTAGAACAAGGGGATCTTAACCTTCATTTTCATTCCGACCGTCTCGAAGAACACTCACTGTTCTCCAGGGCATATACTTAAAGAAACACTCACTGTTCTTCAAAGAAAAACCTTCAGAATCATGACGTCTGCCACCACATCGAAGAGAGCCTCTCTCCGATCCGTCGGACGCCTTATTCTGGCTCAATCCGAGCCCCAACCTATGGCGGAGGGTAGCCGCGGTGGCGCGAGACTCTCGATCCCACCCCCGAGGGACGGCCCTAGCCTCTCGCTCGATCATTTCCAAACAGCGGAACAGATCGAGGAGGCCATGCCCATCCTGCGGGAGCGGCGGAGAGCATGCGGTACGCCCACAATTACCCCATCAGCCATCCGCCACGCGGGCAAACGGAAGCTCAAGGGGTTACATGTCGAGCGATCGTCAACAAGCCCCGATTCACGAGCAGAAGCACTCGCGGGGCAGGATGTTTCCGTTTTCAGCCGCCTAAGCAGTGACCCATCGTGGCGACCGGGTCATTCTGGCTCCTCCTCGCCGAAGAACCGAGATCGGCAGCGACGACCTCATCGCCTACCGCGGAGCCAGGAGATCAGTACACGATCGCCTCGGCTCCTGCTCCTAGAGCCAAACCATGAGCGACCAAGCTACGGAGATGGCCGCAATGCAACGCCAGCTCGATGTCATGAAGGCACTCCTAGAAACTAGGGCAGGTGCCAAGAGAAAGATCGCTGGGCCGAGAAAGCCGCTCGCGGCCCAGATCGAACTTGCCCCCATGCAGCCAAGGATCGCTCCTCCTCGAACACCTTTGTACGAGGGGAGGTTGGATCCCGAGACTCACCTGAGTAAGTTTCGGATCTACATGACTGGATGCGGGGTATTAGACGTGACCAAGTGCCGAATGTTCCCGTTGACATTGGGCGATCTGGCCCATAGGTGGTACACCTCACTGCCACCGCGACCCATCAGTTCAATTGAACAACTGGCGAGCGACTTCACATCTTACTTCGCCGCCAAGGTCCATCGATAATGCCAAAACCTCTTAAAGATAACATATTTACAATTTCCCCCGAGGCTGACTTCTTGATCTTCTGTCGAATGATCTGGTCTTCAACACTTAGTCGAAAAAATATAAATTGCTCACATGCAACTTCTAGGAATTAGTAAATATCTACAGGGATGTGTATTACAACTTAAGCTTATGATTGGCACACAGGCACAATCTTACAGTGTGATCTATGTTGAATCTATGAACTGTTCGTAGACAAGTTCTTACAACTTAATACTTAACCAGTTTTATACTTGTTATTTGCAGCAAATAAATTTTCGTAATGAAACAGTAAAGGCAGTAAGTGTAGATTACGAGCTATAATCGTTCATTCAAAAATTGAATTCTATTGCTAACATTCAAAAAGATTACAATGATATAAGAAAGAATGATACAGAGATTTTATACTTCTATGAATAATGGTAAAGGATCATCTATGCTAACTCCAGTAGTGAGCGTGTCTCCAAGGCCTCATGTCAGGATCGTTGTCGGTTCCTCTCCACCAGTTTTCCACGGAATCCTTGCCTCGACCTAGATAGATCGCTCTTCCTTCAGCTGGTTTGTCGAAGGCAAGTATCCAATCATCGGGATAAGTAAGCCGATCACCTTTCCGGTGCCTTGATTTCATCAAAATTTTCATAGGGAGCAGTCTTTTTCCAGTAGCCTTGCAAATTCACCTGCAGCCTCCGCCAGTGTCTTGCACTTATTGAAGATGGCGGACTCCTTGATGAGCTTAACAAAGTATCTAATCAGTTCATTCGTCCTCCATTTCTTCACTTCATCAGCTATAGGTTGACGGTTGGCAGGCAAACAAATTTCTGATGGTCTCTGCACATTGTTTTTCCAGGGATAGTTGGGGTCGTGGAACTCTGGGCGAGAACTAGTTACCCTGTATCCTTGTGCAGGCGAGGCCAAGCAGCCTATTGCAGCAGCAACACTGTATTCTAATGCAGCGTCAATCTCTTTTGGCATCATCAAGGTAAGTGACCTTAGCATCAATGCTTTCCAGGAGCTTCATCGTGTTGTCCTGTTTGGTCTCTATACTCGAGATTTTGTCAATCATAGAACTGATCACCAGAGACATGTCATCGATCTTTTTATCATGTCCTGTGAGCCTGGAGCCAGTTTCCTGTAGGGCGGCGACAGTCTTAGCTTCGGATATCTGGAGCTTTTCATGTTCTTGCTTAAGAATTTGCTCCTGGCGCTGTTGAAGTTGAACGAGTGCTTGCCTTAATGCATTAGGCACAATGCGAAATGCTTCTTAAACTTTTGTAACTTCTCTCTTCAGGCCAGTCATCTCATCAATTGCAGTTTCTCTCATCTAATCGAGCTCTTTGCCAACGTCGTACAATGCCTTCACAGCATCGTGCATGAACACAGTTTGGCGGCCGATGGCTTGGAGTTGCTCTATCCGGGCTTCTGTACACGGAGACCCGGGGTTTGTGATCTTCTCATCTTCTGCTCCACTAAGTTGACGCATGGCCACATGAGGACGTGGTCTCTCACCGGGAAGCAATCCATGATCGAAATTGGAGCTGACAGAGATTGGTGATGTGGGAGCATCAGGCGCGGGTTCGGAAGATTGTTGGGCAGCTTCGTCAGTCTTGGAGACAAGGGGAACTGATTCCTCATGTTCCTGTTGGGTGTCTGTAGTCATGCATATAGGAGGGACTGATTCCTCCTGCTGGCTCTCAGCTTCCGCCTGCTCCGACAGAGGGACTGATTCCTCTTGCGGGATGGTGCAGGCTTCTTCTTGTTGTTCACGCTGGGATTCCTGTTCTTAAGCTTCATGCTGTACGGGAGGGAATGATTCCTCATGTACCTTGTCAACAGCTTTCTGTTGTTGTTGGGAAGGGGACTAATGTCATGCTGAGGTCCCCTGACCCTATTGGTCTTGCATTCTGGACAGTTCCTGTTCGTGAGCTTCCTCTCGAGTTATTCTCAGATCTGCCTGTAGGGCATCGTCATCGTCGTCTGAGTCGGGATCAGATTCGGGGCTGTTGGGAACTATGTCATCGGACTTAGATTTTCCCTTCTGTCGGGCCTGTTCCTTTGCCAGATAATAGTTTGATATGAGCTCATGGCACAAGCGATTATCCCATTAAATTAGGGTTTGGATGTCTTGAGTGTCCGTGACCTCCAGAGCAAAAGCTTCTTCCTCATTCCACTCATGCCAATTGTACAGGACGTCATAAGGTGCAACCCTGCAAGACTTCCTCTGTACAAAACGTTCAAATGCTTGCTCAATCTGCACTTGAAGGATAGTTTCGTTAATGATAGCAGTGGGGGAGGGGCTCCTTACAGTATGTGGGTCTGCTGAAGGAATAGGATCTGCAACAGGTGTGGGAGCCTGTTTTGGAGAGGGTTCCCGAACAGGGGTTGTTACCCTGATGGGAAATGGATCCTGTACGGGTGTGGGTTCCCTTAGAGGAGAGGCAGCTCTCGGATCTGAATGGGTAGCCGATTCACCCGTTCCTTCTATTTTGGCAAATGATTGCTCTTCCGTCATATCCGCCAATGGCTCGGGATCTGCAACACATGCAACAATTACTTATTCCGCAGGGGTAGCGCCCTCGGGTTGTGGTACAGTGGGTTGCACCGATGTAGGAATGTCTACAAAGATCGCTGTAACCTCAGAAGCATTAGCTTTGGAAACTTTCCTCAGCTTCTTTTTCGGCTTCTCAACAGCAAGAGGAGATTTGCTGTGAGATGTTCTCTTTCTCTTCTTCTTTGATTTTTCCTCACTAACAGACTTGAGAGTGACGTTCCTTGGATCATCAGAAATAGGCAGATATCGGGTAAAGGATCTTGTCGTAATGAGTCCGTCTTTATTGTACGTAGAGGGATTGCTTCCGCCTATGTACTTTTCATGGGTAATCGTCTTGGCTCCTTTTGATTGCGGCACATCACATTTGGTGCGAATGTTGTTAAGAATCAGGCCAAATGAATTCTTCTGAGTAGCAGGCTTAGAAGCCTCTTCCTGTAGCCTCTTCAGAACGATCTGGCACCAGTTAACTCTTTCACCAGACATGATGGCAACCATCATTCGAAAACACGGATTAGTTCACATCTCAAATGCGCCGATCCTGTTCTCAACAACACAACAATAAAAATCGTGTGAGCACACAAAAGGTAAACAAAATCTCTTCTTATGGCGAGATACATGGACGTTCTTGTCCGAAGCATCACTAATGAACAATCCCCAATAGGCAGTGAGGATTTCTTGGGACCCAAAGATCTCAAGCTCTTCCATAGTCAGGCCATCAGACGGCAGTCTGTAGATATTCTGCAGAAGTTCCCGGTCAATGCAGAGCTGAACTCCGCGGACGGTAGCAGAAATATCGGAAACATCTCCTCCCCTTTTTAGAGAGAAGAATCTAACAGAAGCGTCGAGATAGAATTCCTCGACTATTTGCTCATCATAGAGCTCAGGGTGCTGGCTTCCAAGGTAGTAGAGGCCTTGTTGTCGGATTCTGGAAACAATGAGTTCCATTGCTTCAACATCCTCGATTTCAACGCAAAATCATTCAAGCACGACAGATCATAGGCATCTTAGATTAGTGTTCAACCTTTCCGTGTTGAGTTCTACCTATCATTTCATCATTTCTCTTAGTATAAGGTGCATTGATGCTATTCCAACCATGAATTCATAGTTATAGGAATGTTACGAGCATGCATATAAGGTTATTAGGTTTGTTGATGACTTTATAGACTAAACATCATGATTTAAGAAGCTTGAAGTGATTAAAACATAGGTTTTTCCATTGGTAAGATGATTACAAGTTGAGCCATGATTATGTGAACATTAAGATGAAGTTTTCAGAGATTTTCACACATCGTTCATGATTATTTCGAAATACTTCTAGACTAGATGACTTGTAGATGTTCTTGCCTGTAATTGATTAATTTAAGAGGATGAATATTGAGGTTTTTCATCAAGAATAAGATCATGTCTTGTAAAGATTGATTTCGATTGGATATTCTTATTGTATCGATTGTTAGAATGAGGTGAATATGTTGGTGATGAACATATTGAGACGAAGGACTCTTGTAGGAGGAACAACTTCATGGGAGAATTGAAATTTTATTAAATTTATGAATTAAACCTTGAAACCCGCTTGAATACGTTTTCCCTTGAAAAGATGTTACCTTTGATAGGAAACTATAGAGAAGCCGAACTGTATATTAGAGTTGATAATCACGGTTGGAGTATTGAATTATTGATGAATTGAATATCTTTGAATTTCATAAACGTCGTCAAATTATCCCCTTTCTTACCGTTCGATCATCATGATGTAGGTTGAAAGTCCGACTAAGTGTTCTCCGGATTGTTGAACCATCAAAAACCGACCATACTCAGGATGATTAATTCAATCATATCGTAGGAACGTTAGATGCTCGTGTGTTAGTTACGAATACACAAGTTGGACTTTTCGTTATTTCTTTTGTATAAAGTCCGAGTTTTGCAAGTGGTTGATTGAAGCGACATCCTTCGAGTGTGTTGCTTTCGTCGAAAGTATTTAATCCTTGTCATCATTCTAAGCAAGTACTTTAATTATATTTTCCATTTTAATGTCATTCATATTATCATGCATATATGTGTCGTTGTTGTTTTCCACCACGTGTTGGTCCGATGGGGTCATCTTTGGATCTAGGCAGTGAACACTGGATCACGGATTACCATATGTATGTTGAGATTGTCATGTTGAGTAATTCATTGTAGGTCTTCTCGTAGGAGAAGTTTGTAAGTTGTTATTATTATTCATTAAATTATTTATAACCTCCTGTTGTAAAATTATCGTACTTGTACTAACATTATTTTGCTAACCACTTCAGGGATGTGTTGGGAATAGTGCCCTAGGACATTCGATGTGCCTAGATTTGTAATTGTCACAATTAATAAAGTTATTTGATATCATCTATTTATCGTTGATTATTTTAATGTGTGCATGTTTTAATATTATAATAATTGAATAATAGTTATTCACGAATAATAAGATTATTAATGTCCCTGGTCCAATCACGTAGAGTGAAGACAAAAGTGATTAATATACTAGTATAAGTTTGATTGATAAACATCGAATAATTATGCGCATGGTATGAATCAAACTTATGGGTATTGGTTGGAGAACGCAATACTAGACAGACTCACATTGAGATCACTACATGGAAATGTCATAAGTGAATCTCAATATAACAGTATCAATAAATCCTTGAACTTGAGATTATCAGAGAGTCCGACATGATAACTGATATGCCTTGATGTAATCCAATGTCATATGAAACATGGTGATCATAAAGGTTAGCGATCGGGATTAGTGGAAGTCATGTAGAGGGCAATGAAAAATCAAGATGGGGATTTGTCCCTCTCTTTAGGTAGAAAGATATCTATTGGTCCCCTCGATAAGTAGGACAGAAGTAAATACGTAATCATTCTCAAATGAAGAGTTATTCGATGCAATCAGTCTACTTAAGATCGAGAAAGCATTTGAACATAATAAGTATGACGGTTTCCATGACTTAGTTCAAACATGATATCGCGCGACAAAGGGATTTAACATGTTAAATGGTGTAATGGATTACAAACTTATATTATTTGGGTAGTCATAATGTCTTGCTATAGACCACTTATTCTCATTTAATAAGGTATTAAATGATTGCCAACATAATATAAGCCGAACCGAAAACTCACGCCCAAACGGCGAATCATCAATATAGAACACAACAATACATTACCCGAAGGTAACCCAAACCAACGCTGAAATAAATACGAATCACAATGCCCGAAGGCTCCAACGGAAATACCGATACATCACAATGGCCTGAAAGCCCTCAGCCGAAGCTGTCAATCATCACAATAGCCTGAAAGCCGAACAACCCGAAGCTGTATATCATCACAATGTCTTGAAAGCCGAAACAGCCCGAAGTTGTATATCATCACAATACGGATCTCAAAGAAACAAACCTGACTATCGGACATACCCCGCGGCGTATGAACAACCAGTCGCAAATCGTCGGACATATCCAATACAACATGGACTATGAACGACCAAAACAATATGGCTCAAGAGGGACATCACAGTACGCCCGATCTGAAAATGTGTCCGTGCACATGTCCATCCCGTTTACAGAATCCAGAATATACGTGGGACAATGTACCTAATTAGCCTCATGAACTACGTCTCGTGTGCACGGTCCAATGCGGAAACATCCACGCATGACCATCGTGTGCCTGGCTAAAAATCCTACACAATAACCAATTGGCACGCAAATATGATTCCAGATATGTCACGATGCAACATGACAACGAACTCAAAGGATAACACAACCAATACGGATCATACGACTCACCAAGTGAACGATGACACACGAATAATGAAAGATCGACACGACCAACAATATTCAAAACAACCATCCTGGGATCAAAATCCCTAAGGACCGATTAACACAAACAACAATCACAGCACAACAATCCGGGAAATCCTCAACCTTCAACGATCACAAAAACTACAGAGTTTACAAGAATAATAGTGTGCTCCCGTGAGTCGGCCAACACGACAATAATAACTCAATGGATGGGAACTATCCTCGACAGTCCCAATTCAATACTTCGATTACCGTAGAATGGCCAATAGATTACAACGATACAACGAATGGGAATGTTTTCGACAGTCCCAATTCAATACATCGATTACCTTCAGGACGGTCAATCCAAATCGCACATTCTCGAAGTGACCGATTCCCAAGAATACCAAGCTAAAAACAAAACGATTAAGAAAAATACAAGAAGAGTGAGAGGACTTACAAGTACCGGTTGCACTGTGATGACGGCAAAGTAGTGATACTGCAGGCAAACGATGACTCAATCGACCCAAACGACCGACAGCCTAGGTATCCATAAACCTAAGCTCCGATACCATATTCTGTAACACCCCCAAGTTATTCAGGGAATTTTACAGCGCCGTGAGCCTCGCCGTGGGACCCACAAGGATAAACATGCGCGGAACTATAAATTTGACCGAGAAGGTCTACATACAATGGAATGAATAACAATACAAAGGGTATCCAAAAACCTATCCAATGTATCCAAAGACATCACAACACAAATCAATACCTCGGCAAACACAGGCCGGAACATCAAGGAAAATGGAAAACAATACTCGAGTATTCGATAACCATTCCAGTACAACAACACTGAATGGAGAAACACAAAATATAACCGGGGGGAAGACACAGTATCACACTTGCCCATCATCTTCATGCTGACCCGATACCTGCATGTCCGCTCTCCTGGAACCTGAAATACATAAAAAGTATTTCCCCCATAAAGGGGTTAGCCGTCGAATAGCTAGTGCAAGTTTATCAAGTATGAAACACAATACTCCTCGACAATAAAGTAAATGTAACCGTCAATTCATCAATTCAAGACTAGTATTCCGGAATAACTAAATCTCATAGCATCACATCAATACATATATGAATACCGTGGAACCGCACCAGAGGCTACGGAACCCTTAGAGGACTCGTCGGTCCATCCCAGAGTGGTTCGTTCATATCATCCGTGGAATCGCACCAATAAGCTACGAAACCCTCAGGGGACCCATCGGCCCGCCCTAGAGTGGATATAAATAATCATGCCATAAATATATCTTACTTTCAAAGTCGAGAACTTACAATCATAAATATATACTTGCCTTGAATAATTGACGACGCAACGAACGGAAAGGAAAATCACCGACGAATGCTAGGAACCAACGAAACCGAACCTAACGATTCGAAGAATACAATCAAAACCATTTCTAAACGAATACGGAATTGAAATACACCCAAAACCCCGCATATGATTCATGTATATTCGTATAAAAACGACAACGAGGGCGGACCACAACCAAACCCTCTCGATTCCGTAAAAACCACAAAATATACCATGAATCCATAGGGAAACTAAGAATACCAACAAGATTAATCATATTCAACATGAATTAATCAACAAAACGGAACGAGTCGGACAAAAACGCGAAAACCCCCAAATCTTCCCAAAAGTAGGGTTCTAAAGATCTAACCTTGATTCGCTGGATCAAGGGATGTTATAGGATGATTGATCGACGTTAGAAACTCAAGAACTTCGTGAATTGATAGTTGAACAACATCTCTACATGTTCTCCAAGCCCCAGCCGCGGAAAGGAAATGAGAGGAATGAGAGAAATGGGTGTAAACCCGTCAGCTTGATCATATATATACTGCCCAGCAACCTGCAGACCACTTACGGTCGTAACTGGCACACATTATGGCCTTAACCGGCCTTCGTCCGGAAGATGCCCAGCGCCCATACGGCCGTACCCGATCACGCCTTACGGCTGTAACTGGCATTCGTCCGAACACTGTCTGGCACCCGTACGGCCGTAACCGGCAGCCCTTACGGCCGTAACCGGCATTCATCCCGCCAATTCTATCGAACAACCGAACCAAAGTTCACAACACGTCTAAAAAAGTTAAACGGACTTATGGGAAACTCAAAACTGCAATTTCGAACGAGATTCGCAAGAATCGAACTCAAGTGAGGAAAAGTCGTTATGAAGCACAGAACTCAACAAAACGACACCGAAACGAACTCGGATGTCAAAAAGTGTAGAATTAATCATTCTCAGAATGACGAAACGGTCACAACTGAGTCATCAAAAATAGACTCTCGCCAAAAAAGAAAATTACCGGAAATCGAAATTGGAGATATTACAATTATGTGGTGTTTGTTTTGTCGTTCTGAATGGTTGTCCGTTCAGTATACCGAGAGGTCATGGAAATCAGTCGCGCGATCAGGATCATGCTGGTGGAGATGGTATTGGTATTGGTGTTGCTACTTTACTTCAGCGGGTGGCAGACCAGATGACCTATTTGACCCAGGTGGTTCAACGTAACACTACCGTGACCTTGAACGTCGGGTTGACTTAGTGGCTTAGAGAAGTGATTTGTATGCATCCTCCTCGTTTTGTGGGGGTGGGTGATACTTTGGGTTGGGACGGTTGGATTTTCCAATTGGAGAAGATTTTCAAGGCGATTGATTGTCCAGAGGAACAGAGGATTCATATCGCTCAGTTCCTTCTCAATAGTGATGCTGCTAATTGGTGGGAGGCCGTTGAGCCTCAGGATCATGCTGTTACTTGGGAAGAGTTCAAGAAGTTGATGGAAGCAGAGTTCGGTCTGGAGCCGATCCAAGATCCGAGGATCCGAGATTTTTATCTAGCTGAACCGCAGGATATACCCGTGTCGCAGGTTATTATCGATTATAGTCGACAACTCGCTTACGTGAAGGGGCAAGTGAGGACCGAGGGAGACAAAATCCGTCATTTTGATATGCGGATGAGACCAGAGATTCGACAGTACATGTCGGGTTTCACTTATGCTACTTTGAGAGAATATCAGAATTGAGCCATGGCGTACAAGATAGCATCGTTATCTACTGGGCCTTTGCATGAGCCGAAGAGGCATAGGATGTCTGGATATTTTTCGGATAGTGTGGGAGTCGGAAATTCTTCTCATCGAGTTTCGCGTAGTCTTACGGTGAAACCTTCCCTTTCTTCGTTCGGTGGAACCAAGGGTTCCAAGTCATCTTCTTTGACTCCTAGTTGGAGTGGGAGGTGTCTCAATTGCAACATTGTTGGCCATGGACAAGCTAATTGTCCTTCGCAGCCGATTACTTGTTATAACTGTGAACTCGAGGGCCACAGAGTTCAGTACTCTGAAATATATTCCATGAAGTTTCCCAGAATCGTGCTTCGGCAGCGGTATCAAGATCGATTCGTCGGGACCGTTGAGATTTTGTCGTCCATGCTTTGTTGTTTGTGACTTCATCTTTTTTTTTAAGTTTTGGGCGAAACTTCTTTCTAGAGGGGTAGAATGTAATGCCCGTGATTTTCTCTTTCGGTAATTTTTTATTTTTGGCATTTTTCTAATTTCTAGGACTCGCTTGCGAGCATTTTGACATTTGGATAATGTTTTGTTCTGCGTGTTTGGTCACCCGAGTTTGTTTCGGGGCTGTTCTACCAGAATCCATGTTTTGAGCGACTTTTTCTGCTATTTCGTTCATTACGTGTGATGGTGGTTCAAAACTATGATTTCTTATTTCCTATAAGTTCGTTTAACTTTGTTAGACATATTGAGAACTTCAGTTTAGTTGTTTGGTGTCATATCGTGATTTTCGGACATTTTGGGTTGTTGTAATTTCCCAAAGTTTGAGGGTAATTACTTCCGTTGTAGTATTTCGAACCGTTGGGTAGTCGGAATCGTGTTTTTTTTAGCGCTTGAGTTCGTCGTTGCGCACTCTATCTTCATCTTGTGTTGGTTTTATCATTTTGCGGTTTCATCGTGCGCGTACTTGACGAGCTGAACTTAGCAGTTTGGAACTGCTAAGTGCCTTACGTACGCTATGCGATGAGCATAACATACGTTAACTTCATGTGCCTTACGTACGTTGAGACCTACTCATAATGTACATAAGGGTCTTTACAGTTTCAGATAGTGAGTTCTGCCCATCGATTACGAACGTAATCTTGTTTGCCTTACGTACGTAAGACTGCTAAGGTACGTTAACCTTCTTCTTTAACGTACGTTATGCTGGCGCAGGTATATATCCCCAGGGGTTGACCGTGTCCGTCTCCATCCTTTCTTCATCCCTCCGCGGTTGTGGCGATTTGTGGGCGATTTGGGGGCGATTTTGGAGTCTTGTAACTCCAAGTTTTCATCTTCCTTGAGTTCTTAGTGTTGATTAACATCATAAATCCGTGTTCTTCGTCTTTGATTCGAGGTAATTGTCTTCAATCCCTTTTCTATGTATTTTCAGAATCTTTAAGATTCGAATTGTTCTTCATGAATCGTGTTGTTGTATATCATCAATCGGTTGTATTGATTCTATTCCTATGATTTGATTCGTATTTCTTATCATATTCGGGTTCGGGTGATGTTCTTGATGTTCTTGGGGAAGTATTGAACCCCAGGTGTTCGATCCTATGTTTCTACAAATTCTTGTTGAGAATTTCGTGTGTTTTGCATCTTCCTTGCTATCGAACTTGTAGTAATTATTTTATTCTTGTGTTTTTGACCTAGCTGGAGGGTTCGAGGGTTTCCCGTGGAGCTTTCCCGTTGCTTCGCATGCTTTGTACTTGAGGCGAGTATCTCGTCTATATTTTTTATACTTTGAGAATGTGAATTGTCGTGAATTTAACGTGGACTTGTTAGTGATTGAACATTGAACCATAATTTACTTTCAAAGGAATATGTAATTTCTATGAAGGTCAATACGAACGTAAACTTGAGTTTCATGAAGAATGATAACAACCATTTCATGTGGTCTTTTGCTTAATACGGTTCTAGAACTGAGTAGTTATCCAAGGAATTGTGACATCGCAGAATATATGTATTAAGAATAATAGCCTTTTTCCTAAATGATGTTGTCATGTGAATGTTGTGCCTTTGTGGAGGTGTGTGATGAGTTAACTTATATTTTACGTGTTTGCGATTGTGGTATTGTATCTTTGTTGTTGTGTGTCTTAGTGAATTGAGATGTTATCCGGGTAGGGACCGTGAGGCCTCCGGCGGCGCGTGCTTGCGAGTACGGCCAGTTGATACGATATGACCATAAGGTTATCAATTCGGGTAGGTCTAGAGGGGGCTCCGAGAATCGTCACTTGCGAGTGCGATGTCACGATAACTTATGGGCGTGTTGAATGATGTTATCCAGGTAGGGACCCGTGAGGCCTCCGGCGGCGCGTGCTTGTGAGTACAGCCAGACGATACAATTTGACCATAAGGTTATCTAATCGGGTAGGTCTGGAGAGGGCTCCGAGAATCACCACTTGCGAGTGCGATGTCAAGATAACTTATGGGTGTGTTTGAGTTTGTTTACGATAGCTAATCCGGGTGGGTCCCATCGAGGCTACGGAGGCGATTTGAGTGTTTGATTTTATATCTCTGAATTGTGAACGCTTGAATCTTGGATCCCGGTTATATTGGTGAATTTGGTTTCGTCTTTGAGGCTTGGTTGAGAACTGAATCATTTATATGATTTTGAAAGAAAACCCTCTTGAAAAGAAGAATTATAAATCTTTTCATGATTTTACACTGAGACCCCTAACATCTTAAATTATTCTTTTTTGAAGTTATTCTTATGATCCTTCCTAATGGAAACTGTTTTCGAAAAGAATTTAGACTCGGGGATCGTGTTGCTACCTTGTCGAGAGGTTATTTTCATAACGGATGTATTATTGATGTATACCTTTATAGCTTGGTTACTTGCTAGCGATTTCCATCACTAACCCCTCATTGGGGACTAGTTATATTCTTTTCAGGTGTCCTGGTTGGAGAGAACAACCACAGGATCGGCTTGGAGGATAATGTAAAGCAGCGATACTAGTCACAGTTGTAGTCGGTTGTCCGTCAGTGATCTGTTGGTCTGATTGTTATCTCTAGCTTCTTTGTCATCCTTAAGAGGATGGACATGTTGTGTAATATGTGATCGAGTTGTATTTTGGTTTATCAGTTGTATTTCTATATTGTGTTTTGAGAGACCTAATCGATCTACGGTTTTATGTTTTGGCCGAGTTGACCACGTGGGGGTTTTGTTTTGTAGTCTCCTGCCTGGTAGATCGTTTCGGAAAGGGTTCTACAGCGTGTAATATTCCTGAGCAGATTAGGGGTGTTACACATGAGCTGCGAATCTGAAAAGATCAAGTAACAGACATATTTGTTAATAAGGCTAGCTGTAAATTCGAAGATGGGCGATGTTGTGTCCAGAATTTCCGTCTCTTTAAAGCAAATTCGCCCCCACCGCAGTGTATAACATCTGCCTCCCAGGATAAAACAACATCTCGATGCGTTGACAAATCGATCACCGCATCCTCAGCGAACTAGAATAAAACCTGAACTATCACCGACGCGACCGAATATATGAAGAGAAATTTGTTCGAAAAAAACTCGGAAATTCGACTCGAAGAAAAACGAACGGAAATTTTATCTCTAAAATTCGAACCCCTCACATATGTATTTATAGGAGAAGATGAGAGAGAGACATGTGTTGGAGGAACTCTAATTAGGATTGTTCTCTTCAATACTTATCCTAATCTATTAATATATTAGTTCGATAATTATCAAATAAATATATTAATTCGATAATTATCAATTAATTTGATATTTATCCTAATATGAAAATTCGGATTTTATGATTGAGGCGGTTTAGCAAAATAAATTTTTGCCAAATAAAATTGCTGTGAAAAGATAACTTCGAGACGCTGAGACATTTTGCCCAAATTACCCTTCGACCCGAGCCAAGCCGAGCCGTGCCGAGATGAGCCGGCCGACCATACGGACGGCGGCGGCGGCACGCACGTGTGTGTGTGCACACGAGGGGCTCCTAGTCACACATCCACTCATATCTCACTTTTGAACAAGAGTTTGTCCACATCTCCTTATATACTCACAATTTTCCCTTCTTTTTCCAATGTGAGATAAAATCCCAAGACCCATATCTAAAGGGTTCACTTTGGAACATTGTACCTCATCCATACCTCAATCATTTTGAGTGTTCTTATATGTTTTGGAAACCTCGTACGGAGTACTACATATTCCAACTAAGTCCCGACTTTAACTCATAGTCGAGACCAGTCAAAATTGCCTCTCAAGTGGGCTGCTCAAAACAGCCCCATAATTCCTCTTTTTCCAACAATCCCCCACATGAATGATATTGATGGTCCAACAGCAGACGTGAGAGACAAAGTTTGACTTGGTGATAGTTACTGCAGTTAGGCATTGCATAGGATAGGTAGAGTATGCTCCTTGAACCTTCCCTCGAAAAGATATATTATCCTTACTGGCTAGACAATATGACTAGATGATTTTTAACTTGTAACGCCCCCAAATACCATTGGGTTATTACAGTGCTGTGGACCCCACACCAAGAGATCCACCAGGTGAACATGACTAAAACACATCAAATTAACCAACAAGGGAAATCACCGTCCCTACTATGATATCCGACACAATATTCTGATAAGGAATTTCAACGACAATGATGGGCCTACATGGCCAAGAATGAACATACAACAACATCCACGAGCCTTGCTCGGGTAATACATAATGACATCAATTGACAAACCGGAGAACACTCCAATTGGCTGACCAACATGAATACAGAACAACTCAGGACTAGTATCGCTCGAATGCCTCGTCACCATCGTCATGCCCCTGTGTCTCAACTCTCTCCTCGCAAGCACCTGAAACATGAAAACATGTTCCGCCCCCACGGGGTCAGTCATCCAGATAATGAACATCAAATACATGTACAACATGATATGCATCCAAAGGCAGAATAAACGATACAACAATGGTAATACGAGATGCTCACAAACCAAGGTAAGAACCGAGCATCCGTGAAACACTATGCCCACGGCATATGATCAATACCTGCTCAACAGGTTAGGACATAAGTGCCCAACGGCGAATCATCAATATAGAACACCACAATGAATTACACGAAAATGAACCAAACCAGAACTGAATTAAATATGAATCACAATACCCGAAGGCTCCAACGAAATTACCAAGACATCATAAAGGCCTGAAAGCCGCTCAGCCGAAGCTTTCAAATATCGCAATCACCTAAAAGTTACTCAGCCGAAACTGTCAATCATCACAATGGCCCGAAGCCAAAATAGCCTAATGTTGTATCAATGAGGGCTAAAGCCACAGCACGAAGTCGTATCACAATGAGGGCCGAAGACTAAGCCGTATCACAATGAGGGCCGAAGCCACGACACGAAACCGTATCACAATGAGGGTCGAAGCCACGGCACTAAGCCGTATAACAATGAGGGCCGAAGCCACGGCACGAAACCGTATCACAATGAGGGCCGAAGCCACTACACGAAGCCGTATCACAATGAGGGACAAAGCCACGGCACGAAGCCATATAACAATGAGGTCATCCAATGACCGTGACCTGCTGAATTGCAGGTGCTGGGAAACCAACCGCGAAGGTTCAAGCCCCAGACTTACCCATAATGAGATCACCCAGTGACCATGACCTACTGAACTGTAGGTGTTGGGAAACCAACCGCGAAGGTTCATGCCCCAAGCTTACCCATCAAGCACTAGCCAAGACTAAGCCTCCACAACACAATTAATCAAAAATGGCAATGATCCCAAGATTACCAAATTCACAAGAATGATAGTGTGCTGTCTTGAGTCGGCCAACACGACAACAATGACTCACGGATGGGCATAGTCCTCGGCGGTCCCAATTCAATACCTCGATTACCTTAGAATGGCCAATTGATAACAATGATACGAAGGATGGGAACTATCCGCGATAATCCCAATTTAATAACTCGATTGCCTTAGAATGGTCAATCGATAAAAATGATACAACGAATGCCTCAGCACCTTTAATCAGTTTCCGATGACAAAGAGGAGAAACAAATACGTCAATGCCTTTAATTGGCCAATACAACATCAATAGCAAAATGCCAACATCAATAACAATAATTACAACAATGTCTTAAATCGACATCAATATTGACAACAACAATCGATACATCGGTACCGCGAACCGGCTATCGACAATGATATTAACAACAAGTATCTCAATGCCTTGAACTGGCAGTTAGCGAACAACATTAATCATTTGGCATAATTGCCGAAGAGTATCGTATCAAACGACCCCTCAATATCAACGAAATTCATGAAGAGACTACGTCTCGGAATGATACAACACATCATATATATATGATAACATTAATATCATTGACTAGTACAAGTATAAAACTTGCCTCAAATCGACGGCGAGAAAGTCCTTCCACGATCAACGTCCTTAATGGAATTTCGGACAACCTTGAATAACACAATTACCAACGATTCGCTTAATATACATATCCACGTACAGTCATAAACAAATAAAAAGGTCGATACAATACTACCCAACTCATTGGGGCAATTTAACAAACACATTGTAAATAATCTTCCATTGTTTACAACCAATCCCAAATATATCGAAAACCAACCTCCAAATGAGTGATCCAATCCAACAAAACATCTTTAAAACACTCAATAATCCAAACGGAAGAAACAAAACGAGATTCCAACAACATCTAATCGAAACCCCCAATTACAAAATTAACATTCAAAGTGTTCTTGAATAATCCTCCAACAATCCAATGATAATTCATAAAAACTCATAATCATACATATATGTAATATCCGCATTTTTTCCTTCCTCTTAATATTCTCATTTTGGTGTATTTTCGTTTTTGGGCAACTAGCTTGTAAATGTATTGACATTTTGAGGATATTTAATATTGGACTTTTTGTCGTTCGAGCTTGTTTCGGACTCGTTTTACTCGATTTGGTGTTTCATGTTGTTTTCGTCGCTATTTCGGGTATTCTCATAAATCGTCATTCGGAACCGCCGTTTCGGGGTTGCCGAGGATCCATCTCATGTTATTATGCGTGTTGTGAACTTTTGTTTGGTGTTCCGACCATGTATCGTACATTTCGGATGTTTCGGGCCGTTTTGTAATTTCCCAAAGTTTTGGGAAAATTTCGTTTGTTGTTGTTTTACCGAACCTTTGGGTAGTCGGGAATATGTTTTCCTTCAACACTTAAGTTTGTCGTTTTGAGTCCTTTACGTTCGTACCATCGTGACTTGTTCACCGTTATATTTCGATTTTTCATTTCGGTTCCTTCCTTGTCAGTGGTTGGCCTGTACTCCGCAGCATGTTGCCATTACGTACGTAATGCATGTTGCCATTACG
Source organism: Orobanche coerulescens (assembly GCA_033398695.1). NCBI lineage: Eukaryota > Viridiplantae > Streptophyta > Magnoliopsida > Lamiales > Orobanchaceae > Orobanche > Orobanche coerulescens. The sequence continues at coordinate 135,557,135 of CM065817.1, forward strand.
TACGTAACGGTTGTGTGTAAAGTAGTACAGGGAATTCCGCAATTTTCATTACGTACGTAAGCCTGGGATAACTTACGTACGTAATACAACTTACGTACGTTAGCATGTGGTGGCTAACATACGTAACGAGGCCTGGGTTTATAAACCCAGGAGTTGGCCGATTTCGGTCATTTTTCATCCTTCTCCCCTCCTCCGACTCGTGGGCGATTTTCTTGGTGTTTTCCAGTGATTTGAAGCTTAGCAACTCCGAGCCATCATCTTCTTTGAGTTTTTGGAGTATTTTATCAACATCTAATCGTGTTCTTCGTCTTTAATTCGAGGTAAACTCCTAAAACCTTCTTTTAGGTAATTTGGGGTTTTTCACGTTTTCGTCCGATTCGTTCCGTATGATAGATTAATTCATAATGAATATGATTAATCTTGTTGGTATTGTTGGTTCTCCTACGGATTCATGGTATATTTCGTGATATTTTTGTAATCGAGAGGGTTTGGTTGTGGTCCGCCCTCGTTGTTGTTGTTATACGAATATACATGAATCGTAGGCGGGTTTTCAGGTGTATTCAAATTCCATATTCGTTAGGATTGGTGGTGATTGTGTTCTTCGAATTGTTAGGTTCGTAATTATCGGTCCCCAGCATTTGTTGGCGTCTTTCCTTCCATTCGTTGCGTCGTCTATTATTCAAGGCAAGTATTTTTGGAAACCTTTATGCTTAACATGAAATGGTAATGTATATTGTGTGTGCTTTACTCACCTTGGGAGGGTCCGACGGGGCCTCGGGGGAATCTATGACTTCACTCTGGATTCACGAGTTTGTTTCGCTAGCCAGCTCGGGAGGGTCCTTTGAGGCCTCGGGTGGGATTCATGGTGGCGTCCTGGTCCTAGGCGATGCCTGTGCGTGATTTGTTTTATAAAGTGTCCAGCTTGGGAGGGTCCTTAGAGGCCTCGGGTGGGATTCATGGTGGCGTCCTGGTCCTAGGAAAATTGATTGATTGATTGTTTGTTTCCAGAAAAGACATGTCTGGTTTTTTTTTTTTTTGAAATGATATTGGTGCATGTACTATGAAATGTGTAAGCGACTGGTTTGCCTTGATTACTTGTACTAGTGTAATTTCTAACCCCTCTGGGGACCCGTTGTGGGGAAATTCTTGTTATGGATTTCAGGTTATGATCATTCGGACGAGTGAGCGCTGGGACAGTACGAGGATGTTGGCCAGGGTCATTGACATATGCGTTTGAGTCCTTTTATTTCCATTATTCCATTCGATATGGTTGTTGTCCACTTTTGAAACTTATAGATTGTACTCGCGAGTACTTAGGTTTTTCTGTTCGGATTAAGATTTGTATTCGTCAAGTCATTTATGTTTGCCATTGTTGATTATTCCGCCTGTTGTAGCGGGCGTGTGATTTGATTTTCAATTGGATAATGTGTATTTTTACTGTGGTAAATTGTGTCTAGCTTGGTGGGTCCCATGTAGGGGTCCACGGCACTGTAATATACCCTGAATATCTCGGGGGTGTTACAGAAAATGGTATCGGAGCGCTGTAGGTTTATGGATACCTAGGCTTGTCAGTTATTTGGGTCTAGTTGTGTTTTGTTTTGCATATTGTCACACCGCTGCCAGCATCTCGGTACTTCCAGTGCTAGTAAGTTTTCTTATTCGGTCCTTTGTTTTCTTGCATTGTATTTCCGCTTCTTGAATCGTAGTTGCGTTTTCCTCCCTTACTCATCATCAATATACTTCTGTTATCTCTTAACACCAGTATGGATGCCAGAGGAAACCGTGGTCGTGGTCGTGGTCATGGACGCGGCCGAGGACGTGGGGCAGCCGGCGGGGCGGCCACATCGCATTCTTTAGGAGCCAGCAGTACCGGTGACCGTCATAGTCATGCTTCTTCTCAGGAGCGCGCCGACCTTGGTATTGCGGACGTTATGCAGCAAATGGTAAAGCAAATGGTGGCTATAGCTCAGGTGGTTCAGAACCCGGACCAGGCCCATGCTAATCGGGGCGGAGTAGACCGTTGGCTCCAAGATGTCATCAAGATGCATCCTCCTCAGTTTTCGGGAGCATCAGACCCGATCGGCTGGGAGGGGTGGGTCAAGGAGATATCTAAAGTCTTCATTGCCACCAACTGTCCCGATGACCGTAAAGTCCCTATTGCCCAGTACTTTCTCACTGGGGACGCTAAGGATTAGTGGGAGGCCGTTGGGCCCAAAGATCATGTTGCTTCATGGGCCGAATTTCAGGAATTGATGGAAACTAAATATTGCCCGTGGCTGGTTAGACAGGCTCGAGTCCATGCCTTCTATGATGCTCAACCTCAGGATATTCCCATATCCCAAGCTATTGCCGATTTTAACAAGGAGTTGGGTTATGTGAAGACCCAAGTTGTCGAGGAGAGCGACAAAATTTTTCATTTCTACAGACGGATGAAACTGTCGATTCGGGACTACATGTCTGGACTTGTCTGCACTACCCTGAAGGATTATCAGAGTCGAGCTCTTGCCTATTATATGTCGGTGACGGCCAGTGCGGCGGTTCGGGAGAGTAAGAAACAGAAATCCACCGGAAATTTCTCGGGTCATAAGGGTGGACGTCAGCAGAAGTCTCAGTCTGCGAATATTCCTGGAGGTAATTCGGCTCGTTTCTCTAGGGGCTATCGAGGTACTGCCAGTGCCTATGTTCGGGATACCAAATGCTTTAACTGTGGCGAGCCGGGCCATCGGAACCTGGAGTGTCCTCGTCCGCCTTTGATTTGTCATACTTGTGGTCAGTCGGGCCACAAGGCTTCCTTTTGTGAGCGGGCAAGACGGCTTCTTGGTGCTCAGACTTCTTTTCCAGCACCTATGGAGCCGAGTGTGAATCAGGGCTCATTTGTTCCACAGCCTCCGCTGGGTGCCGGTCGAGGGAGAGGTCGGGGTTAGCCCGCTAGAGGGGGAGCTTCCAGTGTTGGCTCCGCCCCTCTACGTATCTATGAGATGAGAAGGGCCGATGATCCAGCGGCCACTGTGGCGATAGGTACCGTTCATATCCAATCACATCCTATCAGTGTGCTTTTTGATTTGGGTGCTACGCATTCGTTCATTTCTCTGGAGTGTGTGCGCCGTTTGAGTCTTGACTGCTTATCACCATGCGATCCTTTCATCGTTAAACTTCCTAGAGGTGATAGAATCATCGGTGATCGAGAGGTCCGGGACTGTTCTGTGTTTATTTGTGAGAGGGCTTGGCTCTCTAATCTTATTGTTGTGGGTATTGAGGGTGAGGATTTGATTCTCGGGGATGATTGGCTCGAGCGGCATGGTGCAATCATGAACTACCACACGAGGATCATTACCATGCTAGCCGAGGACGGCACTGAACACTCTTTCGCGGGGCGAAAGAGAAACCAGAAGTTTGTTATTAACGCCTTGAAGGCGATGAGACTCCTGCGAAAGGGGTGTACTGGTTATTGGTGCTATGCCTTGAAGGCGGAGGATGGTGGAGTCGAGCTTTCGTCGATTCCAGTCGTTAGTGAGTTTCCTGATGTATTTCCTGACGAGTTACCGGGATTGCCACCGGATCGTGAGGTTGAGTTTGCTATAGAGTTAGAGCCGGGCGCGGCTCCGATTTTGAAGGCGCCGTATCGCATGGCACCTTCAGAGATGGCCGAGCTGAAGAAGCAATTGAGTGAGCTTCTTGAGTCAGGTTATATTCGACCGAGCGCTTCGCCTTGGGGTGCACCGGTTTTGTTTGTTCGGAAGAAGGATGGTTCATTGCGTTTGTGTATCGACTATCGCAAACTAAACAAGGTGACCATCAAGAACATGTATCCTTTACCGAGGATTGACGACTTGTTCGATCAGTTGTAGGGGGCCGCGGTATTCTCGAAGATTGATTTGAGATCGGGGTACTATCAGCTCCGGGTGAGGGAGTCCGATGTGCCAAAAACAGCTTTTCGGATGAGATACGGATATTACGAGTTCGTAGTTATGCCTTTCGAGTTAACTAATGCGCCAGCGGTGTTCATGCAGTTGAGGAACAAAGTCTTTATCGAGTATTTGGATAAGTGTGTCGTCGTCTTCATTGACGATATTCTTATCTATTCGAGGAATGAGGAAGAGCATGCCCATCATTTGCGGATAGTGTTAGACATTTTGAGGACCGAGCAACTCTATGCGAAGTTATCGAAATGTGAGTTCTGGCTGAAGGAAGTGATGTTTTTGGGTCACGTGATTTCAGCCGAGGGAGTTCGAGTGGATCCGCAGAAAGTTGAGGCAGTGTTGGATTGGGCACCGCCCAAGAATGTGAAGGAGATCCGTAGTTTCTTGGGTCTGGCCGGCTACTACCATAGGTTCGTCGAGGGTTTCTCTAAACTGGCTCAGCCGCCATACGCTTGCTCCGTGTTCCGAGAAGTTCGTCTGGAATGACGAGAGACAGTCGAGTTTCGAGGAGCTGAAGAGGTGTTTGACTTCAGCCCCGGTTTTAGCGTTGTCGTGTGGCAACGAGGGTTTTGCTGTTTATAGTGATGCTTCGGGTCAGGGTCTTGGGTGTCTATTGATGCAGCACGACAAGACCATTGCATATGCGTCGAGACAGTTGAGGCCGTATGAGCTTAACTACCCTACTCACGATTTGGAGTTAGTGGCAGTCGTTTTTGCGCTCAAGATTTGGCGCCACTATCTTTTTGGCTCTGCATGTCAGATTTTTACCGACCATAAGAGTCTGAAATACATTTTTACTCAGCGGGAGTTGAATATGAGGCAGAGGAGGTGGTTAGAGTTGATTAAGGATTATGACCTCGAAATCCTTTATCATCCTGGCAAGACGAACATCGTGGCCGACGCCTTGAGTCGGAAACGAGTCTCATTGCAAACACTCGAGATCCTTACGTCTCATGCCGAGCTTCAGCGGGATTTGATTGAGTGGAGTGTTGAGATTTCGTTGCCCGGAGCCGTATGGCGACTTTGTGCTTTAGAGATTTCGTCGTCTCTGATCGACGAAATTAAGCTGAAAGAGCTGGAGGATCCGATGATTGTGCAAATCCGAGAGAATGTTCTTAAGGGAAAGTCTTCTGGGTTTGTGATTCATGAAGATGGTGTGTTGAGGTTCCAGATTCGGCTTTATGTACCGAACGACTTGGATTTGAGACAGAGTATTTTACGTGAGGCCCATGCTACGCCTTACTCCATTCATCCTGGTTCGAGTAAGATGTACAAGGTCCTGAGGAGGAATTTCTGGTGGAATGATATGAAGGAGGAGGTCGCACAGTTTGTAGCGAGATGTTTAACTTGCCAGCAGGTCAAAATCGAGCATCAGCGACCAGCCGGGTTATTGCAGTCACTTCCCGTTCCGGAATGGAAATGGGAAGACATATCTATGGACTTCATTACGAGTTTGCCGAGATCGAGATCGGGCATGAATATGGTTTGGGTCATTGTTGATCGCCTGACCAAGTCAGCATATTTTCTGGGCATCAAGGATACTTGGGGCCCGGAGAAATTGGCTCGTGTGTTTATTGCGCAGATTGTGAGGCTTCACGGTACTTCGAAGTCTATTGTTTCGGGTCGTGATGGCCGTTTTGTATTGCATTTCTGGCAAGCGGTGCATAAGGCATTGGGTACTCGGTTGCGTTTGAGTACCTCTTTTCATCCTCAGTCAGATGGACAGTCGGAACGCACTATCCAGACCTTTGAGGATATGTTGCGTGCTTGTGCTCTCGACTGGAGTAGCGACTGGGAGGAGCATTTGCCATTGATCGAATTCACGTACAACAATAGTTGGCACGCGTCGATTCAGATGGCACCGTATGAGGCGCTTTATGGGCGGCATTGTCGATCGCCGATTTGTTGGAAGGAAGCATCCGATTTGGTCGGGACCGAACTGGATATTATCCTAGAGACGAGGCGGAAGGTGGATTTGATTCGAGAACGGATGTTGACCACTCAGAGTCGACAGAAGTCGTATGCCGACGTCCATCATCGACCTTTGGAATTCGAGGTGGAGGACCACGTTTTTCTTAAGGTGTCGCCGACGAAGGGAGTTTTTCGCTTCGGGAAGAAGGGAAAGTTGAGTCCGAGATTTATTGGACCCTTTGAGATTCTCAAGCGAGTCGGTGAGTTGGCATACCGTTTGGCGCTACATCCGGCCTCGAGTCACGTTCATAGCGTTTTCCATGTTTCGCAGCTGAGGAAATATGTTCCGGATCCTAGTCATGTCATCGACTTTGGCGAGATCGATATTGCCGAGGACATTACCTTCGAGGAGCGTCCCTTGAAGATTTTGGAGCACCGTGAGAAGCGACTGAGGCATAAGACCATTCCTTTGGTCAAAGTGCAATGGTCGAGACATGGCGTCGAGGAGGTAACTTGGGAAACCGAGGATAGCATGCGTGCTAAGTACCCCGAGTTGTTTATTTCTTAAGTTTCGGGACGAAACTTGTTTTTAGAGGGATAGAATGTAATATCCGCATTTTTTCCTTCCTCTTAATATTCTCATTTTGGTGTATTTTCGTTTTTGGGCAACTCGCTTGTAACCGTATTGAAATTTTTAGGATATTTAATATTGGACTTTTTGTCGTTCGAGCTTGTTTCGGACTCGTTTTACTCAATTTGGTGTTTCATGTTGTTTTCGTCGCTATTTCGGGTATTCTCGTAAATTGTCGTTCGGAACCACCGTTTAGGGGTTGCCGAGGATCCATCTCATGTTATTATGCGTGTTGTGAACTTTTATTTGGTGTTTCGACCATGTATCATACATTTCGGATGTTTCGGGCCGTTTTGTAATTTCCCAAAGTTTTGGGAAAATTTCGTTTGTTGTTGTTTTACCGAACCTTTGGGTAGTCGGGAATATGTTTTCCTTCAACACTTAAGTTCGTCGTTTCGAGTCCGTTACGTTCGTACCATCGTGACTTGTTCACCATTATATTTCGATTTTTCGTTTCGGTTCCTTCCTTGTCAGTGGTTGTCCTGTACTCCCCAGCATGTTGCCATTACATACGTAACGGTTGTGTGTAGAGTAGTACAAGGAATTCTGCGATTTTCGTTACGTACGTAAGCATGGGATAACTTACGTACGTAATACAACTTATGTCCGTTAGCATGTGGTGGCTAACGTACGTAACGAGGCCTGGGTTTATAAACCCAGGAGTTGACCGATTTCGGTCATTTTTCATCCTTCTCCCCTCCTCTGACTCGTGGGCGATTTTCTTGGTGTTTTCCTGCGATTTGAAGCTTAGCAACTCCGATCCATCATCTTCTTCGAGTTTTTGGAGTATTTTATCAACATCTAATCGTGTTCTTCGTCTTTAATTCGAGGTAAACTCCTAAAACCTTCTTTAAGGTAATTTGGGGGTTTTCACGTTTTCGTCCGATTCGTTCCGTATGATAGATTAATTCATAATGAATATGATTAATCTTGTTGGTATTGTTGGTTCTCCTACGGATTCATGGTATATTTCGTGATATTTTTGTAATCGAGAGGGTTTGGTTGTGGTCCGACCTCGTTGTTGTTGTTATACGAATATACATGAATCGTAGGCGGGTTTTCGGGTGTATTCAAATTCCGTATTCGTTAGGATTGGTGGTGATTGTGTTCTTCGAATTTTTAGGTTCGTAATTGTCGGTCCCTAGCATTCGTCGGCGTCTTTCCTTCCGTTCGTTGCGTCGTCTATTATTCAAGGCAAGTATTTTTGGAAACCTTTATGCTTAACATGAAATGGTAATGTATATTATGTGTGCTTTACTCACCCTGGGAGGGTCCGACGGGGCCTCGGGGGAATCTATGACTTCACTCCGGATTCACGAGTTTGTTTCGCTAGCCATCTCGGGAGGGTCCTTTGAGGCCTCGGGTGGGATTCATGGTGACGTCCTGGTCCAAGGCGATGCCTGTGCGTGATTTGTTTTATAAAGTGGCCAGCTCGGGAGGGTCCTTAGAGGCCTCGGGTGAGATTCATGGTGGCATCCTGGTCCTAGGCAAATTGATTGATTGACTGTTTGTTTCCGGAAAAGACATGTCTGGTTTTTTTTTTTTTTTTAAATGATATTGGTGCATGTACTATGAAATGTGTAAGCGATTGGTTTGCCTTGATTACTTGTACTAGCGTAATTGCTAACCCCTCTGGGGACCCGTTGTGGGGAAATTCTTGTTATAGATTTCAGGTTATGATCATCCGGACGAGCGAGCGCTGGGACAGTACGAGGATGTTGGCCAGGGTCGTTGACATATGTGTTTGAGTCCTTTTATTTCCGTTATTCCATTCGATGTGGTTGTTGTCCACTTTTGAAACTTATAGATTGTACTCGCGAGTACTTAGGTTTTTCTCTTCGGATTAAGATTTGTATTCGTCAAGTTATTTATGTTTGCCATTGTTGATTATTCCGCCGGTTGTAGCGGGCGTGTGATTTGATTTTCAATTGGATAATGTGTATTTTTACTCTGGTAAATTGTGTCTAGCCTGGTGGGTCCCATGTAGGGGTCCACGGCACTGTAATATACCCTGAATATCTCGGGGGTGTTACAGTATATCCCTTCATATATCATGATTATAACATCCAAAACATCATACTCCAACTCAAAATAGAAATCTAGGGTTTGAAGAAATTACCTTAGATTTAGGATGAAGAATCCAATTAGATGTTGTTAATCTACACCAAAAACTTGATGAGGATGATAACTCTAAGATTAAAACCAAACCAAACCACACATACCCAGTATATCCTGCTCAGAGCAGTGTCTGGGGAGGGTAAGATGTACGCAGACCGTGCCCCTACTTATTACGGTAGGGAGGCTGTTTCCGTGAAGACCCCCAGCTTAATGCACAACAGAATCTTGTGTGCTAAATACAAAAGAAAACATATAATTCGGAGACCATACCTGAGCTCATGGCTTGATCTACATGGGACTTACATAAGCGAAATTTGGCTACTTCACTCCCGATGAACGCTGCTCTAACAAAAGAGAGGTTGGCTCTGCGCACAGCTCCCTGTCAAAAATACACCACACGCAAAGACAATATGATAAAATATACAATAAAAGTAAAAATGCAATGCTCTAGGTCAAAGCTAACCGAGACAACCCAACCCTGAGGCTCTCAACTACAGCACCGCTCCCTACAAAAGAATCCACAACTCTGATCTAGCGCCTCCAAACACACCTATCAATAGTCATGGTCTCGGAAAGGTTTAAGGCCTTCAAATCTAATCTCAGTTGCTCATCCCACGTCCTCCTCGGTCTGCCTCTCCTCCTCTCCCCTACAACTATTAAACTCTCGACCCTCCTCACCGGAGCAGATGCCTGCCTCCTGCGGACGTGGCCAAACCATCTCAATCTCCCTTCCCTTACTTTCGCTGAAATGGGCGCCACTTCCAGCGCGTTCCTGAAAACCCCATTCGCAATTCTATCTAACATTGTGCGACCACACGACCAACATAACATTCTCATTTCAGCCACTTCCAACTTGATCTCAAGCGACTTCTTCATCGCCCAACATTGCAGGTCGGATTGCCGCTCTATAGAATTTATCCTTCAACTTTAGAGGGACTTTCTTGTCGCACAGGACCCCTGTCACTGCTCTCCACCTTAGCCATCCCGCCTTGATGCGATGCGTGACATTATCTTCACACTCACCTTCCTTCTGAATGATCTAACCCAAATACTTGAACTTATCCGTCCGGGGTACGATCTGATCCGCAATCATTACCTCAACATCTTCCTCGTTGGCCTCACCACTAAAGTTACACCAGAGATACTCGGTCTTAGACCGGCTGACACGCAAGCCCTGTGATTCTAACTTAGACCTCCAAAGCTCCAACTTCGAGTTCACCTCCCTCATCGACTCCGCCACTAACACAATGTCGTCAGCAAAAAGCATGCACCACGGATGCCATCTTGAATCCCTCGCGAAATGACGTCAAGGATTAGAGCGAAGAGAAGAGGACTTAGCGCGGACCCCTGGTGTAGCCCTATCTCAACCGAAAAATACTGGGTGTCACCAACTGGGGTCCTAACGCACGTCCTAGCTTGGGAGTACATGTCTTGGATCGCCCTAACGAACGGCAACGACACCCTCCTCTCTACTAGGCTCCTCCAAATAACATCACGCGGAATGCTATCATAAGCCTTCTCTAGATCTATGAACACCATATGGAGGTCCTTACGCCGCTCTCTAAACTTCTCCATAAGGCGTCTGACGAGATGAATGGCCTCAGTCGTGGACCTCCCCGGCATGAAGCCAAATTGGTTCTCTGAGATCTCCACTTCTCTTCTAACCCTGCATTCCACTACTCTTTCCCAAAGTTTGATAGTATGACTGAGGAGTTTAATACCCCTATAGTTACTACAACTCTGAGCATCACATTTGTTCTTGAAAAAAGGCACGACAATACTATGCCTCCACTCTGTCGGCATCTTAGAGCCTTTGAGGTGGATGTTGAACAGCTCTGCTAGCCACTGAACTCCGACTTCCACCAAACAAAGCCACACCTCAATAGGGATCTAATCCGGGCCTACAACCTTAGCTCTACCCATTTTCATTAGGGCACCCTTTACTTCCTCCTTGCTGATGCTCTCACAGGAACTAAACGAACGAGCAGAAGATAGACTAACTCCTTGCACCACCGAGTCACTACCTCTAGCCTCATTGAAAAGTTCGGAAAAATACCTATTCCACCGCTCCTTAATAGCCACATCGTTCACTAACACTTGACCCAAATCATCTTTAATAAACTTAACGGGACCCAGGTCGCGCCGCCCTCTTTCCCTAGCTTTTGCTAGTTTAAAAATAGCATTCGCTCCTTTTTTGGTGTCTAGGTGCTTGTACATCTCCTCGTAAGCCTCACATTTAGCCTTAGCCACTGCCTTCTTAGCCTCTCTTTTCACCACCTTGTACGCTACAATCTTCAAGATTCTCTCCTCCTCATCACTAACCGACAAAAGCTCCTTAAATAGCGCTTGTTTTGCCTTAACCTTGTTTTGGACCTCCTCATTCCACCACCAAGCCTCCCTAGGTCCACTAGACCTGCCCGAAGAGACCCCTACCACCTTCTCGCCCACTCTCCTAATAGTATTGGCCATGCTGGTCCACATAAGGTTAGCATCGCCCGCACGCAAAAAACCTCCTTCGCGGGTCAGAGACTCCTTGAATACTGTCGCCTTCTCACCCTTCAGATCCTTCCAGAGAATCCTAGGTCTAGCTTCTCTAACCCTGCTAACAACACGACCTCTCATGGATAAATCCATAGCCAGCAGCCGGTGTTGAGAAGCACATGCCTCGCTCCGGAACACCTTGCAGTCCACGCACACCCTAGCATCCCGACTGCGCAAAAGAAGGTAGTCAAATTGCGTGTTGTGCCCCCCACTAATGAAGGTGATGAGGTGCTCAACTCTCTTCTGAAAAACAGAGTTAGCAATTACCAACTCATGCGCAGTGGCAAACTCTAACAGTGCGGAACCTCCTGCATTCCTAACTCTGAAGCCGAAACCGCCATGCGCACTATGATAACCATCCACCCCCTCACCAATGTGCCCATTGAAATCTCCCCCCAAAATAATAAATTGATCATCCGGAATACACCCGACCAACTCATCTAAACAGACCCAAAAGGCTTCCTTATCAAGCACACCCAAACCAACATGTGGGGCATACGCACAAACCACATTAACCACCTTCTCCCCAACCACCACTCTAACGGACATAATCCTATCATTGCACCTCTTCACTTCCACGACGTTGTCCTTAAGCTCCCTAGACAAAAGAATGCCCACACCATTGCTCGAGTTAGCAAGGCCTGAATACCACAATTTATAACCGTTCACCTCCCTGGACTGCGCCCCCTTCCACCTAGTCTCCTGAATACAAGCCACATCAACCCTTCTCTTACCCAAAACATCCACAAGCTCCAAAAGGTTACTCGACAAGGTACCCAAATTCCAACTACCAACCCGCAAACAATGCGACATCGACCAATACAAAACCCAAATGCACTACGAGAAATAAAATGGGTAGTGAAGCCAAAAATGAAAATAAGATGAGAATGACAAAGACAATATAAAAGCAAGCAAATCCCATAAAAATCGCAGTAAATGGTAGATATATGGCAGACAAAAATGAAATTTAACAGAAAAGTACAATGATACCAGACTTCGACACGCCTTGGAGACGAGGGAGGAGAAGTCGCGGAAGCTGGAAACCGATCAACTCCTGAACAGGGAAAAGGCGATCGATAGGCCGACGACACCTGGTAGCAGCATGGGAAACCTGAAAACAGACAGCTAAAATACAATACTACTGTTAGATTGACGGGGAGGGATGAATGCCGCGGTGTAAAGTTATTCTTCCGGCGATACGCCGGCCAGAGATGACCAGCAGCCCGAGGCGGCGCAAGCGTAAGTTATGGCAAAGCACAGGGGTTAGTTAAAAATCACACTGTTATCTTACAGAAAAATCAGAAAAACAACCCAAATCACCGACCAACAGAGACCAATTCAACATAAACCGAGAACCAAAATCAAAACACGAAAAGCAGAAAACCAGAAAATGGCAGAAAAAAGAATCGCTGCAGATCTGGGAATCCCAAAAATGAACTAGAAAGCAGATCAGGTGGTAAAACTCAACCCTTGCCAAAGCCCGGTTCAGATTGGGAGAAGAACAACCACAAAACGCAGAGTTTGCCAAAGTTCTTGGCGGAGAAGAAATCCAAAAAATTCCAGGCCCCGAGTATGATACAATTAATATAGGTTACCCTTTACTCAAAAATGAGGGATATAATTTAACACCGAGCTGATGCGGCACGTCTCCTTCGAGTCCGTTGAAGCCCAGATCAATCTTTTCAAGAAACTCGAGCCCACCGATGGAACCAGGCACGTTTCCTTGCAGGTGATTACAGCCCAAATCAAGAATGGCTAGATTTTTCAGTTTTCCGACTCAAATCAAGCTGCTGCAGATTGTTGCGACTCAAATCAAGCTGCTGCAGATTAATAAGCTCGCCGATTTGTCTTGGGATTTGACCAGTGAGTTTGTTTTGCGATTTGTCTTACTCTCCGTCTTCCTATTGACCAGTGTGTGATATTTTTTGCTTCCGACCGAAGAGAGGCCGACGGGTGAGAGAAGAGGGAGAAGGGAGGAGAAGGAACGGGTATTATAGATTTACCCAATTTATCAATTGAATAATTTCTTGTTGATGTAGGCGAAAGCAGTACCGTAAGATTTTACCCTAAGATTGAAGATGCCAAATCGCTCAAAAAATTGCCCGTAAATCGCCCGAAAATTGCCCACGGAGAGAAGGAAGGAGAAAGGGGATGAAATGAACTTCTCTCCCAAAAATTCGCTGAAAAAGTGGCTGACTGACTCGCGTGCCGCCCCGTGGCTGAAAATCGCGATCAGTTGCCCAGGACGTGCCACGGCACGGCAAGCAAAGGGCCGCAGCTCGCGGTACAGCCATGCCAAGCTCGATCCTGCAAGGTGTGTGCCGTGGCGCACACTCCCCTGTGTCACGGCGCACACTGCTCGTGCCCAAAAAGTGATGAAAAATGACTCAGAAAGAGAATAAACATAATAGAACTCCAAACTTGGGAATAATAATACGAAATGGAATTGCGGGAACCCCAAAATGGCAGTTCCGAGCAGTGATTATGATAGTTGGTCCAAAATAGCACGAACCGAACAAGAAAGAGTAAATTCGAAATGATATGAACTCCCGGATCAACATCAACTTACTGAACAATTACAACGATTATGATAATATTTTCGTCTCGATTCTCAAACAGGGTTGAACTATGAATGATAACTGATACACGATTCCAAAGTACGCCGAACGATGGACACAAATGAATGAACATGAATGATGAATGATTATTAAAGTGTGAAAAATTTCTGAGTGACAATTACTGAATGATAATAATGAATTCACAATCGGGTATTACAGAACTGTCTGACCACTTGTGTAAGTGATCATATATCCTTCACAAATGCCCTCCCTGATTTATTATGTTCCCATTATTATGCCCGTTTTGGTCGTGGACACTGTCCTGGTTCTGCGAGAGTTTCTAAAGAATTGTGCCTTGCAACTCTCCTTTGAAGCGGCCCCTCTTCTCTCCAACATAGGTGATTCTCTTTAGGTGTTTTGAAACCCGTATTTTACTCCACCTGACTATACGTTGTCGACTTAAGAATCATTAAAAGCATAAGCTTAACCTCTCTCTACGGGTATCACTGTTTTTATCCTAGGAATGAGTCAGTTCGGGATAACCCCACAGTGATCGTGCCCACTTTTATGAATTGGTTGTCCCATTGAACCTAGAGCTTGGGATATCCAGTCAGCTTAGGTTGGGTATCCTCCATAAAACCATTAGCTCATGGCAATAGACCCATTTCTGTTGATGATTTATCAACAAGGTCTTTTGATAACCCTTTAGTTACGGATCCGCGATGTTATATCTTGACGAATCGTAGTCAATACTGATAACGAATGTAGATAGAAAAATGATATTATGTCTTTGTCTCATATGACGAGACTTACCATTATAGTTTTGCTATGTGCTCTATCAATCGTAGATTGACTATCACAATAAATACATATTGCGGTCACAACTTTTCCCATTTTTGAATATCTTCTAGAAATTGGTATTGCATTATGCCTCTTATGCATATTTGTCTAAGGTTATGAACTCAGATTCTTTTGTAAATCGAGCTATAACCATTCCACTCCTGCACTAGCTAGTGTAAAACATATTCACTATTTAGACATTAAATTCATAATGTCAGATATCCAATTTTTATTACTATATCATTTTAATAGTTTTTTTAATATCTCATGCCATGCAGCATATATAAAATAATCTTTGTATCAGTGTAATCACCAATTGATGATTAGTTTCTTGATTACTCGTGTATCCACATAGTCTACTCATGATATAGACTGTGTTTAGTCTTGTACAATTCACTTAGTGCATTAGACTTTTAGTTATTCTTGAAAGATCAGTTACCTTTGTGCTTGCATAGATGCACCATATCCATTGACATTCCAACTATACTAGAATTGATTTCGTTGATCTTTCCAAGATTCATGTCATCATAGTATGACTGACCTCATATGAGACATTGTGAACGACTTGAGATTTTATATCTTAAAATGATCTCTTTAGTCTCATATATTTATCTTTTCAGATTTTGTTGAATTGATCCCCTTGTCATTATTGTCAGCAATGACTCGATCATTCAAGTTTATTCTTAAAATGACATAGTCGTCATGTGTATTTAACATATACACACTTGACATATTCATTGTCTTGAATCTTTTTGACATTATAAATTGGCATTTTTAACGCTTTGAAATTGCGTTACCAACTATTAACCGAGACTTCAATTTCTCATAGATCAAATTACTAATTTTAAGCGTCCCCAAAATTAGCAATGTTTTGATTATCTGCATTACCAAATTTGAGCATCCCCAAATTGGTACTTTTCGGTCATTTAATCACCATATTTGAACGTTGTCAAATTAGAGATTTTATCACATCCTTTGAAGTCATTGCTTGACATCACAGTGTCAACAATTTTATGCCACTATTTTAGTGTCAATTTAGATTCATAATACTTTCACTAAGTTGCAGACTTTCAATCGTTGCGCTAGGCACATATGCCTTTGGTTCTTACCTTAGCGTGCGCTATCCGAAGTTGACTTGCTACAGTACACACCTACCACTCGTTATGGGAGTTTCCGACAATGATCTGATCTCTACACTATCAGCCCAAGTCGCAGCGCTGACTCAGCAATTGCAAGCTTTTTCACATGCTCCTACCACCGTTACCACAGAATCATGTAATTGGTGTAACGGGTCTCATCCTAGCGCGGAGTGCCAAGTCGGAAATCCTTTCGAGCAACCTCCAATGGAACAAGCTCAGTTTGTGGGGAACAGGAATCGGCAGAACAATCCGTATTCCAACACATACAATCAAGGGTGGTGAAATCACCTAAATTTTTCGTGGAAGAACGGGCAAGCTTTAAAACCTCCACAAGCTCAATTCGCACAGCCCCCACAGCAGCCCCCTCAACCACCAAAGGTATCCTTGGAAGATGCTCTTGCCCAAATGGCGGCTAATACGAGCCAATTCATAACCCGCACTGAGACCACTTTACAAAATCATTCCGCCTCCATCCGAAACTTGGAAGTACAAATGGGGCAGATCGCAAATCTATTGTCCTCTCGAACTCAAGGTTTATTACCCAGCACTACCGAAATGAACCCCAAGGAAAATGTGCAAGCAATCGAGCTACGAAGCGGAAAGGAGCTGAAAGAGCAGCCTACCAATAGCAAGGGCAAGAGCAACCAAAGTGAGAAAGAAAAGGACGAGGAGACCAAGCCAAAAGCAGTGTCGACTACTAATCCCACTCCACAAATTCCATTCCCACAACGTCTGCAAAAGCACAAATTGGACAAGCAATTCTCCAAGTTTCTTGATGTCTTCAAGAAACTACATATCAACATTCCATTTGCCGACGCCTTGGAACAAATGCCGAGTTATGTAAAGTTCATGAAGGAAATCTTATCAAAGAAGAGAAAGCTCGAAGAGTATGAGACAGTGGCATTGACGGAAGAGTGCAGTGTTATTCTACAGAAGAAGCTCCCACCCAAATTGAGGGATCCGGGAAGTTTTACTATTCCATGCACCATTGGAAATTCGTCCTTCGACAGAGCCTTATGTGATCTAGGAGCCAGCATCTTATGCCCCTTTCTATTTTCAAGAAGCTGGATATTGGGGAAGCCAAGCCGACGACGGTCTCTTTGCAATTAGCTGACAGATCTATCAAATATCGGAGGGGAGTAATAGAGGACGTCTTAGTCAAGGTCGATAAATTCATCCTTCCGGTCGATTTTATTGTGCTCGATATGAAGGAGGACCAAGACATCCCAATTATTTTGGGAAGACCATTCTTAGCTACCGGCCGAACACTCATTGATGTGGAGAAAGGAAAACTCACTTTACGGGTTCAAGATGAGCAAGTCACTTTCCAAGTGTTTCAATCCTTTCCGTCTCCAAGTAATGTCAAGAAGTGTTCACAAATTGAAAGCGTAGATATCTTTACGAAAGACGCACACTGGGAGAGTTGTCGGTCGAAGTGTTCAGAATCTGTTTCAGCTGCTCCGACATCTAAGAAAAAATGAAGAACAAATCATGTATCTTAAGCATTTGAATATGTTGTCTTCAACATCCGTTCATCCACCATCGAAAAATTCTCATGCTGTCATAAGCTCGCCCGCGGAATTGAAAAATAAGCCGGAAGTCAAACGAGTGCCAAGTCATTTGCAAAATGGGTGTTTTGTGAGGCTACTATTGTCTAAGCCGTTTCGCAAAGAACGTTGGGTGTCCAAACCAAAAGTCGAACATTTGAAAACTAATGGTCAAAAATTTAAATTACGTAATAATAATTCGATGGACTGTGCGGAGTCCAAATGGTCTTTGCGAAATGCAAACTGATTTTCAATAAGTCCAGCTGAAGACTATAAACTTAGCACTTCTCGGGAGGCAACCCGAGTATTAGTCATAGATTTTTATTTTTTAGTGTTTTCATGCATTTTAGGAGTCTATATTTTTTGTCATTTTTGCTTTGATATGCTTATCTCTCACGTCTAGGTGTTTTCGTTTGAAAATTCTGTGCAGGAATCTCCCCAGGGAAAAATTCAGTACTGAGCCGCGGCACAATGAAATCTAGCCGCGGCACACACAAGTCAAACAAAAAGGGCTAATCTTCCTGTACTATGTGCCACGGCACAACCATACTGAGCCGCGGCACACTCGACCCTTGAGCCGCGACACAATTATACTGAGCCGCGGCACACGGCGAAATAACAAAAACGCCCAGACAGGCTGTACTCTGGGCCGCGGCTCACTTAAGCTGTGCTGCGGCCCCTGTTGTGAAGTTCAAACACCCAGGCCTCCTTCATAAACTCGATCGACCGACATAAATAGGTAAGTTTCCTTCCCTTCTTCGCGCAGCACTTGGACGACCCCCATTCAATTCTTCTTCTTCTTGCATTCTTCAATCCAAAGCAAGGTAACTCTCATATCTGATTCTTAAATGCAACATAGAATTAAAAGTGAGGTAATGTTCCTCATTCATGGTTGAATATATTGTTAGTTTTATTAAAAGTTCTATCAAGTTGAGTTGGAATATGGTGATTATTGTTTGATTGGTGATGTTATTTGTTGATTATCTATGGATTGTTGATGTTATTTGCGACTATCGATTGTTGTTATTATTGTTGGGGATTGGATTAAGCCATTGTCATTCTTATTCTTCATTTAAACTCATGCATACTAGGTGTTTGATAAAATGCATCAATGAAAATTTTTGAGCCAAACGTTTTCAAATTATATGCAACGAATTTGATTATCGGATTACATTGTACCCCAACCCTTACATCATGTTTAAACTTGAAAGCTCAACCTTAATTTTCTCTTACGATGGTGCAAGCTCATTCGACTCCATATTCACGTTTCGCGTATCTTAAGTCGAGAGTGGTGTAGTTTTCCTTAAAAGTTGTGTAATTTACGGTGTTTATTTTTTCAGGAACATCGCCATGGCTAGAAAAAGGAAGATAAGTACGAGGGCTAGGACACAATCATCCCCCACAAGAGGGGAGACATCACAAAACCGAGCCGATTTGGAATCTCACTAATTCTCCGATCCGGACATTCACAGAATATTCAACGAGAAAATCCGGCCTCGACCAATAATCCCAGAGCGGGGATTCACTCTCGCCCCCAGGACGGTGAGCTTTTGACTATGATCAACGAGATGGGATGGACTCGTTTCACTGCGCCACCCGAGTCGGCTGTGATCTCTATCGTCCAGGAGTTCTACGCCAGTGCTCTATTGCGACCTATTTAGACGGGGCAGATGATGGGGCAACCAGATACTCGGACTCAGGTCGTCGTCCGAGGCCAAACTGTGGATTTTTCGGTGGCCGCAATTCGGAGACTATACGAGCTGCCAGCGATGGACGAGACGGTGTATACGCGGATTATGAGTAGCCTCACGAGGGAGGCTCTGCTTGAGGCACTCACACAGCCCAGTTCCGTCTGGCAGACGCGCGTCCCGGGTTCTTCAACCTTCTATTTTAAGAGTTCTCGCCTCAGTCGACTCGGGCGAGCCTGGCTCTACTTCCTCTGCGCATGAGTCGACCCTACCTCACAGATCCGCTCGGTCTTACTTTCTCGAGCCCGACTACTGTATGCTATCACTACCGGACTCAGATTTGATTTGGCCCCTCATCTGGTCCGATCTATCCTTCAGTGCATTTAAGGAGGGGCCAAGACGGGGCTGAAGCACCCCTCTCTCATTTGCGCTCTATGCCGCCAGTCGGGCATGACTTGGTCGGATGATGAGCTAACGCTAGCACCCCAGGGGCTGATAGATCATCGCATTATTTCTCACTTTGACCAGTGGGGTGGAGCGCCAGCACATGCTCAGGGACGAAGATTTCTTCTTGACGAGCCACATGAGCAGTCCCCCGAGCCTCTTCTTCTGACGCATGAGCAAGCGGAGTCCAGCCCGCCGCCCGAGAGAGAGCACCTTCAGGCGATGTTCGACAACCTGAGAGAGGAGATGCGGAGAGAGAGAGAGAGAGAGAGAGAGAGAGAGTCATCTAGCTGCTGTGAGAGAGGAGATGAGGGTAGAGAAAGAGAGCCATCTAGCTGCTTTGAGAGAGGAGATGCGGACAGAGAGAGAGAGCCTCCTCGCAGCTGTCCGGGAGGAGATGAGAGAGCAGGCCCGCCGGGCCAATCGACGTAAGCGATCACCTTATCATTCTGCATCAATACGCACCCAAGTCCTTGGTTCGAAGCATCACTATAAACTATGAATCCTCCAGTTCCCTGCGGAAGTGATAGAATTGGTGCTGTCGTCAATTTCTTCTTTAACTCATCAAAACTAATCTGACACGACTCGTTCCACTCAAACTTTTGAGTTTTCTACAGAAGTCGAGTAAGTGGGCGGGAAATTTTAGAAAACCCTTCCACGAATCGACGATAATATCCAGCAAGTCCTAAGAAGCTTCGGACTTCTCTCACGTTCTTTGGAGGCTCCCAATCCATAATTGCTTCGATCTTCTGAGGATCTACTCGGACTCCTTCAGCTGACACTACATGGCCGAGGAACATTACTTCCTTTAGCCAGAATTCACAATTAGAAAGTTTGGCGTACAATTGTTCGTTTCTCAAAAGTTCCAATACAGTCCGCAAATGCTGCGCATGTTCTTCCGGACTCTTAGAATACACCAGAATGTCATCAATAAACACGACCACAAATTTATCCAAAAATTCAATGAACACACGGTTCATCAATTGCATAAATACAGCAGGTGCGTTAGTGAGACCAAACGGCATCACTACAAACTCATAATGCCCGTAGCGAGTTCTGAATGCTGATTTCGGAACATCAGATTCCCTAATCCTCAACTGATGGTATCCTGATCTCAGATCGATTTTAGAAAATACTGTTGCCCCTTGCAGCTGGTCAAACAGATCATCAATCCGTGGTAACGGATATTTGTTCTTAATCGTCATCTTGTTCAGCTCTCGATAGTCAATACACAGTCGGAGCGACCCATCCTTCTTTCGGACAAAAAGAACTGGCGCTCCCCAGGGCGAAACGCTTGGCTGAATATAGCCCTTGTCCAGTAACTCTTCCAGCTGCTTCTTCAGTTCGTACATCTCAGTAGGTGCCATACGATACGGCGCCTTAGAAATTGGTGTAGCTCCGGGTTCCAGCTCAATGGTAAATTCCACATCTCTTCGTGGAGGTAGTCCAGGTAACTCGTCAGGAAACACATCTGGAAATTCGTTCACAACAGGAATGGATGAAAGTTCCACAATTTCATCTTCTTTCTTCATTGCGTAACACCAGTACCCGGTACAGCCCTGTTTCAACAATTTGACAGCTTTCATCGCCTTGATCAATTTTCCTGAGCTTCCCGGTTTCCATCCCTCAAACAGAATCTTGGAACCATTGTCAGCGATCAGCGAGATATTCCTCCTTCGGTAGTTCACAATTGCTCCATATCGATTAAGCCAATCGTCTCCGAGTATCAGGTCATCTCCTTGCATTTCTATCACGATCAGATTTGAGAGCCACTCTCTGCCTCCAAATGATATAGGGAAATTTCTAGTTTCTAAATTTCCGACAATCCTCTCTCCACTCGGTAAACCAACAACATAAGGTTCACAAGTATGAAAACCGGAAATATTCAAACGATTTACACAAGACAAAGATATGAAAGAATGTGTAGCTCCTGTATCGAATAAAACGCTAACTGGCTGGGAAAGGATCTGGACAGTACCTGATGCGACAGCAGCATCCTGATCGTCTGTCCTCCTCATCTCGTATGCACGTGGGGAGCAGATCCGGCACTCGATGTCCCCTTTCGGTCCAATTGTCCTCTGCCTCGCCCGCGGCCAAAATTCTGAGGCATCTGAACACTTTGCTGCGTCTGTGGAATACTGGCCTCCTTCTGGACTGGCTGTGGTGTACGGGCTCTAAAAGACTTTGCAGCCTCTTCACAAAACACCGCCCGATGTCCCTCTCGTCCACAATCAAAACAATTCACGGCAGGAAGGGGGCAATTCCGTCGATAGTGCCCCGTCTGGGCGCAGTTAAAGCATTTCCTGGTAACATCAGTAATAGTTGATGTCGCTCCGAAGTTCTTTCCGCTCCTAACTGGGTGCGGAGGTTTCTTGAAAGAGTGAAAAGAGGACTGGGCCTTACGGGCCCCGCTGTTCTTGTGCTCTGTAAAAGTACCAGAGACTTTCTGTTTCTTGGATTCTGAAAATTTTTCCATGGCTGCTTCCTTGATCTCATACGCCAACGCCTTATCCTGGTATTGACGGAGTGTGGTACATTCGAATCCGGACATGTACCTCTGAACTTCTGGTTTCATTCTCATATCGAAATGGATCATCATTTCTGCATCTGTTCTGACCAGATGTCGAACAAATGCCAGCTGTTGGTTAAACGTCTTGATCGCACAGGATACCGGCACATCGAAGGCCGAGCGGAGAAAAACTCCCGAACTTTGGCTTCCCTCACGGGACGAGGGCAATCGAGCTTCCATCATCAATCTAAACTTTGTCCAATCGGCATCATGGTCTACAGGCCGGATGGCTTCCCACCATTCTGGACGCTTCCCTATCGTAAAATATTGAGCGATAGAGGCTCTCCTATTGCCCTGGGCAGTTGATTCCGGCAAAGATTTTCTCCAGTTCTTTCAACCAATGATCCCAGGTGGGAGTCTCAGAAATACCGTCGAATTTGGGTGGTTGCATATTCGCCACCTCTTGCAGCCACCGGTCACCTCGATTTCCCATGTCTGGGATCCCTTGTTGTCTCTCTCCCTACTGTAGTCCCACCGCCACTTGCATTCGGTCCACGACCTGGGCGAACTGAGTCATCTGGTTCACCACTTGACGAAGGATCTCTGGTACAGCAAGATCTGGTTCATTATTAATAGATTGTTGCGGCTCGCCTGAGCTATGGCTGGCCTGGTTAGAAGGCGACACTTCCCTTTCGGCATTTCTCTGTCCGCGTCCACGACTGCGACCACGTCCACGTCCGCCTCTCAACATACTGTAAGCATAAATACTCAATATACAGGAAACAACATCGTTCTAATATTCGAGTATAAAGAGATTCAATATGTACAGAACGAGATAGAGTTTAGGAACTTACAACCACTGTTCGCATGAAGACGTAGGCAGTGCAGTGATGTCATTCACGGCCGGCTACCTCAAAAGACATAAATGACCCCTATTTTAACCCAACGGCCAAGATATCCATAATCTTAGCTCCGATACCATATTCTGTAACACCCCCGATATATTCGGGAATATTACAGCGCCGTAAATCCTTTACATAAGGATTTACAAGGCTGAAGAATTGAACAAGTATTAAAAGGTACTAACGAATGGAAATAACGGAATTACGGTACAACAGTTCTGACCCAATACAGAAATAGTACAATTGTTCAACAGAACTCAATAATACATCACCATATTCAAATCATCACAATGACTTCGTACTCGAGTACTTATTGAAATAACGAGTAAACAACAGATAAATAAACCCGGTCGGGACATCACTCTGCACCCTCGTCGTCATACAGTTCCAGTGGTTGTTTCCCCGCTCTCCTGGATCCTGAACACAAACAAAATGTTCACCCCCGAAGGGGTTAGCACAACGATGCTAGTACAAGTACCACAACATATTATTCATATCTCACGAAGAATAATAACATAAACGACAAAGTACCAACGAGTCTTCTCCTACGAGAAACTCAAACATAACATACACAACTGATAATCACAACATGATATCATAACATACACATGGTAATTCCATCGATCCAGCGTTCACTGCCTAGAACCCACGATGATCCCATCAGACCAACCCGTGGTGGAAAAACCCGTCCGATGATCCAGCGCACGCTAGCATAGATCCCCCGATGATCCCGTCGGACCAACACGAGGTGGACATACAACAACGACATACATGCACGACAATATGTATAACAACAATACATAAAACAAATAAAGTACTTGCCTCGATTTGAAGACAATAACAACACTTCCACGAAAATGAACACTCGAAGATCGTTCTCCTCAATCAATCACGTAACGAGACCAAACCTTAACAAAAGAAATGATATAGGATTTATCTCACGTCGTATGAATGTTTAACAATTCGATTCACGGCCAAAAGTTCAAAAAACGTAATCTGCCTGAACTGCTTAGCGCACGCTAAGTACTCTGTGTAGCGTGCGTTAAGTCTGCCCGATAGCGCACGCAAACAACAAAGACTAGCGTACGCTAACTATGCATGGTCAGTACTTCACTGACCAGCCAACTGACTCGTCTGATGGTCTAGTGTACGTTACGTACCAAACGTAGCGCACGCTAACTCGTGCTCGATAGCGTACGTTAAACTCCAAAGCATAGCGTGCGCTATCTCTGCATGGCGCCATCGCCGAAAGCAAGAACGTTTCTTGCCATGATTGAAACAATGAAATCTTGCGTGATAATTCATGTTACTTCCATGAATACCATGTTCATACCCTTATGAATGATTTTACGGATAAAGACAACTTCGGATTCAAGGATATGCATATCAATATAAAACCATATTCCATTCCGACTTCAAATATTCATACGACAATTCGAAAAGCTTAACGGTAGATATCAACACCTTATATCAATCAATATTATCATGCTGAAGTTGTTTAAACGTTCTATCTATACTAGATAAATCTTTCCATGATCAATCCTTTAGATTTATCCAACAATAATGATTGTTAAAGTCAAGTCCATGATTATTATGAAGTCATCTACTAGATTCGAATTACCAATGATAGAAGCTTCTCTTCACATATTCAGTGTAATAAGATTCGAATCATGATGATTATAATCAAGGTACTTAAGGCTTATTCATCTCACTATTCCAAACATGATATACTTAGATAATTCATCTATGAAAATCCATATCTTGTTAACATGATCATCCAAATCGTTAGAATCCAACTCTAAGTCCTGAGATAGATTGAACATACCTTAATATGATGAAAATCACTGAACTGTAAGGTAGAATCCAACTCCGGTTGGTTGTATGCCACTCCAAGGTGCTATTCCACTTCCATGAACATTCCCAAGTGATAACCAATATACAAACACCAACAAGATGTGTTCTAAGTGTATAGGAGTATTATTACAGCTCTCTGAACTCTCAAGGATGAAGAATGGGCGAAAGAATTGAAAGCCAAAACGGTTGTTGTCCCATTTATAATATTCTGCATTATTAACAAGTTAGCGCACGCTACTAAGCATTCCTTAGCGTGCGCTAATAATGGTTGACTTCAGAATTGTCCGGGTGCGTCCGCGGGAATCTTATCCGGACCCATGTCCCGGCTGGCGCATGTGCTAGCCGTCCCGCTCAATAATTGAGTTCTTAGCGCACACAACTCCTATCTTCATAGCGTGCGCTAATAATGGCCCGATAGCGCGCGTTAAGATGCATTCTTAGCGTGCGCTATCACGAGGTTGCTTGAGCAATTTTGCAAGTTTCTATACTTATGTACAATGATATCAATGCACGAAACATCATACTCCAATAATCAAAATCACCAATCCGAATAATACAGGGTTTGAATACAGATGAAATACACCGTAATAAATCTGGATATTACACTAATTAAGGATATCCACGATTATGAAATGGAAGAACATGATGATGAAACCAACCTATATGATTAAAGCCCTGAAGATGGATCCGACAACAGTTCCAGTGACTCCGATAGCATTACAGATTCAGAACAAGAAATCCAAAATACAGTTACTACAAAGTTAACAAGGAAGAAGGGCTTGACTTGATTGCCAAAGTTGCGGACTGGACATACAAGTTCTGGTGGAAGAAAAAAATGTGTGAAGTTTGATGAATTGGGTAGGTTTACGGGGAAGTATAGAGCACAATTACCTAGTTTTACAGGGTGCTGCATTTTTACCACATGAAACTGGTGAATACAAAATAGTTGAGCTGGCACATAAAAGTTTTGTTGCATGGCCAAAATTCCTTGTCAAATGTGACTCAAAGGTTTGTCTTCTATTGACTATTTCATGCATTACATTTTTTTTCCTTCATAAAGTTGTGTTCTAAAGTATTTTTTGTTCAAATTTGTTTCAATGTTGTTCCTACATGTACCACATATGAAATCAACTCAAGACAGTGAACTTCAAAACTCCAAGAAGCGCGAAAAGTTTTTGCACTAGAGATGGCATTGTCAAGCATACAAGGAGCACTATGAACAAGATAAAAAATATCTACTTTTTGGTTTATGATGTTTTTCCTTTCTTTATCATAGTTTATAGACTTATTTTGATTCGAAGGTATTTTCCTTTTACTATTTAACTAGGGAAGTTATGTATGGATTATTTCATTGGAATTATTATTAGTATCAATATCCTTTTATCGTTTTACATTCTCACATTATGGTTATATTCATATCGCATTGATTTTTATGGGTCTAAAAGAGAGCAAATGTAATGATCAAATTTAATTAATGTGGCTAAATGTTAACAATACCACACTTAAAATATTCCTTTTGTCTATAATAAGTTTTCCACCATGTTTTAATTTGTTCTATGTCACTAAAATGTACATAATGGTCACTTTACAATAAATTTATCATGTGACTAAAAGCTAAAAATAACTATGATAGAAAATCAGTATGCGTCTACAAGTGTTTTACAATCATGTTTTGATTAAACATGTCACTAAAACTGAAAAACAATAACAACATTAAAAAATTGTGAGTCAAAAATATACCACCTGTCATTTTATTAAATAATCATGTGACTAATAGTTTATGTATTGTCATATTTAAACAATACTTGTGTGTCAGGATCTGCAAAAAGACATGATAAAATAAAATTATTGTGGCAATAGGGTAGACAATAGTCATGGTTAATGAAATTGTGTGTCCATATAACATCAGTAGCTATGATTTAATTGGTCATGGCGTATAAATTATAATAAATAGCCACACTGAAAACTAATGTATGTCTAAATGATAACAAATATTATGCTTAACATAATTTCGTGTGGCTAAATACTAAACTACAGTGATTATTAACATTACTTTTGTGTCTACAATAATTTTATAGTCATGTATTAAATTTATATATGTGACTAAAAACTAAATAATAATACCCAATGATAGATAATTGTGTGTCAAAATCATAAGAATTCGTCATGCGTTAGTACCTTCATGTGACTATATGTACTACTATAGTCATAATTATAAAAATATTATGTGACTATAAAAGATTTACAACAATGCTTTTAAGTACGTATCTATGACTATAATACAAACAATAGCCACTCTCAGCAATTTGTGGGTGTCTAAATGATAAAATAGGTCATACTGAAAGCAATTTGTTGTGGTCATAAGGTTAATTTTTGGGTGTCTAAATGATAAAAATTAGTCACACTTACGGCTTTTTGATATATCTGACTACTAGCAACGGTCATGATATAAACAATACGTATTGTAATACCCACGATTTTCGTTCCGATTACTTTGAATTTTTTTCGGATATTTCCCGGTTGTCGAGTGCCGGTATTATTTTCTCGACAACTGATTTTGGCGTTTATGACCGTAGGTGATGATTTGTTATCCGTTGTTTTCATTTCGGACCGATGATGTTGTCCCCGAGTATTTTGTCGTGTTCGTTCCGTGCGATTTCGGAAAATCGAGTCGTCGAATCATGGTGGTCGGACACTGGCCGGACAGTTGCGGGCACTGGCCGGACGAGTGGAGGCATTGGCCGGACGGGTGCAGGCACTGGCCGGGCGGGTGCGGCAAGAACCGGCGTAGCGCACGCTACGGTCGGAAGATAGCGCACGCTACGTCCGGGAGGCAGCGCACGCTATGGCCGGTTGGCTGCGCGCGCTAGTCGGCCGAGGCAGTAGGGCAGTGGGGTTCTGGACTATGGTGGATCGGCAGGTAGCGCACGCTACTGTCGGGCACTGCGCACGCTACGACCGGCAGGTAGCGCGCGCTACGGCCGGAAGGCTGCGCACGCTACCTGGCCGAGTCAGTAGGGCAGTGAGGATTCTGGATTGCGGCCTGGGCCGATAGCGCATGCTAGCTCGGCAGACTAGCGCACGCTAGGCTGCACTAGTATAAATATGACCGAGCAGTCCTGTTTGCACTCATTTTTCATTTTCTCCCATTCTATTCCGCGGCTGGATCCTTTGGGAATTTGAAGGCATGTTGTTATACAACTAATCCATTAAGTTTGGGAGCTCATAACATCGACTAATCACTCCATAACATCCTTCAATCCAGCAAATCAAGGTTAGTTTTCCTAAAATCCTAGTTTTGGGAAAATTCGGGGTTTTGGTTGATTTCGTCCGTTTGATCCGTGATAACTTATATTTGTGATGGATTGATGACAATTAAGTCATATTATACCAATTTCCTTGTTGATCCATGGTTGATTGTTAAAGATTCTTCGTTTTGTTGAGTTCCTAATCGGTGCCTAGAAGGTGTCCGGTGAAAATCCTTAGAGGGGGTTTTGAGCGTTCTACGATTATTCTTCCTCGTACGATCGTTGATTATTGACGGTATGGTGTTAAGGTCAGGTTCCTTGCGAAGAACTCGAGTCGGAACCCTTCCGTTCGCCGTTTTCCGATCGGTGGTATTACCGTCGTTTCCGCCGGAGAGTTGTGGGTATTCGAGGTTTTCCGGTTAAGACATGTTCGTCGGAGTGGCTGGTATCAACTACTGAGGCAAGTATCTTGCCCATACATTACGTGTTTTGTGAATATAGTGGTTGAAAATTGACGATATGTGCTAAATGAATATTTACAACCTTTTCTCAAAAGAATCGGTATTATTTACAATCATGATTTTCTTAAAGGACGAATCTTGTGTTCGAGAATTAATGTGCTTAATTGACTATGCGTATTGGTGTCGAGTATAGGATCACATTATTTTAGAGTGATGCCATTATGTGTGATTTTGTTGTTGGTAAGTTAAAGTTCAATTATTTTGTTAAGATTTTGTGTGGAGTCATGCGGATGTGTGTGAATATGTGAACTTGTGTGATATTGGTTGTGTCATTTAGTGCTGTTTAGATGGTGTGCTTCTGTGTTAATTGTATAAGCTTTGGGTCGTGAGTGTGTGTTGGACATTTGGCCATTCTAGCAAAATACCTCGACTATATATATTGTGATTGACTCTTGAGATTTTCGGTTTTGGAAATTGTGAATTGATGAGAGTTGTAAGTTTTTTCTCGAGTACTCTCACTCGGGGATTGACTCGACGGGGTCACATGGGGACCTGGTGGCTTAGCGGATGGACCGGGTCGCGAGAGTTACTTCGAGTGAGCATTCTCACCTGGGGATTGCTCGACGGGGCACACAGGGACTTGGTGGCTTGAGGGCCGGACCGGGTCGCGAGAATTGCCAAAATGTTTGTACGGATGAATAATTGTGATATGTCCGGAATATCACAATGCTTGGTGCTCGGGGTCGAGAGACATTATATATCGAGTCTTGGTGTTTGGCTAAAATGGCATAAAAATAATGTGTTATGTGTAATGTGTTGTTGGAAGTGAATTGAAGTTGATGATCAGGTCGTGGACCCTGTATCTTGTGATTGGAATGGTTGGGTCGTGGACCCTGTGTTTTGTGACTGGAATGGTTGGGTCGTGAACCCAATGTTTTGTTAACGGATTTGTATTTTGGAAAATGAACTTTGGGGCGGTGATCCTAAGAGGCTTTTGAAGAATTAAGAACTTTACAATCGCAAATGTTTGCAAAACTTTCGATATTTGGAAGTGTTTTCAAAGTGCTTTCTTGTTTTGTTTCTACTTTCAAGACTTAAACTATTTTTAAATTCAAAATATCTCGGGAAATCTTTTGTGGTATTCTCGGAATGTGCTATGTATGGCTCGTATTTGCACTTTATACTTGTACTAGCAAAACAGTGGAGTTTTGCTAACCCCCGAGTATTCGGGGGTGGATGTCTGTCTTTGCATCCAGGTACATGCAGGTTTGGGGAGCGAAACACAGGATCGGCGCGAAGGATGATGGAAGGCGAATGACACTAATCACACGAAGTCCAGTGTCGGATGCAGTCAGTCGGAGTTTGTGTATGGTCTTTCTTCTGTCATACTTTTCGTTTGAGAGTGTATTTTACCCTTGCATGGGTATGAGTCGAGGTAGAAATGTGCATTTTGACTTGTACGTTTGTGATGAAAGACCGAGTTACTATGTTGATTTGGTATTTTATCATGTCGGTATGTAATGAGTTGTGTTGTTTGGATGTCTAGCCTGGTGGATCCTCACGGAGAGGGTCTGCGGCGTGTAATATTCCCTGTTTGAAATTGGGGGTGTTACATTTATGGTATTAGAGCTTAGGTTGCGGAAACCTAGGCTGTCGGGTCCAGTCGGGTATTGTCGTGTTTTGTCCTGTCATATTGTGTTTGTCTAAGTCGTGTCGCGACGCGTCGTCTGTGATGTCGGCCGTGATTAGTATCGAGGTGCAGCCATCATCTTCGTGCGACCTGTGGATGTAAGTCTCCCTACTATATTGTGCATTGTGATATACGAGCTTGTATGATTTTGTGTTATGACATGGAGTTTAAAGGTGATTTGTGATTATGTGGCCTACGTTGTTTGATCCTTGTATGATGCTAGAATGAAAGTGATGCCTGTAATACCTGACATTTTCGTTTCCGGTTATTTTTTATTTTTTGTCGGTTGTGACGGTTATTTTGCTCTATTGGCGATTACTTGAGTTTTCCCTTATGTTGGGTATGGCATGATGTACCGTGTTGTGGTGTTCGTCAGGTACTGCTTATCATTGCGTAAGTCGAGCTAATAGTATGTTACACTTTGTTATTTGTTTGTTTTCGATTTAGATCGTTGGTGTTGTCTGTTAGTGTTTCGTTGCATGTTAAATAATCATTGTTTTGTCGAGGAGTATTGTTGTTGTGCATTTGGTCGACTTTGTAAGATCACCACCGGCACTTATTAAGTCTAAAAATTCTTAAACTTTACAATGTGATAGATCATCAAATTAGCTTTCCAATGGTTCAAACGGCGAGTCAATCAGAGTCCGGACGAAGGACTTATGGCCGAAATAGCAAAGACTACACAGTCCATAATTAGCGCACGCTAAACACATTTATTAGCGCGCGCTAATGAAGTCCGGCAGAGGGTTCTGGACTGAATTTTGCAGCCGATAGCGCACGCTACACATACCTTAGCGTGCGCTAACTGTTGACAGTATAAATAAGACTGCAGAGGTCAACTTTCGTCATTTTTCATTTCACTTCTTCCCCTCCGGCGACCCAGGCGATTCCAGGCGTGAGAAGGTGGAGATCTCGGCCAGATATCATTAGATATCAACTCATTTCAACTCCTAACATGGATTTATCAACCTTCTTTCATCTTCCACCGTCGGATTCGAGGTAAAATCCCTTAGAACCTTGGTTTTGGGAATTTTGGGGGGGTTTTCCTTGATCTCTTGAGTTCACCCGAAAATGATAAATTGATTGCGTAGTTCTTGTTGTTTTGGTTGTACCCTACAGATTAGAAACTCGTTTATTGATTTCATTCCACCCGGAACATGATTTTGATTTCCTTGGGAAACCCTTGAACCATTGTTGTTTCTTAGTGTCGATTGGGATTTCGTTTAGTATTGTTGATTCGTAGCGGTGTTATTCTCGTAGTGATGGTGTTGTTATTGATTTTTCGCGAAGGTGGTCGGTTTTCGGGGCTGTTTCGGGGCTGTTTCGGTCGAGCCGCGTTCGTCGGAGTATTCACAATTGATTTCGAGGCAAGTATCTTGCCCATACATTAAGTATTTTGTGAATATAATGATTGAAAATTGACGATATGTGCTAAATGAATATTTACAACCTTTTCTTAAAAGAATCGGTATATTTACAATTATAGTTTTCTTAAAGGATGACTCTTGTGTTCGGGACTTAATGTGCTTATTGATTATGTGTGTTAGTGTTGAGTATAGGATCTCCCTACTTTCGGGTGATGCCAATATGTGTGAATATGTCGTCGGTAATTTATGGTTAAATCCTCTTGTTATGAATTGTGCATGGAGTCATGTGGTTATCGGTGGATATATGAGTTGTGTGATATTGGTTGTTGTCATTCGGTGTTGATGAGATAAGTGTGTTTCTTTGTGGATAGTATTAATTCTGGGTCGTGAGTATGTGTTGGATAACATGGCCATTTTAGCAAAATACCTCGACTATATATATATTGTGATTGACTCTTGAGGATTTTGGTTTTGGAAATGTGAATTGATAAGAGTTGTATGGTTGTTCTCGGGTACTCTCACTCGGGGATTGACTCGACGGGGTCACACAGGGACCTGGTGGCTTAGCGGCTAGACCGGGTCGCGAGGGTTACTTCGAGTGGGCATTCTCACCTGGGGATTGCTCGACGGGGCACACAGGGACTTGGTGGCTTGTGGGCCGGACCGGGTCGCGAGAATTGCCAGAATATTTGTACTGATGAATAATTGTGATATGTCCGGAGTATCACAATGATTAGCGCCCAGGGTCGAGAGACATTATATATATATCGAGTCTTGGTGTTTGGCTAAAATGGCATAAACATAATGTGTTATGTGTAATGTGTTGTTGGAAGTGAATTGAAGTTGATGATCGGGTCGTGGACACCGTGTTTTGTGACTGGAATGATCGGGTCGTGGACCCTGTGTTTTGTGAGTGGAATGAATTGGGTTGTGAACCCCGTGTTTTGTTAACGGATTTGTATTTTTGGAAAATAAACTTTGGGGCGGTGACCCTAAGTGGCTTTTGTAGAATTAAGAACTTTTCAATCACAAATGTTTTCAAAACTCCCGAGATTTGGAAGTGTTTGCAAGGTGCTTACTTGTTTCATTTTACTTTCAAGACTTGAACTATTTTTAATCAAACAAAATATCTCGGGAAGTCTTTTGTTGTATTCTCGGAATGTGTTATGTATGGCTCGTATTTGCACTTTATACTTGTACTAGCAAAACAGTGGAGTTTTTCTAACCCCCGAGTATTCGGGGGTGGATGTCTGTTTTTGCATCCAGGTACATGTAGGTTTGGGAGCAAAACACAGGATCGGTGCGAAGGATGATGGAAGGCGAATGATACTAATCTCATGAAGGCCAGTTTTGGATGCAGTCAGTCGGAGTCCGTGTATGGTCTTTTCCGCTATCGTACTTTTTGTCTGGGAGTGTATTTTATCGTTTCATGGGTATGAGTCGAGATAGAAATGCGCATTTTGACTTGTATGTTTGTGATGAAAGACCAAGTTAGTATGTTGATTTGGTATTTTATCATGTCGGTATGTAATGAGTTGTGTTGTTTGGATGTCTAGCCTGGTGGATCCTCACGGAGAGGGTTTGCGGCGTGTAATATTCCCGGTTTGATTCTGGGGGTGTTACAATGCCAACGTATATGTTTATATACACACATCCTGATATAAGTCGTTTTTTACAAGAATAATAGCCTTGGTGTAGTTACGCAAAGAAAAATTCAGCAATATGATATTTTAAAACTTTACATGTTCTTGGAGAGACACTTATATTTTTGTTTTAAAACATCCTCCAAAGGGAGAAAAAAGTTTGATTTTTGTATGATGACCTCAAGGTCGAAATTTTTGGAGAATTCAAACTACTAATATTTTATTTTCATCTTGTATTATAAGTTTTCAAAACACAATTTTTAAACTCAAGTGAAGTATACAAAATGTAGACAAGACGTGACTCTCGCTTTCAACTTATCAGTTTTATGGTTGTAAGTCGACAAATACGTGATGATGTTCTTGTTGTTAGGGCAGTATAGCCAGTTTTAGATTAAAACTGTGATGTGATTGCTGAGTCGTTCGGTTTGTGTACATTGAGATAGCTCTCTTTAATAAGAGGTTATATTTCGGTTTTTGAATAACAATTGTCTTTTGATGGTTGCTCATGAAGTGTCGAATCAATGGCTTTGAGATTCGAACGTGTTGTTGTTTATATGTGACCATCGATTCTAGTAATGTCGTATATATGTTCGCGATCACGTTGCTGAATTTGAACTGTTAGCGCACGCTAAGTACGAGGCTAGCGCGCGCTAATGCAGCATGAATAGCGCACGCTAAATAATTGTTGTAGCGCGCGTTAGTTAGCTGGGACAGAGGATGTGGAACCGCATTCTTAGCCGTTAGGTCTAACTTTCTGCAGTTAGTCGTCTGTGACTGCATTCTATGTGCATTGTCTAGTGATGACAACCGTTTTGTGTGGATGTGTGTTGTGACCTTTCTTTCGCACTAAGTGATAATTGATTTTGTTCGGTGAGTTGTTAAATAATGTCTGTTGTGTGTATGTTCGAAAATGTTTTCCTGAAACTTTCATAAGTTTGTGCAAGTTGCGGAAATCAATTTTTGAAACTAATTTGACGTTGCGATTAAGCCGGCGGCTTCGCCTGAACTTTGGAAATTGTTTGAAATTTGCGAGCCGGCCTAGAATTCTCAAATAAAACCTCGACGGTATTGAAAGAGTTGTTTTAAAGTACCTTGAACATTTTGTAAAATGTTACCATCGTTGATTCTTGTGTAGTGTTGGGAGAATTTTTGGAAATGACTTTTAACATACTATTGTATTTTCGAATAATTCGAGTACATGATTTTCAAAAATCTTTCATACAAATTTTTTTTTCAAAAACCAATACGATTTCTTTTTCAAAAATATATAGTGAAAGATGAAAAATCTCACTCGATGTAAAGTTCAAACTCAGATTTGGAAATGTTAGAGTATGTAAGAATGGTTTGATGATCTTGCATGGTTAACTTGTTGGATGTTAACGGTGATGATGATGCGTAGAGGCCTGATGATTTTGATAACGCCGGTTACAAGGAAATATTATTTTGGCAAATGATTTCAAATGAGACGGTTAGAGTATGTTGTTTACAAGTGTTGATAAAACAACCCGAGGTACCAAAAGTACTCTTAAAGTTTCTTTTGAATAGCATACAAACCCAAGGATTTTCAAAAGATTTCCTTTAAAAGGATACCTCGTGGATTTTCTTTCCGAGTTGTTATTGGTTACCTTATGTGATATGTCATGCTAAGTTGGTACTTTAGCATATTGTTTTCGCGAAGTGGTGCAATCGTATTGAGTGAGAATCCGCTTAGTATGCCGATGGACAGTGGACGTGACCGTGACCGCGGTACAGTTGGTTATGGAGATTAGATGCGGGACCAAGAGGATATGGCCGGGAAGGTTGATATTCAAGCACTTCATTTTCGTTGTTTAGGTTTCGGGGACGAAACCTCTTTTAAAGGTGATATGATGTAATACCCACATTTTTTTTCTTCTCGTTTCCGTTTCGTTCGATCGTATTGAGGCGATTGTGTTCGTTAATGCTTCTGACCTTGTGTTGTTTCTCACATTTGTCATTCGAGCGAGTTCTGATATTGTTCCAAATTGATGTGTATATCGTTGCGATCTTTCCCAAGGTTCGGATAGATTTCTTGTGAACCGTGTTCGAAGTTAACACCTCGTGATTCCTACAAGTTTATTGATGTCTTGATTTGAGGTGTGAACTTCATAGTTGATCGTTGTTGTTCGATCATTGCTATTTGTTCGTCATTGTACAATCATTATTGTTTGATCTCGTAGTCGTGAATATTGTACATCTGGGCTATTTTGAGATTTCCATAAGTGCTGGGAAATTGTCTTCGTATTTGATCTTCCAAATCTGTGAGTTACTGGAATTTCATACCTTTCAGCGTTAGAATCGTGATTTGATTTTTGTATTGCTCGGTTTTATCAACCGCAGCAATTCATTCTCGTAGCTTTTCGTAAGCATTCTTGCGTATTGAACCGGATCGTAGTGGCTTTATACTACGTGGAGCTCTGGTGCGTTGTCGAGAGTCGCCTTGCTTTTGTTTTAAGTTTCGGGACGAAACTTATTTTTAGGAGGTAGAATGTAATACCCACGATTTTCATTCCGGTTACTTTGAATTTTTTTTCGGATATTTCCCGGTTGTCGAGTGCCGGTATTATTTTCTCGACAACTGATTTTGGCGTTTATGACCATATGTGATGATTTGTTATCCGTTGTTTTCATTTCGGACCGATGATGTTGTCCCCGAGTATTTTGTCATGTTCGTTCCGTGTGATTTCGGAAAATTGAGTCGTCGAATCATGGTGGTCGGACACTGGCCGGACGGTTGCGGGCACTGGCCGGGCGAGTGGAGGCACTGGCCGGACGGGTGCAGGCACTGGCCGGGCGGGTGCGGCAAGAACCGGCGTAGCGCACGCTACGACCGGAAGATAGCGCACGCTACGGCCGGGAGGCAGCGCACGCTATGGCCGGTTGGCTGCGCGCACTAGTCGGCCGAGGCAGTAGGGCAGTGGGGTTCTGGACTAGGGTGGATCGGCAGGTAGCGCACGCTACTATCGGGCACTGCTACGACCGGCAGGTAGCGCGCGCTACAGACGGAAGGCTGCGCACGCTACCTGGCCGAGTCAGTAGGGCAGTGAGGATTCTGGATTGCGGCCCGGGCCTATAGCGCACGCTAGCTCGGCAGCCTAGCGCACGCTAGGCTGCACCAGTATAAATATGACCGAGCAGTCCTGTTTGCACTCATTTTTCATTTTCTCCCTTTCTCTTCCGCGGCTGGATCCTTTGGGAACTTGAAGGCATGTTGTTATACAACTAATCCACGAAGTTTGGGAGCTCATAACATCGACTAATCACTCCATAACATCCTTCAATCCAGCAAATCAAGGTTAGTTTTCCTAAAATCCTAGTTTTGGGAAAATTGGGGGTTTTGGTTGATTTCGTCCGTTTGATCCGTGATAACTTATATTTGTGATGGATTGATGATTATTAAGTCATATTATACCAATTTCCTTGTTGATCCATGGTTCGATTGTTAAGGATTCTTCGTTTTGTTGAGTTCCTAATCGGTGCCTTGAAGGTGTCGGGTGAAAATCCTTAGAGGGGGGTTTTGGGCGTTCTACGATTATTCTTCCTCGTACGATCGTTTATTATTGAGGGTATGGTGTTAGGGTCAGGTTCCTTGCGAAGAACTCGAGTCGGAACCCTTCCATTCGCTGTTTTCCGATCGGTGGTATTACCGTTGTTTCCGCCGGAGAGTTGTGGGCATTCGAGGATTTCTGGTTAAGACACGTTCATCGGAGTGTGTGTGTGTTGGACATTTGGCCATTCTAGCAAAATACCTCGACTATATATATTGTGATTGACTCTTGAGGTTTTCAATTTTGGAAATTGTGAATTGATGAGAGTTTTAAGTTTTTTCTCGGGTACTCTTACTCGGGGATTGACTCAACGGGGTTACACGGGGACCTGGTGGCTTAGCGACTGGACCGGGTCGCGAGAGTTACTTCGAGTGGGCATTCTCACATGGGGATTGCTTGACGGGGCACACAGGGAGTTGGTGGCTTGAGGGCCGGACCGGGTCGCGAGAATTGCCAAAATGTTTGTACGGATGAATAATTGTGATATGTCCGGAATATCACAATGCTTGGTACTCGGGGTCGAGAGACATTATATATAGAGTCTTGGTGTTTGGCTAAAATGGCATAAAAATAATGTGTTATGTGTAATGTGTTGTTGGAAGTGAATTGAAGTTGATGATCGAGTCGTGGACCCTGTATTTTGTGATTGAAATGGTTGGGTCGTGGACCCTGTGTTTTTTGACTGGAATGGTTGGGTCGTGAACCCCATGTTTTGTTAACGGATTTGTATTTTGGAAAATGAACTTTGGGGCGGTGACCCTAAGAGGCTTTTGAAGAATTAAGAACTTTACAATCGCAAATGTTTTCAAAACTCCCGAGATTTGGAAGTGTTTTCAAAGTGCTTTCTTGTTTTGTTTCTACTTTCAAGACTTAAACTATTTTTAAATTCAAAATATCTCGGGAAGTCTTTTGTGGTATTCTCGGAATGTGTTATGTATGGCTCGTATTTGCACTTTATACTTGTACTAGCAAAACAGTGGAGTTTTGCTAACCCCGAGTATTCGGGGGTGGATGTCTGTCTTTGCATCCAGGTACATGCAGGTTTGGGGAGCGAAACACAGGATCGGCGAGAAAGATGATGGAAGGCGAATGATACTAATCACATGAAGTCCAGTGTCGGATGCAGTCAGTCGGAGTTTGTGTATGGTCTTTCTTCTGTCGTACTTTTCGTTTGAGAGTGTATTTTACCCCTGCATGGGTATGAGTCGAGGTAGAAATGTGCATTTTGACTTGTATGTTTGTGATGAAAGACCGAGTTAGTATGTTGATTTGGTATTTTATCATGTCGGTATGTAATGAGTTGTGTTGTTTGGATGTCTAGCCTGGTGGATCCTCACGGAGAGGGTCTGCGGTGTGTAATATTCCCTGTTTGAAATTGGGGGTGTTACACGTATGTAGCTGTAAGTTATATGATATCCATAGTTAAAATAAAATTATGTGTCTTTAAAATACTTTTGGTCATGCTTCTCTTAATTGTGTGTCTCTAAACATTAGACAACAGTCATAATAAACAAATTTTTTTTTGACAAATTATTAGCAAAACGCCATAGTGAAAAAGAATTCATGTGGCCATTCGGTAAACATGGTCATGCTTCACCTAATTGTGTGTCTCTAAAAAATAGCCAATAATCATACTAATCAATTTTTTGTGTGAGATTATTAGCCAAGCGCCACAGTGAAACCAAATTCATATGGCCATTTGGTGAAAGATAGTCACTAAAATATCAAAAATATGTGTCTAGAAAGGGTTTATGGCCACACTATTGGAGAAAATGATTGACTACAGCAACAAAAATCCCTACCCATTTGCCACACTTTTATGCTACGGTCACAAATTTTCATATGATACAGCCACTTAATTTTAATGTGTCCATAATATACCAAAAATGGCACGACCTTCGGTGACACTTCGATGAAAAAAAAGTGTGGCTATAGGCATATGGTCACGTTTTTTTGGTGGGACCATTAGTCATTTTTGTACTAGTGGAGATGGAATATACTTAACATAGTAATACAACCGACAAGATTTTATATAATATGGAAAAGTAATATTACAATATTTCAAATGTAATTGAAAAACAAATGACTTGGGCCCCCCGAACTAGTTTCCTTCAGACCCTTCGCCATCACCGTGCTCTTCCCGTGCTTTGCCTTTGCCTCGACCGAAAATACAACACAAGTATTTCGCCGAAAACCACAGGGTCGGATATACATGATAATAATTCTCAAGACGTTATATAATTCACGTACACTGGATCTCAAGGAAACAACTCGACTGGTGAACATACCCCTCGGGCGTATGGACAACCAATCACAAACCGTCAATCATAACCAATCAAACATGGAATATGAATGACCAATCAGCATGGCTCAAGACGGACATCACAGTACGCCCGATCCAGAAATGTGCCCCTGCACATGTCCAAACCGTATACGGAATCCAGAATATATGTGGGACAGTGTACCTAATTAGCCTCACGAACTACATCTCGTGTGTAACACCCCCAGAATACGTCCGGAAATGTTACACGCCGTAGGCCCTTCTCACAAGGATCTACCAGGCTAAACTCCACTAGACTACACAATAATTGACCGACCGGGGTCAATCTAGATACAACGCAAACCGACAAGGTCATTAAACAGTTCATAAACTAATGAATTTTACATCTCAATGACAAAAATAAACTTTCACACAAAAGGGGATGACAACTCCATTCAATAAATGAAAACTACACCCGTGCAAGGGTGAATACTCAACCCAATGGGAAAATACCGACCAATATGAAACAAAAGAAAAGACTCTGACTCTGGTGTGATTAGCATCGTCGTCTTCCATCTCCTTCCAAGCCAATCCCGTGACTGCTCCCGAGCTGTCAAAACCTGAGCGCATAACAGGCACCCACCCCCCAAAAACTCAACAAGCACCCACCCCCCGAAAACTCGGGGGTTAGCAAACTGGAATTTTGATAGTGCAAATACATAATATACAAGATATACGAGCAATAACAACACGAAACTCAACCGTCGTGAAGCCTTAACACAAACCATACATTCCCATAGTCAACACAGAGTAGCACTCGCATACACAAGGTGAAAGATAATCACATAGTCATATTCTCTTTACGGAACATAACATGAAACTTTAAATGAGCCGAAGGAGTCAGAAAAATCCCTTTTGTAAAAGGAAAAGTATTTTGATAAGATAGTTTGCAAATGTTATTATTGACTCGGGCCGTCTTGGGGTTTTGAAAATCGAATGGGAACACTTTTGGAAAATAATTTCAAAATCTCTCGGGTCCTTGACCCAACATATGGAAAATAATTACACGAAAACCATATCACGTTATTCGGGGTCCTCGACCCAATTTATAGAACATTGTCTCAAACGTAATCATTACAACATCTCACAGGGTTCTCAACCCAATCCAAATAACATCATCACGAGATCAATCATCTCAACATTTCACAGGGTTCTCAACCCAATCCAAATAACATCATCACGAGATCAATCATCTCAACATTTCACAGGGTTCTCAACCCAATCCAAATAACATCATCACGAGATCAATCATCTTAACATTTCACAAGGTCCTCGACCCAATACACAGAATGGCACCACAATACAATCAAAGGCACAATCTCTCAATCGACATATCCTGCTCAAGATCCCCGATTAACTAACCCTCGGAGATTTCGTCAAACCTCCTTGGTTAATTAACCCTGATACCAACGCTTTAAAAACAAGTTGAATAAACTTTCAAAAACACGAATCGCGGTCTATATCAAGACAAACGTTTAAAAGTGAGTTGAAAGAATTTGAGATACGAACATCGTTCGGTAACGGGGTCTTAGCTATCACTCAAATACCCGTAACCAATAAGCCTGTCAGGCGCCTCCCTTGCACACCTGTGCACCGGCGTTCACTCCACTATGTTGGCCGCTCCTTGAACATGTCACCGCGCTGGAGATCACTCCCACAAGAGCCGCCCCTTGTGCACGCATTAGGTAACACCGGCGTTCACCACCCATATGGAGCCGCACATTGCAGCATACACCAGGCCGG
Source organism: Orobanche coerulescens (assembly GCA_033398695.1). Classification (NCBI taxonomy): domain Eukaryota; kingdom Viridiplantae; phylum Streptophyta; class Magnoliopsida; order Lamiales; family Orobanchaceae; genus Orobanche; species Orobanche coerulescens. Next base: position 135,597,775 of record CM065817.1, read on the forward strand.
AGTGCACGCGCCGCCCTCAGAGGTTCCCGGATATGACGTTTCTCTCAACAAGTATCCACATTATTACAAACATCAAGTACATAATCAATCGTTGCAATTATCAAATCAATACACCAATTAACATAATTTATCCGTCAGTCCCCAACCACACAAACAAACAACAATACGCACGTTATCAATCAAGACTCAACACAATAAGTCTTCGGCAAATCCAACCGACATTACACATATATCCTTATATCGTAACTCAACCGAATACACAAATCTTACTATATTATCTCTATAAATATGATTCATACTTTAATCCAAGTTGAGTACGTCAACTAGCATCGATATTAATCACACGACATATGTATGTGTATATTTATATACCTACATACTTATATATATATATATATACGTATACCTTTATACATACATATATTTATCATATAAATATATATAATTCACACACTTCGGCAACAATGATTTCACATAGTTATAATTCGTATATAAAGGTACTTGCCTCAAATCCAAAGCACACGAAGCAACGGGAAAGCTCGACCGGAAACCCTCGAATCTTCCAACTAGGTCGAAAACACAAGAATAACATAATCACTATAAGATCGATCGCAAGGAAGATGCAAAACACACGAAATTCTCAACAAGAATTCGTAGAGACGAAGGATCGAACACTTAGGGCTCAATATTTCCCAAAGAATATCAAGAACATTATCCGAACCCGAATACGGTAAGAAATACAAATCAAATCATAAGGAGAGAATCAATACAACCGATTGATGATATACAACAACGCGATTCGTCAAGAACAACCCGAATCTTGAAGATTCATGAAATATAAAGGAAGGGTTTACAAGATGATTACCTTGAATCGAAGACGAAGAACACGGATTGATGATGTTAATCAACACCAAGAACTAAAGGAAGATGTAAACTTGGAGTTACAGGACTCCGAAATCACCACTAGATCTCCCACAAATCGCCTCAGCTGCGGAGAAGTGAAGAAAGGGTGAAAAATGACGAACACGATCAACCCCCAGTATATAAATACCTGAGCATGAGTTACGTACATTAACCAAGAAGAATAACGTACGTTACCTGTATTACGTACGTAATGCATCAAAGATTACGTACGTAATCGATAACCAGACCCTCCTGTCCAAAATAGCGAAGACCCTTACGTACGTTATGGCGAGGGCTTAACGTATGTAAGGAGCACAATTAACGTGCGCTATGATCAACACATAGCGTGCGCTATCGACAGCCAGAACTCAATGTCTGAACTGGTAAGACCCTTACGTACGTAAAGGGAGGGCCTTAATGTACGTAAGTCGCATGATGATAACGTACGTTATACTTATTGCATAGCGTACGTAAGTCACTTAGCAGTTCCAGAACTGCTAAGTTCAGCTCTTCGCGTACGAGCGCGACGAAACCGCGAAATGACAATTACAACACATGTGAAGAGTGCAGAACGATGGATTCAAGCGTTAAAAGAAAGTACGATCTTAACTAAATCAAGTCATTTCCTTGAGATCAAGGATTTGTGGAGTCCCAAGAGACTGGCCCAGTTGTTCATCAAGGAGATAGTGAGACTGCACGGTACTCCTAAGAGTATTGTTTCCGATCGTGACGGACGATTAGTATCCCATTTTTGGAAATCAGTTCATCGTGCTATGGGAACTCAGCTTAATCTCAGTACTGCCTTTCATCCTCAGTCCGACGGACAATCAGAGAGGACTATTCAGACATTAGAGGACATGTTGAGGGCATGCGTCCTCGATTAGTAGACGATGGGGAAGCCCAATTACTGTTGTTTAAGTCCACGTACAGTATAGTTGGCATGCCTCCATTAAGATGGCACCTTACGAGGCCTTGTACGGTCGTCTTTGTCGATCTCCTTTGTGTTAGGATGACTTGTTAGAATCAATCGGCACCGAGCCCGATATGCTTATAGCCGTCCGGGAGAAGGTAGCTTTGATCAAGAGTCGTATGTTGACAGCTCAGAGTCGACAGAAATTGTATGCGGATAATCGTCGTCGACCACTAGAGTTCGAGACGGGTGACCATATTTTGGTCAAGATATCCCCGAGTCGAGGTATTTTTCCGTTTCGGAAAACGGGGGAAGTTGAGCCCATGATTCATTGGACCGTTTGAAATTTTGGATCGAGTAGGCGAGTTAGCTTATCGATTGGCGTTACCTCCGGCGTTGAGCCGAATTCGTAATGTGTTTCACGTCTCTCAGTTGCGGAAGTATGTTGCCGACCCGAGTCACATACTTCAATTCGACGAAATCGAGATCGCGGATGATCATTCATACGAGGAGCGTCCTGTACGAGTGTTAGAGCGGCGAATCAAACAGTTGAGGAACAAGACGATCCCTTTGGTCAAGATTCAGTGGTCTAGACACGGAGTCGAAGAGGCCACTTGGGAAACCGAGGAGAATATGCGGGAGTGTTATCCCGAGTTGTTTGACCCTTAGTTTCGAGGACGAAACTCTTTTAAGGGGGGGTGTATGTAATACCCGGTTGTAATTCAGTCATTATCATTCAGTAATTTCATTCGGTGATTGTCACTCAGTGGATTTTCACTCATTTATAATCATTCATCAATCATATTCGTTCACCGTGTTCACCGTTCGGAGAAACTTCGAGTTGTGTATCGTTATTGTTCATTGTTTCAACTTTCCTCATATGAGTTCGACTTTGTTAGATCACCATTAATTTTTGGTAACTCCAAAAATTCTAAATCTTTGCAATATTATAGAGCATCGAGTTAGATTTCCAATGGTTCAAACGGTGAGTCTATCGGAGTCCGGACGAGAGAGTTATGGTCGTTTTAGCTCAACCGCTCATTGGCCGATCACTGCCGAACGAACTCGGCCGTGTCGTCCGACACGGCCCGTGCCGTACTCGTCCGGAAAGTGCCGGGTGTTCGCCTCGGGACCCGACCGTGTCGTCGCACGGCCGAGTCGAACCCTTCCGGATAAGCTGAACCGATCCCGGCCAGACGCCCGACCGTGTCGCTCGCACGGCCGAGTCATGCCGAAGTCGCCGCTCGGACGGGTCATCCGGGAGGCCCGCCGCGCCGCGACCGTGTCAAGCAGGACACGGCCGAGTCACTGTCGGCCAACTGTGCGACACGACCGTGCCGATCGGCACGGGCCGTGTCCGGCAGGCAGTCAACTCCCTTAAATTCGTTTTTTCAGCATTTCTTCCATTTCTTTCCCATTTTTTTCACTTGCAACCGAGAGAGGAAGCTTGAGGGAGGGTTTTTCCTTCACAAATCATTTGGGTGTTTGATTTTCTTCATCTCCTTTCGATCGTGAAGCCCGGATAATCAATCTAACGCGTGTTCTTCGGATTAAAGCACTTGGATCATCAAGAGGTAATTCCTTCAACACTTTGGACTTCGATTTTGTGTTGAAATAGGATGTTTTGGACGTTATAATCATGATATATGAAGGGATTTGTATATGATTATGAGTTTGTATAAGGATTCATTGGATTATTGAGGGATTATTCAAGAACACCTTGTAAATCGAGTTGGAATTGGGGATTTTCGACTAATTGTTGTTATAATCACATTTTTGGATATTCATAACGGATTATTGATCGTATTGGAGATGTTTTGTTGGTTTGAAACACTTCTTGGGGATTTTGATATTGGGATATCGAGGTTTGATTGTAAACAATCGGAGTTTGGATACAACGTATTCGATATAATGCCCCAATGAACTTAGTTTAATCGTATCGACGTTTTGAGTTCGTTATATTCGTGTTTAATTCGTATATTGATCGGATTGTCGGTAATTGTATTGAATTATGGTTGTTCGTGCGACCGACACTTCATTTAGGACGTTGTTCGTGGACGGCATTCTTCATCGGTGTTGAGTAAGTTAATTCTTACTCGGTTAAAAGGATATTCATCCCTTTTGTTGTTGTTCATTCATAATCATAACTCATTCATCATTATATTAATCGTATCAAAACTTGTTGTTATCAATTAATCGTTTCAGTCATAAGGAACGACGGTTCCAATCTTTTCATTGAGCTGTCATTTATTTCGTTACCATTCCACCTCGGTGAGTCATTATTCATTTTCGATGTCACTTTTGTTATATCGTGGCATTCCGGGTCATACTGGCGTGCCGGTTGGTATGTGTAGGGTTTTCATGTCGGGCACATTATAGTCGTGTGTTGGTTGATGGCCTCACATTGGACTGTGCACACGAGATTGATTGTTTCGTGAGACTGATTAGGTACAAGACCACACGTGTATTCGATCGATACTCGTTGGTGGCTTGTGCACGGACACATTTCCATCCCGGGCGTAGTGTGGCGCCACCCTTTGAGCCGTACTGTTAGTTGATTCATATAGCATGTTTAATTGCATATGTTTCGACAGGATATTTCATAATTTCAGATATAATCATGATTGTGTTTATTCAACTCTTGAGGATTGTTGTTCTGTTTAACTGACCCCGTTTGGGGATTTTGTTTTTCAGGTCATGGCAAGGCAAACGCACGGGAATAGCATGTTGACGTCGAGGAGTCCTAGTGATACTAGTAGGGGGCCCCGATCTTTCAATTATTCATGTTATTGTCCTTTATTTTCCGCTGCAGACTTTCATTTGAATACTCCGTTTCATTCAGTGTTGTGTATTTTATCTTCATATAAAATACACTAGTATTCGGTATTGTCCTGGTGTGTTGTAACTAAACTCCTCATCGGAGTAATTATTGCTGTAATGTAGTTCGGTACTACATTTATCTTGTGTAATTCATTCATTTTCATTTGCCTGGTGGGTCCTGGGTTGGGGATCTACAGACCGTAATATCCGCCTAGTTTGGGGTGTTACAGAGTTGGTATCGGAGCGTGGTTTTGAATACTACCTTCCGAGTCATGTCTCATTTGAAATCATCGTCATCAGACTAGTATCATTGGACTTTCGCGTCACGTGTGACCTGTGCAAATGCCGAGCCAATCAGACCGAAAGAACTGTAAGATTTCTAACGCCATGGTATAATTTATGGCAATAGTCATTCATTCATCATTCATCAATTAACAATCCTCAAACATCATCATTCATTGTGATTAGGACAATCATGTTAACTCATTAATCACTTAATTCATTTCATTACTCAGTTAATAATCAGGATGATCATGTAACTCATTAATCACTCAATTCATTTCATTACTCAGTTGTCAATCTGGATGATCATATTATCAATCTTGTTAAGTTATTCAAGATAATCATTTCAAGAATTTCATCAGATAATCATGTAACTTCAGTAAATCATTCATATAATCACTAAGTTAGAGCATGTATACTCATTTTCATCATCTCATGACATAATCATAACGTGCTAATCATGCGGGAAATATAATCATTATGCGACCTTCCTACTCCAAAGATGGAGAGAATCCAAGGGATGCATGGGAAGAGGCAGTGCGAACCGAAACCCGAGAAATAATCACCATCACGGGAAATCGTGCCTGTGACTCGCTCGATCGGAAGATGTTTGGGTTGATCCACTCACTTTTATGCAGCCATGATGACCCATGTGCGCTTGCTCAATCATCATTGCGCCACTGACCGGATTAATCGAGCGAACTCTCCCGCATTTGAGCCACCGCTAAGGAAATTGGCCGGCAAAGAACTCCGCATATGTCAACAGGAAATCAACGGCGTAATCTATCCGAAGGCGGTCACCAACCTTCAAGAAGCCTCGTGTGAGTCCTATCGTTTCGAGCGACCTCTACGGCGCCTAATCCTACGGATCTCGATCCGGCGGCGGCTCGGCCATCATCTCTGTTTAACCGTGGGGCGCGGCCATTTCAGTACTAGGTGTACGATGCCGTCTATCACATGTCATAATTGTGGGAATTCTGGGCATAAGGCCCGTTTTTGCCGAAAGGACTCCAAGTCGGCTCCGCGGCATCTCGTGCCCCGAAGCAACCAGCTTTGAATCGATCGCCTTGTCATCGCTGCTTAAGACAATGGAAGCAAATAGAGTTGGAGCTCGTATTTATCGACGAGCGTCGGTTCGGGGACCAGCAAGTCCCAGATTCATATGATGAGGAGGATCGACGATCCGGTGGTCCGAACGATTTCAGGTATACTCGTAATTTTATTTCAACTTGTGTGTACCTTTTGATGCTGGTACACCGCATTCATTCATTTTCGAATCATGCTTGAATAGACTTATTTCGGGATAGTCCTATTGCTTGTGGACATCATACCATCGGTCTACCTGACGATGGAAGAATTTTCGGAATCATACCGAATTAAGCTTAATGACCGCGATTGGTTGTTGGATCTAATCGTGGTGAATTTATCTGAGGACGATGTAATTTTCGGTATTAGTTGGTTTAACCATCTTGATACTATCCTCAGTGTTTGTTAGCGTTTGGTCGCTATCTTTCCGTCGTTGGTTGTCAGATGTGTGCTTCAGGGAAGTAACCCCCGTTGTTCCAGAAGAAGTATTATTATGACGAAAGCAGATAAATTCCCCAATCGAACTATCCAATCTTTCATTGTATCATTTTCATCGATTGGCCCTTCTAAGGCAATCGAGTTATTCAATCATTCCTTGTATTATTTTCATCGATTGACCTTTCAAAGGCAATCGAGTTATTCAAACATTCATTGTATCATCTTCATCGATTGGCCTTTCTAATGCAATCGAATTGTTCAATCATTATTGGTATATCTTTTTATCGATTGACCATTCTAGGGCAATCGAAATGTTCAATCATTCGTGGTATCATTGTCATCGATTGACGATGTATTTCCAGGCGAGTTATCTAGTTGCCTTCACATAGAGTAAGGGAATTCAGGAGTGAGTTGGAGCCGGTACGTCCCCTTTATCGAAGGCACCGTATCGGATGGCCCCGACCAGAATGCAGGAGTTGAAGATTCAACTCGAGGAGTAATTCGAGAAAGGTCATCTCCGACCGATTGCGTCCCCGTGAGGAGCACCAGTGTGATCTGTCAAGGAGAAGGATGGCTCGTCTCGTGTGTGTATTAATTACCAAGAGTTGAACAGGGCGATGATCAAGAGTAGTATCCTTTACCTCGTATTGTTGATCTTTTAGATCGACTTCAGGGAGCTTCAGTATTTTCCAAGATCGACTTAAGATCTGAATATCACCAGTTGCGGATTCGAGAGTCGGATATCGCGAGGACAGCGTTTCATACACGCTATGGTCATTACGAGCTCGTAGTTATGCCGTTCGGGCTAACTATTGCACCTGTGGTATTCATGGAGTTAATGAATCGGGTTTTCATCGACTTTTTTAGATCAGTTATTGTTGTCTTCATCGACGACATTTTGATTTATTCTCTTAGCCGAGAGGAACGCGAGGTTCATTTTCTTCAGGTTCTCGACGTGTTGAGACGAGAGCAACTTTATGGAAAGTTTTCCAAATGTGAGTTATGGAGGTCCGAAATGACTTTCTCGGGCATGTAATTTCATCTGACAGAGTTCGTGTCGACCCTCAGAAGTCGGAGACTATCCGAGATTGGCAACCTCCGAAAGATATTAAGTAAATCCGATGTTTCCTCGGATTAGCTGGTTAATTATCCAACCCACGGCCGGAGCTAGCAACCGTGGTTTTCGCGTTGGAATTTTGGCGTCGTTACCTTTATGGAATCACTTGTCAGATCTTCACCAATCACAAGAGTTGAAGTATATATTTACTCACAAGGAGTTAAATATGTGACAGGGACGGTGGTTGGAACTAATCAAAGATTTTGATATCGAGATCCTTTACCACCCGGGCAAGGCGAACGTTGTCGCCGACGCCTTGAGTCGTAAGTCCGTTCAGAGCGGATGCTTGCTCGTTAACGATTCGAAGGAGCTTCAACAGAATTCCTTAGACCCGAGATCGAGGTCCGGCTTCAGCCGAGTTCGGGGACGACTTTGTATGTTAGAGATTTCATCATCTCTGAGGATGCAATCAGGGAGAATCAGGGTTCAGACCCAGCATTGTTGCGCATTCGTGAAGATGTGGCTCAGGGGAAAGCCCCTGGATTCGTGGTCCACGAGGATGGACTTTTGAGGTTGAAGAACCGGTTGTGCGTACCGGCGAATGTCGAGTTGAAAAACTCTATTTTGAGAGGAGCTCATGCTACCCCTTATTCTGTTCATCCGGGGTCCAGCAAGATGTACAAGGACTTGAAACAAAATTACTGGTGGAGTAATATGAAGCGAGAAGTCGCAGAATTTGTTTCGAGATGCTTAACCTGTCAACAAGTCAAGATGGAACCTCAGCGACCGGCGAGTATGCTGATACCGCTCCCTATTCCAGAATGGAAGTGGGAAGACATTTCTATGGAATTCATCACGAATTGCCGACGAGTCATCGTGGCATAAATACGATATGAGTGATCGCGGACCGCTTAACTAAATCAAGTCATTTCCTTGAGATCAAGGATTTGTGGAGTCCCAAGAGACTGGCCCAGTTGTTCATCAAGGAGATAGTGAGACTGCACGGTACTCCTAAGAGTATCGTTTCCGATCGTGACGGACGATTAGTATCCCATTTTTGGAAATCAGTTCATCGTGCTATGGGAACTCAGCTTAATCTCGATCGCCTTTCATCCTCGGTCAGACGGACAATCGAGAGAGGACTATTCGGACATTAGAGGACATGTTGAGGGCATGCGTCCTCGATTAGTAGACGATGGGGAAGCCCAATTCCGTTGTTTAAGTCCACATACAGTATAGTTGGCATGCCTCCATTAAGATGGCACCTTACGAGGCCTTGTACGGTCGTCTTTGTCGATCTCCTTTGTGTTAGGATGACTTGTTAGAATCAATCGGCACCGAGCCCGATATGCTTATAGCCGTCCGGGAGAAGGTAGCTTTGATCAAGAGTCGTATGTTGACATTTCGAGTCGATGAAATCGTATGCGGATAATCGTCGTCGACCACTAGAGTTCGAGACGGGTGACCATATTTTGGTCAAGATATCCCCGAGTCGAGGTATTTTTCCGTTTCGGAAAACGGGGGAAGTTGAGCCCATGATTCATTGGACCGTTTGAAATTTTGGATCGAGTAGGCGAGTTAGCTTATCGATTGGCGTTACCTCCGGCGTTGAGCCGAATTCGTAATGTGTTTCACGTCTCTCAGTTGCGGAAGTATGTTGCCGACCCGAGTCACATACTTCAATTCGACGAAATCGAGATCGCGGATGATCATTCGTACGAGGAGCGTCCTGTACGAGTGTTGGAGCGGCGAATCAAACAGTTGAGGAACAAGACGATCCCTTTGGTCAAGATTCAGTGGTCTAGACACGGAGTCGAAGAGGCCACTTGGGAAACCGAGGAGAATATGCGGGAGTGTTATCCCGAGTTGTTTGACCCTTAGTTTCGGGGACGAAACTCTTTTAAGGGGGTGTATGTAATACCCGGTTGTAATTCAGTCATTATCATTCAGTAATTTCATTCGGTGATTGTCACTCAGTGGATTTTCACTCATTTATAATCATTCATCAATCATATTCGTTCACCGTGTTCACCGTTCGGAGAAACTTCGAGTTGTGTATCGTTATTGTTCATTGTTTCAACTTTCCTCATATGAGTTCGACTTTGTTAGATCACCATTAATTTTTGGTAACTCCAAAAATTCTAAATCTTTGCAATATTATAGAGCATCGAGTTAGATTTCCAATGGTTCAAATCGTTTCAGTCATAAGGAACGACGGTTCCAATCTTTTCATTGAGCTGTCATTTATTTCGTTACCATTCCACCTCGGTGAGTCATTATTCATTTTCGATGTCACTTTTGTTATATCGTGGCATTCCGGGTCATACTGGCGTGCCGGTTGGTATGTGTAGGGTTTTCATGTCGGGCACATTATAGTCGTGTGTTGGTTGATGGCCTCACATTGGACTGTGCACACGAGATTGATTGTTTCGTGAGACTGATTAGGTACAAGACCACACGTGTATTCGATCGATACTCGTTGGTGGCTTGTGCACGGACACATTTCCATCCCGGGCGTAGTGTGGCGCCACCCTTTGAGCCGTACTGTTAGTTGATTCATATAGCATGTTTAATTGCGTATGTTTCGACAGGATATTTCATAATTTCAGATATAATCATGATTGTGTTTATTCAACTCTTGAGGATTGTTGTTCTGTTTAACTGACCCCGTTTGGGGATTTTGTTTTTCAGGTCATGGCAAGGCAAACGCATGGGAATAGCATGTTGACGTCGAGGAGTCCTAGTGATACTAGTAGGGGGCCCCGATCTTTCAATTATTCATGTTATTGTCCTTTATTTTCCGCTGCAGACTTTCATTTGAATACTCCGTTTCATTCAGTGTTGTGTATTTTATCTTCATATAAAATACACTAGTATTCGGTATTGTCCTGGTGTGTTGTAACTAAACTCCTCATCGGAGTAATTATTGCTGTAATGTAGTTCGGTACTACATTTATCTTGTGTAATTCATTCATTTTCATTTGCCTGGTGGGTCCCAGTTGGGGATCTACGGCACTGTAATATCCGCCTAGTTTGGGGTGTTACAGGAGGGCCTTAACGTACGTAAGTCGCATGATGATAACGTACGTTATGCTTATTGCATAGCGTACGTAAGTCACTTAGCAGTTCCAGAACTGCTAAGTTCAGCTCTTCGCGTACGAGCGCGACGAAACCGCGAAATGACAATTACAACACATGTGAAGAGTGCAGAACGATGGATTCAAGCGTTAAAAGAAAGTACGATTCCGACAACTCGAAGGTTCGGAATACGATAACATAAGTAATCACCCCCAAACTTCGGGAAATTACGAAATGGCCCAAAACTCCCGTAAATCACGATATGACATCAAGCAACCAAACCGAAGCTCACAACACGGATAATAAAGCTCAACGGACTTATAGGAAACACGAAACCATAGTTTCGAACCATCATCACACGAAATGAACCAAATACCGGGAAAAGTCGCTCAAAACACGGATTCGGGTAAAACAGCCCCGGAACAACTCGGATGACCAAAAACGCAGAACGAAACATTATCAAAATGTCAAAACTCTTGCAAGTGATCTTTTTAGAAACCAGAAAGATGCCAAAAATGAAAAAGTACCGAAAGAGAAAATCACGGGTATTACATTCTACCCTCCTTAAAAGAAGTTTCGTCCCGAAACTTAAAATAGAGAGCGATGGAACAATAGTTTCAAACAAAATTTGCAAGAATCAAATTCGGATGTGAAAAGGCCACAATAATCCACGAGATTTAGCAAAATAGCTCCGAAATTCGTCCGGAGGACGGTAGGCTAAGTAAAACAAGGTAGTTTAAAATCGTCGAGGGGATCACAATTGAATTACCAACAATGAAAGGTCACACAATACTGAAAATATCAAGAAAAGTACGGGCAATACATTCCCACATACTAAAAAGATATTACGACCCCGAAACTTAGAACAAGAGATGGAAACGTAAAGCAATGAAACGAAATACGATCGAAGTCACGATTGTTTGAAACAACAACGATTAAGACATAGTACAAAATCTTCATTCTCCCATGCTAGGATATTCAGAAGGAAACATAGGGTTTTGGGACACTTCCCGGTCACTAGCTCTGCTCTCTCTTAGGGCGGCATTCTTTGCCAATTCGGAAACTGTTTCACAACGTTTCTCCCGATGACCTTCTGTTGCGATATTTCCTACACGCAAGTGCACGTCATCGTTTACAAGTAATAAAGTGATAAGTAGAGTATCGTTCCCACGAGGATTGAATCTCTAACTACCGACGTTTTCGTATTCCAATTTTATTTGAACAATCGAAGTTGGGTTGTTGGAGTAATAACTAAAAGAATTAATAAAAGACTAAACAGAAAACGATAGCTTGAATAAGAGGAATCAAATGATAAATAAGTCTAGAGTTCTGAATCCACCTTAATTTACCCGAATTTAATCTTGATTATCCGTAATAAATAATTTTCCCAATTTATTGAACGCGGAGATTGCTATTATATTCTACCGCCTCTCCCGAGGTCAATAGATTTATCTAACGGCGACTAACGCACTCTATCCCTAGGTGAATTATCTCGTCGCTAGGCAAAAAGCATGAAATCTCCTAAGGGCCACGTAGTTCCTATGAGTATATTCCTATCTCACGAATAAAGCGGTCCTCACCAATAGTTCCTCACCAAATCTCCTCTCCGATTCAAGTGAATGATTAAATCAATACAACTATTGGCCGATAATTGCAAGCATTAAACATAATTGGGAAAACTTCATAAAAAGGTAATAAATTGGATAATCTCAATCAATTCGTCAAAATAAAGGTTTCATCAAAACCCTAGATTAGGGCTTTAGCGACATGCTAACAATCGACAATACGTAATAAATAAACGAAAGCATAAAATTCAAACGCAGATGAAGCTCGGATTCCTCCGTTCTTCGCCTTCCGCCTTCGCCTTGAATTCCTCTCGCTTCCTCCTCTTCTCTCGTCTCCAAGCTTAAGCTCCTAGGTTTTGCTCCAATGATTCCCTCTAATTAAATTAGGGTCTTAAGCCCTATTTATAGCTCAAGATCTCCATAAATCGCGTCCGTATTAGTTGGTTGAAAATCAAGCCAAACGCCCAAAATCCGCGCAGACGTACCAAACCCGCTAAGTGTGCCGCTCATCAACTCGTGCGCGGCACATCGCCAAAATCTGAATACCGGGCGTAATTAAATCCTTCGCGCGGCTCACATGGGCCGTGCCGCGGCACAATCTGACTACTCGCCTTCGGCGTCTTCCTTTGCCGCGGCTCGGTTTCCTTGTGCCGCGGCTCATAGTCGATTTTGCTTTTCGCTACCGTTTTGCCTCGTTTAAGCTTCCGACTTCAATTTCGTCAATCATACAAAATTAAGGCATTAAAAGCTCATTTAGATGATTTCACACTCCAAAATACTACAAAATAATGATAAATAAGCGTATAAAAATACGCCTAACAAATACCCCCAAACTTAAGCCTTTGCTTGTCCTCAAGCAAAAAGAATTAAAGTTAATAAAAGAATGTCGTGAATCATCGTGCAACTCATAGTGTTCAACCTAATCAATACTATCCTGCCATTTTCTCTAAATGATACGAGTGTCATAAAGCGAGCCGCACTCGAATAATGATTCCGCAAAGAGATCAAGTTCACTCTAGTCATTTGTTCATGAAGAAAACTCACTCAAAGATCAACAAAACATGAGTCAAATCAACCGTCAATATGAAAGGCTAACATAAACAAGCTAGTTCGCCGTTGCCTCCACGCCTAGAGGCACAATTTTTCACGAGTCTCATAACAAATACACCTCGGACAAGATCCCCTTATATAAATATGCTCAAAAATTTGATTCGAGTCGACCACTAGGTTAGGATCTCGGATGTTTCATCGGGATAATCCTAGGTGGAACTTCCATTCTCATGTATTAGGAAACCGTTTGACGTAAAGACACTCATGGGGCACATGGATGCTTCTAGTTACTAAGTTCCCGTCTACAGCGGAGAAACAACTCGAATACATAATTTCCACATGTCCGAATCAAGGTTGCCGTTTGACGCGAGAGTAAACAGCGGTTCACGCGAATACCCCTTACTAGGCTCCTATCATTGGCACATGTGAACTCACTAAATCACTAGTCTAATCGGGAGTCGCTGCTTTACGCGAGAGTAAACAACGGTCACGCGAATACCCGGTTACTAGACTTCCCTTCATAGAACACATTATCTCGACTTTTAGGAAAAAAACTGACCGACTCTAAACTCAATTTAAGTGCCAACACGACTAAAGAAACAAGACGACTCACTATCCCGAAAATATAGCCAAACGCATTGATCGGGATTTAAAAACAAGAAAGTAACGTCTCTTATCTACCAAGTCCTCTACAATCGCGAAAAATTTCGGACCTAATTGACTACTAAGCAGAACAGAAATAACTGACTACAACTCGACTAAAACTCGCCCGCTTCTTCAGAGAGAAAGACAGTGTCGTAACATCAGTATCACACATAATAGAACACGAAAATTCACGAATAAAGAAAAACTACGGCAAGCAAGGCTAATAAAAAAAAAAAAAAAAAAATTTCGCAAAGAAAGAAAAATGCAACAAAATATAATGTACAGCAAGAAAATAGAGTACAGCAATGAATGTAGACTGAATGTAAATCCCTCCCCCAAACTTAGGACGTACATTGACCTCAATGGACAAAAAATGAAATGCAAGAAAAGTAAAAGGTCAAGTACTCCCCTCCAGTCTGCTCAGGAGCTGGTGCCTGCATCGTCCGGTGAGGAGGGTGGTGCTTCTGAATGATCAATTTTCCATTGCTGCAATTTATCAAACACCTTGTGTGCACCAGTTAAAATGAAGAACAAAAATTTTGATGGTTAATTCCAAATCCCAAAAATAATAACACGAACTATAGCCCTGAATTACAAAAACCATCATCAACAATTCGTTTATACACATCAATTCCATCACAATAACAAATTCCCCATATTCCAACTCCATTTCAGAAACAACAATGAAGAACGACTAGCAATATAGAACTCCAAATCTTTTCACATCAATAATCACCTATGATCTAGAAATCAAAAATTACCTGGAGAATTTGAGAAGGAGACCGATAGAATTGATCCGACTAACCTCATCGTGTGCAGGAAGGAAGGAATGAAGGGAAGAAGTAATTATGCAGGCCGATCAACTGAAAGAGCTTGACCTGGCTGCTCTTATTTTGCGACGGGTGCCGCGGCACAATAAAAGTGAGCCGCGCCCAAAGTACACCGGATTTGGACGCTTTGATATGCCGCCGTCGAGTGCCGCGCTCAGATTTCGTATGCCGCGGCTCGGTGTTATAGTGTGCCGCGGCTCAGCTTAGTATGCCGCGGCTCAAAGCATGTGCGCCCTGGCGTTTCTTGACCATTTAGTGCCGCGGCTCGGTTTGGTGCCGCGGCTCGACTGGTGTGCCGCGGCTCGCAAGATCATGCCGCGGCACAGGTACAGCTTGATCGGCCATTTTTCCTCAGCTGGTGTGTGCCGCGGCTCACCTGGACTGTGCCGCGGCCCATTATTGAATTTATCCCCTTTTTGCTGATTCCTGCACAGAAATTTTACATGAATGCATTAAAATGAGAGGAAAGGATGGATCCAAGAGGAAAGAAGACAAAAAGAGACTCTAAAAAAACAAGGCAAACAACAAAGAATCTACAACTAATACTCGGGTTGCCTCCCGAGAAGCGCTAAGTTTATAGTCTTCAGCCGGACTTCTCTCGCATTCATCCGGCGGTGGATAAGGTGACGCTCGTTTTCTGCGTGTCTATTGGATTTCCCAAGTATGCCTTCAACCGTTGTCCATTAACTTTGAATTGTCGACCATCTCTTTGAACTTCTACTGCACCATGTGGCAACACTTGAACTACGGTGAACGGTCCCGACCATCGTGAACGCAATTTCCCGGGAAATAACTTTAAGCGTGAGTTGAATAGCAACACCTCTTGACCCGGGACAAATTCTCTCTGCGTGATGTGCTTATCATGCCAAATTTTTGTCCGCTCCTTATAAAGTTTTGCATTTTCGTATGAGTTATGGCGAATTTCTTCTAACTCGTTCAGCTGCAAACACCGCTTTTCCCCTGCGGATTTTAGATCAAAGTTTAGTTTCTTTATCGCCCAATAAGCACGGTGCTCCATCTCTACGGCGGATGGCAACCTTTTCCATAGACCAATCTGTAGGGCGACATTCCGATAGGTGTCTTATACGCAGTCCGGTACGCCCAAAGTGCATCATCGAGTTTAAATGCCCAATCTTTTCGAGACGAGCTGACCGTCTTTTCTAGAATCCACTTCAGCTCTCGATTTGATATCTCAACTTGACCACTCGTTTGCGGATGGTATGCTGTGGCAACACGATGTGTGACTCCGTATTTTCTCAAAACCGCGTCAAGAAATTTGTTGTCGAAGTGTGACCCACCATCACTTATAATAGCACGTGGAGTCCCAAAGCGTGAGAAGATATGTTGTTTGATAAACTTGATTACGACATTGGACCCATTCGTAGGTAGCGCCACCGCTTCAACCCATTTGGAGACGTAATCCACGGCCACCAAAATGTAGAGATTCTTGTTTGATGGGGGAAATGGACCCATGAAGTCGATCCCCCATACATCAAATAATTCGACTTCGAGTATGGTGTTCAGCGGCATTTCGTGGCGTCTTGAGATGTTTCCTGTCCGTTGACACCGATCACATGTAGACACAAAGGAGTGAGCATCTTTGAATAAGGACGGCCAATAAAATCCCGACTGTAAGACCTTCGCCGTTCTATTTCCACTAAAGTGTCCACCGTAGGGCGATGCATGGCAATGGTTCAAAGACACCGTGGATTTCCTCATCTGGAATGCATCTACGGATAATTTGATCGGGCATCGCTTAAAAGAAACGGATCGTCCCACAAATAGTACTTAGCGTCCGAGATTAGCTTCTTCTTTTGATGACGTGAGAGATCGTTCTAATTGTTTTACTTGCTAAGTAATTCACTAGATCAGCATACCAAGGCGCATGTGTTGAATCCAACTTGTAGAGCTGCTCGTCGGGGAAGGTTTCTATAATTTGTGGCTGACTTTCTTCCTTCTCGAGGGAACTCTCCAACCGTGAAAGGTGATCGGCTATAACATTTTCTGTCCCTTTCTTGTCCCGAATCTCCAAGTTGAATTCTTGAAGGAGTAGCACCCACCTTATCAGCCTTGGTTTGGCATCCTTCTTCTCCAAAAGGTACTTTATCGCCGAATGATCGGTCCACACTATCACCTTTGTTCCTAGTAGATAAGCCCGAAATTTATCAAATGCAAATATCACTGCCAACAATTCCTTCTCTGTTGTGGCATAATTTCTTTGGGCGTCATCGAGCGTTCGGCTCGCATAGTATATGACATGAAACACCTTCCCTCGTCTCTGCCCCAAAACAGCCCCAATGGCAAAATCGCTAGCATCGCACATTAGTTCGAATGGAAGGTCCCAACTGAGCGACTATCACCGGTGCCGTGCTTAGAGCTTTTTCAGCAACTCAAAACTTTCTTTACAAGACTCACGAAAGTAAATGGGACATCTTTCATGAGTAAGTTGCACAAATGACTTCGTGATCTTTGAAAAATCCTTAATAAATCGGCGATAGAACCCGCGTGTCCCGTAAAACTCCTAATCCCTTGACCGAAGTGGGTGGAGGCATCTTCTCAATTGTCTCAATTTTTGCTCGGTCGACTTCAATTCCATGTGAGGATATTCGATGGCCAAGCACAATGCCCTCCTGCACCATAAAATGACACTTTTCCCAATTCAAGACTAAATTGGTCTCTTCACATCTTCGCAAGACCTTCTGCAAATTTTCCAAACAAATGTCAAAAGAATCTCCAAAAACAGAAAAATCATCCATGAAAATCTCAATACACTGCTCTACCATGTCAGAAAAAATAGCCATCATACACCGTTGAAAAGTCGCCGGCGCATTACACAATCCAAACGGCATGCGCCTATAAGCGAAAATACCATAAGGACATGTAAACGTCGTTTTCTCTTGGTCTTCGGGGGCTATGTAAATCTGATTATACCCCGAATAGCCATCGAGAAAGCAATAGAAATCGTGTCCGGCTAATCTATCTAACATCTGATCAATAAAAGGCAAGGGAAAATGATCTTTTCTAGTGGCCTTATTTAGTTTCCTATAATCTATGCACATACGCCACCCCGTAACAATCCTGGTGGGAATTAATTCATTATTATCGTTTTGAACAACTGTTATCCCACCCTTTTTCGACACAACTTGAACCGGACTTACCCACTTACTATCAGAAATTGGAAAGATCATACCTGCGTCGAGGAGTTTTAAAACCTCGATTTTACCACCTCCTTCATGTTAGGATTCAGCCGGCGTTGATGCTCCACGGATGGTTTGTAGTCTTCCTCCATCAAAATCTTGTGCATGCAAATCGATGGGCTGATCCCCTTGATATCCGCAATAGACCATCCAAGAGCAGATTTGTACTCCTCAAAACTCTTAATAATTTTGCTTCTTGATCTCCTGCTAAAGTGGCCGAAAGAATAACTGGAAGGGAGTCGCCCCGTAAATGCATACTTCAAATGAGGTGGCAGCTTTTTGAGTTCCAATTTTGGAGGTTTTTCAATCGATGGGGTCGGTCGAGTTAGTGAACTTCCTAGCTCCTCGAATGGTTTACGAATAAAATTGCGGGGAAGCATCCATGTGTCGTACGTAGGCGGCATGCTCTCCATTTGGTTCTAAATTTCCAATCAAAACGGATTCCAATGGATCGGGTGGATAATTTTCTCGAAAAGTTCTACTCACGCACGAGTCAATGACGTCAACTTGGAAACAATTTTCAGGCCACTTGGATATTTTACTACTAAAAATATTGAAGGTTACTTGCTCCTCTTGAACGCCGCAAAGTCACCTTTCCTTTTTCCACATCAATCAACGTTCGACTGTTGCCAAAAATGGTCTTCCCAAAATAATTGGGATATCTTGGTCTTCTTCCATATCAAGTACGATGAAATCGGCCGGAAAGATGAACTTATCCACTTTGACTAAAACGTCCTCTATCACACCCCTCGGGTATTTGATGGATCTATCGGCCAATTGTAGAGAGACTGCCGTCGGCTTGGCTTCCCCAATCTCCACTTTTTAAAAATCGAAAGGGGCATAAGATTTATACGGCTCCGAGATCACATAGGGCTCTTTCAAAAGATGAATTTCCGATGATGCAAGGAATGGTGAAACTTCCTGATCTCTCAATTTCGGTGGGAGTTTCTTTTGTAAAATAGCGCTGCACTCCTCCGTTAAAGCGACCGTCTCATATTCCTCGAGCTTCCGTTTATTGGACAAGATCTCTTTCATGAACTTGACGTAACTCGGCATCTGTTCCAATGCGTCGGCGAACGGAATGTTTATGTGCAATTTCTTGAAAACGTCGAGGAATTTTGAGAACTGCTTGTCCAGTTTTTGCTTTTGAAAACGCTGTGGAAATGGAATTTGAGGAGTGGGCTGAGTAGTCGATACTTCCTTTGGCTTAGGCGTCTCATCCTTTTCCTTCTCGTTCTGCACGTTCGGCTGCTCCTTGTCATTAATAGGCTTCCCTTTCAACTCCTTTCCGCTTCTTAATTCGATTGCTTGCACATTTTCCTTGGGTTTCACTTCGGCTGCGTTGGGGGCTGCACCTTGAGCCCGAGAAGACAATAAATTAGCAATCTGCCCCATTTGTGTTTCTAGATTTCGGATGGAGGTTGAATGATTTTGAAGAGTCGTCTCGGTGCGGGTCATGAATTGGCTTGTGTTAGCCGCCAATTGAGCAAGAGCATCCTCCAAAGATACCTTTGAAGATTGAGGGGGCTGTGGGGGTTGCACGAAGTGAGGTTGTGGAGGCTTCATAGCTTGCCCATTTCTCCATGGAGAATTTTGTTGATTCCTCCACCCTTGATTATAAGTCTGGGATAAAAATTGCTTTGTCGATTTCCATTGGCCACGAACCGAGCTTGCTCCATCGATGTTGCTCGAACGGATTTCCAAATTGACATTCCGCACGGGTGTGATCCGTTACACCAATTACACGCCTCAATAGTAACGGGCCGGTGCATGCGAAAAGTTCGAGTGTTGTGTCAAAGCGGCGACTTGAACGACAAGGTGGAAATCGGATCATTGCTCGAAACTTCCATTACCCTCTTCGGTGTCAATCTTTCACGCCATTGGTATGCGTTTTGCCATATCCTCCAAAAGCACGTGAGCCTCGGCCATAGATTTTCCCATGAATGTCCCTCCGAGGTCGCATCGACAAGAGTGCGTGTAGAAGCACTCAAACCACCATAAAACGTATGCACCAAGCCAATCAGAATGCCGTGATGAGGGCATCTTCGAAGCAATTCTTTATATCGCTCCCACGCCTCGTGGAGCGATTCCATATCGAACTGGGCAAAAGTAGTTATCTCGTTTCTCAACCGCGCCGTCTTAGCTGGTGGGAAAAATTTTGCAAGGAAGGCTTGCACTAGCCTCTCCCAAGTTGTAATCGACCCCGGCGGTAAGGAATTTAACCAAAACTTTGCTTTATCCCTCAAAGAAAAAGGGAAAAGCCTCAATCGGATGGCATCGTCGGTGACACCATTTGTTTTAAATGTGTCGCATATCTCAAGGAACGAAGCAATGTGGGCATTCGGGTCGTCCTTCGGCAATCCACAGAACGGGCTCGCCTGTACCATCTGAATAATGGCGGGCTTGATTTCAAAATTATTAGCTTGGATGGTGGGACGCCGAATTCCCGAAAAATTTGCGTTGACTTGCGGCATGGCATAATCACGAAGAGCGAGTTCCGGTTGAACTTGCCGCACTTGGTTATCTCCTCCTTGGATTTCAACATTCTCGGCCATCTTGACCGTAAATGCCGCAACTCTCTTTTCTCCTTTTTATACCTTCTTAGCGTGCGCCGAGCTCGGTGTCCAAAGGTAGTAGGCCTTCGCACGAGTCTTCTCATGCACTACACGAAAGGTCCTGAAAGGAAAAACGAATAAACAAAATTAAATACACAAAAAAATAAAAATAAAACGTTCAAATTAAGACTGGAAATACTTAAGTCGATATTAGAAAATTTTCAATCCCCGGCAACGGCGCCAAAAACTTGTTGCGATATTTCCTACACGCAAGTGCACGTCATCGTTTACAAGTAATAAAGTGATAAGTAGAGTATCGTTCCCACGAGGATTGAATCTCTAACTACCGACGTTTTCGTATTCCAATTTTATTTGAACAATCGAAGTTGGGTTGTTGGAGTAATAACTAAAAGAATTAATAAAAGACTAAACAGAAAACGATAGCTTGAATAAGAGGAATCAAATGATAAATAAGTCTAGAGTTCTGAATCCACCTTAATTTACCCGAATTTAATCTTGATTATCCGTAATAAATAATTTTCCCAATTTATTGAAGGCGGAGATTGCTATTATATTCTACCGCCTCTCCCGAGGTCAATAGATTTATCTAACGGCGACTAACGCACTCTATCCCTAGGTATATTATCTCGTCGCTAGGCAAAAAGCATGAAATCTCCTAAGGGCCACGTAGTTCCTATGAGTATATTCCTATCTCACAGAATAAAACGGTCCTCACCAATAGTTCCTCACCAATAGTTCCTCACCAAATCTCCTCTCCCGATTCGAAGTGAATGATTAAATCAATACAACTATTGGCCAGATAATTGCAAGCATTAAACATAATTGGGAAAACTCAATAAAAAGGTAATAAATTGGATAATCTCAATCAATTCGTCAAAATAAAGGTTTCATCAAAACCCTAGATTAGGGCTTTAGCCTGACATGCTAACAACTGACAATACAGAATAAATAAACGAAAGCATAAAATTCAAACGCAGATGAAGCTCGGATTCCTCCGTTCTTCAGCTTCCGCCTTCTGCCTTGAATTCCTCTGCTTTCCTCCTCTTCTCTGTCTCCAAGCTTAAGCTCCTAGGTTTTGCTCCAATGATTCCCCTCTAATTAAATTAGGGTCTTAAGCCCTATTTATAGCTCAGCATCTCCATAAATCGCGTCCGTATTAGTTGGTTGAAAACTGGCTTCGAAACGGCCCAAAATCCGCGCAGACGTACCAAACCCGCTAAGTGTGCCGCGGCTCACTGAACCTGTGCCGCGGCACATCGCCAAAATCTGAATACCTGGGCGTAATTAAATCCTTCTGTGCCGCGGCTCACATGGGCTGTGCCGCGGCACGCAGTACACTCTACTCGCCCTTCGGTGGCGTCTTCCTTTGCCGCGGCTCGCTTCCTTGTGCCGCGGCTCATAGTCTAGTTTTGCCGCTACCGTTTTGCCTCGTTTAAGCTTCCGGACTTCAATTTCCTGTCAATCATACAAAATTAAGGCATTAAAAGCTCATTTAGATGATTTCACACTCCAAAATACTACAAAATAATGATAAATAAGCGTATAAAAATACGCCTAACACCTTCACACCCGCACCGGTAACAAGTCAAGAGTGGAGAGGGAGAATTTGCACGAACATGTCCCTGACAGTTACAGTTGAAACATCTTCTCTTCTTACCGAGAATCAGCGACGCTGGTTTGGGATTTCCACCGCTCCCTCCCGACCACGAAGACGACGCCTTCGAACGACGTGAGGGCTCGGGAGTCTTAGTCTCTTCACCGTCCAGAAATTTTCCGATGTCCTCGGTCTCTTTGCTTCGTTCGTGGGCTCGATCACTGAGGAGATTTCATACGATATCGTTTGATCTTGATACTCCTTCACTGTAGCATGGATAGTTGTCGTACGAACCACCTTGTCGCTTCCACTTCCGTCATCACACTTACGTCCGCCAAGGCTCGACATACTAATACAGATAGTACCGTTCAACATTATCAAATAATCAGTCGTACAGTATACCACAATTATCAACACAAGGTTTAGTTAACATCTATAGAATAAGGTAAAGCGTAAAGTTTTCTGAAGTCAATCCTGAGTCCTTCGACGAGGACGATCATTATATGCATGCACTTAATGAAAAGAAATTTTTGAAAAAGAGAGCGAGTCATGTTACGCCCAAAGCTTGTAAATACTGTCCTTTATTTGGAAGAGGGAGTTTATACGACGACTTTAAAAATTATTATCGAGCAATTTATAAAAGAAAAATTGAAAATTGAATTGTAACTAATTTGAAATATTTCAAAAGTGTTGAGTACCAAATACCACAATTTTGAAAATCTTTCCTCTTCTACCAAAACGCTTATTCGAAAGAATTTTCCACAAGATACGTGACCATTTGACATGACGACATTAAGTAATAGCTTTTCACCATGTTAGAAAATTTCGTAGCACCACTTTAAAATGTTACTGACATTACAGCACCGTGGGCCCCGCACCGGCACCCACCAGGCTGAAAACCATTTTTAAAATGTTCAAAATGCCAAAAGGCCGATGACGGTAGTATTTTAAAATAATCACAGAAGTCATTTATAAAATATCAAATACCGTTATAAGAATACCGTCAAAACATGCAAGACAAAAATGCCAAAACTCGGTTTAGGGAATTGGTTTTACGAAATAAAATTCACTTTGCAAGATACCAAAAGCCATTTCGAAATACTCACGCAGTGGATAAAATTAACACTCAAAGATTTATTGTAATAAAATGTAGAAATTGGTAAGTACACTCGACTTCCGAAGCATACTACATAACCATTCTCAATCGGACCGTATACGCATGTTATATCCTAAAACAATAATATCACCAACAAGTTCCAACCCCTTGTTCGCATTAAACACATTAGCACGATATAATCAAATACGTATATAAGGGGACTTACGATCGGGAGGCTTACCATCATGGATTGCCTGAAGATGATGTCGGAACCACGATACTAATCACAACTCTAACGCGCGCGACTTACACAGGACATGGACTTGACCCAACGGCCTAGTTTTTTTGCAAACCTAAGCTCCGATACCATATCTGTAACACCCCCAGAATACGTCCGGAAATGTTACATGCTGTATGCCCTTCTCACAATGATCTACCAGGCTAAACTCCACTAGACTACACAATAATTGACTGACCGGGGTCAATCTAGATACAACGCAGACTGACAAGGTCATTAAACAGTTCAGAAACTAATGAATTTTACATCTCAATGACAAAAATAAACTTTCACACAAAAGGGGATGACAACTCCATTCAATAAATGAAAACTACACCCGTGCAAGGGTGAATACTCAATCCAATGGGAAAATGCCGACCAAGATGAAACAAAGAAAAGACTCTAACTCTGGTGTGATTAGTATCATCGTCTTCCATCTCCTTCCAAGCCGATCTCGTGACTGCTCCCGAGCTGCCAAAACCTGAGCGCATAACAGGCACCCACCCCCCGAAAACTCAGGGGTTAGCAAACTGGAATTTTGCTTGTGCAAATACATAATATACAAGATATACAAACAATAACAACACAAAACTCAACCGTCGTGAAGCCTTAACACAAACCATACATTCCCATAGTCAACACAGAGTGGCACTCGCATACACAAGGTGAAAGATAATCACATAGTCATATTTTCTTTACGAAACATAACATCAATGAAACTTTAAACGAGCCCAAGGAGTCAGAAAAATCCCTTTTGTAAAAGGAAAAGTATTTTGATAAGATAGTTTGCAAACGTTATTATTGACTCGGGCCGTCTTGGGGTTTTGAAAATCGAATGGGAACACTTTTGGAAAATAATTTCAAAAGCTCTCGGGTCCTTGACCCAACATATGGAAAACAATTACACGAAAACCATATCACATTATTCGGGGTCCTCGACCCAATTTATAGAACATTGTCTCAAACGTAATCATTACAACATCTCACAGGGTTCTCAACCCAATCCAAATAACATCATCACGAGATCAATCATCTCAATATTTCACAGGGTTCTCAACCCAATCCAAATAACATCATCACGAGATCAATCATCTCAACATTTCACAGGGTTCTCAACCCAATCCAAATAACATCATCACGAGATCAATCATCTCAACATTTCACAGGGTCCTCGACCCAATACACAGAACGGAACCACAATACAATCAAAGGCACAATCTCTCACTCGACATATCCTGCTCAAGACCCCGACATTAACCCTGAGATTTCACAAACCTCCTTGGTTAATTAACCCTGATACCAACGCTTTAAAAACAAGTTGAAGAAACTTTCAAAAACACGAATCGCGGTCTATATCAATACAAACGTTTAAAAGTGAGTTGAAAGAATTTGAGATACGAACATCGTTCGGTAACGGGGTCTTAGCTATCACTCAAATACCCGTAACCAATAAGCCTGCCAGACGCCTCCCTTGCACACCTGTGCACCGGTGTTCACTCCACTATGTTAGCTTCTCCTTGAACATGTCACCGCGCCGGCGATCACTCCCGCAAGAGCTGCCCCTTGCGCGCGCGTTAGGTAACACCGGCGTTCACCACCCATATGGAGCCGCACATTGCAGCATACACCAGGACGGAGTGCACGCCCCGTGGTCAGAGGTTCCCGGATATGACGTTTCTCTCAACAAGTATCCATATTGTTACAAACATCAAGTACACAATCAATCGTTGCAATTATCAAATCAATACACCAATTCACATAATTTATCCGTCAGTCCCCAACCACACAAATAAACAACAATACGCACATTATCAATCAAGACTCAACACAATAAGTCTTCGGCAAATCCAACCGACATTACACATATATCCTTATATCGTAACTCAACCGAATACACAAATCTTACTATATTATATCTATAAATATGATTCGTACTTTAATCCAAGTTGAGTACGTCAACTAGCATCGATATTAGTCACACGACATATGTATGTGTATATCTATATACATACATACTTATATATATATATATGTATACCTTTATACATACATATATTTAACATATAAATATATATAATTCACACACTTCGACAACAATGATTTCACATAGTTATAATTCATATATAAAGGTACTTGCCTCAAATCCAAAGCACGCGAAGCAACGGGAAAGCTCGACCGGAAACCCTCGAATCTTCCAACTAGGTCGAAAACACAAGAATAACATAATCACTATAAGATCGATCACAAGGAAGATGCAAAACACACTAAATTCTCAACAAGAATTCATAGAGACAAAGGATCGAACACTTGGGGCTCAATATTTCCCAAAGAATATCAAGAACATTATCCGAACACGAATACGGTAAGAAATACGAATCAAATCATAAGGAGAGAATCAATACAACCGATTGATGATATACAACAACACGATTCATGAAGAACAACCCGAATCTTGAAGATTCATGAAATATAAAGGAAGGGTTTACAAGATGATTACCTCGAATCGAAGATGAAGAACACGGATTGATGATGTTAATCAACACCAAGAACTAAAGGAAGATGTAAACTTGGAGTTACAGGACTCCGAAACCGCCCCTAGATTGCCCACAAATCGCCTCAGCCGCGGAGGAGTGAAGAAAGGGTGAAAAATGACGAACACGATCAACCCACAGTATATAAATACCTGAGCATGAGTTACGTACATTAACCAAGAAGAATAACGTACTTAATGCATCAAAGATTACGTACGTAATCGATAACCAGACCCTCCTGTCCAAAATAGCGAAGACCCTTACGTACGTTATGGCGAGGGCTTAACGTACTTAAGGAGCACAGTTAACGTGCGCTATGATCAACACATAGCATGCGCTATCGACGGCCAGAACTCAATGTCTGAACTAGTAAGACCCTTACGTACGTAAAGGGAGGGCCTTAACGTACGTAAGTCGCATGATGATAACGTACGTTATGCTTATAGCATAGCGTATGTAAGTCACTTAGCGCCTAATCGCTAAGTTCATCTCGTCGCGCATTTAGCGATTTAAATCGTGAAACGGCGATTACAACACAAGACGAGGACATGCCTGCGAAGAGTGCATAACGACGGATTCAGGCGTTAAAAGAAAGTACGATTCCGACAACCCGAAGGTTCGGAATACGATAACAGAAGTAATCACCCCCAAACTTTGGGAAATTACGAAACGGACCAAAACGCCCGTAAATCACGATATGACATCAAGCAACCAAACCGAAGCTCACAACACGCATAATAAAGCTCAACGGACTTATAGGAAACACGAAACCATAGTTTCGAACCATCATCACACGAAATGAATCAAATAGAAAGTCGCTCAAAACACGGATTTGGGTAAAACAGCCGCGGAACAACTCGGATGACCGAACACGCAGAACGAAACATTATCAAAATGTCAAAATGCTCGCAAGCGATCTTTCTGGAAACCAGAAAGATGCCAAAAACGAAAAAGTACCGAAAGAGAAAATCACTGGTATTACATCGTGTGCACAGTCCAATGCAGAAACATCCACGCATGACCATATGTGCCCGACTAAAAATCCTATACATAACCAATCGGCACGCATATATGATTCCAGATATGTCACGATACAATATGACAACGAAACTCAATGAATCACACAACCAACCAAAAATCAAGAAACTCACCGAAGTAATCACAATGATCAACGAGATCAATGACACAAAGGTAGTGAACTTGGGAATACAATCCCACAACAAAACGGTAAGCACGATCAAGAACAATACCACATTATGAATCGTAGATTCATAAAGCATTACATATACATGAAATGTATAACGTACACAAGAAATCAATCATCATTATAACCAAGCAAGATAACTTGCCACAATTCCATAGACGAAATAGTCCTTCTTCGAATGAACTAATAGACGGTTTCCTCAACTAATAATACTCAATCGAACAAGCAACCTTGAATGAAACGTAACTCATTTAACAACTTATTCATATAATATTGATATCAATTCATAGGAAACGACACCCATAACTTTACCCGAATAGTTCATCCTATCCCAATGAACATTCTATCGTCTTATTAACGAACTTCAATATACCCAACTTATCTTTAAAAATCGGATTACCAGGTTCTTAAGGTTATTCAACATTTATATCATCTATTACACAAGGGTTATCACGAATGAATTCAACTACTTATTCTATTATGACGTTATCATCAATAATCATCATAATCTCCATAAGAACACTATCAACCTACAAACATGATGTTTTATACAATCCTAAGTCATCAAACATTCGGTTTAACTTGAATATATCAAAGCTATAAATGTCTTCTTCATAACTCATTATTACCTCTCAATGAATTTGCTAAGCCATTCCAAAAACATAGTTATATCATCTAAAATATGAGTCTTAAGAACATCATCCTATTCCTCATCATGTTATCTTAAAAATCAATAACAACCATGTCATCCATAAACATTTCACTAATTCAAGAGGGTATTAAGTAATATCATGATCATGTTCTTCACTAATTGTTCATAGTCTTAATAATAAACATATTATACTTGATTAACTGAATATCATATGTAAGTAATCATTATCAATACGAAATCAACACAAAATTTAGCAACCAACCTATTGGAAATGAAGAACAAACACCCAAGACTTCAAGAACACACCCCAACTTCCAAATACTAAGCTCCAATTCAAGATACGAAGATCCGAGACAAGATGGAAGGGGATAATATCGACTTAGGAAGGCAGGGAATGATTCTCTTCTTACCGGGAATCAGCGACGCTGGTTTGGGATTTCCACCGCTCCCTCCCGACCGCGAAGACGACGCCTTCGAACGACGTGAGGGCTTCGGAGTCTTAGTCTCTTCACTGCCCAGAAATTTTCCCGATGTCCTCGGTCTCTTTGTTTCGTTCGTGGGCTCGATCACTGAGGAGATTTCATAGGATATCGTTTGATCTTGATACTCCTTCACTGTAGCATGGATAGTTGTCGTACGAACCACCTTGTCGCTTCCACTTCCGTCATCACACTTACGTCCGCTAAGGCTCGACATAATAATACAGAAAGTACCGTTCAACATTATCAAATAATCAGTCGTATAGTATACCACAATTATCAACACAAGGTTTAGTTAACATCTATAGAATAACGTAAAGCGTAATATTTTCTGAAGTCAATCCCGAGTCCTTCGACGAGGACGATCATTATATGCATGCACTTAATCAAAAGAAATTCTTGAAAAAGAGAGCGAGTCACGTTACGCCCAAAGCTTGTAAATACTGTCCTTTATTTGGAAGAGGGAGTTTATACAACGACTTTAAAAATTATTATCGAGCAATGTATAAAAGAAAATTGAAAATTGAATTGTAACTAATTTGAAATATTTCAAAAGTGTTGAGTACCAAATACCACAATTTTAAAAATCTTTCCTCTTCTACCAAAACGCTTATTCGAAAGAATTTTCCACCGAGATACGTGACCATTTGACATGACGACATTAAATAATGGCTTTTCACAATGTTAGAAAATTTCGTAGCCCCACTTTAAAATGTTCGTGACATTACAGCATTGTGGGCCCCGCACCGGAACCCACCAGGCTGAAAACCATTTTTAAAATGTTGAAAATGCCAAAAGGCCGATGACGGTAGTATTTTCAAATAATCACAGAAGTCATTTATAAAATATCAAATACCGTTATAAGAATACCGTCAAAACATGCAAGACAAAAATGCCAAAACTCGGTTTAGGGAATCGGTTTTACGAAATAAAATTCACTTTGCAAGATACCAAAAGCCATTTCGAAATACTCACGCAGCGGATAAAATAACACTCAAAGATTTATTGTAATAAAATGTAGAAATTGGTAAGTACACTCGACTTCTGAAGCATACTACATAACCATTCTCAATCGGACCGTATACGCATGTTATATCCTAAAACAATAATATCACCAACAAGTTCCAACCCCTTGTTCGCATTAAACACATTAGCACGATATAATCAAATACGTATATAAGGGGACTTATGATCGGGAGGCTTACCATCATGGATTGCCTGAAGATGATGTCGGAACCACGATACTAATCACAACTCTAACGCGCGCGACTTACACAGGCATGGACTTGACCCAACGGCCTAGATTTTTCGCAAACCTAAGCTCCGATACCATATCTGTAACACCCCCAGAATACGTCCGGAAATGTTACACGCCGTAGGCCCTTCTCACAAGAATCTACCAGGCTAAACTCCACTATACTACACAATAATTGACTGACCGGGGTCAATCTAGATACAACGCAGACCGACAAGGTCATTAAACAGTTCAGAAACTAATGAATTTTACATCTAAATGACAAAAATAAACTTTCACACAAAAGGGGATGACAACTCCATTCAATAAATGAAAACTACACCCGTGCAAGGGTGAATACTCAACCCAATGGGAAAATACCGACCAAGATGAAACAAAAGAAAAGACTCCGACTCTGGTGTGATTAGCATCGTCGTCTTCCATCTCCTTCCAAGCCAATCCCGTGACTGCTCCCGAGCTGCCAAAACCTGAGCGCATAACAGGCACCCACCCCCCGAAAACTCAGGGGTTAGCAAACTGGAATTTTGCTAGTGAAAATACATAATATACAAGATATACGAACAATAACAACACAGAACTCAACCATCGTGAAGCCTTAACACAAACCATACATTCCCATAGTCAACACAGAGTAGCACTCGCATACACAAGGTGAAGATAATCACATAGTCATATTCACTTTACGATACATAACATCAATGAAACTTTAAATGAGCCCAAGGAGTCGGAAAAATCCCTTTTGTAAAAGGAAAAGTATTTTGATAAGATAGTTTGCAAATGTTATTATTGACTCGGGCCGTCTTGGGGTTTTGAAAATCGAATGGGAACACTTTTGGAAAATAATTTCAAAAGCTCTCGGGTCCTTGACCCAACATATGGAAAACAATTACACGAAAACCATATCACATTATTCGGGGTCCTCGGCCCAATTAATAGAACATTATCTCAAACGTAATCATTACAACATCTCACAGGGTTCTCAACCCAATCCAAATAACATCATCACGAGATCAATCATCTCAATATTTCACAGGGTTCTCAACCCAATCCAAATAACATCATCACAAGATCAATCATCTCAACATTTCACAGGGTTCTCAACCCAATCCAAATAACATCATCACGAGATCAATCATCTCAACATTTCACAGGGTCCTCGCCCAATACACAGAATGGCACCACAATACAATCAAAGGCACAATCTCTCAATCGACATATCCTGCTGAAGACCCCCGATTAATTAACCCTCGGAGATTTCGTCAAACCTCCTTGGTTAATTAACCCTGATACCAACGCTTTAAAAACAAGTTGAACAAACTTTCAAAAACACGAATCGCGGTCTATATCAATACAAACGTTTAAAAGTGAGTTGAAAGAATTTGATATACGAACATCGTTCGGTAACGGGGTCTTAGCTATCACTCAAATACCCGTAACCAATAAGCCTGCCAGGCGCCTCCCTTGCACACCTGTGCACCAGTGTTCACTCCACTATGTTGGTTGCTCCTTGAACATGTCACCGCACCGGCGATCACTCCCGCAAGAGCCTACCCTTGCGCGCGCATTAGGTAAGACCGGCGTTCACCACCCATATGGAGCCGCACATTGCAGCATACACGAGGCCGGAGTGCACGCCCCGTCCTCAGAGGTTCCCGGATATGACGTTTCTCTCAACAAGTATCGACATTGTTACAAACATCAAGCACACAATCAATCGTTGCAATTATCAAATCAATACACCAATTCACATAATTTATCCGTCAGTCCCCAACCACACAAATAAACAACAATACGCACGTTATCAATCAAGACTCAACACAATAAGTCTTCGGCAAATCCAACCGACATTACACATATATCCTTATATCGTAACTCAACAGAATACACAAATCTTACTATATTATCTCTATAAATATGATTCGTACTTTAATCTAAGTTGAGTACGTCAACTAGCATCGATATTAATCACACGACATATGTATGTGTATATCTATATACATACATACATACTTACATATATATATATATATATACGTATACCTTTATACGTACATATATTTAACATATAAATATATATAATTCACACACTTCGGGAACAATGATTTCACATAGTTATAATTCGTATATAAAGGTACTTGCCTCAAATCCAAAGCACGCGAAGCAACGGGAAAGCTCGACCGGAAACCCTCGAATCCTCCAACTAGGTCGAAAACAAAAGAATAACATAATCACTATAAGATCGATCGCAAGGAAGATGCAAAACACACTAAATTCTCAGCAAGAATTCGTAGAGACGAAGGATTGAACACTTGGGGCTCAATATTTCCCAAAGAATATCAAGAACATTATCCGAACCCGAATACGGTAAGAAATACGAATCAAATCATAAGGAGAGAATCAATACAACCGATTGATGATATACAACAACACGATTCATGAAGAACAACCCGAATCTTGAAGATTCATGAAATATAAAGGAAGGGTTTACAAGATGATTACCTCAAATCGAAGACGAAGAACACAGATTGATGATGTTAATCAACACCAAGAACTAAAGGAAGATGTAAACTTGGAGTTACAGGACTCCGAAATCGCCCCTAGATCGCCCACAAATCGCCTTAGCCGCGGAGGAGTGAAGAAAGGGCGAAAAATGACGAACACGGTCAACCCCCAGTATATAAATACCTGAGCATGAGTTACGTACATTAACCAAGAAGAATAACGTACGTAATGCATCAAAGATTACATACGTAATCGATAACCAGATCCTCCTGTCCAAAATAGCGAAGACCCTTACGTACGTTATGGTGATGGCTTAACGTACTTAAGGAGCACAGTTAACGTGCGCTATGATCAACACATAGCATGCGCTATCGACAGCCAGAACTCAATGTCTGAACTAGTAAGACCCTTACGTACGTAAAGGGAGGGCCTTAACGTACGTAAGTCGCATGATGATAACGTACGTTATGCTTATAGCATAGCGTACGTAAGTCACTTAGTAGTTCCAGAACTGCTAAGTTCAGCTCGTCGCGTACGAGCGCGACAAAACCGCGAAACGACAATTACAACACAAGACGAGGACATGCCTACAAAGAGTGCATAACGACGGATTCAAGCGTTAAAAGAAAGTACGATTCCGACAACCCGAAGGTTCGGAATACGATAACAGAATTAATCACCCCCAAACTTTGGGAAATTACGAAACGGCCCAAAACGCCCGTAAATCACGATATGACATCAAGAAACTAAACCCAAGCTCACAACACGCATAATAAAGCTCAACAGACTTATAGGAAACACGAAACCATAGTTTCGACCATCATCACACGAAATGAATCAAATAGCGGGAAAAGTCGCTCAAAACACGGATTTGGGTAAAACAGCCGCGGAACAACTCGGATGACCGAACACGCAGAACGAAACATTATCAAAATGTCAAAATGCTCGCAAGCGATCTTTCTGGAAACCAGAAAGATGCCAAAAACGAAAAAGTACCGAACGAGAAAATTACAGGTATTACATCGTGTGCACAGTCCAATGCAGAAACATCCACGCATGACCATATGTGCCTGACTAAAAATCCTATACATAACCAATCGGCACACAGATATGATTCCAGATATGTCACGATACAATATGACAACGAAACTCAATGAATCACACAACCAACCAAAAATCAAGAAACTCACTGAAGTAATTACAATGATCAACGAGATCAATGACACAAAGGTAGTGAACTTGGGAATACAATCCCACAACGAAACGGTAAGCACGATCAAGAACAATACCACATTATGAATCGTAGATTCATAAAGCATTACATATACATGAAATGTATAATGTACACAAGAAATCAATCATCATTATAACCAAGCAAGATAACTTGCCACAATTCCGTAGACGAAATAGTCCTTCTTCGAATGAACGAATAGACGGTTTCCTCAACAAATAATACTCAATCGAACAAGCAACCTTGAATGAAACGTAACTCATTCAACAACTTATTCATATAATATTGATATCAATTCATAGGAAACGACACCCATAACTTTACCCGAATAGTTCATCCTATCCAAATGAACATTCTATCGTCTTATTAACGAACTTCAATATACCCAACTTATCTTTAAAAATCGGATTACCAGGTTCTTAAGGTTATTCAACATTTATATCATCTATTACACAAGGTTTATCGCGAATGAATTCAACTACTCATTCTATTATGACGTTATCATCAATAATCATCATAATCTCCATAAGAACACTATCAACCTACAAACATGATGTTTTATACAATCCTAAGTCATCAAACATCCGGTTTAACTTGAATACATCAAAGCTATAAATGTCTTCTTCATAACTCATTATTACCTCTCAATGAATTTGCTAAGCCATTCCAAAAACATAGTTATATCATCTAAAATCTGAGTCTTAAGAACATCATCCTATTCCTCATCATGTTATCTTAAAAATCAATAACAACCATGTCATCCATAAACATTTCACTAATTCAAGAGGGTATTAAGTAATATCATGATCATGTTCTTCACTAATTGTTCATAGTCTTAATAATCAACATATTATACTTGATTAAGTGAATATCATATGTAAGTAATCATTATCAATACGAAATCAACACAAAATTTAGCAACCAACCTATTGGAAATGAAGAACAAACACCCAAGACATCAAGAACACACCCCAACTTCCAAATACTAAGCTCCAATTCAAGATACGAAGCTCCAAGACAAGATGGAAGGGGATAATATCGACTTAGGAAGGCAGGGAATGATTTCTGAGGAGAAAACTCGAGTTTAGGTTGTGCAAAAATTAAAGACAAGGCATGTCTTTATAATCTGCATTTTTCATTACGTACGTTATAAACAAATGCTAACGTACGTTATACCCTTTTACATATGCTAACACATGAATGTTACGTATGTAATGATTCTCCAAAAGCTACTGCCTCAACACACACACACCCTTACGTATGTTTCCAGAAAGACATGCCTAAGCTCACCTACATTATGTACACTATAGCATAAGTATTACGTATGTAATGCCAGTTGACTTGGCTGTCTCGAAAGGCCAAAATATCCGGATCATACACGACCCTACATGCCGAAAGTTGAGATGGGATCAGATTCCCTATATTACGTACGTAACCAAAGACATTTTACGTATATAATAGAATACACTTAATGTATGTTAAGATACAGAAGTAGCGTACGTTAATTATTAAGGACATAGCCAAAAAAATTAATTCTCCAGACAACATCTAATAATCAAACATAGTGCGAATGACAATTATAATTAACTCGATTCTAATATATCTCAAAATTAAAATCATTATACTAAATGGAAACACGATACAACGATGTTCAAATCATCCGAGTAATACAACAGTAAAGAAGAAAAATTACAGTTGGATATTACATACACCCCCCTTAAAAGGAGTTTCGTCCCCGAAACTAAGGGGTAAACAACTCGGGATATCTCTGTCGCATGCTATCCTCGGTTTCCCAAGTAGCCTCCTCAATTCCATGTCTCGACCACTGAATCTTCAATAGGGGAATCGTCTTGTTCCTCAACCATTTGATCCTACTATGGAGTATTTTCACGAGACGATCCTCGTACGAATGGTCATCGGCTATCTCAATCTCTTTGAATTGGAGTATATGGCTCGGATCAGCAACATATTTCCTCAACTGGGAAAAATAAAACACATTGTGAATCCGACTTAAATCCGGTGGCAATGCCAGACGATAGGCCAGATTGCCTACACATTTCAAAATCTCGAACGGTCCAATATACCTCGGACTCGCTTGCCTCTCTTCCCAAAACTAAAAACACCTCGAGTAGGAGACATCTTCACTAGCACATGGTCACCAACCTCGAACTCAAGCAGTCTTCGACGGTTGTCTGCATAAGATTTATGCCGGCTTTGAGCCGTTAACAAACGACTCCTAATCGGAGCAATCTTCTCACGAGCTGCTAACAACATATCGGGTTTCTTACCCAGAGACTCTGACAAGTCGTCCCAACACTAAGGGTACCTACATCGACGGCCATACAATGCCTCATAATGTGCTATCTTAATCGAATCATGTCAACTATTGTTGTAGGTGAATTCCACCAAAAGTAGATGGACTTCCCAATCATCCTTCCAATAGAGAGCACACACCCTCAACATATCATCCAGAGTTTGGATAGTCCTCTCAGACTGGCCATCAATCTGAGGAGGAAATTTTATACTATAATTCAACTGCGTACCCATCGCACGATAAACTGCCTTCTAGAAATGTGACACGAATCGTCCATCACGATCCGATACAATACTCTTGGGGGTACCATGTAACCTCACAATCTCTTTAATGAACAGCTGAGCCAACTTCTCGGGACCCCATGTGTCTTTAATCTCCAAGAAGTGGGCTGATTTGGTCAGACAATCCATAATCACACAAATTGTATTCATACCTCATTGGCTCGTCGACAAATTAGTGATAAAGTCCATAGATATGTCCTCCCATTTCCATTCGGGGATCGAGAGTGGTTTCAGCATACCTGCTGGTCTCTGATGCTCAATCTTAACTTGCTGACAGGTCAAACATCTCGAAACGAATTCTGCAACTTCTCGTTTCATATTACCCCACCAATAATATTGCTTCAAGTCTTTATACATCTTGCTAGACCCTTTGGTGAATAGAGTATGGGGTAGCATGAGCCTCTCTCAGAATAGAGTCTCAACTCTTCATCTGTCGGTACATAAACTCGATTCTTGAAACATGTTAGTCCATCTTCGTGGATCACAAATCCACGAATGGTTCTTTCCCTTGAGTTACTTCATTAAGAATTTGAGATAAGAACGGGTCCTCCACCTGCTTCGATCTGATTATATCGTCAAGGAACGACGAAATATCAAGTTTGCAAAGTTGTACATGAACACGCTGTAACAAGACCTCAATCTCTAGCCTCGTAAATTCTAACTGTAATTCTCTCTAAGCTGTCAAGCGTGCAAGCATTTGTTACTGTACTGTCTTGCGACTCAGGGCATCTGAAACTACATTTGCCTTCCCTGGATGGTATAGTATCTCAATTTCATAATCTT
The DNA here is from genome assembly GCA_033398695.1 of Orobanche coerulescens. Taxonomy (NCBI): domain Eukaryota; kingdom Viridiplantae; phylum Streptophyta; class Magnoliopsida; order Lamiales; family Orobanchaceae; genus Orobanche; species Orobanche coerulescens. The sequence continues at coordinate 135,634,411 of CM065817.1, forward strand.
TAATCAGCTCTAGCCACCTCCTCTGTTTCATGTTCAACTCCTTCTGAGTAAAATTTTTTTTCAGACTCTTGTGATCAGTGAAAATTTGACAGGTGACTCCATACAAGTAGTGGTGACAAATTTTCGAATCAAACACCACAGATGCTAGCTACAAGTCATGGGTCGGGTAATTGACTTCATAATGTCGCAATTGTCTCGATGCACAGGCAATCACTTTTCCATTCTGCATCAATACACATCCAAGGCCCTGTCTGGACGCGTCACTATACCCCATGAATCCTTCGGTCCCTTGTGGTAAGACCAAAACTGGTGCCAAAATCAATCGACTTTTGAGTTCGTCAAATCTTTGTTGACATGCCTCTGACCATGTATACTTCTTATCTTTCCTCAGCATATTAGTCAGCGGTTGAGAAATCATGGAAAAGCCTTCCAAAAATCGTCTGTAATAGCCTGCTAGACCAAGGAAACTGCATATTTCTTTCACATTCTTCGGAGGTAGCCAATCTTGGATAACCCATGTCTTCTGTGGGTCCACACTGACTCTATCAACTGATATCACATGCCTAAGAAAAGTAACCTCAGACATCCAGAACTCGCATTTGGAAAATTTCCCATAGAGTTATTCTCGCCTCAGCGCACTGAGAACCTGATGGAGATGATACTCGTGCTCCCCATGGTAACGGGAGTAAATCAAAATATTGTCAATAAAAACGACCACAAAATGATCCAGATAATCAACAAAAACTTGATTCATCAATTCCATGAATATTATAGGTGCATTAGTCGGTCCAAACGACATACCACGAACTCATATTGCCCATAACGAGTACGAAAAGCTGTCTTTGAAATGTCGGACTCTCGAATCCTCAACTGATGAGAGTCGGATCTTAAAACGATATTGGAAAATACTGCGGCGCCTTGGAGTTGATCCAACAAATTATCGATATGAGGCAACGGATATTTGTTCTTGACGGTTACCTTGTTCAACTCACGGTAATCAATACATAAACACAGGGATCGGTCCTGCTTCTGTACAAATAACACCGGTGCTCCCCAAGGGGACGCACTAGGTCGAATATAACCCTTCTAGGTCAAATCATCGAGCTGATTCTTTAACTCCTGCATGTCGGTTGGGGACATGCAATATGGTGATTTCGAATGCAAGGACGTACCTGGCTCTAACCATATGGTAAACTCTACCTCACGATGTGGAGGTAAGCCCGACAACTCATCTGGAAAAACATTTGGGTAGTCTCGGACCACCGGAATGGCGGCTAATTCAGTTGGTCGATCCACTGTCTAGGTCATGTAGCACCAATAACCAACACATCCCTGAGTAAGCAGTTTCACTGCTTTTATAGAGCTGATGATCCTCCCTGAACGGATGGGATTATCATCCTGAAAAATGCACTCAAAACCATCATCAGAAGTGACGATCATCATCCGCTTATGGACGCTAAGTATGAGATCATGGTGATCCATCCAATCGATACCCAAGATCACATCATCTTTTGGTAAATCGACCACAATCAAGTCAGACACCCACTCACGGTCGTTCATACGAATCCGACAGTTCTGGGCTTCATGATTCCCAATAGTTCTTCTACCTTCAGGTAGACCAATCACATAAGGCTCACAATCGATAACATGATCTATTTGCAAATGACTCAAACAAGAAGCAGATATAAAAGAGTGAGAAGCACCAGTATCAAAAAGAGTACATACGGGCTGAGAGTGGATCTCGAGTGTACCTGCGATCATGTTGCTTCGGGATCGTCAGCCTTCTTCATCTCGTAGATTCTTGGTTTTACAACTCCGGTACCAGCTGCGCTAGCTTGACTTCCATGGCCCATTCCTCTGTTTGCCCTGTAGTCCAATGAGATGAAGACGGAGGTGCTCGGTCCTGAACTGAAGACTGAACTGGAGCATGGGAGGCTACTGGAGTACGTCCCGGTCCACTTCTGCAAAAACGAGCACGATGCCCAGTAATCCCACAAGTATGGCATGCAACGACCGGCTTCAGACATTTGGAGCTGACATGCTCCTGATCTCCACAGTTAAAACACACGATAGATGAGTTGGATGCTCGAGAATGTGAGCCTGCCAGTTTTGACGCCACATGTGACCGCTCAGAAAAAAACAGTACGGATTAGGGCTTCTTGAACGTTCCTCGGTTGCTGTTAGCCTGGGTCTGATTCCTTGATATCTTATTAGTGGACTGCGGCTTCTTCTTGGAAATTTCCTTCGCAGTAAGTTCGTATTCAAGAGCTCTCTCGATGAACTCCGGTAGAGTCGTGCAGTGGTGATTAAGTAATTGCATCCTCATCTAGGGTTTAAGCCTCTTAAGAAAATACTTGATTTTATAAGCTTCCCTTCGAACAATCAATGAGGCGAACGGAAGAAGTGCCTGGAATTTCTCAGCAATTGACAACACATCATCATCATCCTCAGATGGATTGGGGTTCAGCAACTCTGATAGCTTGGCCTCACGGAGTGGACCTGGATAATAACGATCTAGCATGAGGTTCTTGAATTCCTCCCAAGTGATCACGCCATCAGCTGGTCTCACCGAAAGCCACCATGTATGGGCGCTCTTACTAAGGTAGTAAGCCGCCATGGAGACTCAATTCTCTTCCAGACATTCAACCATCTCGAATAACTACTCGAAGTGCTCGATCCAGTGCACAATATCAGCAGGCTCAGAGGAGCCTTCAAAAGTCAGAGGTCGCTAACGAGAGATGTCGCTAATAATCTGACTCACGATGCCGCCGTGCACATGAGGTGGTGGATGAGGTCCCTGCTGTTGGCCAGTAGTAGTAGCTCTCTACATAGCTTCCATCATTTGACCCATTTATGTCATCTGGGTCATCATATCCTGCATAATAACATAGGGGTCAACGTGCACACCCTTGTGCCGTTCGGTGTGGTGTGACTGGTTCTCAGTAGGGGAATCACTACCTACAGAGCTTTGCTCCACATTTGAACATGTATTGGCTCATGGCCTCGGGATTCGGCCCCTTCCGCGGCCTCGACCCCCTCTACCATGGCCTCTCAAATTTCTATCCATACTGAAAGAATCAAACAATAATCATAAGTACAATTCAAGATCGCCTTTATAGCCAATCACAAATTCACGCTAAGTAATAGCAAAAATGAAACTACATATTCAAAGAAATAGTTCATCATAAATTATCGGCACCACAAGTGCCACACAAAATATTATATCGACACCAAGTCGAAACAAATTCAATCACGTAATTAATCCAGAATTTTCCTCGGAATATCAGTAAGATAAATTCCACCACAAATCACTCGGAATATCAAGATCAACAAAAAGATCAATTCCGCCATTAACATCTTGCTAGTAATTAAATCATGGCACATAAGTAACATACCGTATTTGGCTCGTAGGGTTAGGCGCTTGCACATGTCACAAATGACGCGAAGGTTTCCTTGATACTAGTTCAATCCACAACGACTCTCAAAGAGAAATGACTCTCCGATACCATCTTCTATAACACCCCACATAAGGCATCCATTACAGTGCTGTGGACCCCACACTGGGACCCACCAGGCGATTCCAAAACACAAATTAAATATATCATTATTGTGATACCGAACCACAAGATAATAATTATTACTCCGATTAGGAGTTTATACAATAGACGACTACTATCGTTACAATACATAAGACCCAATATTAGTATAAACCATGTAAAGATGGAATATACTTAAAATAGTAATACAACCGACAAGAGTTTACATAATATGTTAAAGTAGTATTACAAGATTTCAAATGTAACCGAAAAACGAATGACTTGGGCCCCCCAAACTAGTATCCTTCAAGCCTTCGCCGTCACCGTGCTCTTCTGGTGCCTTGCCTTTGCCTCGATCTAAAATACAACACAAGTATTTCGCCCAAAACCCCAGGGTCAGATATACATGATAATAATTCTCAAGACGTTATACAATTCACATACACTGGATCTCAAGGAAACAACTTGCTTGTTGAACATACCCCTCGGGCGTATGAACAACGAATCACAAACTGTCAATCATAACCAATCAAAGATGGAATATGAATGACCAATCAGTATAGCTCAAGACGAACATCACAGTACGCCCGATCCGGAAATGTGTCCGTGCACATGTCCACCCTGTATACGGAATCCATAATATATGTGGGACAATTTACCTAATTAACCTCACGAACTACGTCTCGTGTGCACAGTCCAATGCGGAAACATCCATGCATTACAATATGTGCCCCACTAAAAAGCCTACACATAACCAATCAGCACGCAGATATGATTTCAGATATGTCACGATACAACATGACAACGAAACTTAATGAATCACACAACCAACCAAAAATCAAGAAACTCACCAAAGTGACAACAATGATCAACGAGATCAACGATACGAAGGTAGTGAGCTTGGGAATACATCCCACAACGAAACGGTAAGCACGATCAAGAACAATACCACATTATGAATCGTAGATTCATAAAGCATTACATATACACGAAATGTATAACATAAATAAGAATTCAATCATCATTATAACTAAGCAAGATAACTTGCCTCAATTCCGTAGATGAAATAGTCCTTCTTCGATCTAACGAACGGACGGTTTCCTCGACTAATAATACTCACTCGAACAAGCAACCTTGAATGAAATATAACTCATTCAACAACTTATTCATACCATATTGATACCAATTCATAGGAAATGACACCCGAATAGTTCATCCTATCCCAATGAACATTCTATCGTCTTATTAACAAACTTCAATACACCCAACTCATATTTAAAGTATTACCAAGTTCTTAAGGTTCTTCAACATTTATATTATCTATTACACAAGGATTATCGCGAATGAATTCAACTACTCATTCTATTATGACATTATCATCAATAATCATCATAATCTCCCTAAGAACACTATCAACCTACAAACACGATGTTTTATACAATCCTAAATCATTAAAATATCCGGTTTAACTTGAATATATCAAAGCTATAATTGTCTTCTTTACAATTCATTATTATCTCTCAATGAATTTGCTAAGCCATTCCAAAAACATATTTATATCATCTAAAATTTCCGAGTCTTAAGAAAATCATCCTATTCCTCATCATGTTATCTTAAAAATCAATAAAAAACATGTCATCCATAAACATTTCACTAATTCAAGAGGTATTAAGTAATATCATCATCATGTTCTTCACTAATTGTTCATAGTCTTAATAAGCAACATATTATACTTGATTAATTGAATATCATGTGTAAATAATCATAATCAATACGAAATCAACACAAAATTAGGCAACCAACCTCTTGGAAATGTAGAACAAACACCCACGACTTCAAGAACACACTCCAACTTCCAAACACTAAGCTCCAATCCAAGATACGAAGTTCCAAGACAAGATGGAAGGGGATAATATCGACTTAGAAAGGCAGAGGAATGATTTATGGGGAGAAAACTCGAGTTTGGATCGTGCAAAAATGAAAGACAAGGCCTGTCTTTATTATCTACATTTTTCATTACGTACGTTACCAACAAAGGCTAACGTACGTTACACCTTTTTACGTACGCTAACACATGAGTATTATGTATGTAACGATTCTCCAGAAGCTACTGCCTCAACACACACACACACTTACGTACGTTGCCAGAAAGACGTACGTAAGCTCACCTACATTACGTATGCTATAACATAAGTATTAAGTATGTAATGCCCGTTGACTTGGTTGTCTCGAAAGGCCAAAATATTCGGATCGTACACGGCCCTACACGCCGAAAGTTGAGATGGGATCAGATTCCCTATATTACATACGTAACCAAAGACGTCTTATGTATGTAATAGAACACACTTAACGTATGTTAAGCTACAAAAGTAGCGTACGTTAACTATTAAGGACTTAGCCAAAAAAATGCTATTCTCCATACGATATCTAATCATCAAACCTAATGCGAATGACAATTATAATTAATTTGATTCTAATATATCTCAACATTATAATCATTATACTAAATGGAAACATGATACAATGATATCCAAATCATCCGAGTAATACAATATTAAAGAAGAAAAATTACAGTCGGATATTACAATACATCCATATGAAACCAATTCTAACACGTTCCGAGCACGGTTCCCTTTGGTTTTAAATATCCTTTTTGTCATCTTACCTTCCAGACAGGATTCAAAAATTGGAATGACTAACTTGGAGGTCGTCCAATGGGCCATTATCTACCAATCTTTGAATTCTTCTAAGGTTTACATGACCTAAACGTAGATGCCACAGATATGTTTGGTTTATGCTTGAAGGTTCTTTTCTCTTTTTAGGTTTAGATAAAGAGTTAAGCAATTTATGTTTATATGTGGGAGTTTGTGTAGTATTAATGACATACAGTCCATCAGAAAGGAAACTGAATAAACATTACAACTTAATTTAGAAACTTAAATTAAATTCATTCTAAAATCTGGTATTAATAATACATTATTAAGGACTAATATTTTATCATTAATCTTCAACTGCATGACTCCCACTGCAACAGTCATAAGCCTAGAATAATCGCCCCAGTTGATGGTTATCTCGCCTGCACTAAGCTGCTTGGTTACCTGAAAACCATGCGAGTCAAAGCAAACATGATCAGTGGAGCCTGAATCAACTATCCATGAAGTGGAAGAACAAGCTGTCAAACATGTTTTGACTATAAGTGCACGAGACATACCTTTATCAAGAGCAGGGCAGTCCACTTTAAAATATCCTGACCGCACTTGTAGCACTTTTCCTTTGACTTTTTGTTCGCCTCAGGCTGGGGACCCTTGCTTTTTACCTTGAGAGTTGCCACTTGATTCTGGCCCACTTGTTTCTTCTTCTTCCCCCACTTGGGTTTAGAAGTCGAAACACCAGTAGCCGCAAGAACTTGATACCGTTTCCTAAAGAGACCTTCCACAGCTTGAAGCTCTGTCAGCAATTTCACCAAGGTATGCTCCCTACGATTCATATTGTAGTTTGGGCGGAACTTCTCAAAGCTCCTAGGTAAGCTACTTAGGATGATATAGACCTGTGTTTCCACATCGATAGTTGCTCCTAAGATATCAAGTTCATTTTGATGAGAAATTATCCTTAGAACATGATCCCTTACTGGGGTTCCTTCAGGCATTTGGGTCGTCATCAAGACCCTCATATCATTTTTCCTAGCTGCCCGGTTCTGATGATCAAACATCTCCCCGAGATTTTTCATCATTTCTGCAGCTGTGCCCATATCTGATGCTGATGCTGCAATACATTTGCTAAGGAGGCCAAGATGTAATAGCGAGCCATCTCATCAGATTTCTTCCATTTGCGGTATTCTTTCACCTCATCAGATGTCGAATCCACATCTGGTTCCAATGGGCATTCCTCAGTTAGAACAAACTTGTATTTATCAGCGGTCAAGACAATATTAAGATTACGTTTCCAATCAGCAGAGTTAATGCCATCTAGTTTGTTTTCTTTGAGAATTACAGCAAGTGGAATGAAAGACATCTGAGATAAAATTAAAAACTTTCATCACATAGTGCATAGCAAAATATATTGAAAAACCTCAAAAGCACAATATATATGCTAGCAACCAACATCTCGAAAAACACGCATATGCAACTCACGATTGTGTGGACATTTACACACATTTTTCAAGTAGAGTTTTACGTCTTTAATTTTACTATCTAGTCAATTTACGTTATGACAAGTAAAATTAATAGTTGGTTCCTCTTGGCCATGTATTAATTAACATATATCTCGATGGAGAGCTTATTAATTGATACATCAAAGTAAACACCATAATTTAAAAACCTTAAAATATTATCTTTTAAATAATAGTCCTACAGATGGAGAGGTCCTATCATAAAAAATAATATTTATCTTTTTGTTATCATTAGAAATTTAAAACTAGTGAACATATAGTTAGCACATCTAATATGGAGGAAGACCCTAATGTCAACGCTCATGCTAATTACCTCATAATTTAAATTAATTATGGAGGCCGATTTTTTATTTTAAAAAATAAATCAATTTAATCACTTAGTAATGTAGCCTTAAGGTTTTTAATTTTCTCGTCCTAACATGCAAGAAACATATCACGCATACATTCATACATGTCATACATCAAAACAGTAAAAACCAGAATAAACGCATGGATAATTAAATTATCCAATTATCATAGTCTTCTTCCTTGAATTGAACCCGAGAAAATCTTACACCTGATATCTCTCACTGGATCAAGCATCTCGTCACTCCTTTCTGGTTGGGCCATAGATTTTCAAAATTAAAGTTTCACTTTTATGCAAAATTAATTACATAAAAAAATCTTTTAAATCGCGACTCTCCAGCGGATGCAACGAACGGTGGTGAAACATACTGGACCAAAGCTGAACGACCCGACCCGAACTGGCCCGGAACAGGGTGCCCGGGGCCCTCGGCACTGCCGCGTGCTGCTGTTCGGTCGCGGATGTCCAGCAATCTGGTGTCCCGGTTCTGCTCTATTTCTTCGTGACTTTATCTTCTTCGAATTCGATTACAATTTTACACAAAATAAAATACATCAAATTTACAACAAGATTACATGAAAAAATAAGATCCTAGATCTACCCGTGGATTTTTTTCACGGGAAAAACCATTACATGCCTCAAAACCGGGCCAAACCAACAATTGCAGAAATAATAAAATTAATCATTCACATAACCATGATAATTGGATCATATTTCCTACAAGAACACATCTAGCAAAAAATACCCAACATCAAATTATATGAATATTTAAATTACTATCAATTAATCACCAAAATTAATTAAAATAGCAAAAGCCTAAAATCTGTCTCTCTACCCATTGTTGGAAATAAAATGCAGTAGAAGCGAAGTTGGTGAAAATTTAATAAAAGCGTTTTACAGATCCACGAGCACAATATCAATTTAGGCATGCTAATTAATTAACTACTAAGATTAATAAGAAATTTAAATATTATTTATTATTTATTAAATAAATATGTTGGTAAATCCATTATCCTAATCTAGATCAAAGACCATATGATATTTACCTTTTGAAGCGTAGTGGTTGCTTGCTCCTTGATTTTCTTATATTTCTACCTTTAGATCTTCTAGAGTATATCCCGCCTAATCCGGATGTCGTGTGGGCAACTATCTACCGGCCTTCCTTGAATCAACAAAGTGGATCGGCTGAACTCTTTGTTGCTTAGTGTCACTCGATTTTTCTTTATTTTCTAGTATTATGTAAACACTCTTAGAAAATTGATATGTTATCTAAATTATAGATCAAATACACAATTCAAGATCTAAACACAAGAAAAAAAATTGAACTCTCAAGCTTGAAGAAGCAAAATTCGGCCGAACCCCTATGTCATATTTATTGGTGTTATAGGCTACTCTACGGATCTTAAGGAGGATTAGGGAAAGGACTCCTAATAGACCACAAATTTCTGTATCAGACCATTCCTATTATATTGAGTCTGTTAAATATCAACTCAGTCCACTAAAGAGTTAATATTGCACTTCCTACCCAAATCCCAATTTATAAAATTGGGCTCCTTATTTAAATATTTATTTCCCGTGTTTAAGATATCGAATGTCCCTTAATTTATTTAAGCTACTGGCAACTTTAGGTAATTAATATCTTATCTGTAATTTTCGGATATTTGATATGTATTTTATCTGTATTTGAACCTTGTGACATTGCGTATGTCGTATTATTAATCTGAGTATGATCCTCCGTATTTCATAGTCCGGTATTGGCGAGTGTATGATTCCATTAATATTAATGCATGCATGTACTTACACGTAATTAGCGCACGCTAAATAGTGAGTGTTGTGTACGCTAAAATGAGTAAATAGCGCACGCTAAAGGTTGACACTTAGCGTACGTTGTGTGTGGTCAACATCATTGAGACAAGGTTGGTAGGTGAGATCGGATCACGGATATTGGATAGGGACATGTCGGGATGAACTTGCACGACTTTTGGAAAAGTTGAGTCAATGGTGCTTAGCGCACCCTATGAGAGAAATGTTAGTGCATGCTAAAGTCGAGTACAGTAAGGTCAGTAAGCTTCGTAAAGTCGTAAGTGCACACAGTGAGAGGGTGTTAGCGTATGCTACATGTTGCATTAACGTACGTAAAGGCTATTTAACATACGTAAAGTCTATTTAACGTACGTAAGGCCGAAGACAGAAAGAGACAGTGGGCTTTGAGCCCGTTAGCGCATGCTAAAAGCTGAAGATAGTGCACGCGAAGGGCCATTTCCTATAATTAGGACATTACCTCCATTTCATTTCTCACTTTACCCTTCATCCCATTTCCGACTTCTACGATTTTTAGAGTTACTTTCACGACTTTAACCCCTCATATTAGCCTCTGAATGTGATTGTTGAAGATGAGGACCTTTGGAGATTAGCATCAAGCATCCGGTGTTGAGTTCTACCAAGTGTTTTGTCGTTTCCTTCCGTATTAAGGTATGTGATGCTTTACCAACCTAGAGTTCATGTTCTTAGTGATGATTATGAGCATGCTACTGAGGTTATTGAGCTTAGTCTGAGCATTATGAATCGAACAATAAGTTTAGAAGGATTGGATTGGTTAAACTTAGATTTTTCGTCGGAAATTGTTGAACCTTGATTATGCCTATCATAAGGAAGTGATTTTTCAAAGATTATAACATGCCTTGATGATGATTTCGTGATGATTACTTGATGGAGATGATGAATTTGTGATTGGTATATGATGAACGGATTATGTATGTTATCGCCTAGACTATGTGAATTCGAGATGATGAACATAGGGATCGTTCTTCGAGTATAATCCAGGGTTTGTAAAGATTGTTCGGATTGATAATCTTCCTATGAATAGTTAGAACGATATAATCATGTTGTACCAATCGTGATGAACGTAGAACTTAGATTAGATTAATTTACTTGCGGAAGAATCATAAATGGGATTAACTTAGAATTCGGTTTAATGTACTTACCTTGTTATGAATTTGTTTAGATAATCGAAACGTGTATTAAAATTGATGGGCAGAATTAGAATGTGGTTTGTAACGTTTTGAATATACTGAAACCTGTAGACATCAACGTGTTATCCTCGTTATGACTTGTCGTTTTGCGTGTAGTATGGTATTCATTCAACGTAGTGTCCTTAGAATAGTTAACCGGGAATCAGCCGAGCAATGATCATCATTAGAACGTTTAGCATGTTCATGTGATGGTTTTGTTACGTAAGTTGAGTTTGTCATTGTTTTCTTTTGTGTAAGGTTAGAGCTTTGCGAACGGTTGATCGAAGGGGGCGGTCTTAGAGTTTGTTGAAGTCGTTGAAGTATTTATTTCTTGCCATCTTTCTAATGTAACGCCCTCAAATCCCATTGGGTTATTACAGTGCCGTGGACCCCACACCAGAAGATCCACCAGGCGAACACGACTAAAATACATCAAATTAACCAACAAGGTAAATCATAGTCCCTACTATGATATCTGACACAATATTCTGATAAGGAATTTCAACGACAGAAGTGGGTCTACATGGCCAAAATAAAATACAATAACATCCACGAGCCTTGCTCGGATAATACAACATGACAACAACTAACAAAACTGGAGTACTCCAAACTGGCTGACTGACATGAACACTGAAACAACTAGGACTAGTATCGCTCGGATGCCTCGTCGCCATCGTCATGCCCCTATGTCTCAACTCTCTCCTCGCAAACACCTAAAACATGAAAACATGTTCCGCCGCACGGGGTCAGTCATCCAGATAATCAACATCAAATACATGTATAACATGATATGCATCCAAAGGCGGAATGAATGGTACAACAATGGTAATACGAGATGCTCACAAACTAAGGTAAGAACCGAGCATTCGGGAAATACTATGCCCATGGCATACTATTAATACCTGTTCAACAGGTTAGAACATAAGTGCCCAACGGTGAATCATAAATATAGAACACTACAATGAATTACACGAACATGAACCAATCCAGAACTGAATTAAATATGAATCACAATGTCCGAAGGCTCCAACAAAAATACCAAGACATCATAAAGGCCTGAAATCTACTCAGCCGAAGCTGTCAAATATCACAATGGCCCGAAGCCAAAACAGCCCGAAGCTGTATCAACGAGGTCCGAAGCCACGGTACGAAGCCGTATCACAATGAGGGCCGAAGCCACGGCATGAAGCCGTATCACAATAAGGGCCGAAGCCACGACACGAAGCCATATCACAATGAGGGCCAAAGCCACGGCACGAAGCCATATCACAATGTGGGCCGAAGCCACGGCACGAAGCCGTATCACAATGAAACCATCCAATGGTCGTGACCTACTGAACTGTAGGTGTTGGGAAACCAACCGTGAAGGTTCAAGCCCCAAACTTACCCATAATGAGATAACCCAGTGACTGTGACCTACTGAGCTGTAGGTGTTGGGAAACCAACCGTGAAGGTTCAAGCTCCAAGCTTACCCATAATGAGCAGTAGTCAATACTAGCCTCCAAAACACAATTAATCACAAATGGAAATGATCCCAAGATTATCGAGTTCACGAGAATGATAGTGTGCTGCCTTGAGTCGGCCAACACGACAACAATGACTCACGCATGGGCACCGTCCTCGGTGGTCCCAATTCAATACCTCGATTACCTTAGAATGGTCAATCGATAACAATGACACGAAGGATGGGAACTATCCGCGATAATCCCAATTTAATACCTCGATTGCCTTAGAATGGCCCATCGATGACAATGATACAATGGATGATTCAATACCTCGATTGCCTTAGAACGGCCAATCGATAACAATGATACAACAGATGATTCAATACCTCGATTGCCTTATAACGACCAATCGATAACAATGATACAACGAATGATTCAATACCTAGATTGCCTTAGAATGTCCAATCGGTAACAATGATACAACGAATGATTCGGCACCTTTAATCGGTTACCAACGACGAAGATGAGAAACAAATACGCCAATGCCTTCAATCGGCCAATACAACATCAATGACAAAGCACCAACATTAATAACAATGATTACAACGATGTCTTAGATCAACATCAATATCAACAACAACAATCGATACATCGATACCGTGAATCAGCTATCGACAATAATATTAACGAGTATCCCAATGCCTTGAACCGGCCATTAACGAACAATAATAAACATTTGGCATAATTTCCGAAGAGTATCATATCGAACGATCCCTTAATATCAATGAACTCATGAATAGACTAAGTCTAGGAATGATACAACACATTCATACACATATATGATAACATTAATCTCATTGACTAGTATAAGTATAAAACTTGCCTCAAACCGACGGCGAGAAAGTCCTACCACGATCAACGTCCTTAATGGAATTATCGGTCGCTCGAACAACCTTGAACAATACAATTACCAACAATTCACTTAATATACATATCCACTTATAATCAAAATCAACTCAAAAGGTCGATGCAACACTACCCAACTCATTGGGCAATTTAACAAACACGTTGTAAACAATCTCTCATTGTTTACAACCAATCCCAATTATATCGAAAACCAACCTCCAAATGAGTGATTCAATCCACAAAACATCCTCCATACAATCAATAATCCAATAGGAATGCACAATTCAAGATTACGACAACATCTAATTAAAACCCCAAAATTCCAAAGTCAACCTTCAAGGTGTTCTTGACTAATCCTCCAACAATCCAATGATAATTCATAAAAACTCATAATCATACGTATATCCCTTCACATATCATGATTATAACATCCAAAACATCATACTCCAACTCAAATTCGAAATCTAGGGTTTGAAGAGATTACCTTAGATTTAGGATGAAGAATCCAAGTAGATGTTGTTAATCCACACCAAGAACTCAAGGAGGATGAAATCTCTGAGATTGATAATGCTAAATCGCCCAAGAATTCACCCAAAAGTCACCCAAAGAGAGGAGGAATGAGGAAGGGGATGAAATGAGCTTCTCTCCTAAAAAACCCGCTGAAAAAGGGTAATCTGTTTCGCGTGCCGTGGCCCGGACTGAGTGTGCCGTGGCCCGCGGCCGAAAATTGCGAACAGCTCCCAGCTGGTGCTGCAGCCCGACCAGCAGTGGGCCGCGGCGAGCGGTACAGCTGCGCCAGGTTGATCTTGCAAGATGTGTGTGCCGCGGCGCATACTCCCCTGTGTCGCGGCGCACACTGCTCGTGCCCAAAAATGATGAAAATTGACTCGGGCAAAGAATAAACGTAATAGAACTCAAAACTTGGGAATAATAACAAGAAATGGAATTGCGGGAATCCCAAAACGGCGACTCCGAGTAGTGATTACGAGAGTTGGTCCAAAATAGCACGAAGCGAACAAGAAAGAGTAAATTTGAAATGATATGAACTCCAAAATCAACATCAACTTACTGAACAATTACAACGATTATGATAATATTCTCATCTCGATTCTCAAACATGGTTCAACGATGAACGATGACCGATACATGATTCCAAAGTACGCCGAACGATGGACATAAATGAATGAACATGATTGATAAATGATTATTAAAGGGTGAAAAAAATTTTGAGTGACAATTACCGAATGATAATAATGAATTCATAACCGGGTATTACATACTCCCCACCTTAAAAAGAGTTTTGTCCCCTAAACTAAGGGTACACAACTCGCTTCTCATCGGCATTGGACGCCCATACAAACAATGATTCACGCCTCCAAGGAAAAACAGCAATGCACATATAGTCCTCGGGACTATAACAATCGCACGCCCAAGTCATCATGACTTGAGGTCTCGAATCACAATGAACGATTACCCAAATTATCACGAAATCTTGGGTACAACACAGAAGGAAAGAAAATCACATCAAATGACTCAAATTTCACGATTTTCAAATACTATCATTACAAGATAAATCAACAACAAATGGTTCATAACCACAATACTACAATACAGATTGAGTTAAACATTAATCCGAAATACAAAGAAAGGAATAATACAAACCAAGGCTACATCTCATATGTACCCAACATCGATATCTTCTAGATCATCGATCTCATCGATTCGAGGAAGACCCAAATCTGAACTCACTGCTCAATCTGATCCTAGAAGGTCACAAGAACAAGAGTGACTGTGATGAATATTAATGAATAGAATCCGACAAAGGTCAAGAGTGACTCACCGAGGTGAAATAAAAATGCAATGAGTGATAGCTCAAATGAAATGATTGGAACTGTCGCTCCTCGTGAATTGAATGTTTAGTTTGATGATTACAACTCTCACCATGATTGATATATTATGAATGAATTACATGCATGAATGAACAATAACGAAGGGAATGATAATCCCATAACGCCGATGATGAATGTCCTTACCTCTGGCTCTTGAAACCTGATAGGACCCCTTGGATGATGCACGAGATGGAGTAACAAAATCTCTCGAGGCTTGCGAGCTCTCTCGAGATCTACTGGCACTAGAACTCCTGCAGCATTTCTGTAAGTGTCCCTGCCTCCCACACAGAAAAAAAAACAATAGCTGGCACCGTACACCGAGTACTGACGTGCCCTGCTGAATCACAGTTAAAGAAAACAACAGTCGAACTCGTTGTCTGAGAGGAAGATGCTTTCCCAGCACGAAGACAACTATAAAATGACCTCTTGTACACCAGAGCCCGATGTCTCTCTGAACGAACCGACATCTCAGTCCTCCCACCAGAAGAAGCTGAAGGGTGCTTCCGAGTAAGCTCCTTGATCAAAAGCTCTGCTCCAAGAGCCTTCTAGATGAACTCACTAAGTGAATTACAATTGTGATTGAACAACTGCATCCTCAACTGCGGATTTAGACTCTTGCTAAAATACTTGATCTTATCCGCCTCAGTATGGATAACAGACGAAGCAAACTGAAGAAGTCCCTGAAACTTCTCAGCAATGACAATAACACCCTCGTCCTTGACAGTTCGGGGTTCAAAACCTCTAATTACTTGGCTTCAGGAAGTGGATCCAGATAATACCTCTCTATCATGGGAGTCTTGAATTTGCTCCAAGCACAATCACGATTGGTGGATTTCACGGAAAGCCACCAGGAATAAGCGCCATTACTCAAGTAGTAAGCCGCTACTACCACCTTACTCTCTTCCGGACACTAAACGATGTCGAAGAGTTTATCAAAATGCTCAAGCCAATGAATAATATCAGCTGGTTCCGACGAACCTTCAAAAGTAGGTGGCCTCTGACGAGAGATATCGCCAACAATCTGACTCACTCCTCTAGTCTGTCCAAGAAACGGCACCTGGAATCCCTACTGCAGTGGACCACGAACCATCTAGGTCTGCATGGTCTCCATCAAACGTGTCATCTGAGTCACCTAGGCCATCATGCCCTACATATATATGAATGGGTCAATGCAAACACCTCCGGATTGAGCTGCATCTCGGGTACGACTCCCTGACAGTGAATGATTATCTGCCGGTGAATGAGTAGCATCGCTACCTATTGAACTAATGTTATCCCTCGCATTCGCGCAGGTATTCACACGAGATCTCGGGTTTCGGCCCGCACCGCGGCCTTTTTCCCTGCGTCCTCTGACAGCTCTATCCATACTGAAGCAGGAAAGTCACATGATAATTATGGATCCTGCATAAAGATTGCATTATGATTATGCTACGGAATGATAATAATGAGCATACACGCTTATCACAATGAATGCATTAATAATGCAGTAAAATGATTGTCAACATGACGCCGGAATATGATAAGATAGCATGAAGGATCAAGTGATGTAACATGATTATCTGATGAAATTCCTGAAATGATTATCCCGAACAAGTTAACAAGATTGATAATTCGATCCACAAGATCAACAACTGAGCAATGAGATTGACTGAGTGATTAATGAATTAACATGATTGACAAGATAAAAAATGATGATTGAGGATTGTTGATTGATGAATGAGTTGATCTTTATCGCTTGCACAGGTCACACGTGCTCCAAAATAATTAGTCATGAATCAATCGTAACACTAATATCACATATAGGTTTCAACAGAACACGTAAAATCAGTAACATAATGAATGTATTGTAATACCCGGTTGTGAATTCATTAATTATCATTCAGTAATTGCCACTCAGAAATTTTTCACTCAGTAATAATAATTCATCATTCATATTCATTCAACCGTGTTCACCGTTCGGTGTACTTTGGAATTGCATATCAGTTGTTATTCGTCATTCATCACTGTTTGAGATCGAGCCGAGATTAGTGTCATCATCATCATCATCATATTTTGGTATTCAGTTTGAGAGGTAGCGCATGCTACGTATACTTGTTAGCGCGGGCTAACGAGGTGCAGATAGCGCATGCTATGGTTCAGTATTAGCGCACGCTAGCGCTAGTGAGGCAGACAGTCCAGAAGGTACTGGGCTGATTTGAGAAATTCATAGCGCACGCTACGAGTGGTAAGTAACATACGCTAACTGTGCTGGTAATGCACGCTAAGTCACATTAGTAGCGCACGCTAACACGAGCAAGGCAGAGGACAGTAGGTTCTGGACTTTAGTTTCTGGGTATCAGATATCAGTTAGCGCACGCTAACAATTTGGATTAACGCACACTATCGGTAAGGTGTTAGCGCACGCTACCAAGTTCATAGCGCACACTAACGAGGCAGTCAGAGCTCACTGGACTACCCAGTAAACCGCTAGCGCACGCTAAATATCGGGTCATAGCGTGCGCTAAGCTGGGTTTACTATATATGGGACAGCTTAGTCCAGATTCGTCATTTCTTCATTTCTTCTCCTCCTTCCGTCGGTTTTGGACGATTTTGGATGTTTTGGAGAGATCTTTTCGAGCTGCATTCACCTATCATCATTTTCAAGATCCTTAGTCGGATTAATCATCATTTAATCAGTTTCATCACTCCAAATCAAGGTAATTTTTCATTGAATCTTGAATTTCGGGATTTGAAGATTTATTTCCGATCTCTTCGAGTTAGCTTGCTTTTATGTTGGAATATGTTATATATGGATTATCTATCTTGGATACTTGTATTCTTACGGATTCATTTGTGTAATTTTCGGAATTTGTGAATCATTGAGGATTTTTTCAAGAAAACCTTGGTGTTGACTTTGGAATTTTTTGGGAGTTTCGACTAGATGTTGTTGAAACCCCAATTTAAGTATTCCTATGGGATTATTGATAGTATTCATGAGGTTTGATTGGATTGAATCATTCATTAGAAGTTGGTTGTCGGTATAATTGAGTTTTGGTTATAAACAATTAGAGATTGTTTACAACGTGGTTGTTATATTGCCCCAATGAGTGTGGGTAGTGTTGTATCGACCTTTTGAGTTGGTTGTGATCATGCTTGATTCATATGTTAAGCGAATTGTTGGTACTTGTGTTGTTCAAGGTCGTTCGAGCGGCCGATATTCTTCAAGGACATTGTTCGTGGAAGGACTTCCTCGCCTTTGGTTTGAGGCAAGTTTTATACTTGTACTAGTCAATGAGATTAATGTTATCATATATGTGTATGAATATGTTGTATCATTCCGAGACTTAGTCTCTTCATGAATTCATTGATATTAAAGGGATCGTTCGATACGATACTTTTCGGCAATTATTCCAAATGTTTACTATTGTTCAATAATGGCCGGTAAGGCATTGAGATACTCGTTGTTAATGTTATTATCGATTACCGGTTCGTGGTATCGATGTATCGATTTGTTAATATTGATGTCGATCTAAGACATTGTTGTAATTATTGTTAAAAATGTTGGCGTCCTGTCATTCATATTGTATTGGCCGATTGAAGGCATCATCGTATTCGTTCTCATCTTCATCGTCGGTAGCCGATTAAAGGTGCCGAGGCATTCATTGTATCATTGTTGTCGATTGGCCGTTCTAAGGCAATCGAGGTGCTCAATCATTCATTGTATCGTTGTTATCGATTGGCCGTTCTAAGGTAATCGAGGTGCTCAATCATTCATTGTATCATTGTTATCGATTGGACGTTCTAAGTCAATCGAGGTACTCAATCATTCGTTGTATCATTGTTATCGATTAGCCGTTCTAAGGCAATCGAGGTATAGAATCATCCGCTGCATCATTGTTATCAGTTGGCCATTCTAAGGCAATCGAGGTATTGAATTGGGGCTGTCGAGGATAGTTCCCATCTATTGTGTCATTGTTATCGATTGACCATTCTAAGGTAATATAGGTATTAAATTGGGCCGCCGAGGACGGTGCCCATCTGTAAGTTATCATTATCGTGTTGGCCGACTCAAGGCAGCACACTATCATTCTCGTGAATTCAGTAATCTTGGGATCGTTGCCGTTTATGATTAATTGTGTTTTGGAGGCTAGTATCGGCTAGTGCTCGATGGGGTAAGTTTGGTGGGGCCTGAACCTTCCCGGTTGTTTCCCCCAACACCTACAGCTCAGTAGGTCAATGGCCATTGGATGGTTTCATTATGGGGTAAGTTTGGTGGGGCCTGAACCTTCGCGGTTGTTTCCCCCAACACCTACAGCTCAGTAGGTCAACGGCCATTGGATGGTTTCATTATGGGGTAAGTTTGGTAAGGCCTGAACTATCGTGGTTGTTTCCCCCAACACCTACAGCTCAGTAGGTCAACGACCATTGGATGGTTTCATTTTGATATGGCTTCGTGCCGTGGCTTCGGCCTTCATTGTTACAACTTCGGCTGGTTTGGTTCATCTTCATGTAATTCATTGTGATTAATATTTAATTCAATTCTGATTTGGTTCATCTTCATGTAATTCATTGTGATTCATATTTAATTCAGTTCTGGTTTGGTTCATGTCGTGTAATTCATTGTAGTACTCTATGATTATGATTCGCCGTTGGGCACTTATGTTCTAACCTGTTGAACAGGTATTAATAATATGTCGTGGGCATAGTGTTTCACGAATGCTCGGTTCTTACCTTGGTTTGTGAGCATCTCGTATTATTATCATTGTACCATTTCATTCTGCCTTTGGATGCATATCATGTTATACATGTATTTGATATTCATTATCTGGATGACTGACCCCGTGGGGGCGGAACATGTTTCATGTTTTAGGTGCTTGCGAGGAGAGAGTTGAGACACAGGGGCATGATGATGGCGACGAGGCATTCGAGTGATACTAGTCCGAGTCATTCAGGTTGGTCAGTTAGTTGAAGTGTTCTCCAATTTGTCAGTCATTGTCATTATGTATTACCTGAGCAAGGCTCGTGGGTGTGGTTGTATTTTCATTTTTGGCCATCTAGGCCCATCATTGTCGTTAAAATTCCTCATCGGAATATTGTGTCGAATATCATAGTAGGGACTATGATTTTCCCTGGTTGGTTAATTTAATGTATTTTAGTCATGTTCGCCTCGTAGATATCCTGGCGTGGGGTCTACGGCACTGTAATAACCCAATAGGATTTGGGGGTGTTACAGAAGATGGTATCAGAGCGTTGGGTTGTGAGATACCCTAATATGTGAGTTATGTGGCTCTACCGTTGCGGTAGTAGTGGGGCTGTCACATTATGACAATCTGAACAGTCGAGTTTTGTGAGTCGTGAAATTTATACGACTGCACGAGTCATTCATTCATTGAGTCGTCATCAGTGGAGACTAGAATCGCAAGACCTTGAAGCTTCGTATGACCTGTGTAAGGACTCGATTCTCTTTATGTTCATACATTCATTATGTCATTAATTATACATGCCTTGTTGAAACCTATATGTGATATTATTGTTTATGATTGATTCATGACTAATTGTTTTGGAGCACGTGTGACCTGTGTAAGCATTAAGGATCAACTCATTCATCAGTTAACAATCCTCAATCATCATTTTTTTCTTGTTGATCATATAAATTCATTCATCACTCAGTCAGTCTCATTGCTCAGTTAATTCATTCATCACTCAGTCAATCTCATTGCTCAGTTAATTCATTCATCACTCAGTCAATCACATTGCTCAGTTAATTCAGTCATCACTCAGTCAATCTCATTGTTTAGTTAATTCATTCATCACTCAGTCGATCTCATTGTTCAGTTAATTCATTCATCACTCAGTCAATTTCATTGTTCAGTTAAATCATTCATCACTCGGTCAATCTCATTGCTCAGTTAATTCCAGTCCATCTCACGGTTCAGTTGTTGATCTTGTGGATGGTACGAATTTTGGTGAACGCAAGTGCACGTTGTCGTAATCAAGTAATAAAGTGATAAGTAAGATATCGTTCCCACGAGGACTGACTTACTAACTACCAATTTATGAGTATTCTAATTTTATCAGAACGATTGAAATTGAAGGTGCAAGTAATAATTAAGGAAAATTAATAAAAGAATAAATAGTGAAATCGATTGTTCGAAGAAAGAAAATCAAATAAGGAATTAATCTAGGATTGTGAATCCACCTCGGTTTATCCGAAATACTCTTGATTTATATGAATTTAATGATTTCCCAATTTATTGAAGGTGAAGATTGCTAAAATACTCTACCGCCTCTCCCGAGGTCAATAGAATTTTCTAAGGCGAATAACACACTCTATTCCTAGGTGAATTAATTCGACAATACGCAAAAAGCACGAAATCTTCAGAAAGGCCACGTAATTCCTATGAGTATATTCCTATCTCACAAGATAAAACAATTCTCACCAATTTTTCCTACCAACTCTCCTCTCCCGATTCGAGTTGCGTAATCAAAACAATTCGATTATAGGCCACACAATTGAAAGCATTAAGAACAATTGGGGAAAACTCAATAGAAAAGGGAATTATATTGATAATGCAAAATCAAAAGTTAATTCATCAAACCCTCGGTTTCATCAAAATCCTAGAATATGGTTCTAGCCTGACATGCTAGGAAATCAAAAATCACAAAGAATTAAAGAAAGCATAATAGAGATCAAATGCAGTCGAAGAACTTGGATTCCTCCGTTCTCTAGCTTCCGCTCTCTGCTCCTTGGTGTTTTCTCCTCTTCTTCGATTCTCCTCGATGATTCCTTCCTCCCCTTACTTCAGACCTTTAATCCCTATTTATAACTATCATTCCTCTTCAAAACGCCTCCAAGAATTAGGTTGAGAACAGGCTCTAAAAATGGCCCAGAAATGCAGCAAACACAGCCTTGCCGCCCCGCGGGCCGCGGCTCAGTAAGTGCGTGCCGCGGCCCCTAATGCCCAGCGCCTTATACCTGGGCGCAGTTTTCTTCATGGGCCGCAGCTCAGTAAGTGCGTGTTGTGGCCCCCGGTACAGTGTGTTCGGCGCCTTGCTGTGTCGTGCGTGTGTCGCGGCTCGGTCTTGGTTTGTCGCGGCCTCTGACCAGAATTTGTCGTTTTTGCCCGTTTTTTCGTCGTTTAGGCTTCCAGACTCCAATTTCCTTCAAAACATATAAAGATAGTGCATCAAAATCTCATTTATGTAGATTTAGACTTAAAATGGATATAAAATAATGATAAATAAGCGCATAAAAATACGCCTAACAAATACCCCCAAACTTGAGCCTTTGCTTGTCCTCAAGCAGAAATCAATTTCAAATAAGAAGTATCGTGAATGATCGTGCAAATCCATAGTGCTCAATTTAATCAATACTACCCTGAAAATCTCAAAAAATAATACGAGTATCGTATTAGTGAGTCACATCCAGGACACTGATTCCACAAACTAACCATTTTTGGTGCTAATCAATCGTTCATGAAGAAAATCAAGCTCAAAGATTAACAAGTGTGAATTTAACCGACCGCCAATACGAAGGGTTAGAGTCAACAAGCCAACTCGCCCAGTCCCACAGTCTAGTGGCAAAAATTCAAGAGTTTCATCGTCAAAAATCATCCTCGGACAGCTTTCCATTATATATGATCAATAACCCCATTCGAGTTAACCACTAGATTTCGGCTCTCGGGATGTTTCATCGGGATAATCCTAGGTGGATTTCCATTCTCATGTATTGGGGAACCGTTTGACGTAAAAGACACTCATGGGGCACATGGATGCTTCTAGTTAATAAGTTCCCCTCTACAGCGGAGAAAAAACTCGAATAACTATTTCCCACATGTTCGATTCAAGGTTGCTGTTTTACGCGAGAGTAAACAACGGGTCATGTGAATACCCCCGGTTACTAGGCTTCCCATCATCGGCAAATGCGATATCACTAAACCTTTAGTCTATTCAAGGGTGTCGTTTTACGCGAGAGTAAACAACGGGTCACGTGAATACCCTCGATTACTAGACTTCCCATCATAGAACATGTACAATTTCTCGACTTTTTGGGAAAGACTATCCGACTCTAAACTCCATCTGAGTGCCAACAAGACTCATCTTACTGGACGACTAACTACGCGAAAAGAGTAACCAAATGTATAGACGGCGATTTGAAAACACGTATGTCTCCTTTCTTATACGCTAAAATTTCTACAATAACGAAAAATTTCAGACCTAAATGAATACTCAGAGGAAACAAATATCGCAGACTGTAGACTCGACCAAAACTCAACTGTTTCTTCCAAAGAGAAATCAGTATCATATCATCAGTTTTACACAAGGAAGCACGAAAACTTCATGAATGCAAATAAAAACAAGACAAGCAAGGCTAGCATCGAAAATAACGAAAAATAACGAAAAATGTCAACGAATAAGTAAAAAGCAACTGAAAGTAACCCCCCCCCCAACTTAGGATGTACATTGACCTCAATTGACACAGATAATAATAAGCAATAAGAGAAAAGGTCAAGTACTCCCCTAATGTCAGCTCAGGAACTGGTGTCGGTCTCGTCTGGCGAGGAGGGTGGTGTAGATGGCCTAACTGGTGGGATGAAGGGCCCGTCCGGGTGCAGTATATGGCTCGTCCACGCAGAAAGGTAGTCCTGATGGTACGCATCCCTCGCCGCCAAGCGCCTCTCCTCATGTCGATTGGCCCGGTGGGCCTGCTCGCTCATCTCCTCCCGGACAGCTGCGAGGAGGCTCTCTCTCTCTGTCCGCATCTCCTCTCTCAAAGCAGCTAGATGGCTCTCTGAAACTCTCCCCATCTCCTCTCCCACAGCAGCTAGATGACTCTCTCCCTCTCTCCGCATCTCCTCTCGCAGGCTGTCGAACATCGCTTGAAGGTGCTCTCTCTCGGGCGGCGGGCTGGACTCCGCCTGCTCGTGCATCAGAAGAAGAGGCTCGGGGGACTGCTCATGTGCCTCATCAAGAAGAAATCCTCGGCCCCGAGCGTGTGCCGGCGCTCCACCCCACTGGTCAAAGTGAGAAATAATGCGATGATCTATCGGACCTTGGGGTGCTAGCGTTGGCTCATCATCCGACCAAGTCATGCCCGACTGGCGGCATAGAGCGCAAATGAGAGAGGGGTGCTTCAGCCCCGTCTTGGACCCTCCTTGAATGCACTGAAGGATAGATCGGTCCAGATGAGAGGCCACATCGAATCTTAGCCCGGTAGTGATAACATATAGTAGTCGGGCGTGAGAGAGTAAGACAGAGCGGATCTGTGAGGTAGGATCGACCCGTTCACAGAGGAAGTATAACCAGGCTCGCCCAAGCCGACTGAGGTGCGAACTCTTAAAATAGAAGGCTGAAGAACCCGGGGCGCACGTCTCCCATACGGAATCAGGCTATATGAGTGTCTCAAGCAGAGCCTCCCTCGTGAGGCAACTCATAACCCACATATACGCCGTATCGTCCACCAACGGCAGCTCGTATAGTCTCCGAATTGCGTCCACCGAAAAATCCACAGTATGGCCTCGGACGACGACCTGAGTCCGAGTATCTGATTGCCCTATCATCTGTCCTACCCGAATATGTCGCAATAGGGCACTGGCGTAGAACTCCTGGACGATAGAGATCACAGCCGGCTCGGGAGGCGTAGTGAAACGAGCCCATCCCATCTCGTCAATCATAGTCAGAAGCTCACCGTCCTGGGGGGCGGGAGTGAATCCCCGCTCTAGGATTAATGGTCGAGGCCGGGTTTTTTCGTTGAATATTCTGTGAATTGCCGGATCGGAGAATTGGTGAGATTATAAATCGGCTTGGCTTCGTGAAGTCTCCCCTCTTGTGGGGGATGATTGTGTCCTAGACCTCGTACTAATCTTTCTTTTTCTAGCTATGGCGAGATTCCTGAAAAGATAAACACCGGAAATTAAACAACCTTTAAGGAAAACTACACCACTCTCAACTTAAGAGATGCGAAACGTGAATATAGAGTCTTGCACCATTGTAAGAGGAAATTAAGGTTGAGATTTCAAGTTTAAACATGAAGTAAGGGTTGGGGTACAATGTAATTCGATAATCAAATTCGTTGCATATAATTTGAAAACGTTTTGCTCAAAAATTTTCATTGATGCATTTTATCAAACACTTAACATGCATGGGTTTGAATGAAGAACAAGAGTGATAATGGTTTAATCCAATCCCAAACAAGAACAACATCAATCGATAGTCATGACAAAAAGACAAATAACATCAACAATTCATACATAATCAACAAATACCATCCATAATCAATCGATAATCATCATACCAACTTAACCTTGATAGAACTAAACATATTCATCATCGAATGAATAACAATAGCTCACTTTTCAAATCATGTAGCAATTAGGATTAAGATATGAGAGTTACCTTGGTTTGGATTAAAGAATGCAAGAAGAAGAAGAATTGGTGTTGGAGGTCGTCCGAGTGCTGCACGAAGAAGAAGAAGGAAACTTATAGTTTGTGTCGTCCGATCGGGTTTATGAAGGAACTTTGGGCTTTTGATCTTCACAACAGGGGCCGCGACACATCTTAAGTGAACCGCGGCCCAGAGTACAGCCTGCCTGGGCGTGTTTGCTATGTCGCCATGTGCCGCGGCTCAACATACGGGTTCCGCGGCTCGTCTGGTCCGTGCTGCGGCTCATTTGGTCCGTGTCGTGGCTCATTTGGTCCGTGCCGCGGCATGGAGTACAGCTTCCTGGGCGTTTCTGGGGCATTTGGCGTGCCGCGGCTCAGTGCATATGTGCCGCATCTCAGGGTTCGGGTGTGTCGCGGCTCAGTAAGGTTGTGCCGCGGCACAGAGTACAGAAGGTTAGCCCCTTTTTGTGTCGATTTGTGTGTGCCATGGCTCACTTCTGTTGTGCCACGGCCCATTGCTGAATTCTTCCCTGGGGAGATTCCTGCACAGAATTTTCAAAGGAACACATCAAGAAGGTGAGGGATAAGCATATCAAAGCAAAAATGACGAAAAATAAAGACTCCTAAAATGTAAAAAAACACTGAAAAATAAAAATCTACAACTAATACTCGGGTTGCCTCCCGAGAAGCGCTAAGTTTATAGTCTTCAGCCGGACCTTTTGAAAATCAATTTGCTTTTCGCAAACACCATTTGAACTCCGCCCCGTCCATCGAACCGTTAATATGTGTTTTAAATTTTTGACCATTAGTCTTTAACATTTCGATTTTCAGTTTGGACACCCAATGTTCTTTGCGAAAAGATTTGAACAAAAACAACTTTCCAAAACACCCATATTGCACATGACTTCGCACCCGTTTCACTTCCGGCTTATTCTCCTTTTTCACGAACGAACTTATGACAGCATTAAAATTTTTCGTTGGTGGATGAACAGTTGATGAAGATGACATGTCCAACTGCCTAAGATACGCGACTCGTTCTACATTTTTCTTAGACGTCGGAGAAACTAACACGGATTCTGAACATTTCGACCGAAAACTCTCCCGGTGTGTGTCTTTCTCAAAGATATCAATTTGTGAACACTTCTGGTCCTTGCTTGGACACGGGAGAGATCGAAACGCTTTGAATGTGACTTGCTCATCTTCAACCCGAAGTATTAATTCACCCTCCTGAACATCAATAAGGGTCCTTCTGGTGGCTAAGAACGGTCTACCCAAAATAATCGGAATCTCATGGTCTTCTTCCATATCAAGCACAGTGAAATCAGCAGGGAAAATGAATTTATCGACTTTGACCAAGACATCTTCTATTACCCCTCTCGGGTACTTGATGGATCTATCGGCTAGTTATAAAGAGACCGTAGTAGGTTTCGCTTCCCCAATTCCTAGCTTCTTGAAAATAGAAAGAGGCATGAGATTAACGCTAGCGCCGAGATCACATAATGCTCTATCAAAAGAAAACTTCCCAATAGTGCATGGTATAGTGAAGTTTCCTGGGTCCTTCAATTTACGCGGGAGCTTTCTCTGCAAGATTGCGCTGCACTCTTCAGTCAGTGCCACCGTTTCATATTCCTCGAGCTTCCTTTTGTTAGATAAGATTTCCTTCATAAACTTCACATAGCTAGGCATTTGTTCCAAGGCATCAGCAAATGGAATATTGATATGTAGTTTCTTGAAGACGTCAAGAAACTTGGAGAATTGTTTGTCCAATTTTTGCTTTTGCAAACGCTGTGGAAACGGGATGGGTGGCACATAGGCTGTCGGATTATCTGGAAACAGTTTTGAGCACTTAGAAACTCGTGATTCTTCAGATGCCGAATTTTTCTTCCCCTCATCTTCACCTCTCTTTTTGTTCTGCCTAGGCTGCTCACACACTTCCTTCCCACTTCTCAAACTAATGGCATTAATACTCTCTCTGGGGTTCGTCTCAGTTGTACTTGGCAAGCTACCCTCAGGGCGGGCTGTTAATACATGTGCTATTTGACCCAATTGTACTTCCAAGTTGCGAATAGAGGCGGAATGGTTTTGCAAGGTTGCTTCCGTACGGGTCATGAACTGACTCGTATTTGCTGCTAATTTCGTCATTGCCTCCTCTAGAGAGATATTTGGAGCGGGAGGGGGTTGCTGTTGGTGTTGAGCAAACTGAGGCTGGTTTAAGTTGTGTCCGTTTTTCCACGAAAAGTTAGGGTGATTTCGCCACCCTGGATTGTATGTGTTGGAATACGGATTATTCTGTCGATTCCCGTTCCCTACAAACTGAGCTTGTTCCATTGGAGGTTGCTCTAAAGGATTTACGACTTGGCATTCCACACTAGGGTGAGATCCGTTGCACCAATTGCATGATTTCGTGGTAATGGAGGAAGTAGCATGTGAAAAAGCTTGAAGTTGTTGAGTCAAGGCGGCAACTTGGGCTGATAGCGTAGATATTGGATCATTACCGGAGATTTCCATAACTCGCTTTGGGTTTACTCGTTCGGAAGGCCACTGATAAGCATTTGCAGCCATCGCCTCCAATAGAGAATGAGCTTCCGCCATAGTCTTTCCCATTAACGCTCCTCCAGCGGCTGCATCAACAAGAGTGCGTGTAGAAGCACTCAATCCATTATAGAATGTCTGAATTTGCAGCCAATCTGGTAGACCATGGTGTGGGCATCTCCTTAGCAAATCCTTGTATCGCTCCCAAGCTTCATGAAGCGACTCCATATCAAATTGCCCAAAAGTAGTTATCTCGTTCCTAAGTCTCGCTGTCTTTGAATGGTGGAAAGAACTTGGCCAGAAAGGCTTGTGCTAATTCCGCCCACATCATGATAGAACCCGACGGTAATGAATTCAACCAAAACTTGGCTTTGTCCCTTAGAGAGAAAGGGAAAAGCCGCAGACGAATAGCATCATCGGTAACACCGTTATTCTTGAAGGTGTCACAAATTTCGAGAAATGAAGCGATGTGTGCGTTGGGGTCATCGTTCGCCAGTCCACAAAATTGGCTTGCTTGCACCATCTGAATAATAGCCGGCTTAATCTCGAAGTTATTCACTTGGATGATTGGACGCCGAATCCCCGAAAAGTTTAAATTAATTTGTGGCATTGCATAATCACGGAGTGCCAATACTGGTTGAGCTTGCTGCATAAGATTGTCTCCTCCGTGATTTTCTGTGTTCTCAGGCATGGTGTCTTTTGTCGGTCACTCACGCTTTTCCTTCTTGTTTTTCCGAAGACTGCGCTCGAGTTCAGTATCTAAAGGTAATAGGCCTTCGTTACCGAATTTTCTCATGCACTAACCAGAAATTCTTAAAAGGAAAACAAATAAAAAAAGTTACACAAAAATAAAATAATGTTCAAATTAAGACTAGAAATACTGAAATCGATATTAGTAAAATAATCAGTCCCCGGCAACGGCGCCAAAAACTTGGTACGAATTTTGGTGAACGGAAGTGCATGTTGTCGTAATCAAGTAATAAAGTGATAAGTAAGATATCGTTCCCACGAGGACTGACTTACTAACTACCAATTTATGAGTATTCTAATTTTATCTGAACGATTGAAATTGGAGGTGCAAGTAATAATTAAGGAAAATTGATAAAAGAATAAATAGTGAAATCGATTGTTCGAAGAAAGAAAATCAAATAAGGAATTAATCTAGGATTGTGAATCCACCTCGGTTTATCCGAATTACTCTTGATTTATATGAATTTAATGATTTCCCAATTTATTGAAGGCGAAGATTGCTAAAATACTCTACCGCCTATCCCGAGGTCAATAGAATTTTCTAAGGCGAATAACACACTCTATTCCTAGGTGAATTAATTCGACAATAGGCAAAAAGCACGAAATCTTCAGAAAGGACACGTAATTCCTATGAGTATATTCCTATCTCAGAAGATAAAACGGTTCTCACCAATTTTTCCTACAAACTCTCCTCTCCCGATTCGAGTTGCGTAATCAAAACTATTCAATTATAGGCCCCACAATTGAAAGCATTAAGAACAATTGGGGAAAACTCAATAGAAAAGGGAATTATATTGATAATGCAAAATCAAAAGTTAATTCATCAAAATCTCGGCTTCATCAAAATCTTAGAATAGGGTTCTAGCCTGACATGCTAGGAAATAAAAATACACAAAGAATTAAAGAAAACATAATAGAGATCAAACGCAGTCGAAGAACTTGGATTCCTCCGTTCTCTAGCTTCCGCTCTCTGCTCCTCGGTGTTTTCTCCTCTTCTTCAATTCTCCTCGATGATTACTTCCTCCCCTTACTTCAGACCTTTAATCCCTATTTATAACTATCATTCCTCTTCAAAACACCTTCGGGAATTAGGTCGAGAACAGGCTCTAAAAAAGGCCCAGAAATGCAGCAAACACAGCCTTGCCGCCCCGTGGGCCGCGGCTCAGTAAGTGTGTGCCGCGGCCCCTAATGCCCAGCGCCTTATACCTAGGCGCAGTTTTCTTCATGGGCCGTGGCTCAGTAAGTGCGTGCCGCGGCCCCCGGTACAGTGTGTTCGGCGCCTTGCTGTGTCGTGCGTGTGCCGCGGCTCGGCCTTGGTGTGCCGCAGCCCCTGACCAGAATTTGTCGTTTTTGCCCATTTTTTCGTCGTTTAGGCTTCTGGACTCCAATTTCCTTCAAAACATATAAGGATAGTGCATCAAAAGCTCATTTATGCAGATTTAGACTTAAAATGGATATAAAATAATGATAAATAAGCGCATAAAAATACGCCTAACAGTGGATCGAATTTTCAACCTTGTTAACTTGTTCAAGGTAA
This sequence comes from Orobanche coerulescens, assembly GCA_033398695.1. NCBI lineage: Eukaryota > Viridiplantae > Streptophyta > Magnoliopsida > Lamiales > Orobanchaceae > Orobanche > Orobanche coerulescens. The sequence goes on from CM065817.1 coordinate 135,664,890, forward strand.
TCATTCCAGGAATTTCACCAGATAATCATGTTACCCCATTTGATCTTTCATGCGATCTTATCATATTCCGGCATCATATGGACGATCATTTTACCGCATTATTAATGCATCCATTATGTTAGAGCATGTATGCTCATTATCATCATTCTGTAACGTAATCATAATGCGATCATCATACGGAATCAGTAATTATTATGTGACTTTCCTGCCTCGGTATGGAAAGAGTTTTCAGAGGGACATCGGATTCCGACGTCCAATAGGTCATTTTATAGTCGTCTTCATGTTAGGAAAGCATCTTCTCCTCAGATGACGAGTTCGACTGTTGTTTGTTTTAACTGTGATACCATAGGACATTCATCAATGGTTTTGAGCAAGTTAATTCTTGCTCGGTAATAGGATAATCATTCATTTCGTTGTTGATCACTCATTTATACAATTCATTCATCATACATCAATCATGTTGAGACTTGTAATTATCAAACTAATCAATCACTTCCCGGGTAACACCAGTTCCAATCATTTCATTTGAGCTATCACTCATTACGTTATTATTTCACCCTGGTGAGTCATTCTTGATCCTTGTTGGATTTTGATTCATTATCATTCATTATGGTCATTCTTGTCCTTGTGACCTTCCGAGATCATATTGAACAGTGAGTTCAGATTTGGGTCTTCCTTGAATCGATGAGATCGAGGGGATCGATGATCGGGAGGATATCGATGTTGGGTACATTTGAGATGTAGCCTTGTTTTTTGGATTACTGTTTACCTCAATACGTGTTGTAGGATTGTGGTTGTGAACCATTTGTTGTTGATTTATCTTATAACTATGGTAATTGAGAATCTTGAGATTTGGGTCATTGGTTGGGATTTCTTCCCTTTGGTGTTGTACTTGAGATTTTGTGATGATCTGGGTAATTGTTCATTGTGATGTGAGACGTCAAGTCATGAGGACTTGCATGCGATTGATATGGTCCTGAGGACTATATGTGTGTTGTCGCTTTTCTTTTGAGGCGTGAGTCAGTTCTTGTATGGGGGTTGGCCCAATTGTGCAGGCGAAGTGGTTCGCGTTAAGGAGTATTCCTGGAGATGTCATTTTCAGATTGTGATGGATAGTTAATATCCCGAGTTGTTTGCCCTTAGTTTCGGGGATGAAACTCTTTTTAAGAGGGGGTATGTAATACCCGGTTGTGAATTCATTAATTATCATTCAGTAATTGCCACTCAAAAAATTTTCACTCAGTAATAATCATTCATTATTCATATTCATTCAACTGTGTTCATCGTTCGGCATACTTTGGAATCGCATATCAGTTGTTATTCGTCATTCATCACTGTTTGAGATCGAGCCGAGATTATTGTCATCATCATCATCAATCATATTTTGGTATTCAGTTTGAGAGGTAGCGCACGCTACGTATTCTTGTTAGCACGGGCTAACGGGGTGCAGGTAGCGCACACTATGGTGCGATCATGAACTACCACACGAGAATCATCACCATGTTAGCCGAGGACGGCACCGAGCACTCTTTCACGGGGCAAAAGAGGGGAAACCAGAAGTTCGTAATTAATGCCTTGACAGCGATGAGACTCCTGCGGAAGGGGTGTACTGGTTATTGGTGCTACGCCTTGAAGGCGGAGGATGGTGGGGTCGAGTTTTCATCGATTCCAGTTATTAGTGAGTTCCCAGATGTCTTTCCTGATGAGTTGTCGGGGTTACCACCGGACTGGGAGGTTGAGTTCGCTATCGAGTTAGAGCCGGGTGAGGCTCCGATTTCGAAAGCGCTGTATTGCATGGCACCTTCGGAGATGGCCGAGTTGAAGAGGCAGTTGAGTGAGCTTCTTGGGTCGGGGTATATTAGACCGAGTGCTTCGCCCTGGGGCGCACCGGTTCTGTTCGTGTGGAAGAAGGATGGTTCACTGCATTTGTGTATCGACTATCGCGAGCTGAACAAGGTGACCATCAAGAACAAGTATCCCTTACCAATGATTGATGACTTGTTTGATCAGTTGCATGGAGATGCGGTATTCTCGAAGATCGACTTGAGATCGGGATACTATCAGCTTCGGGTGAAGGAGTTCGATATTCCGAGAACAGCTGTTCGGACGAGATACGGACATTATGAGTTTGTGGTTATTCTCTTCGGTCTAACCAATGTGCCGGCGGTGTTCATGTAGTTGATGAACAAGGTTTTCATCGAGTATTTGGATAAGTGTGTCGTCGTTTTCATTGATGATATCCTTATCTATTCTAAGAATGAGGAGGAGCATGCACATCATCTGCATGTGGTGTTAGATATTCTGGGGACCGAGCGACTCTATGCGAAGTTCTCGATATGTGAGTTTTGGCCGAAGAAAGTGATGTTTCTGGGTCACGTGATTTCAGTAGAGGGGGTCCGTGTGGATCCACAGAAGATTGAGGCAGTGCTGGATTGGGCACCGCCTAAGAATGTGAAGGAGGTCCTTAGTTTCTTGGGTTTGGCTGGCTACTATCGTAGGTTCGCCGAGGAGTTTTCGAAACTGGCTCGGCCACTTACACAGTTGCTTCAGAGATCTGAGAAGTTCGTCTGGAATGACGAAAGACAGTCGAGTTTTGAGGAGCTGAAGAGGTGTTTGACTTCAGCCCCGATTCTAGCGTTGCCGCGTGGCAACGAGGGTTTTACTATTTATAGCGATGCTTCGAGTCAGGGTCTTGAGTGCGTGTTGATGCAGCATGACAAGGCTATTATGTTTGCGTCGGGACACTTGAGGCCATATGAGCTCAACTACCCTACTCACGATCTAGAGTTAGCGGCAGTTGTTTTTGCGCTCAAGATTTGGCGTCGCTATCTTTTTAGCTCTGCATGTCAGATTTTTACCGATCATAAATGTCTAAAGTATATATTTACTCAGCGTGAGTTGAATATGAGGCAGAGGAGGTGGTTGGAGTTGATTAAGGATTATGACCTCGAAATCCTTTATCATCCGGGCAAGGCGAACGTCGTGGCAGATGCCTTGAGTCGGAAACCGGTTACGTAGCGGATGCTTGAGATACTTACGTCTCAATCTGAGCTTCAGCGTGATTTGATCGAGTTGGGTGTTGAGATTTTGTTACCAGGAGCTGTCGGGCAACTTTGTGCTTTGGAGATTTCGTCGTCGCTGATCGATGAAATTAAACTGAAGCAGTTGGAGGATCCGATGATTTCGCAAATCCGAGAGAATGTTCTTAAGGGGAAGTCTCCTGGGTTCGTGATTCGCAAGGATGGTGTGTTGAGATTCAAAAGTCCACTTTGTGTACCAAACGACTTGGAATTGAGGCAGAGTATTTTGCGTGAGGCTAATGATATGCCTTACTCGGTTCATCCTGGTTCGAGTAAGATGTACAAGGACCTAAGGAGAAACTTTTGGTGGAACGATATGAAGGAGGAGTTCGCACAGTTTGTAGCGAGATATTTGACTTTTCAGCAGGTCAAAATCGAGCACCAGCGACCAGTCGGGTTATTGCAGTCGCTTCCTATTCTGGAATGGAAATGTGAAGATATTTCGATGGACTTCATCATGAGCTTTCTGAGATCGAAGTCTGGTATGAATATGGTTTGGGTGATTGTGGATCATCTGACCAAGTCGACACACTTTATGGGCATCAAGGATACTTGGGGTCCGGAAAGGTTGGCTCGGGTATTTATTGCACAGGTTGTGAGGCTTCACGGCACTCCGAAGTCTATTGTTTCGGATCGTGATGGCCATTTTGTATCGCATTTTTGGCAGGCGGTACATAAGGCGTTGGGTAGTTGTTTGCGTCTGAGTACTTCTTTTCATCCTCAGACGGATGGGCAGTCAGAGCGCACTATCCAAACATTTGAGGATATATTGCGTGCTTGTGTCCTCTATTGGAGCAGTTATTGGGAGGAGCATTTGTCGTTGATCGAGTTCACATACAACAATAGTTGGCACGTGTCGATTCGGATGGCACCATATGAGGCGTATTATGGGCGGCGATGTCGATCACTGATTTGTTGGAACGAGGCATCCGATTTGATCGGAACCGAACCGGATATCGCCTTGGAGACGAGGAAGAAGGTGGAATTGATTCGGGAGAGGATATTGACTGCTCATAGTCGACAGAAATTCTATGCCGATGTTCGTCGTCGACCTTTGGAATTCGAGGTGGGAGACCACGTTTTGCTAAAGGTGTCGCCAACGAAGGGAGTTTTCCGCTTCGGGAAGAAGGGAAAGTTGAGTCCGGGGTTTATTGGGCCCTTTGAGATTCTAGAGAGGGTCGGCGAGTTGGCGTATTATATGGCATTGCCTCCAGCTTTGAGTCATGTCCATAGCGTTTTCCATATTTTCCAGTCGAGGAAATATGTTCCGGATCCTAGGCATGTCATCGACTATAGTGAGATCGATATCGCTGAGGATATTACCTTCGAGGAGCGTCTCTTGAAGATTTTGGAGCACCGTGAGAAGCGACTGAGTTTTAAGACCATTCCTTTTGTCAAGGTGCAGTGGTCGAGACATGGTGTCGAGGAGGTGACTTGGGAAACCGAGGATAGCATGCGTGCTAGGTACCCCGAGTTGTTTGTTTCTTAAGTTTCGGGACGAAACTTATTTTTAGAGGGGTATAATGTAATATCCGCATTTTTCCTTTTTCCGGTATTTTCATTTTTGATGTATTTTTTGTTTTTAGGGACGCGCTTGTAACCGTATTGATATTTTGAGAATATTTAATACTGGACTTTTTGTTATCCGAGATTGTTTCGGACTTGTTCTACTCAATTCCGTGTTTAATGTCATTTATGTCGCTATTTCGTCCGATTCTCGTAATCGTTGTTCGAACTGCCGTTTCGGGGTTGTCACAGTTCCATCTCATGTTATTATGCATGTGGTGAGCTTTTGTTTGTTGTTTCGATCATGTATCGTGTATTTCGGATATTTTGGGTTGTTTTGTAATTTCCCAAAGTTATGGGGCGATTACTAACATTGTCATTTTCCGAACCTTTGGGTAATCGTAATCATGTTTTATTTTAGCGCTTTAGTTCCATCTTTGGGTGCTGTCTGTACTACTGTCTGCACTCGTTAGCGCACGATAATACTGTTGTGTAGAGAACGCTAATGTCGTTGTATAGCGCATGCTATATTCGTTAGCTAGCGCGCGCTAATGACTTGAGTACAGCAGTGGCAGTAGACTGTTTCTGTTCTCTGGATGAGCAGCTTAGCGCATGCTAAATCTGTATATTAGCGCATGCTATGGCCGAGGCATAGCGCACGCTAGGTGTGTGACAACGTGCGCTAATTCGGTAGTCCAAACTGGGCAGAATGTTTATGGACTCGGGAGGGTGAACAGGTAGCGCACACTATGACTCGATAGCGCGGACTATCGGGGGACTTTTAGCGCACGCTATTTTCTGGTAAGGCACATTAACGGGTCAGAACCGCAAGTCCTGGATCAGTTTTGGCTGGTTAGCACGCGCTAGCCGTGAGCCGTTAGCGCACGATAAGCTATCTGATTATATATATACCCGAGAGTTGACCCATATTCGTCCATTTTACTCATTTCATCTCCTTCACCGACCTTGGGCGATTTTTGGGTGATTTCCAGGCGATTCTAAGTCTTGCAACTCCAAGCTATTATCTTTCTTGAGTTTTTGGTGTATATTAACAACACCAACACTTGTTCTTCGTCTTCAATCCGAGGTAATCTCCTAGAACCCTATTATGGAAAATTTGGGGGTTTTCGAGTTTTTGTCCGATTCGTTCCGTATTGTTGATTTATCCATGATGTATATGATTAACCTTGGTGGTATTCTTGTTTTCCCCATGAGTTCAAGGTGAATTTCGTGGTATTTGTGAAATCGGAAGGGTTCGGTTGCGATCCGGCCTCGTTGTTGTTTTTGTACGAATTTATATGAATCGTAGGTGGGTTTCTGGGTGTATTCCATTTCTGTAATCGTCTAGAAATGGTTGTGATTGTATTCTTCGAATCGTGAGGTTCGGGTTTCATCGGTTCCTAGCGATCATGGTTGTTTCTCCGTTCCGTTTCGTCTTTAATTACTCATGGCAAGTATTCTTGGAAACCTTTATGTATAACATGAAATGGTGATGTGTGTATATATATATATATATATATATATGTGTGTGTGTGTGTGTGTTTTGCTCACTTTAGGAGGGTCTGACGAGGCCTCGGGGGAATTCGTGACTTCACTCCGGATTCACGAGCTTGTTCGCTAGCCAGTTTGGGAGGGTCCTTAGAGGCCTCGAATGGGATCAGTGGTTTCGCCCCGGTCCTAGGCGATGCTTGTGCGTGATTTGTTTTTATGATTATGGCCAATTCGGGAGGGTCCTTAGAGGTCTCGAATGGGACCAGTGGTTTCGCCCTGGTCCTAGGAAAATTGATTTGACTGTTTGTTTTCTGGAAAAAGACATGTCTGGTTTTAGATTTTGAAATGAATCGATGCATGTAGTATGAAATGTGTAAGCGAATGGTTTGACTTGGTTACTTGTACTAGGGTAATTGCTAACCACTTTGGGGACCCATTTTGGGGAAATTCGTGTTATGAATTTTAGGTTATGTTCAGCCGGACGAGCGGGCACTGGGGCAGTATGAGAATGCTGGCCAGGATTGTAGACGTGTGCAAATGAGTCTCGTTATTTCCGTTGTCTATTTTGATGTGGTTGTTTTCGAACTTGTGAGCTTATAGATTGTACTCGCGAGTATTTAGGCATTTTTACTTGGATTATGGTTTGTATCATTAAATGTTATTTATGATTTTCGGTGATGTCTGTTTTTCCGATTATACCGGGCATTTTACTTAATTTTCATCTTGGCGATGTGTGTTTTCTCGTTAACCGAGATAGTTAGACGAGCGGTATTATTTATTTAGCATGTGGGTCCCACGTAGAGGTCTACGATGCTGTAATATACCCTGAATGTCTTGGGGGTGTTACAAACCGTAATGCCCCTTCAGGTACGGAACTACTGGTTCTGGAAACAAATTGTTGTGTAACTGTACATTCTACTTCTTGGATACTTGATTCCGGTGCGAGTTCTTACATTTGTACAATAAATCAGGATCTGGAACAAAGTAGGAAGTTAGATTCAGGGGAGGTGATGGTCACCGTCGGAAGTGGACTTAGTGTCGAGGCTTCTGATATTAGATCCCTTATGTTGAACTTCGAATCTGGTTTTATTCTTACTTTAGATGATGTACTTGTTTTTCCCAAGGGGCATAAAAATATTGTATCAATTCCGGTCATGGACCGAAAAAGATTTCACTTCTTTATTGGAGATGGGTCCTGTCGTATTTATTTTAGAAATAAATTGGTTGGTACTGCAAAATTATTAAATGGTTTATACCATTTGAATCTAAAGAATAAAACAAATGTGAAGACTATAACTAGGAAGCGTGGTAGGGATGAAACAAACCAAGCACTTAAGTGGCATCTTAGACTTGGTCATACTGGTTAGACCAAGGTTCATAAAAAGGAGAAATATGGACTTATGGGACCATTAGGATCGGATCCCTATCCAACTTGTGAATCTTGCCACCAAGGCAAAATAACTAAGTTACCCTTCGCATGGACTTTTGAAAGAGCTACTGAAAAACTTAGATTGATCCATATTGATGTCTGTGGCCCTTTTGAAGTGGCACGAGATGGCTTTCAACATTACATTCACTGATGACCATACTAGGAATGGGTTTGTGTACTTAATGAAACATAAGTCTGAAGCTTTTGATAAATTCAAGTAATTTAAAGCCCTAGTTGAAAATCAAACAGGTAACTGTGTTAAGACTCTTCGGTTAGACCGAGGTGGTGAGTACATGAGCACCGAGCTTTATGAGTTCTTAAAAGAACTAGGAATAGTATCACAATTCACTCCTCCAGCTACTCCACAATTAAATAGTGTATCAGAAAGAAGGAACCGAACCTTGTTGGACATGGTTCGCTCTATGCTTAACTATACTGATCTACCAATTTATCTGTGGGGTCATGCGCTCCTTACTGCTATGCATATCTTGAACATATGTCCTTCAATCCATTCCTAAGACTCCACATGAGAAGTGGAGAGGTAGGAAACCAAGTCTTAATAACATTACGATTTGGGGATGCCCTGCTTATGTCAAGCAGACTAAAGTAGAGAAATTGGAAGTTAGGTCTGTGAAATGTCATTTCATAGGATATCTAGGGGATTCCATGGGATATCTATTCTACATGCACGAAGATCATATGATCATCCTTGCTTTACAAGCACACTTCCTCGAAGATGAGTTCATTCAGGAAGGAGGCGCAGGTAGAAATATTTCTTTGGAAGAAATAAAATAAACACCAAATGAGACACCTGTGCAAGATATTAGAACCGAACATTCGGAAATACAAACACAACCTTGCAAGTCTAGTATAATTTCTCAATTACCTGAGAGGTATAGCTATCTGCATCAAGAGGAACTGGGTGTCCATGAGATGATAGAAAGTAGTCATGAGAATGATCCTTCTACATACGACCAAGCGATGGTAGATGTTGACTCTGCCAAGTGGCAAGAAGCTATGGAAGCTGAGATAGACTCAGTGCATGCTAATCAGGTCTGGAGTTTAGTAGATCGTCCTAAAGGCATGGTGCCTATTGGAAATAAATGGATCTATAAAAGAAAGACTAATAGAGATGGCAAGGTTGATACCTATAAGGCCAGGCTTGTGGCAAAGGGTTATTCCTAAATAGAAGTAATCAATTATTTCAAGACCTTCTCGCCTGTAGCTATGATTAAGTCTATTCGCATGATGTTTGCCATAGTAGCCCACTTAGATTATGAAATATGGTAAATGGGTGTGAAAACGGCATTCCTAAATGGATTCCTCGAGGGGAAGATTTACATGGAACAGCCTAAAGGATTCATATCTGAAACCAATATTCATAAAGTATGCAAACTTCATCGTGCCATTTATGGACTGAAGCAAGCTTCGCGAAGTTGGAATCTTCCTTTTAATGTGACAGCCAGAGAGTTTTATTTTGCCCAAAATAAAGAGGAGCCCTTTATTTACAAGAAGGTTAGTGAGAGCAAAATTGAGTTCTTACTATTATATGTAGATGACATTCTACTTATAGGAAACGACGTAGGAATGCTCAGTTATATGAAAGCTTGGATTTTTAAAGAGTTCTCAATGAAAGACTTGGGATAAGCTACCTATATTCTGGGTATTCGCCACTACCGGGATAGAGCAAAAAGAATGTTATGTCTTTCCCAAGCCCTCTATATAGAAAAGATCTCGAAGCGATTTAGGATGGAAAATTTTAAAAGAGAGTTCCTACCTATGCAACACGGTGCAAAACTTTTCTTAGAGATGTGTCCTCAAAGTGAGGAAGACAGAAAGGAAATGAGCAAGGTACCCTATGCTTCGGCAGTTGGTAGCCTCATGTATGCTATGATTTGCACTAGACCGGACATTACCTATGTTGTAAGCGTAGTAAGTGAGTTTCAGTCAAATCCAGAGCAGGAACATTGGACTACTGTGAAGAACATTCTTAAGTACCTGAAGAGGACTAATGACTTGGTTCTTACATACGGAGGTGAAGAAATTAGAGTGATGGGTTATACAGACTCGTATTTTTTTGGGGGACATGAATGCTCAAATGTCCACATCAGGGTATATCTTTACTCTGAATGGTGGGGCAGTCTCTTAGAGAAGTGCCAAACAAAACTCGACAGCAATCTCTACATGTCAAGCCGAATATCAGGCAGCTACGGAGGCTGCTAAAAAAGCTTTTTGGGTTAAGAAGTTCACTGAGGAACTTCAAGTGGTTCCTAACGCAGAGAAGCCCGTGACGCTTTTTGTGACAACGACGGAGCTGTTGCAGAGGCTAATCACCGACCATTGTTTATGTCTCGCCCCACCCGCCGAAAGGCGATATGCTGTCTGATACACCACATTGCGTATGTTAACATAGGTGTGTTACGTATGTAATGTTGCATACATAGCGTACGTAACGATAACATGGTAGCGCACGCTAAGGGCATCATATAGACAAAAAATGAAATTCTCCAAACAATATCTAACAATCAACCATAGTGTGAACGACAAAGATAAATAATTCGATTTAACACATCTCAACAATATACTCATAATAATATATACGGATATGGTACGACAATACTCGAATTATCCAAAAAATACAACAGTAAAGACGAGAGTTCAGGTGGATATTACATGTTATACTACAGAGAGTAGACATAACAAATAACGTTGCTGATCCGCTTACCAAGCCACAATCTCATAAGGCCTTAGAGAGACATCTGGAAAGCATGGGTATTAGATACCATAGTTTGTGGCATTGAGTGCAAGTGGGAGATTGTTAGGAATATGCCCTTGAATGCCACTCAGAGGATGAGAGAGTAGGAGCATTGTATTGTTATTGTGAATATCATATTAAGGCATTTATTCTTTATATATTGTATATCATAGGCATTGTGATTTGGTATATAAAATAATATTCCTTGCAATTGAAGAACAAACATTCCACTCCTTATGGAGATAAAGAGATAGACACTGAAAGTATTTAGGGCTCGAATGCTTAATTGGTTCGCAAGTCGATAAAATTTAACTGGGCAAGTTTAGACAAGACTTGTATAACATGTACTTTGACATGTAGAGTGCCTATCTTCACTAAGGATTAGTGGGAGCACACGGTATAGGTATGCTAATAGGATTAGTATACTCGAACACGACTCACCTCGATTCAGTCACATGGATATCACTCAGGGATTGTCAATGACTGAATTGAAAGGTTGTGATAGGTAAACGTGGACCTTTGACTTGAGGTTTCAGTAGGAGATGTGCTTGTGACTTTAAGTTAGTCACTAGAGTAGTTCGATCCAATCGCCGGTTGGTGGGTCAACCTCAAAATGCAACTTAGTGGGCAAGTAGTAGTCTCTATTGAATATCAAGATAGGATTCTTTCTCGTGTTAGTGAGCAGGTAAATGTCATATGCGGTTAATGGCAAATGAGATCTTTAGTCTTTGGCCAAAACAGTTAGAGCTAGTTGTATTTGATACATGAGAGCTCGGTGATCTCGGTTTGTATTAACAAATGCATAGAGTCAAGATATAATAGGGTTTGACTTTATCGTGACCCTAATACTTGACCGGGTGTATGATTGAAGGGTTTATACGTATACGGTATTCACGACATAATGGTTTTGGAATGATCCTATCATTCGTTCCCAGTTAGGTTACGGTGTGGGCCACGAGACTGGCTAAGTGGTGATAACACTCAGTGGATCCTCCTAATGCTAATTGAGACCAACCTACAGAGTCACGGCACAGGAATTGACGATGGATTATATTTAACTGATTCTCTCTTGGTTAATATTGGACATTGGATGTCTAATTTAATTTATTGGATAAATTAAATCAATCTCGTGAATTAAATAAATTACTGTGTAATTAATTTATTCATATAATTTCTTAAAGAATTTATTTTAATATAATTAATTAATTGGATTAATTAATTATATTAATTTTGAAACGTACCACGGTTTATCTATCGGACTCGATACACGAGGGTCCGTTTCACAGACCAAAACGAACCGACATTATTTTCTTCCCTCTTGGCCACCCCAAACCCCATCATATTTGGTGTATCATTTATTTTATCTCAAAGTGAGATTCCATGAGATATATGATATATTTGTTTATACATGGTGTATAAACAATTATGGGAGTTTTGAAATGAAGTCTGGAGTGAGTTGTTTTGTTGTTATAAAACAATTTCATCCTCCTCCATAATGGGTAGCTTGGCCGTGAGTATCAAAGGCAAAAGAGAGAGAATTTTTCCTTCTCTTAAATTTAGAGTTTAAGTGTTTTTGTTGAGAGAAAATAATTTCTATAAAATACTTAGAGTGTTTATAAAATTATATATAAGCGAATTTTATCAACTTCTAGCCGTATGATTAGAGTATAAGTTAATAGAAATATTTTCCGATCATCTTCCGATGTGTGATACGTAGAGGCACTGTGCTTTCGGTGCTCGGGAATTTCCAAAAATCTCATTCGATTGGATTCGTATTGTGCTCGGAATCAAGAAGATATTATCAAGGGTTTTGGAAGATATGATCTCTTAATTTTATCTTCGTCATTTTTTATCCGTTTATAGGATGCTTGATCGATCCGTTTTGGGGTTTGGTTTTATCCGGTTGGACCGGTTTATTTTCCGCTGCGTATCTCATTCTTAATCACCGAATCTCAACAGTCTCGGCCCAAAGTCACTTTCCATAAAACATCCTTTCGAAATACATAACTTCCAAAATAATTCAGTATTCCGGAATATCTTTCATTTCATCACATAAATCGTCGGGGTTCATCAACCCAAAACCATTTCATGTCCCTCCGATGATTATCCGTATTCCACTTCTCAAGGTACGAAATCCTATACGCACCATCGGTTATGCTTACGTGGATAATCTCGACTCAACAATCGTTTTCCACTTATATACACAATCAACATCGCAACAGCCATCACGAGTAGTACACGTTCAATCACACCACAAAATACACAAACTATATCACGAAAATCATTATATCAACACACCATCAACACAACACGTTAATGATCAACCCACAACTAAAATACACATCCAAGTATATGAGCATACCAACTCAATAAATAACATCAACCGATTTATCAAAGGGACTAGAATCGAAATCAAGAACGAAATCCCAAAAAGTCAACTCTAGAGATTCAAGAATATTACTCTAATCCGACAAAGAACAAAGGGGTAGATGGTGTTAATCCTTGGTAGAAACACAAATATGTCGACGGATGATGAAAGCTCGGTCATTCCTCGCTCCTAACTCGCCTCTTTCGATCGCACCAAGAATAAGAAAAGAGTGAAAATGACGAAGAAAGTATGGTGACTGCTTATATATAGGCCGTAGTACGTTAAGCACGCAATGTCTCAAGGTTAGTGTATGTAACAGACCTTACATACGCAACAACCAAATGTTACGTACGTAATGCTCTACTCAGAGCTCAGTGCCCCGATCTATATGTAAGTTAACGTACGCAACTGATAAGTGTCAGTTGCTTATTATCTCAGTTCTACACTTGTTGTTAAACATTGTGTTAAAATCGTACTTCTATTCAAAATTAAAGTTCCTGATTTATTTGATTGAATAAAAGAAATGCGAGACAAACAGATAAAGTATTTCACCTACATTCCTCCGGGTTTTTTATTTGCTAAACTTTTAGATCCTCAAGTTAGAGAGTAAGGTTTGCTAAAATTACTTACACTTTACTACAATGCTTTATTTTCTATTCCTAATCTTATTCCTAATTTTATTCCTCCAAATCCTAGCGACTGTGTTCAAAGTGCAAGAAAATCTTTATTTGATCTTTATCGCGAATATGCTTGTAATTAATGGTAGTCTTGATCTTGGTATGGGTTCTTCTTCTCCTGTTCACATTCCTTCTAGTAGTAGTAGTAGTAGTAGTGGTAGTAGTAGCAGTAGTAAGTGATTGATGTGATACTTGATAGCGATGAGTGGTGGTGGTGGTCGTAGTAGTAGTAGTAGTAGTAGTAGTAGTAGTAGGAGTAGTAGTATGTGATAGCGATACTTGAGCAGTAGCGATAGCAGTGATAGCGATGAGCGAGCGATAGCGATACTTGATAGCGATAGCGATAGCGATAGCGATAGCGAGCAGCGATAGCGATAGCGATAGCGATAGCGATGAGCGATAGCGATGAGCGATAGCGATAGCGATAGCGATATGATAGCGATAGCGATAGCGATAGCGATAGCGATAGCGATAGCGATAGCGATGAGCGATAGTAGTAGCAGTAGCAGTAGCAGTAGCAGTAGCAGTAGTGGTGGTGGTGGTCGTAGTAGTAGTAGTAGTAGTAGTAGTAGTAGTAGGAGTAGTAGTAGCAGTAGCAGTAGCAGTAGCAATAGTAGTAGTAGCAGTAGTAGTAGCAGTAGCAGTAGCAGTAGCAGTAGTAGTAGTAGTAGTAGTAGTAGTAGTAGTAGTAGTAGTAGTAGTGGTAGTGGTAGTCGTAGTAGTAGTGGTAGTAGTAGTAGTAGTGGTGGTAGTAGTAGTGGTGGTAGTAGTAGTGGTAGTAGTAGTGGTAGTAGTAGTAGTAGTGGTAGTAGTAGTGGTAGTAGTAGCAGTAGTAGTAGCAGTAGTGGTAGTAGTAGTGGTAGTAGTCGTAGTAGTCGTAGTAGTAGTAGTAGTAGTAGTAGTAGTAGTAGTAGTAGTAGTAGTAGTAGTAGTGGTAGTAGTAGTAGTGGTAGTAGTAGTAGTGGTGGTAGTAGTAGTGGTGGTAGTAGTAGTGGTAGTAGTAGTAGTAGTGGTAGTAGTAGTAGTAGTAGTAGTAGTAGTAGTAGTAGTAGTAGTAGTAGTAGTAGTAGTAGTAGTAGTGGTAGTCGTAGTAGTAGTAGTAGTAGTAGTAGTAGTAGTGGTAGTAGTAGTAGTAGTAGTAGTGGTAGTAGTAGTGGTAGTAGTAGTGGTAGTAGTAGTGGTAGTAGTCGTAGTAGTAGTCGTAGTAGTAGTAGTAGTAGTAGTAGCAGATGTGAGTAGTAGCAGAGTAGTAGCAGAGTAGAGCATAGCGATAGCGATAGCGATAGCGATAGCGATAGCGATACGATGAGCAGAGCGATAGCGATACTTGATAGCGATAGCGATAGCGATAGCGATAGCGATACTTGAGCGTGAGCGATAGCGATAGCGATAGTAGCAGCAGAGTAGCAGCAGAGTGAGCGATAGCGATGTGAGCGATAGCAGATAGCGATAGCGATACTTGATAGCGATGCATAGCGATAGCGATGCGTGATAGTAGTAGGAGTAGTAGTAGTAGTAGTAGTAGTAGTAGTAGTAGTAGTAGTAGTAGTCGTAGTAGTAGTAGTAGTAGTAGTAGTACCAGTAGTAGTAGCAGTAGTAGTAGCAGTGGTAGTAGAAGTGGTAGTAGTAGTGGTAGTAGTAGTAGTAGTAGTAGTAGTAGTAGTAGTAGTAGTAGTAGTAGTAGTAGTAGTAGTAGTAGTAGTAGTAGTAGTAGTAGTAGTAGTAGTAGTAGTAGTAGTAGTAGTAGCGGTAGTAGTAGCGGTAGTAGTAGCGGTAGTTGTAGCGGTAGTTGTGGTAATGCAGCAGCGAGCGTGATGCGATAGCGAGCGTGAGCAGAGCGATGTGAGTAGTAGTAGTAGTAGTAGTCGTAGTAGTAGTGGTAGTAGTAGTGGCAGTAGTAGTGGTGGTAGTAGTAGTTTCTTAGAGATATAGTGGTTCGGCCGATCTCATAAGCTGTCCAAATAGTCCGGTCCATTGTTGCCCACACGACATCCGGACGTAGGCGGGATATACTCTAGAAGATCTTGAGGTAGAAATACAAGAAGATCGGAGAGGAACACGAACAGGAGACAAATCGACCAAAAAGAGAATTTCTACCACTTCGGGTCAAAGGTAAAAATTACCGACTCTCATGCATAAATATATTTATTTAATTGTTTATTAATTTGTTTAGTTAATTAGTTGACAAGCCTAAATAGATCCGATTTTTCTGTTGGTTAGTTTATAAAACCTTTTATTAAATTATTCCCTCAAACTTGTTTCCACTACGTTTTATATTTCAACAACTGGTACCGGAGCCGGACTTTAGGTTCTGTTCAATTTAATTAATTTGGTGATTAATATGCTAGCAATTAAAATTCGTATAGTATGATTTTTTGGAATATTTTGCTAGAATTTGTCTTGCAGGAAAATATGATCCAATTATCATGGCTATTTGATGTTTTTATTTATTTACGTGTTTTGGTAATTTGGCCCGTTTTTTGTGGCATGTATAAGTTTTTCACGTGAGAAAATCTACGGGTAGAATAAGATTATTTTTCTTGTAATTTGATGTAAATTTGATGTATTTTATTTTGAATAAAATTATAATCGAATTGGAAAACTCAAAGTACGAAAGAGAAAGAAGTCCAGCGCGAAGAGGAGTACCGATCGGACGAACTGACCGAGACCAAAGAGGAGCCGATCGGCCAGCCAATACCTATCGCCGTCTGCTGCCTCGGCGGCTTCGGCTGGGCAATGGCAGCGTGGCGGTCAATCAGCACCAATTCGGCAATGGCCTGGGCAATGGCGTGGCCGGGGAGCGGCTTGATGGTCGGGCCGAGGGCAAGCAGGCTCGGACAATGGCAGCGGCCGGCGGGTCAAGTTGTCCAGTTCGGTTCGTTCAATTCGTTTTTTCGCGAGATGCTTGAAGCAGTGGGAGTAAACGAGGCGAAGATTTTCTCGTTATTCAAAACGAACAATAAAAGCCATGATAATTGGATTTAATTATCTAATTTTTATTATTCGTTGGTTTTTATTGTTTTGATGTATGGCATGTATGGATGTATGCGTGATATGTTTCCTTGCATGTTAGGACGAGAAAATTAAAAAAACCTTAATTTTTCAAAATAACTAAGTGATTTTAAATTGATTTTTCAAAATCAAATTGGCCTCCATAATTGGTTTAAATTGTGAAATAATTAGCATGCGCGTTGACATTAGAGTCTTCCTCCACATCGGATGTGCTAATTATTGGCTCACTGGTTTTAAACTTCAAATTTGATAACAAAAAGGTGAATATTATTTTTTATGATAGGACCTCTCCATCTGTAGGACTATTATCATTAAATAATATTCTAAGGTTTGTTAAATTATGGTGTTCACTTAGTGTATTAATCAATAAGCTTCCCATCGGAGTCTATGTTGATTAAATACATGGCCAAGAGGAACCAACTATTAATTTTACTTGTCAAAATGTATCTTGGCTAGATAGTAAAATTAAAGACCGTAAAATCTACTTGAAAATGTACATGTAAACGTCCACACTATCGTGGCTTGCATGTGCGGTTTTTCAAGGTGTTGGTTGATTGCATATATATTGTTTTAAGGTTTTTCAATATATTTTGCATCGAATTATGTGATGAATGGTGTTTTTAATTTTATTCTCAGATGTCTTTCAATCCACTAGCTATTATTCTCAAAGAAAACAAACTTGATGGCACTAACTTTGCCGATTGGAAAAGAAATCTTGATATTGTCTTGACTACCGAGGGGCATAAATTTGTTTTAACTGAGGAGAGTCCTTTGGAACCAGAACTGGATGCCACTCCTGAAGAGTTGGCTGAATTCCGGAAATGGAAAAAGTCTGATGAGATGGCTCACTATTACATTTTGGCTTCATTGACAAATGTATTGCAGCATCAGCATCAGACGATGGGTTCGGCTGCGGAAATGATGAAAAATCTCATTGAGATGTTTGGTCATCAGAACCGGGTGGCTAGGCAAAATGCGATGAGGGTTTTGATGACAACTCAAACTTCTGAAGGGACCCCATTAAGGGATCACATTCTTAAAATGATGTCTCATTTGAACGAACTGAGCATACTGGGGGCCACTATCGATGCGGAATCACAGGTCGATATTATCTTAGGCAGTTTACCAAGAAGATTTGAGCAGTTCCGCCTTAACTAAAATATGAATCGTAGGACTTACACATTGGCGGAACTTCTGACAGAATTTCAGTCTACCGAAGGTCTCTTCAAACAATGTTATCATCAAATTCTTGCGGCAACCGGTGCTGCTTCTTCCAAACCCAAATGGGGAAAGAAGAAAAAGCAGGTTGGCCAGAAGCAAGTGGTAACCTTCAAAGATAAGGACAAGGCTCCTCAGTCAAAGGCTCCTCAGCCATAAGCGAACAAAAAGCCGAAGGGCAAGTGCTTCAACTGCGGTCTGAAAGGGCATTTCAAGAGTGACTGGCCTAAGAAAAGTACGTCTCATGCACTAGTAGTCAAAACATATTTGGATGCCTGTTCTATCACTTCGTGGATAGTGGATTCGGGCTCCACTGATCATGCTTGTTATGACTCGCAGGGGTTTCAAGTAACCAAGGTACTTAGTGCGGATGAGATTACAATAAGTCAGCGACTATTCAGTGAAGGTCACATTGCGATCGTCGGCTAAAAGTTGATGATATGATTTTAGTTCTTAATAATGTATTATTGGTACCCGATTTTAGAATAAATTTGATTTCAGTTTCTAAATTGCGTCGCGATGGATATTTAGTTTCTTTTGAAGATAATGCAGTTATTAAAGAAACAGTGAATATGTTTGCACGAGTACTTATAGTGAAGAACTTTATATCATTAATGCTGCACCAGCTCCCTTGCATACTTATAAATCACTTAATTCTTTGACTAATCCTAATAAAAGAAAAGAGCCTTCGAGCATAAATCCAACATATTTGTGGCATTTACGATTGGGTTATATTAACCTTAGAAGGATTCAAATATTGGTGAGCGATGGCCCATTAGATTCGCTCCAAGTTGAGTCATTTCCAACCTGCGAATCCTGTCTAGAAGGTAAAATGACTAAAAGGGCTTTTCAAGGCAAAGGAAATCGTGCACAAAATGTGTTGGAATTAGTTCATAATGATGTATGTGGTCCAATGAATATCCAGGCTAAGGGTTTGTTTCAAATACTTCATCACGTTTATATATGATTATTCGAGATATGGATACATCTATTTGATGCGACGTAAGTCTGAATCTTTTGATAAGTTCAAAGAATTCAAGGCTGAAACGGAGAAGCGTCATGGGCAGAGTATCAAGTCACTACGATCTGATCGTGGTGGCGAATACCTCAGCGGAGAGTTTTTGGATTTCTTGGCACATGAGGGGATTACTTCCCAGCTCACAGTGCCTGGTACACCACAACAAAATGGTGTTGCTGAACGAAGGAATCGCACTTTATTAGAGATGGTTAGGTCAATGATGAGTTATTCTGATTTGCCTATTTCATTTTGGAGATATGCCTTGGAAACAGTGGCGTACATTCTAAACTTGGTGCCTTCGAAATCAGTTCCCAAAACACCCACAGAACTGTGGAATGGGCACAAGCCCAGTCTAGGACATGTTTGGATTTGGGGTTCACCAGCACACGTGCTGAATAAGGAAGCTGATAAGTTGGCATCTCGTACAGAAGTACGAGTGTTTGTAGGATATTCGAAGGAAATGAAGGGTGGCTTATTCTACAGTCCTAAAGACCAGAAGGTCATTGTTAGCACCAATGCCCGGTTCTTAGAGGGGAACTATGTGATAAGCCACAAGCCTAGGAGTGATGTCATTCTAGAAGAACTTAGGGGTGAGATTTCGACAATACCAATCATGCAAACACCTAGTGTACCACATATCGACACTATTGTGGATACATATACTAAGGACACGCCTCGTCGTAGTGGGAGGGTTGTTCGTCAACCTGAACGTTTCATCGGCGTGGGAGTGTCTTTGGACCACTCCCCATACCAGGATGAAACGGATCCATGTACGTACAAACAGGCAGTTCAAGACAAGGATGCTGAATCCTGGAAAATAGCAATGGAATTCGAAATGGGATCTATGGGTTCTAATCAAGTGTGGGAGCTAGTATAGCTACCCAATGGGGTAAAACCCATTGGAAGTAAGTGGGTGTACAATCGTAAAAGAGGATCGAAAGGGAAGGTTGAAACCTTCAAAGCAAGACTTGTTGCGAAAGGTTACACTCAGAAGGAGGGCATTGACTACGATGAGACCTTTTCGCCAGTAGCCATACTTAAATCGATCCGGATTCTCTTAGCTATAGGTGCGTATTTGGATATGGAGATTTGGCAGATGGATGTCAATACTGCATTCTTGAATGTGAGTCTTGATAAGGAAATTTACATGCGCCAACCTGAAGGATTCATTGCTGAAGGAGAGGAGCACTTAGTGTGTAAGCTTAAGAGAGCCATTTATGGTCTCAAGCAAGCATCAAGGTCTTGGAACATGCGATTTGATGATGTCATTCAATCATATGATTTTGAATAGTGTCCTAGTGAGGTTTGTGTATACAAAAAGTGCAATGGAAACGTGCTGGTGTTTCTTGTACTGTACGTAGATGATATACTTCTAATTAGAAACAATGTGAAGGTATTATCAGACGTAAGGGTATGGCTGTCTGAGCAGTTCGATATGAAGGATTTGGGAGAAGCTAGCACATCCTTGGTATTAAGATCTTTCGAGATCGCAAGAAAAGGATGTTGCGCTTATCTCAGGCATCCTATATCGACACGGTGCTAAAGTGGTTCAGCATGGAGAATTCCAAGAAAGGTTTCTTACCTTACAGACATGGAATGCAGCTATCTAAGGCTATGTGTGCTAAGACACAGAAGGAGATAGATGACATGAAACTGGTCCTTTATGCTTCGGCAGTGGGAAGCCTCATGTATGTTATGTTTTGCACTAGGCCTGATATCTGTCATGTTGTAGGCATGGTGGCGAGATATCATTCGAACCCAGGATTGGGACATTGGATTGCTGTCAAGTATATACTCAAGTACCTAAGAAGGACTATGGAGCATATGCTTGTATATTAATCGGATACACTTTGTCTTTTTGGATTACACAAACTCAGATTTCCAGTCAGACAAAGTTAAGCTTAAGTCAACCTCGAGATATGTTTTTTGTTAGACTTAGATGTGGTTCTTGGTTTGCATAGAAGTATCACAATTTTATTGTGGCAATACTGGTGCATTTATAAACCCGGAGGAACCACGAGCCCATATAGAAAGGAAACATATCAGTCGCAAGTAACATTGTAAAACGAGGGAATGTAGTGTTGTTCAAGATTGCATCTGGAAGCAACCTAGTTGATTCTTTCATGTGGATGGAATGGGGTTAAGATGTATGGCAGCATTGCTTTGAGTATAAGTGGGAGATAGATAGACATAGTCTAGATAGTATACTTCAAAAGCATACTTTGAGTATAAGTGGGAGATTGTTAGGATTGTATACATCAAAGCATACTTTATGCTTGTATTACCTAATTTCCTGATCTTTATCTATGAGAATATTTAATTCATTTATCACATGCTTTGCATATTTATTCACGCTATGGTTATGCAAATGCAGTCTAAATTACTTTATATTGTAGATAATGTGGTGTGTCGTGTCACACAGAAGATCACATTATCGGTTCCTTATATAGTAATATTTAGTTCACAACCTATATAACATTAGACCGTTATGTAAAAGGTTGTACTATATGCTTGAGATTGGTTGGTCTTGACCATTATCATATATTAGCGTATTCATTATACGTTGAACAGGATCGAGGTGAGATATATTATTTTGTACTGACTATAAGAAGAACGTACATCTCGGATAATTATTATTTCTTAATTCTACTGATTAATATTTAATTATATATATTTAATATTTATTGCTTTGATTTATCATGGGTGAGAGCCACAATGATTGACTCAATATGCTCGATATTTTGGGCAATATTATTATTTATATGATAATTAATATTATAGCTAGAAATCGTGTCCCGACCAGTCGGGTTGATCATGTCCCTTGAGGCACTCGAAAGGATTATTATATTAAACCCTGGAGATGGAATTAATTTTCCGATATAATAATAAAGGTCGAGTGGTATACTCATGTATAATATATTAATTAATTAAAAGCTGTCAGTAACTTAAATTAATTAATGGACATGGAATATCTTAAACACGGGAAATAATTAATTCAAAAAGGAGCCCAATTTTGTAATTTGGGATTTTGGTAGGAAGTGCAATATTAACTTATTAGTGGACTAAGTTGATATTAATAGAGTCTTCATATTAGGAAGAATCCTAATATTGGAAGGAAGATATCTATTGGGAGTCTTTACCATATCCTCCTTAAGGTCCCTAGAGTAGCCCAAAACACCTATAAATATGACAATATGGGAGGCCGATTTTTACTGATTTATTAATCAAGAATTTCGATTTTCTCCTTTTGTGTTTAATTGTGGATCTTGACTTGTGTCTTGGATTCCACAATTTAGCTAACACAATATTTTTCTAAAATACATAAATATTCAGAAAAATAGAGAGGAAAAATTTGTTAGGAATTTCTTGGAGATATAGTGGTTCGGCCGATCTCATAAGCTGTCCAAGTAGTCCGGTAGATTGTTGCTCACACGACATCCGGACGTAGGCGGGATAGACTCTAGAAGATCTTGAGGTAGAAATACAAGAAGATCGGAGAGGAACACGAAGAGAAGACAAATCGACCAAAAAGGGAATTTCTACCACTTCGTGTCAAAGGTAAAAATTACCGACTCCCATGCGTAAATATGTTTATTTAATTATTTATTAATCTGTTTAGTTAATTAGTTGACAAGCCTAAATAGATCCGGTTTTTCTGTTGGTTAGTTTATAAAACCTTTTATTAAATTATTCCCTCAAACTTGCTTCCGCTGTATTTTATATTCCAACAAGTAGTAGTGGTGGTAGTAGTAGTAGTGGTGGTAATAGTGGTGGTGGTAGTAGTAGTGGTAATAGTAGTAGTGGTAGTAGTAGTAGTGATAGTAGTAGTGGTAGTAGTAGTAGTGATAGTAGTAGTAGTGGTAGTGGTAATAGTATATCTTTTTTTGGTTTTGCTATTCCGGATCTTGGGGAATGGAATGCCTATCAAGAAGATCTATCCCGAAAACGAACAAGGTACCAAAGTAATACATATCAAGAACTTGAAAATTATTTAACTACTTTTGATTTGGAGCTTTAGAATATGGACTGGGTGGTAATTACAATCTTCTTAAGTGGTGGGCGAAAAGATCTACAATATTTCCCGTAGTTGCCACGATCACAAAGGAAATACTAGTTGTCCCCGCCTCGACAGTTCTGTTGAACAAGCCTTCAGTGTGGGAGGATACATTCGGGATGAACGATGATCTCGATTGACGCCTCAAAAATTTGAAGCCTAAGCATTATTGAGTGATTGGGTGAAAGCTGAGTTACGCCAACAAGAACCAAATTATAATGAACAAGAAGACAATGATACATATGATTTGGGATCTAGTAATGATTCGGTTGACTTGGATGATTGAACCATCTCCTCTCCGCTTCCGCTCCCTAAGGTAAGTATAAGGTAAGTTGAAATTCTTAATTTTAGCTTTAAATATTTGAAGTAAGCTCAAGTCCATTTCCCTCCTTCCCCCCATGATTTAAAAATGAACTACGAGGACTTTGATTTTGATTCCTAAACTCTAAAGTTACGGATACCGATACGTAGGCGCTTAATTCAAATATCTAAAATTAAAAATTTCAATGTTAAATACTTGAACTACGCTCAAGTCCAATTTTTACCCCATATTATTTTTCTGAATTGAAATGTTAAAAATTCAACTAAATTGAAAGAAAAAAAAACGTGAATCGTCGATTCCGGTTCGGTTCGAAATCACCGGTTCACGGTTCAAAACCGAAGCCGTGAACCGCCATAAGGCGGTTCGGTTCCGGTTCCGAGTTTCGGCGGAACTGCCGGTTCAAAAAGCCGGCGGTTATGAACCGTCAAACACCTCTACTCGGGACCGGACCGAATCCTACAGGGTGGGAACCCGGACCGAATCTAGAACCCAGAATTCGGAACCTGGAAATAAAAATCGGAACAACTTTTCTTATTTTTATACTATGAGTATCCGAATCAAAATAAATCCATTTACCCAAGATTTACGGGTGTCGAAAATAAGTTGGTAGCTATAATGGGCACGCCATAGCACACCAAACAAGTATGCTATTAAGTATTAGTGTACCTTAAACTCCCCCTTATCTATTATACTCCCCTTCCTTGCCTTTTACATTTTTGGCCGATGTGGGATAAGTTACCAACAAAAATTTTCTCTTTTTATCACCATCCCCCTTCCTTATCTTTTTATCTCCTCTCCGATGAGGGATTCTCATTGAAATCTTCATCCTTCCTTTTACCTCTATTTTTTTTTAACAAATAAGATGAAAGATTGGAGATGGGAGAGTGGAGATAGAGAATGAAGAATTATCTGGTATTTTTCCGGTTTCATCGATCCGGATCCTATTGCTTTCGGTCCAAATTTTAGTATTCCTATCGAGAATCATTAATTTTCGAATGAGTTTTGATCTAAATATTTTGGTTCGACTTTCGGGCGGCTGTCGGATCTACTCGTACCACTAGCAGCGAGTTGAGTAAGGATCTGTACTCTTCGGCATAAAACAACCGAATCGAATCAATTGAATCGATTGCAAATCGATCGAATCGAATCGAATCAAAGTAAGTGGGGTATGATACAATAAAAGTACAAGAAATATTTGAAAAAAATATTTTACTAATTTTATTAATAAAATTAATTAAATAAAAATATTAATTTCAATATTATTTTTAAAATATTTATGATATTATAATTTTACTTTTTAAGTTTTAATATTTTCTTACAGGTAAAATATATCAAATTTACCTTTGTAAAAAGACAAATTTCAGCATATATATATAATATTTATACTCCTCTGGTCCTCCCTGGTAAATCCCTAATCCCCTATCCCAAACAAACCCCTCCCTCTCGACTCTCCCTCGCTTCCCTTTTTTCTCGCCGCACAGCTTCGTCTTCTTCTGATTCATGCTCTTCCTTTTTATTTTGTATAATATATACATTTAGTGATTATGGAAACTTATTTTTTTTGATAGCTTTCGCAATACTCCGGGTGACATCGATATTTTCATCTCTTTGGGTAATGACAAGGGCAGACGCCATTTCTTGAAGAAGCATTGTGTACTTTCAGATGATAATAAAATTGTGTGACTTTATGGTGAATTGCTTTTTAGTTAGAACTTTTAGTTATTTTATGCTGATGAGAATTTTATATGTGGAACTTATTGTGGAACTTATTGTAATATCCGCAATTTTGATTTTCGGTAAAAATTTTTTGGCGGAAGTCCATCCTAGAGAATCGCTTGTGACCGTTTCATCATTCTGAGAATGATCAATTCTGCACTTTTTGACATCCGAGTTCATTTCGGTGTCGCTTTGTTGAGTTTCGTGCTTCTTAGCGACTTTTCCGCACTTAAGTTCGATTCTTGCGAATCTCGTTCGAAACTGTTGTTTCGTGTTTCCTCTAAGTTCGTTTAACATTGTTATACGTGTTGTGAGCTTCGGTTGGGTTATCCGTTGTTGTATCGTGATTATTCGGACGTTTGGGCCGTTTGGTAAATTTTCAAAGATTTGGGGCATTTTCTCTTTTATTCATTCTCCGTATTTTCTGGGGGTCGGAATTTCAGGTTCGTATGACACTTGAATCCGTATATTGACATTATTCGTGAGCACTTCATGAATTAGTGTTATCCATTGAGTTCCGCATCATTCGTGTCGTTTTTGAGCTGCCGGACTCAGGTTTAGTGTACAGCTTTATATTACGGCCGTAAGTCCTTCTTGTTACGGCCGTAAGTCCTTCTTGTTACAGCAGTAAGTCCTTGTTATGGCCGTACATTTCGTTCGTCAAAAACCTATTATTCCAGTATCATTTCTACGGCCGTATCCATTTGTATGTTACGACCGTAAGTGTTGGATGTTACGGCCGTAATCATTGGAAGTTACGACCGTAAGCTACCTTTGTTAATTAGGGAGTTACCCAGTAGCATAGTTACGGCCGTAAGGAGTAATAGTTACGGCCGTAACATCGGTCAACCTATATAAACTTGAAGAACGGGTTTCTTAACCCATTTCCTCCATCTTCCTCTCCATTGGTGCGATCTGGGCGATTCCAAGGTGAAAAATCGACGGGAGTTCATCGATCATCAACATCTTGAGTTCATAACGTGATTTAATCATCACTGTAATACCCGTAATTTCGATTTCTGGTAATTTCTTTTTTTCGGCGAAAGTCCGTTTTGACGACTCGCTCATGACCATTTCGTCATTCCGAGAATGATTAATTCTGCACTTTTTGTCATCCAAGTTCGTTTCGGTGTCGTTTTATTGAGTTCCATGCTTTTTGGCGACTTTTCCGCACTTGAGTTCGATTCTTGCGAATCTCGTTGAAAACTGCTGTTTCGAGTTTCCCGTAAGTCCGTTTAACTTTGTTAGACGTGTTGTGAACTTCGGTTCGGTTATGCGATCACGTATCGTGATTTTCGGACGTTTGGGCCATTTTTGTAATTTCCCAAAGTTTGGGGTAATTACTTTCCGTTGTCGAATTTCGAGCCTTTGGGTGGTCGGAATCGTATGTTCTCTTAGCGCTTGGGTTCGTCTTTGGGAGTACTTCGTAACCGTATTTTTGATTCATATTCAGGTTTGGGTTTCGGGGTCGTTCGGACCGTCGGAGTGGCCACGGCAAGACCGCGGGCAGCAGTGCCTTTGGCCGAGTTCTGGCCGTAAGGTGCGATTCTGGACGTAAGTGATCGCGAGCATGGCACGGCGAATGCGATTCTGGCCGTAAGGGCCGAGAGTTACGGCCGACGGGTGCGAGCGGCTTCCAACGAATGCGATTACGGTAAGGACTGCCGCACGGCCAGTAAGTCGAGTTACGGTCGTAAGGACACATCGATTCTGGCCGTAAGCGATCGGCATGCGCTGGGCGGATTTTGACGAATGCCGGTTACGGCCGTAAGGTCTGTCGGTTACGGCCGTAAGTGGTCGGCAGGATGCTGGGGAGTATATATATGTTCGAGCAGACGGGTTTACACCCATTTTTCTCATCCCTCTCATTCCCTTCCGCGGCTGGGGCTTGGAATACGTTATTAGATGTTGTTTATATATCAATCCACGAAGTTCTTGAGTTTCTAACATCAATCAATCATCCCATAACCTCCTCCGATCTACCGAATCAAGGTTAGATTTCTTGATAATCTAATTTTGGGGATTTTGGGTATTTTGTTCGATTTCGTCCGTTTAATCCGATTTAACTTAGGATTGTGATAGATTGATGATTATTTAGATGTATTATATCATTTCCCTCGTTATTCCATGGTTGGATCGTATCGATTCGTTGTTTTGGTCGAGTTCTTGATCGACGCCTTGAAGGTGTCCGGTAAAATGTCATAGAGGGGTTTTCGGGCGTTCTATGATTATTCTTCCTCGTATGATCGATGATTTATTGATTATATGTTGTTAGGGTCGAGTTTCTTGCGAAGAAACCGAGTTGAACCCTTCCGTTCGTTGTCGTCCTTCTTTTCGATAGCATCGGGCGTTTCGAAGCCTTCGGGTTGAACCGCGTTCGTTGGAATGCTTGCATGCCGATATCGAGGCAAGTATCTTATTATACGACTTGTATCTTGCGACTAGTAATTACGTATGATATGTATGATGATTTTGCTTGCCTTCGTAATTATGTTCCGTTTGAGTTGGTTGTGTTTTTCGTAATTTGAAGGCTTTGTGATAATAATGTTATATTAGTATACGTGTTAGGCGTTGTGCCATTTTTGCAGGATTGCGACGTACATATGGGATGGTTGTACACTCGGTTGTGCAATGTATTATGTACCGAACGTGTGTTATGCTGGTTATGTGTTGATTGACGATAGTTGTTGCGAGTGTTGAGATTGTGTTATGTGCGTGGGATGTACGATTTTGTGGTGATCAATGTGATTGATTAATTGTGCTCATTGTTGTATGTAATGTGGAATGGCTTGATATTTGATGATTATGAGTTGTGTCGTGTCGATGTGTGTGTGTGTGTTCCAGGTAGGGTCTGACGAGGCCTCTGGAGTTCGGTACATGATGTGTACGAACAAGGTGTGTGATCCAGGTAGGGTCTGACGAGACCTCTGGAGTTCGGTACATGATGTGTACGAACGATGTTTGTGGCCGGGTAGGGTCCGTCGAGGCCTCCGGAGTTCGGTACATGATGTGTACGAACAGTGTGTGTGGTCCGGGTAAGGTCCGTCGAGGCCTCCGGAGTTCGGTACATGATGTGTACGAACAGTGTGTGTGGTCCGGGTAAGGTCCATCGAGGCCTCCGGAGTTCGGTACATGATGTGTACGAACAATGATCGTGTATCAGTGATTATTTGGGTAACATTTTAAATATGGGTCTCGGACTCATAATGATATATTATCTAGTGTGCTTTGAAACGAGAATCGGGTTAAGGCCCTAAAGTTTTTCGAAAGGTTTTGTGAATCAGGACTTGAGGTCTTAAAGGTTTTGAAAATCTAAAAAAAATTCCCGAGATGATAATCTTATTTTCGAATGCTTCATAGCTTATCTTTCCTTGTGAAAACCTCCCGGGAATATTTTGATACTTGATTATTATATTTGATTCACGATTATTATTTGCTTGTTACATTTCGTATGATTTGATACTTGCACTAGTAAAACAGTGGAGTTTTACTAACCCCAGAAATCGGGGTGAATGTCTTTTGCGTCGGTACATGCGATTCAGGAGCGATCACAGGATTGGCACAAGAGGATGACGAGCTGCGATACTAATCAAGAGTTGAGAGTTGTTTTGATTTTCGTTGTGTTGTCCGAGTTGATTTCAGTCTTCTGCTGTATTGTGTTTCGACCCCTGTGTGGGTAATGTTGTATAAGTCAATTTTGTTGATTGAGTTGTGTGACCTCATCGGTCTGTGTGTTCGCGTGTAAGTGACCTTAACGGTCTGTATTATTTTATTGTTTGACCCTGGCCGGGCAAGCAGTTGGTCTTTTTGTAAGGTATAGCCTGGTAGATCCTCGTGAAAAGGGGTCTACGGCGTGTAATATTCCCATATGGTTTTGGGGGTGTTACATTTATGGTATCAGAGCTTAGGTTGCGGAAACCTAGGCTGTCGGGTCGAGTCAAGTCGTGATTTGTCGAGTAATGTGTTGTCTTGTCGTTCGAGTCGTCAGTGACAAATTGAGTTGTGCGTAGTCACAACGTGTCAGTTATGTTGTCGGAAGAGATTAGTATCGTGGGCGACTGTCACCTCCGTGCGACCTGTGGATGTAAGTCTCCTCTTTTATGCGAAGTACCTGTGCATCATGATTTTATCTAAATGAGTTAATTGCGGTGCATAATTTTATTTGCACGGTGTTGTGAATATAGTTGTATTTAATACGTGTGACATATAGTATATGTATAAAACTGGGCCTATTGTGTTTTACCTTTGAACCACTGTGAGGGGTGGTATGGTGTAAAAATTGAGAACCTTGATGGGTTTCGAATAAGGTATCGACGATTGAGTTCGTGAGAAACTCCGAGGAATGGTTTTGTTGTATGTTTAAACTAGATGCTGTGAGATGTATTCAATTGGATTTTGCATGTTGGACTGTATTCCTTTTATCCACTGCGTGAGTTCTTCTGCAATGGCTTTCGGTATTTTACCGACTGAGTTTTATTTCGAAATCCGATTTCCTTAACCGAGTTTTTGGCATTATGGCCTTGATCATTTTGGTGAAATTCTTATGACGGTATTTAGTATTTTGTAAATGGCTTTTGTGATTTTTTGAAATATTACCGTCATCGGCCTTTTTGGCGTTTTTGTAAATGGTTTTTAGCCTGGTGGGTTCCGGTGCGGAACCCACGGCGCTATAATGTTCCGTGTAATTATCTGAAATTTTTGGGCATACTAGCCCATTGAATTATCTTTGAAAACCTTGAGTATCTTAGAAAATAAATTTCGAGACGTACTTTTAAAATGAATTGCTTTCTCGTGGTGCTTCCAAGGTGCCACAATATGTTTCAAAATTCTTCTACCTCGAGGACCAAAATATTTTGAGATATTTCCAATGTTTTAGAAACACTTTTTACTTAGACCCGAGGGTCGAATATTTCCGAAATTTTTTTAACGAAAAGAAAGTGTCCTCATTTTTACCGAATGCGAAATAGTTTTCCAAAGTCTCGATAACGATGTTTCACGTTTGTATTTTTTTTTTTGAAGGGTGATACTCAAGATCAATCGGTGTTTCCGAAATTATTTTAAAAAGGGGGGGTTTTATTTTTTTTAAAACCTATCAATTCCCTTTTGCGTTTGGAAATGTATGTATGATGTTTGCTTTGTCGTTATGATGTTAACTTCCGAATATGATCGAATTGGTGGCATGAACGTTGAGGCGTTGCCACGTATTTGTAGTACTAGCCCTCTGTGAGAAGTGCGAACTGGTATTTACTATTTGTCGCCTCGTGGTGATTTGCGTGTTGTCGCACGAGTGTGAGCTGTTGAAGCTTGGGTTTGTACGTTTGGGTACATGTGTGATTGTTTCATGATGTTTGTAATTATGTGCTGGTTATCGTTCGGGCTGTTGAGGCCGCCGAACGATACCGTCGTTGCTGTAGTGTTTGTGTGTGTATTACTTTACGATGGTAATCGTTGTATATGATATTTGTTATGATTTTTTTGTTGTGCTGAGTTGGCATCTCCGCTGTGTTGTTTTGCGACGTTATGCCCCATTGTATCTAGCATTTGTATTTTCGGTATGCCGAGCTGAGGTGTTTCAACTGTGATGTGCCGGGTCATGCATGTGTAAATTGTCCTTCTCGTCAGTAACGCATTTCAAGTGAGGACTCGAGGGACACCGAATTCAGTTTTGCGAATTGGCTACTGAGACTTTCGGAGTTCGCGCTTCAGCACAGATATCAGGATCGGCTCTGAGAGATCCATGGGAGATTTTCCTGTCGGATGCTTTTGTGTTGTGACCTTGTTTCCATTGTTGTGAGATGCGGGGACGACATTTCTTTTATAAGAGGTCGGATGTAATACCCGTACTATATTTGACTTCTGCAGTTTCTCCTTCTAAATTCTATCGACGTGCACGTGTTCGTCGATACTTTTTGAACTTCTTTGATGTCTCAGTTGTCATCGTTCGAACTGGTTGTGACCTTGTTTCAGATCGATCTGTTTATCATCGTGGCCTTTCCGAGTTCGGTTCGATTCTTGTGAACCTTGTTTGGAAGTAACGTCTTTCACTTTATACCAGTTCTTTTAATGTCTGGAGTTGAAGTGGGGACTTCGGAGTCATTGTTCGACTGTTGTCATTCGATCATTTTTATTTGATCATTCTTGTTCGATCATTGTTATTTGATCATTGTTGTCCGATCATTGTTATTTGATCGTTGTGTTCGATCATTGTTGTTCGGTCGTTGTTGTTCAATCGTTTTTGTTCGGTCGGGGTTGTCTGACTGTTGTTGCCGGATCTCGTACTGCGAAGAATTGTCGTTCACCGTTAGTCAACTGTTTCGAGTGTGGCCAAGTGGGTCACCGAGCCGTGCATTGTGAGACGGTAGTTGAGAGATTTGGGGATTGAGGCTGCGTCTCTGCTCCGAAAGGACACAGAAATGCCTAGTGTAGTTTTTGAGGACTTCGGCGTAGTCCGAATTGTTTGTGGTTGTCCTTGTGGATCGTTTGTGTGTTTATTTCTGTTTACTTGATTGTGCGTGTTTTCTTGTAATGGGTGCTTTGTGTTTTGTGATTGTTCGGATAATCGACTTGGTTGTATTATCAGTTTGATGACGCTTGTCACTTGTTGGTTTTATTATGTCTCTATCGGTGGCGTTGTGTTGGTCGTCGTGGAGCGTGTTTTCACGCCGTATGTGTCTTTGCGTTTCTTGCAGCGTTTCGCCGTTGGGCGCGAGTTTTCGGTTTTTGTGTATCTCGTCGAGTTTTCTTGGTGGGGATATTGCTTCTCCCTACTTGTTTTAAGTTTCGGGATGAAACTTCTTTTAAGGAGGGTAGAATGTAATACCCGTAATTTCGATTTCCGGTAATTTCTTTTTTTCGGCGAAAGTCCGTTTTGACGACTCGCTCATAACCATTTCGTCATTCCGAGAATGATTAATTCTGCACTTTTTGTCATCCAAGTTCGTTTCGGTGTCGTTTTGTTGAGTTCCGTGCTTTTTGGCGACTTTTCCGCACTTGAGTTCGATTCTTGCGAATCTCGTTGGAAACTGCTGTTTCGAGTTTCCCGTAAGTCCGTTTAACTTTGTTAGACGTGTTGTGAACTTCGGTTCGGTTATGCGATCACATATCGTGATTTTCGGACGTTTTGGGCCATTTTCGTAATTTCCCAAAGTTTGGGGTAATTACTTTCCGTTGTCGAATTTCGAGCCTTCGGGTGGTCGGAATCGTGTGTTCTCTTAGCGCTTGGGTTCGTCTTTGGGAGTACTTCGTAACCGTATTTTCGATTCATATTCAGGTTTGGGTTTTGGGGTCGTTCGGACCGTCGGAGTGGCCACGACCGAGACGGCCAGCCAGTCTTGGCCGAAGTTCTGGCCGTAAGGTGCGATTACGGACGTAAGTGATCGGCGAGCATGGCGGCGAATGCGGTCTGACCATAAGAGTGAGAGTTACGGCCGTACGGGTGCCAGCGGCTTAGAACGAATGCGATTCTGGCCGTAAGGACTGCCAATGCAGTACGTAAGTCCCGAGTTACGGCCGTAAGGACCTGTCGGTTATGGCCGTAAGCGATCGGCATGCGCTGGGCGGATTTTGACGAATGACGGTTACGGCCGTAAGGTCTGCCGGTTACGGCCGTAAGTGGTCGGCAGGATGCTGAGGAGTATATATATGTTCGAGCATACGGTTTTACACCCATTTTTCTCATCCCTCTCATTCCCTTCCGCGGCTGGGGCATGGAATACGTGATTAGATGTTGTTTATATATCAATCCACGAAGTTCTTGAGTTTCTAACATCAATCAATCATCCCATAACCTCCTCCGATCTACCGAATCAAGGTTAGATTTCTTGATAATCTAATTTTGGGGATTTTGGGTATTTTGTTCGATTTCGTCCGTTTAATCCGATTTAACTTAGGATTGTGATAGATTGATGATTATTTAGATGTATTATACCATTTCCCTCGTTATTCCATGGTTGGATCGTATCGATTCATTGTCTTGGTCGAGTTCTTGATCGACGCCTTGAAGGTGTCCGGTAAAATGTCACAGAGGGGTTTTCGGGCGTTCTACGATTATTCTTCCTCGTATGATTGATGATTTATTGATTATATGTTGTTAGGGTTGAGTTTCTTGCGAAGAAACTGAGTTGAACCCTTCCGTTCGTTGTCGTCCTTCTTTTCGATAGCATCGGGCGTTTCGAAGCCTTCCGGTTGAACCGCGTTCGTTGGAATACTTGCATGCCGATATCGAGGCAAGTATCTTATTATACGACTTGTATCTTGCGACTAGTAATTACGTATGATATGTATGATGATTTTGCTTGCCTTCGTAATTATGTTCCGTTTGAGTTGGTTGTGTTTTTCGTAATTTGAAGGCTTTGTGATAATAATGTTATATTAGTATACGTGTTAGGCGTTGTGCCATTTGTGCAGGATTGCGACGTACATATGGAATGGTTGTACACTCGGTTGTGCAATGTATTGTGTACCGAACGTGTGTTATGCTGGTTATGTGTCGTTGATTGACGATAGTTGTTGCGAGTGTTGAGATTGTGTTATGTGCGTGGGATGTACGATTTTGTGGTGATCAATGTGATTGATTAATTGTGCTCATTGTTGTATGTAATGTGGAATGGCTTGATATTTGATGATTATGAGTTGTGTCGTGTCGATGTGTGTGTGTGTGTTCCAGGTAGGGTCTGACGAGGCCTCTGGAGTTCGGTATATGATGTGTACGAACAAGGTGTGTGATCCAGGTAGGGTCTGACGAGACCTCTGGAGTTCGGTACATGATGTGTACGAACGATGTTTGTGGCCGGGTAGGGTCCGTTGAGGCCTCCGGAGTTCGGTACATGATGTGTACGAACAGTGTATGTGGTCCGAGTAAGGTCCGTCGAGGCCTCCGGAGTTCGGTACATGATGTGTACGAACAGAGTATGTGGTCCGGGTAAGGTCCGTCGAGGCCTTCGGAGTTCGGTACATGATGTGTACGAACAGTGTGTGTGGTCCGGGTAAGGTCCGTCGAGGCCTCCGGAGTTCGGTACATGATGTGTACGAACAATGATCGTGTATCAGTGATTATTTGGGTAACATTTTAAATATGGGTGTCAGACTCATAATGATATATTATCTAGTGTGCTTTGAAACGAGAATCGGGTTAAGGCCCTAAAGTTTTTCGAAAGGTTTTGTGAATCAGGACTTGAGGTCTTAAAGGTTTTGAAAATCTAAAAAAAATTCCGGAGATGATAATCTTATTTTCGAATGCTTCATAGCTTATCTTTCCTTGTGAAAACCTCCCGGGAATATTTTGATACTTGATTATTATATTTGATTCACGATTATTATTTGCTTGTTACATTTCGTATGATTTGATACTTGCACTAGTAAAACAATGGAGTTTTACTAACCCCCGAGAAATCGGGGGGTGTATGTCTGTTTTGCGTCCAGGTACATGCAGATTCAGGGGAGCAGTCACAGGATTGGCACAAGAGGATGACGAGCTGCGATACTAATCAAGAGTTGAGAGTTGTTTTGATTTTCGTTGTGTTGTCCGAGTTGATTTCAGTCTTCCGTTGTATTGTGTTTCGACCCCTGTGTGGGTAATGTTGTATAAGTCAATTTTGTTGATTGAGTTGTGTGACCTCATCGGTCTGTGTGTTCGCGTGTAAGTGACCTTAACGGTCTGTATTATTTTATTGTTTGACCCTGGCCGGGCAAGCAGTTGGTCGTTTTGTAAGGTATAGCCTGGTAGATCCTCGTGAAAAGGGGTCTACGGCGTGTAATATTCCCATATGGTTTTGGGGGTGTTACAATCACAATACCATCTTTTCTCCTTCAAATCAAGGTAATCTTTTAAAACCCTACTTTTGATAAATTTGGGGGTTTGTCATGATTTCGTGATTTTAATCCGAGATTGTTGGTTCTATTGTTGTTACCTAGTCTTGTTGATCTTAACCCATGGTATGAAATTCTGTTTTCGTGTTTTTGTCGGGTCGATTCGTGTTCTTGGCCATTTTGGGGGAAACCCTTGAACTTTCGTCGTTTGATCCGTTAATTCAGCGGATTTGGGTTGTATATGGAATTCATTTTCATTGTTGTTATTGTCGCTCGTAGTTTATTGCCGTGGGTTGTCATTCAGCGAAGTCGGCGGGTTCGTTGTCGGTTTGTGTCGCCT
Source organism: Orobanche coerulescens (assembly GCA_033398695.1). Taxonomy (NCBI): domain Eukaryota; kingdom Viridiplantae; phylum Streptophyta; class Magnoliopsida; order Lamiales; family Orobanchaceae; genus Orobanche; species Orobanche coerulescens. The sequence goes on from CM065817.1 coordinate 135,699,683, forward strand.
CACTTCGGTCGATTCTCCGCAGTTATCATTACTTGAGGCAAGTACATTGTTCATACATTTCTGGTTTTGTGGGTATGATGATTGGTGATCGTCTTGGTGTGTTTGTTTGGTTGTTTGAAATGAACTTTCATTAAAGGCTCTCTTTCAAAACCCGTGTATATTTTGTGATTGGTGTGTTTCGTAAATGATTAAGTGAATCCTATGGATATATTTGGTGTTGATGTTATGCTTGATAATGTATGTGTACATATATTACCTCGTTTCAGTGCGTTGTGGTTTGACGTTTGCGTCGTGCTAAGTGTTCGTTGCCTCTGGGTGAATTGTTTGGATATCCTTGGTGTACTATGTTATGTGTGTAAATGTGTGGACATGGGCGGGGTCTACGGTGATATATGGTTTGTGATCATGTGGTCAGGATGCAACAAGTGATTGATCCAACCGTGAGAGCCTAAGAATACCTACGGTGACACATGGCATGCGATCATGTGGTCAGGAGACAATAAGTGATTGATCCAACCGTGAGATGACGTGGCATGGGATCACGGTGTTATGTATATGATTTTGGATGTGTTCTGTCAGGTCGAGTACCTTGGATGTGTTACCGAGATTTCGTATCTTGGGTGGTTATATTCTGTTGACTTTATGTTCGTCGAGGACACGTGACGTGGACTTTGAACCCTGTGAAATGTTGTTGGTTTTTAATTGAGAAAGTAAATCTTTGGGTTGTGACCCCTTTTGGTTTTTGAAAAGAGAAGAATTCGATAATCCTAAATTGTTTTCCGTTAAAACTCCCGAGGACATTTTAAAATTTTTTTATAAATTGTTCCCTTGATTGTGATCTTTCGAATCTAGAAAGTTTAACTCAAACTCTTGCCTCGGGAAGTATTTTTCGTTATGTTCGAATCTTTGAGGATTCCTGACTATTATTATTCTTGGAATATGAATTGTATGACTCATATTTGCACTTCGTACTTGCACTAGCAAAATAGTTGAATTTTACTAACCCCTGAGTAATCGGGGGTGGATGTCTGTTTTGCATTCAGGTTTTAGGGAGCATAACACAAGGTTGGTACGAACGATGATGAAAGATGATCGATACTAATCATATGAGGACTCGTACGATATTGTGTTGGCCTAGATGTAGTTTATTTCTGCTGCAGTATTTCCCGTTGCACGGGAGTGTTTTGTTTTGACCCCTGCGTGAGCATGTTTTGAGATTGAGTTGTATGTATTGATTGAAAGACCAAATTGGTCTACTGAGTCGTCATTTAGCCTTGAAGGCAATATTATGATATTTTATTTTAATTACCAGTCTGGTAAATTCTTGAGGAAAGGGTCTACGGCGTGTGATATCCCTGGGTGGATTGAGGGTGTTACACTTATTATGAAACTCATGTGGTTTATATGAGAATTTTGTATGTGAAACTTTTTATATGAGAATTTTATATGAGAATTTTTTTATATGAGAATTTTATGTGTGGAACTTTTTATATGAGAATTTTATATGTGGAACTTTTTTGGCAAAATAATATTTAGCAATATTAACATAATAATAGTATTAATATTAATAGTAAAACCAATAGTAATTGTAATAATAATAATAATGGTAGTAATAATAATAATTATCGTTGTTTTATTATTAGAGAAATAAATTAGGAATTTAACTGAATTGAAATGAAATGAATTGAACTGATTGAACTGAACTAAACTGAAAATCGACCGGAAGAATAGGCTCTAAGCCTTATATGTAGTCCAAAAAACCTTCAATAAACAATGTAACTTCGAGACAAACTTATAAACCTGTCCTCTTGAATCCTGATTGGTGCAACACATACGCACAGAGTCCTTTTTTTTAAAGAAAAAAAGCAGCACAGTTTAAAACAAATACAATAAGTTCCGGTCGCAGAGTATCCCTACGCCATTTCTACTTTTTCATTCCCATCTCAAGTCTGAGTCCCTACTTTCACTAAAACACACACACACACACACACACACACACACACACACACACACACACACATTCCACGGCGTCTTAGAGGGGCAATGGCTCCTAATTCCGGTCGGATCCACCGGAACATAGCATCGGATCGGGTTTCTGGACAATCATTTCGGGGCCTCATATTCAGATCCAGTTATTTCGCCGGTTTTCTAACGATCGCCGTTTCTCTTTTTTTCACAGTCTCATTTTTCTTCGCCGTCTCCTCCAATCCTGCTGATCTCAAATTCGTAAGTGTTAATCTCGCCTCTGTCGTTTTGGTTTTCATTATTTATTTTTACCTCCAGATTCTGCTTTTCGACGTGGATTTTTTTTGGTAGAAATTGTAATTATTTGTTGGCGTAATTATTATTACAAATTAGAATGATTACCTGTAGGGTTTTCCGGCTTCTGGTCTGTATAGATACACTTACGGTTATTATGATGATCGATAGCGGGTTTTACACTTCCCATTTGGTACAGTTAATGCTGTATTTATGTTAATTTTCTTAACTTATTAGATCGTACTCTTTTTTTTTTTTTTTTTTTTTTGGTTTTGGCATAATGTCTACCTATGTGTATCAAATGCGCTAATATTCCACTTTCCTGCCTTTGATTATGCTTAATTTTAGGGTTTTCCTTCTGGTTCTTCTGTCTCCCAATCGATGTCTCTCCGGAGATCAATTTTGGCATTAAAGTCAGACCCGTTGAAGCCACGGTTGGATCAGATCCGGAAACAAGCAGATGATCACAGAAGTTTAGCTTTGGCCTATGCTTCGTACGCCCGGAAGCTCAAGCTTGAAAACTCGAAGCTTGTCAGGGTTTTTGCAGATCTCTCTAGAAACTACACCGATCTGGTCTCAAAACCTTTGTACCGAACGCTGTTTGATTCAGATGCGAACTCAATCAATGAGTCGGTGCTGAGACGATTTGAGAAAGATGTTAAGGAACGGATTAAGCTCACCCGACAAGTGATTGCTGAGGCAAAAGAGTCTTTTGATAATCAATTGAAAATTCATAAGCTGAAAGACACCATCTTTGCTTTGAACGAACAGTTAACGAAATCGAAAAAGCAAGGTGCTTTTTCAAGCTTGATTGCTGCCAAGTCGATTCCGAAGAGCTTGCATTGCTTGGCTTTGAGGTTAATGGAAGAAAGAATTGCTCATCCTGACAAGTATTCAGATGAAGGGAACCCAACTAAGCCCGAGATCGAGGACCCTAAGCTTTATCACTATGCAATATTCTCGGATAATGTGATAGCTGCTTCTGTTGTGGTTAACTCGGCTGTAAAGAACACGAAAGAGCCATGGAAGCATGTGTTCCATGTTGTAACCGATAAGATGAATCTGGGAGCTATGCAGGTGATGTTTAAGATGAGGGATTACAGTGGTGCTCATATTGAAGTGAAAGCTGTGGAGGATTACAAGTTTCTGAACTCTTCATATGTTCCGGTTCTGAAACAGCTTGAGTCTGCTAAGTTACAGCAGTTCTACTTTGAGAATAAGCTTGAGAATGCAACAAAGGACACAACAAATATGAAGTTCCGGAATCCAAAGTATTTGTCCATATTGAATCATCTCAGGTTCTATCTCCCGGAAATGTACCCTAAGCTGCACAAGATTTTGTTCTTGGATGACGATATAGTTGTTCAAAAAGATTTAACTGGGCTCTGGAAGATAGATATGGATGGGAAGGTGAATGGGGCTGTGGAGACATGTTTTGGATCTTTCCACCGGTATGCGCAGTACATGAATTTCTCGCACCCTCTGATTAAAGCCAGGTTTAGTCCCAAGGCGTGTGCATGGGCTTATGGCATGAATTTCTTTGATTTGGATGCTTGGAGGAGGGAGAAGTGCACTGAAGAGTATCACTACTGGCAGAATCTGGTGAGAATGCATACTCAGAAATACTCGTCCACTCCCTCCCCCCCACCCCCTCCACTCCCTCCCCCCACCCCCTCCTCTCCCTCCCCCCCACCCCCCCACCCCCTCCCTCTCCCCCCCTCCCTATGTGTGTGTTTGTCGAGTCAGTCGTAGGGAATTTTAGGTACTTGAGTTTGTCTAATTCTTTACTTACTACCATGGGTTTTTATGAACTCAAGGATCATAATATTTTAGTTATCGAGATACTAGTTGAATATTACAGACTATATTTAGTATCATCCCTTCTCCCTGGTTTCATGCTCAATTTAATTCCATAATAAATCAAACAAACAGCATGATTGGCAGTATTTTCTTGTCTTAATACAAACATTCATAATACATTTATCCAAAAAAAAAAAATCCCCAAAATACAAAATATACAACTTGAGACATTCTCTTCTTTTGCAGTTGTTGGCATCTAATGGTTTGTTTCTATACTTTCTCTGATCCTCATTGCAACTTGAGACATTCTCTGCACCAACCCTTGTGACGCTAATTTTTGCATGTGTTGTCTTTCATAGAATGAGAATCGGACACTCTGGAAATTAGGGACGTTGCCTCCGGGTCTGATCACTTACTACTCCACAACCAAGCCACTTGACAAAACTTGGCATGTTTTGGGGCTTGGGTACAATCCAAGCATAAGCATGGATGAGATTAACAATGCTGCAGTCATACACTTCAATGGGAATATGAAGCCATGGCTCGACATTGCCATCACTCAATTCCGCCCTATTTGGACCAAGTATGTCGACTATGAGAACGAGTATGTACAGACCTGTAATTTTGGTCTGTAAATGAATAAGGTCACAATTGAAACTTAATTCTCGTGGGACTCGCCAGAAAGGTAGTTCTTCGAGAACCTTAGCCTCTGCTTTTCGCGCGCAGATTTTGTACTCATTTTTAACCTAGAAAATTTCCATTAAGGCTCGGTAATTACATAATGAGAAAAAATTATTTTTTTTCCAAATTGGAACTAATTATCTTATGGATATTTTTCGACGTTTTTCTTACTTATGGATTAGTTGATAGCATAAAATATGATAATATCACACTAGAACACAAGTGACATTGGCAACGCCCGAAAAGTATTCTCTTTTACCATATTTTCACTGAACTGGAATTATTTTTCTTCATTACAACTCATGTTTACTGATTAATAGATTTTTACGGAATAAAATTTATTTTTGACTTGTTACAATTGATTTTTACCTAATCAAGCTTATTTTTTGTTGAAATTTTTCTGATTAAAATTGAATTCTTTTTTTATTAGTACTGACTTTTAGGCTATTATCATTAATAATATTACTATACATTTCTTTGATCAGTATTTCCCATAACATCAATAAACAATGACAATCATATGATAATAATATACATTTGTCCAAATAATTAATATCTATTATAAGTAATTACTAGTTAAATATCTTGCATCTTTATGAGGACGTTTATATTCTTTGAACCATAGACATTGTAGAAACATCTTTCTCAAACTTTTTACATACGATAACTAACTGCTTAAAAAAGTGGGGATGTAGTTAGGGTCGTAAACAAACCTGAAAGTTCGATATCGATTTGAAGGATTTGACTCGAAAAAGTTCGGTTTGTAGCTCGATTCGGGGCACCAAACAGAGTCGAACTCAGTAAAATAGGATTCTGCTAATCGGATCGCACTGTTCGGCTTAGTTCGAGGGGGTTTGGTCCAAGACATAAACCCCTCCCATTCCAGGCCGAACCGTTCGGCTTTGGCGAATCGGACCGAACCGTTCGGCTTGATATATCTTGAATTATCGACTTATGGAGTTCTACTGGACTTTAACTCGAGTGGAGTTGAACTATATTCGAACGGTTTGAATACCCGAGCCCAATTGAATCTAATTATAAAAAAAATTAACCTTCGAGCCGATTCGGACATCAAATTTTGAGGTTCGAAACTTTCGAGTCGAATCGAACCTAAAATTCAAATAATTTCGAATCGGGCCGAACGCAGTGAGTGTTCGGTACAATTCGGCTCGTTAAGAGGCGTAAGTCTTTCTTACAAAATAATTTATATTAAAAATTAAAATAAAAAGTTCAATATAAAGCAACCAATTCAAGTTTAAATGTCTAATAACAATCTTTTGGGATAATAGTATTTCATACTATCAAAATAAAATTTTACAGGCCAAACTAGTCAACTCAAATTACGATCAGCATAAATTTAAAGTCACTCGTTCAAAGTGAATACTCAAAAATTTGACATCTTAAGTTATCACATTCGAAGTCTTTCTAAATTCATTATAGGACTAACATAACAAACACATGTGGTGGTGTTCTTTGAATGAGACAAACTAAATACTTGCATCATTTTACGTAGTTGTAATTCCTGCTAGATGAGATATGAATGATATTATTGGGTTACTCTTATGACATGATACAACAAAATTCAAAAGTTTTGAAGATTTTGGGAATAATCGCACGATCTTTGGAACTATAGCGCTGCTTTTGAACTTATTTTTAGTTTTCGATTCGATTCGATTCGATTGTCAATTCGGATCGATTCGATTCGATTCTTCTTCTTCCTCTTATTATTAATAATAATAATCTTAATTATTATTATTGTTATTATTACTAATAATATTTACTATTATCGTTGTTGTTGTTGATTACTATTATTATTATTATTTACCATTATTATCACTGTTATTATTATTATTATTATTATTATTATTATTATTAATCTTAACTATTATTATTGTTATTATTACTAATAATATTTACTATTATTATTAATAATATTTATCGTTGTTGTTGTTGATTACTATTATTATTATTTACCATTATTACGAGTGTTATTATTATTATTGTTATTATTATTATAGTTATTATCGTTATTGTTATTAATATCATTAATATTATTATAATTTACCCTTATCAAATAGATCTCAACTTATCATTTATATTTTATTATATTATTATTTTTATTATTATTTTATTATATTTATTTATTATTATTATTATTATTATTATTATTATTATTTACCCTTAATATATATTTCAGTTCAGTTCAGGTCAGGTCAGGTCCATTCAGTTTAGTTCAGTTCAGTTCAGATTCATTCAGTTCAAAAGAACAGAACCTAAGTCATATATTGTGATATGTGTTATTCGAGAGCGTTCTTTCCATTGTTTCCAATGGTGCCAAAGATTCCTTATTCTTTGGTTCTGGATTATAATGGAATAAAACAAAATGACTCACTAAACTGGCTGCACTTCTTTTTCTCATGAAGTACTAGTCATTCCATGCAATTATCGATGCAATTTTCATTTTGGATCATCCGGAAACAGCCTCTCTGTGTTAAGACAGGGGTAAGGCTGCGTACATCCAATCCTCCCTTACCCCGCTTTTTGCGGGAGCCGTTGAGGCATTGGGGTAATGTTGTTGTTGTTGTGTTATTTGAGAGCGTAAATAATGTCGTTAGAAAATTTAAGAGATGACACACACCTACATGATATGCTTTTGTTGGAAATGGGCTTTAAGAAAAATGAGTTTTGATTAAATTTGAACCAATTTAATGATAACAAAATATTTAATTTTGAGAATTAAATATTAAATTATGAATCTACGTATCAAGGAGATAAACTTATAGTTTTATTTCTTTCAAAATCGATTTCTGGTGAGTGAAAAATAAATGATTAAAGTTGGTCATTTAATTAAAATGGTGAAGAGTTAAAGTGAGATACGAAATGTCATCTCACATTAGAAAATTAAAGCATTCTTTACTTGCTTATTAGTAAGAAGGTCTATGGTAGTTCAACAAACTAGTACTATAGTGGGCCAGCAATGCAAAGCCCACACGCACGCCGCCGCCGCCCGCCCGCCGGCTCGCCTCGGCACGGCACGTCCTTGGTCCTTAGCTATTGGACTTTGGGCTGGACTTGGGAGACTGGGAGCTCGGGTTGGAGTTTGGGCTGTGACTTTATTAATTTTTGTAGCCAAATCCAATGAATAAGCCAGGTTTGATAACCCAGTTGCCATAAGCCAGGTTTGAACCCATCTGCCTCAACTACTGAGCTGGATAACCTAGTTGACTGAATTACTAGGCTGACTAACCCAACTGCGTGAACTATCGAGCTGATATAGACATGATCTAACCCAGCTTCTGGAATATGACTCTTCACACTCCATAGTGTGACGTGCGAATTAAATGAGATTATATATGGAAGTAACCTTTCAGGTGAAGGAATAAAGAGAATTAATGGCACTTTAATCTGCATTAACTCCCCGCCTAATGGAGTGGTTTTCGTATAAAAGGGGGTCTTCTGTTTTCATTTTATAACACGAAATACGAACAACACAACACAAATCAACATATTGGAGCATATATCCTTCCAGGTTCATACTCAGTTTCCAGCATCAAACTGTTCGCCGGAACTCTGGATTTGGGAGAGCACCTAACACAGAGGCGAAAAGGAGTTGTATCTTGAGAACTTATTGCAACGGTAAAATAATCTTATGGAAAGAATTCTACTCGCCTCTGCTTTATTCATTTATTTTGAATATTTTATTTTAATAATTTATAATAGGCAGTTTATTAACTTTGTAATTTTTATTGTAACTACATTATTAGAAATTCACATAACCAACAACTTTGACCTCGCATACGGTAGACATTAAATCTTATGCAAAACATTTTGTGACGCAGTGGCTCAACTGAGAATATTTAACGGCGCTTTGTAGTAACGACTTTCTCATGAATGTGAGGTTTTAAGATAGCTCTACTAAGGTTGTTCTTAGAGTTGGCCACGGTTCTGGTTTCGGTTTGAACCGAAACCGAACCGCCAGTTCCACGGTTCTGGAAACGGGAATCGGAACCGAACTGGTAACATAGTGTCACGGTTTCGGTTCGAACCAGGAACCAGCGGTTCCAGTTTCAGTTCGAACCGGGAACCGGCGGTTTCGATTTCGGTTCCGAACCGGCGGTTCTCGGTTCGAACCGTCCGAACCATTTTTTTTCAATCTTCACTTTAATTGTTTTTGTTGTTTAAATGTATTTTTGTATGAGTTAATGAAATAATCAATAATAAAATAAAAGAAACAATAACCTTAATAGAAAGAGACGAGAGAGAGAGAGAGATAGAGAAGAGGCAGAGAAGATTAGGGCAACTATTTCATATTATTCCTAAGATAACGTACTGCAATGGTAGAATCGTACTGCATAACGTTTTTGCCCTTACCACTACGACCCGAGCCGGAATCGGAAGAAGCCATTTGTAGGGAGAAATGAATAATAGTAATAAAAATGAGTAAGAGTAGAAAATGCTTAATAGAGGTGGAAATTGGTGTGAAAAACGGTGAGGATTGGGGGGTATTTTTAGGGAGAAAGTAGAGGTAAAATTGGGAGAAATTTGAATTTGAAATTCAAATTTGAAATTCAAACTTTGGGAACCAAAATCTGAAAAAATTAAAAAAAAATCTGCAAAAGTGGGAATCAAATATGCCACAATGTGCCAAAATGGGTCCGGCCGGTTCCATTTTTTTCACGGTTCACGGTTTGAACCGTGGGAACCGGCGGTTTCGGACGGTTCGCGTTTCCACGGTTTGGTTACGGTTCCGAACCAGGAATCGCCGGTTATATTTTTTGGAACCAAAACCGAACCGTCTAGACACGGTTTCGGTTTCGGTTCCGGTTCGGAACCGTCTAATATGGTTCCGGTTCCAGATCGTCCTATACGGTCCGGTTTCACGGTTCGGTTCCCGTTTCTGATTTTTTTGGCCACCTCTAGTTAGGGATGGCAACAGGGCGGGGTTCACAACTCCCGGCCCCTACCCCGGTTTTTGAATCCTTCCCCCGGCTCCGGCCCCGGCCCCGGACGGGTATGGGGATTAATATCCCGTCCCCGGTCAAACCCCGGTCAACCCCAGTTGACCCCCGATCAAACCCTGATCCCCGGTCGTTATCCGATCCCCCCGGTTTACTGTTGTTTTTATAGCTACTTTTTGGCTATTTTTCTCATGTCTTTTCTGTAAAAATACATAAAAATAGTAATTAAGTACAACAACAACAACATCTAAGCCTTAGTCCCAAAATGATTTGGGGTCGGCTAACATGAATCAAACTTTGAAACCGTCAATAATCGTTACATAAATAACATAAAAGGAAAAAAGAGGGAAAAAGTAGAGAAAAAAGTAAATAAAAAAAGAGAATGAATGTAAAAAAAAAAAAAGAATCAGACTCCATCCACCATCCGTATTCTTTCCCGCCATATTTGCCTCTCCATCGCCATACTTTCTCCAATTCCAAGAAACCGCATATCATTTTCAATCATCTTTATCCAAGTTTTCTTGGGTCTTCCTCTACCTTTCACAATATTACTTGTTCCCCAACTTTCTAGCCTCCTCACTGGGGCATCAATAGGTCTTCTTCTCACATGACCAAACCATCGTAATCGATTCTCCATCATCTTGTCTTCTATAGACGCAACTCTTACCTTCTCTTTGATCACCACATTTCTGAGCCGATCCTTTTTTGTATGACCACACATCCATCGTAGCATACGCATCTCTGCCACATTCATCTTTTGAACGTGATACTGTTTTACAGCCCAACACTCGGTGCCATAAAACAGCGCAGGCCTAATTGCCGTGCGGTAAAATATACCCTTTAATCTATGAGGCATGCCACGATCACATAAAACCCCTGTGGCACTCTTCCACTTCAACCACACTGCCTTTATTCTGTGAGCCACATCGCCATCTAGCTCTCCATCCTTTTGGATAATAGATCCAAGATACCGAAAGAAAGTGGATCCATGAACAACTTTCCCATCAAATGTGATCATCTCCGCCTCTCTATCACTGTTTTCGCTAAACCTACACTCCATATATTCAGTCTTACTTCTGCTCAGCCTAAAGCCTCGAGCTTCCAAAGTATCCCTCCAAAGTTCCAATTTCTGTTGCACTCCAACTTTCGTTTCATCAATCAACACAATATCATCTGCGAACATCATACACCACGAAACGTCATTTTGAATTTCTCTTGTCAATTCGTCCATGACTATGGCAAAGAGAAAAGGACTAAGAGCAGATCCTTGATGCACCCCAATCGTAATAGGGAATTCTTCTGTCCTCCCAACATTAGTACGTACACTTGTACTAGCTCCCTCATACATGTCCTTTATAATGTCAATATATTTCCGCGATACACCCTTCTTTGCTAATGCCCACCAAAGTACTTCTCTTGGTACTTTATCATATGCCTTCTCTAAATCAATAAAAACCATATGCAGATCTTTCTTATTATCTCGATAATGTTCCATCAACTGCCGGATAAGATAAATTGCTTCCATGGTCGATCTTCCAGGCATAAATCCAAACTGATTTTCTGTTATCTTCACACATTTCCTGATCCTTTGTTCAATCACTCGTTCCCACAACTTCATGGTATGACTCATTAGTTTAATTCCGCGATAATTAGAACAATCTTGAACATCACCTTTGTTCTTATACAAAGGGACGAGAATACTTTTCCTCCATGCTGATGGCATTTTATTGCTTCTCCAAATCTTATTGAAAAGCATAGTTACCCATTTGATCCCTCTCTCCCCCAAACACCTCCAAACTTCAATAGGTATACCATCTGGTCCTTTTGCTTTCTTTGACCCCATCTTCTTCAATGCAATTGTCACTTCACCCTTTTGAATTCTTCTCTTAAACTCTCGGTTAACCATACTTGAGGGGATGTTTAAATTCCCAATATCTTGTTCTTGATGGCCATTGAATAGGGTATCAAAGTTTTTTCCATGGAATGTGACGAGTTTTACGCTGGCTGACACTAACCTACCGCAACCCTCCTCTTTTATCCAGGCTTGGGACCGGCAATGGATGTCAAGAAGACACCCACAGGCAGAGTTAAAAATAGTAATTAAGTAACTGAAAAAAAATTACATAAATTCATAAAAGTCCACAATAAAAGATTACATAACTTAAGTTTATATATTTAATAAATATATAAAAAATTAAATTTCTAATTATATATATACTGTGTCCGGGGCGGGTCGGGGGATAGACATCCCGGCCCCGAACCCGGTCCCAGTTTCATGTGAGCGACTATCCCCGGCCCCGGTCCCGGTATTCGGTTTGACGGAAAATCCCCGACCCCAGTCGGGGCGGGTCGACCGAGTTCCCCACCCGATCGGGGCAAAATGCCATGCCTACCTCTATGGCTCTATCATAATCCGTTTGATTGAGAAGTTACTACCTAGTCAAGTGAGATAGTGTCCATGACTAAAGAGACATTTGGTCTCTTTGTTCAACCGCCATGTCATTAAAAAAATGAATGGTCTCTTTGTTAGGTTAGACTCCGGACGCCACTTGGTTTTGCAATTATCGAACCGATTGAATATCGATTGAAAATTTTTATTGTGGTAAATCAAATTCTAATAATCGAAATCGAATTTGCCAAAATCGAAAAAATACCGAAAAAGTCGGTATGATATTGGTAAATACCAAAATTACCAAAATGACAGTTTGTGTATACCTTAAGTATTCAATACTTGTAAACATATATTCAGTTATATAACTATAGATATTATTATTCTCATTTTGAAATTTACATTCTTCTTTTTTTTGTTGTTATAAATTATACATTTCTCAATAATTAACAGCATAAGAAACAATATTAACAAGTTATTGTAATTATTTCTTAACAAAATACATGTTCTTTTGCAATATTAATTTATTCAGAAAGTTCCGAACTAGGAATCTATTATGTTTATAGCTGGAAAAAGTTTGATATTTCTTATCTCAAGAACAAGAGTAGAGATCGTAGAACGTGGTCTATTTTGTAAGGTATCCATAAATGATATATTTTGTCGTAATATATTTATTATAAAGTTGATAATTCAGAAAACCGATATATCGAATTTGGTAAAAATAATTATTAACCGAGACCTTTAATTTGGTAATTGGTAAGACAATTATAAAACCAAAAGTTTTGATTTGAAAGTTGGTTATAGTCATAATCAATTCGAATCGATCGAGTGACGGGCCTAAATTAGACCATACAAAAGAAGAGACCAAGCATAGTCTCTCTCCTCTCATTCTAATGGGATGGAAACACTTGTTTCTTTCTCATTGGTCCCTGTTATTTTATTTAGATACATAGATAAAATATTATATCTTTCACTAACATATTATTAAAAAACACCAAAAATCTAAAATATTATATCCTTCACTAACATATTATTAAAAAACACCAAAAATCTTTTTGTTTTCATTCTCATAAATAGAGATCAATATTTCTGTATTTTGTCAAAAAAGTACTTTCTTTGCTAATTTTTTTTATGAATTAAATAGGATGGTCTGACAAGCAACCATGCATGCATGAACTCAACTAATTCTTCTCACTTAAACCAAACCAAACCAAACCAAATATACCCAGTATATCCCGCTCAGAGCAGGATCTGGGGAGGGTAAGATGTACGCAGACCATGCCCCTACTTATTACGGTAGGGAGGCTGTTTCCGTGAAGACTCCCGACTTAGTGCACAACAGAATCTTGTGTGATAAATACAAAGGAAAACATATGATTCGAAAAAGCTCGAGACCATACCTGAGTCCATGGCTTGATCCACATGGGACTTACCTAAGCGGAATATGGCTACTTCACTCCCGATGAACGCTGCTCTAACAAAAGAGAGGTTGGCTCTGCGCACAGCTCCCTGTCAAACATACACCACAAGCAAAGACAATAGGATAAAATATACAATTAAAGTAAAAATACAATGCTCTAGGTCAAAGCTAACCGAGACAACCCAACCCTGAGTCTCTCAACTACAGCACCGCTCCCAACAAAAGAATCCACAACTCTGATCTGGTGCCTCCAAGCGCACCTATCAACAGTCATGGTCTCGGAAAGGTTTAAGGACTTCAAATCTAATCTCAGTTGCTCCTCCCACGTCCTCCTCGATCTGCCTCTCCTCCTCTCCCCGACAACCAATAAACTCTCGACCCTCCTCACCGGAGCAGATGCCTGCCTCCTGCGGACGTGGCCAAACCATCTCAATCTCCCTTCCCTAACTTTCGCTGAAATGGGCGCCACTTCCAGCGCGTTCCTGAAAACCCCGTTCGCGATTCTAACTAATATTGTGCGACCACACGACCAACGTAACATTCTCATTTCAGCCACTTCCAACTTGCTCTCAAACGACTTCTTCATCGCCCAACATTCGGAGCCATACAACATTGCAGGTCGGATTGCCGCTCTATAGAATTTACCCTTCAACTTTAGAGGGACTTTCTTGTCGCACAGGACCCCTGTCGCTGCTCTCCACCTTAGCCACCCCACCTTGATGTGATGCGTGACATCATCTTCACACTCACCTTCCTTCTGAATGATCGAAACCAAATACTTGAACTTATCCGTACGGGGTACGATCTGATCCGCAATCATTACCTTAACATCTTCCTCGTTGGACTCACCACTGAAGTTACACCAGAGATATTCGGTCTTAGACCGGCTCACACGCAAGTCCTGGGATTCTAACTTAGCCCTCCAAAGCTCCAACTTCGAGTTCACCTCCTTCCTCGACTCCGCCGCTAACATAATGTCGTCAGCAAAAAGCATGCACCACGGGATGCCATCTAGAATCCCTCGCGAAATGACGTCAAGGATTAGAGCGAAGAGAAGAGGGCTTAGCGCCGACCCCTGGTGTAGCCCTATCTCAACCGAAAAATACTGGGTGTCACCAACTGGGGTCCTAACGCAAGTCCTAGCTTGGGAGTACATGTCTTGGATCGCCCTAACGAACGGTAACGACACCCTCCTCTCTACTAGGCTCCTCCAAATAACATCATGCAGAATGCTATCATAAGCCTTCTCTAGATCTATGAACACCATATGTAGGTCCTTACGCCGCTCTCTAAACTTCTCCATAAGGCGTCTGACGAGATGAATGGCCTCAGTCGTGGACCTCCCCGGCATGAAGCCAAATTGGTTCTCTCAGATCTCAACTTCTCTTCTAACCCTGCATTCCACCACTCTTTCTCAAAGTTTCATAGTATGACTGAGGAGTTTAATACCCCTACAATTACTACAACTCTGAGCATCGCCTTTTTTCTTGAAAAACGGCACGACAATACTATGCCTCCACTCTGTCGGCATCTTAGAACCGCTCAAGAGGATGTTGAACAGCTCTGCTATCCACTGAACTCCGACTTCCCCCAGACAAAGCCACACCTCAATAGGGATCTAATCCGGACCTACAGCCTTAGCTCTACCCATTTTCATTAGGGCACCCTTTACTTCCTCCTTGCTGATGCTCTCACAGGAACTAAACGAACGAGCAGAAGATAGACTAACTCCTTGCACCACCGAGTCACTACCTCTAGCCTCATTGAAAAGTTCGAAAAAATACCTATTCCACCGCTCCTTAATAGCCACATCGTTCACTAACACTTGGCCCAAATCATCCTTAATAAACTTAACGGGACCCAGGTCGCGCCGCCCTCTTTCCCTAGCTTTCGCTAGTTTAAAAATAGCATTCGCTCCTTCTTTGGTGTCTTGGCGCTTGTACATCTCCTCGTAAGCCTCACCTTTAGCCTTAGCCAGTGCCTTCTTAGCCTCTCTTTTCGCCACCCTACAATCTTCAAGATTCTCTCCTCCCCAGCACTAACCGACAAAAGCTCCTTAAATAGCGCTTGTTTTGCCTTAACCTTATTTTGGACCTCCTCATTCCACCACCAAGCCTCCCTAGGTCCACTAGACCTGCCCGAAGAAACCCCTACCACCTTCTCGCCCACTCTCCTAATAGCATTGGCCATGCTGGTTCACATAAGGTTAGCATCGCCCGCACGCAAAAAACCTCCTTCGCGGGTCAGAGACTCCTTGAAAACTGTCGCCTTCTCACCCTTCTCACTTGTGCGACATAAATTTTGATGCTATTAAATTTGTATTTCACATCATTTATGCATATCACATGAGGTTCCTAAATGCATTATTCATATGCTATTAATTGTTATTTTTAAACGACGCCCAAATTAACAGAATTCAATAATTTTTCAATTTCCTTTTTTCAATTTTAAATATGCAATACATATTTTGAATCATAGAGCGTGGAAAGACAATTAATTTAACATACTTTTTACATAGTACTCGCTAGGGGTGGCATTTCAGAACCGAAAATCAAAAACCGAACCGAAAAAACCCAAAAAAGAATCGAAACCGAAGAAGACCGAACCGAAAAACAAAAAAATAGAACCGAACCGAACTAATTTGGTTCGGTTCTCGGTTTGGGGTCGGGCGGAACTGAACCGGACCGAAATGGACCGAAGTCAAATTTCAGCATACTAAAATGACCTTGTTTTTGTGATTTTGGTGTGTTTCGAATTTTAGTATAATTCATTTTCCTTTTGTAAGACCCTCATGGGTCCAAGAAGGACCGATAATATACTCATGAATTTGTGATCAATTAATTTAGGTTGAGAGAATGAGCTACTGTGATTTACGATTGTTATATATTTTGAGATATTTGGAAATTGTCATGCAACTCTAGCTTTTATCTTGAACATATATATAACTCTTGTTGGCTTGTTGTTATATATAACTTATTCTATTGCATATAATATTTGAATTTATATTGTGAAGAACCGAAAAAATATCAAACCAAATCGAAACCGAACCGAGTATTTATAAAACCGAACTTAACCGAACCGAACTTCAAAAAGAACCGAACCAAACCGAAACCGAATATTTGGTTCGACTCTCGGTTTCGGTCAAAAACCGAACCGAATGGAACCGAGTCCACCCCTAGTACTCGCAACAAATGAGTAAGTTGTTGTATCTTAAATATTTAGGAGAAAAGTTTAAATTTTCATTCTTAGCTTATGTGTATTGCACGTGATTTTAGTTTAAATTGTACCAAAAGTAAGAATTTAATTGCAACCATTGATTATTTGCTATTTTATGGTTAAGATTGGTTCCTCGTAGGGGTGGGCACAAATCCCGGTTTCCGTTTGGCCGAACCGGACCATTCCGGTCCCGTTCAAAAAGTGTCCCGAACTATTTGGGACGGACAAATTTTGTCCCGAACCGGTCCCGGACCAATCGAAAATGGGACAAGAGCGGGACCGGTGATTTTTATTCCGCCCTTCCCGTTTGTCCCGAAATATGGATTTTTTAAAATTAATATTAGATTTACGAGATTTTAATTTGTAAATTATTTTTTATCTCATAAATTAATTAGTCAAATATATCTAAACTTACTAAATTATTGATAAATAATGCAAAATTTATAAAATTTTGATTATAAATTTGCAAATAAATATCCAAAATTACAAGAAAATATTTTTTATATTTACCAAAAAATGCCCCGTTTTGTCCCGGCCCGTCCCGAAACCGTTCTGATCCCGAAAATACCAGAACGAAACGGGAAGCACCTTTGTCCCGGACCGGTCCCGAACCGCTTATATTAATTGGGATCGGGACCGGGACCGACCCAATCACGAACCGTGCCCACCCCTAGTTCCTAGTTCCTATATGGGGAATGGTTCCTAGAAGAACCGATATTAATGCGAGCCCAAACGATGTGCCGTTGTAACCGCTATTGCTGATATGATTTTAGTTCCCAAGATCGTTCTAATATTAAGCAAATGATTATTATACTTCAAGCCCTCTACGTGATGCGCCACAGCAAATAGGAATATAAAGTTCAAACAATCATGAATAACGCCTCATAAATAAATTGAAACCACAATTTTTATTTTCGATACATACCCAACAAAATAAGAAAAAAAATTTGTTAACATAAAACTCATAATTTTCATAAATTTCCAAAGTAATTTCACAAATCAAAGTGATGGCTATTAATAGTAAAAAATTCCTATGATTTTAGAATATAAAAATCAAATAGCAAATTTTCTAGTTATTTCCTATTAAGTCTAAGACCATTCAACAACTAATAAAGATACACAAATCAAATAAAATTAAGAAACATAAGGTGTAATGAATTTGTACACAAAACAGTCAAAAGTAGACCAAGAAAAATTATAAACAAAATGGCTGCTCTATGTCTATCACATATGCGTATGAAATAATCTGAATTTGATCGTTTAGCCTTCATATTATAGTAGCTTTGTCTCTTAGGTTTCGGTAGCAACTTGGATTAGTAAAAAACAGTGATTATTTCTTTATCTACTGTATGTCATTGCTATTCCTGATTTGACAAATAAATAGAAATAATGGCCGTGCAATTGAGTAGAAACATTCCACTCCTTATGAGATAAGGAATCTGGCATTGAAAATATTTAGAACTTAAATTGCTTAACTTATCTGCAAGTCAACGACGTAATTAGGCATTAAGTGTTAGTGAAGACTTGTATATCATATATTTTTACACGTGTATGTCTGCACTCAAGAGTAGTGGGAGTATTCGATATATGTATGCTAGTCGGATTAGTATACTCGAATACAACTCGCTTCAATTTTGTCACAGTAAACTCAAAACTTATTTATACTTGACTCTCTGCATGTGTTAATACAGATTAAGATCATAGAGCTCTTATGTATCAAATACAACTAGCTCGATTGCTTTGGCCAAAAACTTTTTGATCTTATGTGCCAGTAACTGCATAAGACATTATCCTGTTCACTTACAAGAGAAAGAATCCTTCCTTAGTATTTAGTAAATGCTGCTACTTGCCTATTAAGTTGCATATCGATGTTGATCCATACCAACAGGTAATTAGATCGAACTACTCTAATGACTAACTTAATGAAACAAGCACATCTTTTATTAAACCCTCATTTCAAATGTTCACGTATATCTATCATAATTTTATGATTATGTCATTGACTATCCTAGAGCGAAATCCGTGTGACAAAATTGAAGCGAGTTGTATCCCTAAAACTTGATCGGTTTACTTTGACCCTAAAACTTGTATCCCTATAATAGGTTTGAGTTTATTGTGACCCTAAAACTTGATCGGGACATACGATTGAAGGTTTAAACATATATGGTATTTATAACAGGTGAGTTATGGTGTGAGCCACAAACTGGCTAGTGTTCCTCACACTATTTGGATCCTTTGTTTACTGACTGAGATGAACCTACAGAGTCGCGCATATCTGATCAATGATGGATTAAATTAAGCATTTTTTTTGGTAAATAATGATTTTATTTCATAAAAGAATAGTTTAAATTCATCTATACTGTAACACCCCCAGATCCGACCGGGAATATTACAGCGTCGTGGGCCCCGAGATGGAACCCACAAGGCTGAAAGAAATTTTCGCAAACATTAACAAACGCCCAAGAGACTAATGACGGTATTATCTATTAAAAACATTCGAAGATTTATAAAACTCGTTTATCAAACCGTCGTAAAAACTCATTTGAAACCACAAGGCCCAAAATGCCAAAACTCAACAGTTTAAAAACATACGTTAAGCTTTAGCTTACACGTACCGACATAATAGATTTAGAAAATGATTGCCAAAGTAACCTAAGTTACCGGATACCAAAAAGGCCATTTAAAAATACTCACGCAGCGGATAAAGACAAACAATTAAAATACTCTAGCAAAGGGAATACAAAGAATCGATCGAAACTCAAAACCCAAATACATGCCCTTGCCATTATCCTCCGGGAAGTTCATCTCTCCACAACCGCTACAAGCTTGATAATCCAAGAACCTAAAAAGAAAGCCCACGACGGGGTCAGCCATAATATCCAACAATGATAACCATCACATCTCGTCAATAATTACATATCAATGGAAATACTAAGTAAGAATACGACCAATGTAATCTTACTGTCAGAATTTTTACGAGAATCCACGATTCGTATCCTTAACAACACATTAGAATAATACCGAAATATCTGTACGGTGTCTCAACAATACTCAAGGTTCTCAAAACATTATCATAACTCGCGATACGGAAATTGTACCAACTCTGGC
The DNA here is from genome assembly GCA_033398695.1 of Orobanche coerulescens. Lineage (NCBI taxonomy): Eukaryota > Viridiplantae > Streptophyta > Magnoliopsida > Lamiales > Orobanchaceae > Orobanche > Orobanche coerulescens. Next base: position 135,719,514 of record CM065817.1, read on the forward strand.
CAATTCAATCCATCGGATAACATCGACAATTCCAATACGATAATCTATTGTCCATCAAAGACAAGTACCAAGGAAATACGAAACATACCTCAAGATACGAAATACCATGACAATCACGTCAGTCTAATCCGAGATCAGATCAACATAACATCCTAACACAAGACCTACAAATGCATACTCATATAACAACGTCAATATGATCACAACAATAACGACAATGTATACTTATGGCAAACCCATAATATACATATGCACAACAACAATACATGGCAATCCGATGATCCAGCATTCACTGACTAGATCCCCCGATGATCCCGTCAGACCAACCCGAGGTGGAAAACCCGTCCGTTGATCCAGCGCACGCTAGCATAGATCCCCCAATGATCCCGTCGGACCAACCCGAGGTGGACATACAACAACAATGCACAAATGCATATAACAATGATACACAATGCATGACAACAACGATACACGCAAGTATCACAACATGATCGACAGGAAATGACAAAAATGATTAGAGTACTTGCCCCGAGTCCTTCGAGAGCAATCTCGATGTCCAGACCATCACGAACCATTATTCTGAATATTCGATGATCCGAAATGTCACGGATGGTAAATAATTCACGCCTTTGTCTATATCATGATGTATCCTCGATACCAAGTATGCCAACAAGAATGTAAATCATATACATTATGATTTAATTCCCAAAGCTCAAATACAACCTATAATCTCAAATCTCCTGTGATTACGATTTATAAACATTGCTATATGAATTATAAACGAATGAAACTGAAACCATTCATTAAATATTATAAACTAAGCAAGTAATAACTTGCCTCGATACCAATGAGGCCGTTACCAATTCCTAGCCGTCGTCTACATGTCCCTCGACCCTGATCAAAGCAATCTACGAACATTCTTGAATACGACCGCAAAGCATGGTTCTAAACATCGATCAATAATATCAACCTATTACAATAATCGATTTAACATACATTCGATAACAATCAACAATCGATATAACTAATCCACAAACCCAACGATTCCAAAATATCTCGATTAAACACTAGTCGGATCTATCCAACTCAAACGATCACGAATTCACAACCACAACACGAAAATACTGCACTTTCTGCCCTCTTAGCGCAAGTTAATCACCTAACGTAGTGTGCGCTAAGTTGCTCCCGTTAGCGCGCGCTAGGAAGTAAACGTAGCGTGCGCTAATCTTTGTCTGAGATGCATGTTTTTCGAATCTGGTCAACTTATGGCGATTTCAAGAACACTAAGTGATTCTGAATCATGTTCAAAGCTATCAAAACAACGAAATCCGATATCCTTTAACATATAAACAATCATCCAACTTATAATCCAAGTTCTATATCCATATATCATCTTCCTTAATATTAATACACGAAACATCAAGAACGTAACCACACTTCCTTAATCTTCCATTACAAAGAGTAATCATCTACAATAACATCAACATCCGAAACTGAGGAGAAGGATTAATCCACTTATCTCAAGAAAACGAACGACACAATCCAAATCACAAGAATCATATTAATATCATCATACTCTGGTAATCCATCTCATAATCATGCTTGTCAACTTGTTTATGTAATAATCATCAACTCAAGAACATCAACATTCAATCGAAAATGAAATCCAAAGATGAAGAGTGATTACCTTTATGAAGGAATGGATTGATTTCCAAGGTTGAATCCATTTCCAAGAATCACCAATGATTTCAAGAACAAAGATTTAATCCATGATTTCTATCTTAATCTTGTTAAAGATCACCACCTCACCGTGTTTGGGAACCTCAAGAACCTCCCAAAGCTCTCTCTTATCGACTGAAGGTGAAAGAATGGACGAAATGCTTCATAATACCCGTTTGTCCCTTATATAGAATACATTACTGGCGTGCGCTAAACCTTATGTTTAGCGTGCGCTACGACCTTAGCGTGCGCTACGGCCTTAGCGTGCGCTAAATGACCTTTGTTAGCATGCGCTATCGCAGTCCATAGACTAATATCTGGCTTCGTACATGAGCTTACGTACGTAATGCCCATGCATTAGCGTACGTAACTTACACTATCTAGCGTACGCAAGTCCTTGCATTTAGCGTGCGCTAATATCAGTTGACTCGTTTGTCTGTATGCTCAAGATCCGTCCACGCCGAAAGTCTTGTGAGGATAAGATTCCTTTTTGTCCGATATACAGTTAGCGTGCGCTAATCAACATGCATTAGCGTGCGCTAACACTACATTACAACATCCATTGACTTACCAGAACGTGCGCCGAAAGTGGCCTGGTCCACATGCAGATTCCTTCCGACCTGACTGCATTAGCGTGCGTTATTTTATATCCGTAGCGTGCGCTAAACCTGCACGATAGCGTGCGCCACTCATGATTATTAGCGTGCGCTAATAATGTTACACTTAGCCATTTTCAGCTATTCTTGTCCAATCGTCTCAACATACAGAATACGAACATACGGCATACTGAATACATATACTTCTTACATCCAATTGTCGACCAAGTACGACAATTATACCAATACAGATGTCTTGGTCCTTCAATTATTTTGCCCATACTGTACAGATTCCACGCTGTACAACATAACTCGGATAAAATAATCTTAAACAACAGTAGTGGAAATTCCGGATATTACATACTACACCACTTAAAATAAGTTTCGTCCTCGAAACTTGTAATCCGTCATAAAATTAAACAAACCGTTCGACTAAAATATTTCGAAACCATCACGACAACGATCAATCATCATCATTTACGAATAACCGAAACATCATACTTACCAATGCCCAAAGTCGACAATCTCCTGAGATACTAGTTAGTGATTTCACTGAAAAGCCTCAACACGCTTACGATCACAATTCCATGAACCTCAACAAAAATATAACATCTTCGGAAGAATTAATTTATCTGTTTCAAATCCTGTCTGTTTGATTACACAATCAAGTCCAAATCCTGATACAAATCAATATTACACGATACATCTGTGAAACAACTGCCCAACACAATGGCAACGAATCCCGAAATATCGACACAAAATCTGAACACTCAGATGATCACCAGCAATGATCAACCCATAAATTAATCGAAAATATCATTGACATGATAAACTCTAATATGACCAATACAAAGGTCAAAACGCAATCGAGAATGTCATCACCATGATAAACTCCAACACGGTCAACACAGAACTACAGAAACAGATATACGAAAGAATAACATTCTCAAAACGACAAATCAATCATGTACAGTAGATCTCAATAAACATACCCGACTGGCGAACATTCCCCTCGGTATACGAACAACGAATCGGAAATCGACGAACACACCAATTCATACAAGGAGTGGGAACGACCACTCAATATCCAAAACAACCAGCATGGGGTCACCATCTCCAATGTCTCAGTTTCACAAAACCCACAGTTCCAAAATTACATCCTGTGCATGAATTCTACATCATGTAGTATATTCTTCTTATCCGATCAATCGACCGATCATCCCTAGATAACCAACTACCATACTGAAGTTCGAATCTTTATTCATCGTACCGTACTGATGCCTTATCCAGTTTGTGAGTCACACTCATAACTCCATCATGATATACATTATGCACTAAATGCGTATTTATATCGATCATATTTTCAAAACCAGTTTGAAATCATATAGTCTCGTAAAAAGACAAATTTCCGAAAGTTCTTTCAAAAATTTCAAAACTCAAAACATAAATTTTCGTAAGTCCACGAAATCAATTTTCGAAAAAATTAAATCGGCTCGCTGGTGCCAAGTATTCGATAACAGTTTCCTTCGATTCTACACGATTTTGAAGTTTCAAATGAAAACTATGCAAATGCTGGACTACATCCATATTACTGTATACCAATTCGGTTCGCTATTCCATCGGAAAACCATACGATAAAGTTCCAAAATTTTCAATATATAAACTCCGACTAAAAACTCCTTTTCCACATATGACTCGCAACGTCAATCATTTTCCATCCTGGATCACCTCAATTATGCTATGACAATGCATTGAAACAAATCAACACAGCGAAAGACTTCCCGAGAAGTTTCTTTTGAACAAGTAATCCAGAACCCCGAAAGGCAGGAACGACATAGATAAACGATTGATAAAGTGTTTTACAAGTCTCGGGAGTTTTTAAGAAAACAGAAAAGTCTTTTGAAATATTAGGGTCTCAGCCCGTATCTCGTTCCGCATTACAAGAAGTTTAAAAAGTAGGAAACTCTTTTTTTTTTTCGGACCCCAAGTCATGAGTTATAAAACAATTTCAAAAATCTATTGGGTCTCGGCCCAAAAATCATTTACGGTAAAACATCCGTAAAACATTCATTTTGAAAAGTATCATTTTCAAATGCTCAAAAACAGTTCATATATCTCAAGATGAACTAACATGACTACATGTTCTCCTGAACAATCCACAATATTTCTCCCAAATGCAAAACTCCGTTCCAAAACTTAATCGACATATTGATTTCCAAAATCATAACTTCTCAAGATCATAAATCTTGTCCCCACTCTGTCACCTTATATTGTACCGCAAAATATCTTTCTGAATCTCAAAACATATCAACTTAGAATGGCAATAAATCTCAATGCAATTCAAAAATCCAAATACTTACAGATCGTGAAGCCGATGATTCCCCGTGATACTGGCACATGTCTCGACTCAAGAAAATACTCGACACAGATATTTTCAAACACACATTTTGCAAACTTAGTTCAACTCGAGAACACAACACGGCTCTATCCGAAGAAACACGTTGACATCATTTGGAAAAGTTACAACAATCCCAGTACCACACTAGTAAATCACATAACACACAAGCCCGAGTGAACAACAAAACCCAGAGCTCAAACAGTTGTCAACCGACAACTCGAATGACACGACAAAAGCACGACCCAACTCGACCCGACTGCCTAGGTTTTCTCAACCTAAGCTCCGATACCATATTCTGTAACACCCCCAGATCCGACCGGGAATATTACAGCGTCGTGGGCCCCGAGATGGAACCCACAAGGCTGAAAGAAATTTTCGCAAACATTAACAAACGCCCAAGATACTAACGACGGTATTATCTATTAAAAACATTCGAAGATTTATAAAACTCGTTTATCAAACCGTCGTAAAAACTCATTTGAAACTACAAGGCCCAAAATGCCAAAACTCAACAGTTTAAAAACATACGTTAAGCTATCGCTTACACGTACCGACATAATAGATTTAGAAAATGATTGCCAAAGTAACCTAAGTTACCGGATACCAAAAAGGCCATTTAAAAATACTCACACAGCGGATAAAGACAAACAATTAAAATACTCTAGCAGCGGAATACAACAACTAATCAGAAACTCAAAACACAAATACATGCCCTTGCCAGTATCCTCCGGGAAGTTCATCTCTCCACGACCACTACAAGCTTGATAATCCAAGAACCTAAAAAGAAAGCCCACGACGGGGTCAGCCATAATATCCAACAATGATAACCATCAAATCTCGTCAATAATTACATATCAATGGAAATACCAAGTAAGAATACGACCAATGTAATCTTACCGTCATAACTTTACGAGAATCCACGATTCGTATCCTTAACAACACATTAGAATAATACCGAAATATCTGTACGGTGTCTCAACAATACTCAAGGTTCTCAAAACATTATCATAACTCGCGATACGGAAATTATACCAACTCTGGCCAATTCAATCCATCGGATAACATCGACAATTCCAATACGATAATCGATTGTCCATTAAAGACAAGTACCAAGGAAATACGGAACATACCTCAAGATACGAAATACCATGACAATCACGTCAGTCTAATCTGAGATCAGATCAACATAACATACGGACATGGTCCTAACACAAGACCTACAAATGCATACTCATATAACAACGTCAATATGATCACAACAATAACGACAATGTATACTTATGGCAAACCCATAATATACATATGCACAACAACAATACATGGCAATCCGATGATCCAGCGTTCACTGCCTAGATCCCCCGATGATCCCGTTAGACCAACCCGAGGTGGAAAACCCGTCCGTTGATCCAGCGCACGCTAGCATAGATCCCCCAATGATTTCGTCGGACCAACCCGAGGTGGACATACAACAACAATGCACAAATGCATATAACAATGATACACAATGCATGACAACAACGATACACGCATGCATCACAACATGATCGACACGAAATGAAAAAAATGATTAGAGTACTTGCCCCGAGTCCTTCGAGAGCAATCTCGATGTCCAGACCATCACGAACCATTATTCTGAATATTCGATGATCCGAAATGTCACGGATGGTAAATAATTCACGCCTTTGTCTATACCATGATGTATCCTCGATACCAAGTATGCCAACAAGAATGTAAATCATATACATTATGATTTAATTCCCAAAACTCAAATACAACCTATAATCTCAAATCTCCTGTGATTACGATTTATAAACATTGCTATACGATTTATAAACGAATGAAACTGAAACCATTCATTAAATATTATAAACTGAGCAAGTAATAACTTGCCTCGATACCAATGAAGCCATTACCAATTCCTTGCCGTCGTCTACATGTCCCTCGGCCCTGATCAAAGCAATCTACGAACATTCTTGAATACGACCGCAAAGCATGGTTCTAAACATCGATCAATAATCTCAACCTATTACAATAATCGATTTAACATACATTCGATAACAATCAAAAATCGATATAACTAATCCACAAACCCAACAATTCCAAAATATCTCGATTAAACACTAGTCGGATCTATCCAACTCAAACGATCACGAATTCATAACCACAACACGAAAATACTGCACTTTCTGCCCTCTTAGCGCACGTTAATCACCTAACGTAGCGTGCGCTAAGTTTATCCCGTTAGCACGCTGGCGATGGCGTAGCGTGCGCTAATCCGTCTGCATGCATGTTTTTCAGATACCGGTCAACTTTTGGCTATTTCAAGAACACTAAGTGATTCTCAATCATGTTCAAAGCTATCAAAACAACGAAATCCGATATCCTTTAACATATAAACAATCATCCAACTTATAATCCAAGTTCTATATCCATATATCATCTTCCTTAATATTAATACACGAAACATCAAGAACGTAACCACACTTCCTTAATCTTCCATTACAAAGAGTAATCATCTACAATAACATCAACATCCGAAACTGAGGAGAAGGATTAATCCACTTATCTCAAGAAAACGAACGACACAATCCAAATCACAAGAATCATATTAATATCATCATACTCCGGTAATCCATCTCATAATCATGCTTGTCAACTTGTTTATGTAATAATCATCAACTCAAGAACATCAACATTCAATCCAAAATGAAATCCAAAGATGAAGAGTGATTACCTTTATGAAGGAATGGATTGATTTCCAAGGTTGAATCCATTTCCAAGAATCACCAATGATTTCAAGAACAAAGATTTAATCCATGATTTCTATCTTAATCTTGTTAAAGATCACCACCTCACCGTGTTTGGGAACCTCAAGAACCTCCCAAAGCTCTCTCTTATCGACTGAAGGTGAAAGAATGGACGAAATGCTTCATAATACCCGTTTGTCCCTTATATAGAATACATTACTAGCGTGCGCTAAACCTTATGTTTAGCGTGCGCTACGGCCTTAGCGTGCGCTAAATGACCTTTGTTAGCGTGCGCTATTGCAGTCCATAGACTAATGTCTGGCTTCGTACATGAGCTTACGTACGTAATGCCCATGCATTAGCGTACGTAACTTACACTATCTAGCGTACGCAAGTCCTTGCATTTAGCGTACGCTAATATCAGTTGACTCGTTTGTCTGTATGCTCCGAAGACTGGTCCACACGCCGAAAGTGCTGACGAGGATAAGATTCCTTTTTGTCTGATATACAGTTAGCGTGCGCTAATCAACATGCATTAGCGTGCGCTAACACTACATTACAACATACGTTGACTTACTACAATGTGCGTCGAAAGTGGCCTGGTCCACACGCAGATTCCTTCCGACCTGACTGCATTAGCGTGCGTTATTTTATAACCGTAGCGTGCGCTAAACCTGCACGATAGCGTGCGCTACTCATGATTATTAGCGTGCGCTAATAATGTTATACTTAGCCATTTTCAGCTATTCTTGTCCAATCGTCTCAACATACAGAATACGAACATACGGCATACTGAATACATATACTTCTTACATCCAATTGTCGACCAAGTACGACAATTATACCAATACATATGTCTTGGTCCTTCAATTATTTTACCCATACTGTACAGATTCCATGCTGTACAACATAACTCGGATAAAATAATCTTAAACAACAGTAGTGGAAATTCCGGATATTACATATACAACCTCCAAGACTCATCAAGCAACCAATCACATCTTTAGGAATTAATCTAGCTATCTTTTTATCTTTGAAACTCCTCGCAGTCATCTCGAATTTGCAATTTCTGCTGATAGCATAGACCTCATTTTTCTCTTTCCCGAATCTTCTAGCATTTCTCTCCTGCCACACATTATACACCAAAATGGTCACCATAGCTCGATAAAGTCCTTGTTTGCCAGACTTGGATCGACATTGTGATGTCAAGAAGATTCTCTCTTCATCCCAATCATGGGATATCCTCTTGATACCGCACCACTCACTCACTTCTTTCCAAACAGCAGAAGCAAACTCACATGTGAAGAATAAGTGTTTGAGGGATTCAGTTGCTTGTTCACATAGGCAGCATTGCCGATCAACAATAACTCCAATTTTCAACAAATTTTCAATCTCTCCAATATAGCCATCCAGATGATGAACACATGCTTTAGAGCAGCTATATTGTGACTGATTAGTTTAGCCCAATCTACTCTAGGACTAGAGCCTCTCAATTCCAGATAACATTTCCTAATAGAGAAGTTATTGTGTTGTAGATTATGTATAACTGAGGGAGTGGCTTCCATATATTCTCTTGCATCGATAATCTTCCTAACAATCTAAGAAGCTTGGGAAGGGGCAGGCATTGTCATGAGATCCTGCTGCTTAATATAACATCCATATACCCATTTCACCCACATTTTGTCTTTTTTCTTTGCTAAATCCCACAAAGCTTGCAAATAGCTGCTTGATTCCAAATTTTAAGATCAACAATGTTCCATCCTCCAGCTGCTATAGGCAAGCACATCTTTTCCCAAGAAACCAAAGCTTTCCTTGAGGATTCTGTCTTCCCTGTCCACAAGAAGACTCTACAAGCACTCTAGATAGCTTAATTACCTTCTGAGGCAACAAAAAAAACTGACACCAGTAGGTTTGAATACTAAATAAGACAGACTTGATCAATTGCATTCTTCCTGCATATGAGAGAAATTTAGCAGACCAACATTCTATCCTAGATAGTATTTTATTGATAAGCGGTTGACATTGAATAACAGTTAGCTTTTTAGAAGAAAGAGGGACTCCCAAGTATTTAAAAGGAAGCTTCCCTTTTATCATTCCAAACTCGTGCAATAATTCTTCCTGAATTCCATGTGTCACCCCTCCAAAATACAGGCTACTTTTCTGAGCATTGGCTTTTAAACCTGATGCCTCTGAGAATTTAGAGAAGGCAACCATCATCTTTCTCAGTGATATTGCATCTCCTCTACAAAACATCAAGAGATCATCAGCAAAGCAGGTGTGGATCAGCCCAATCTTCTTACAACTCGGATGAAATTTGAACTGTTTGCATGCGTAAAGATCCATGAGGCATCTGTTCAAGTATTCCATGCACAACACAAATAAATATGGTGATATAGGGTCACCCTGTCTTAATCCTTTTCTAGCTTCAAATGGCTCTGTTAATTCCCCATTAACATTTACAGTATAAGAAACTGTGGTGACACATGCAAGAATCCAAGTTACAAATTGAAAGGGGAATCCCAATTCAAGCATTAATACCTTAAGGAAAGGCCATTCTATTGAATCATATGCCTTTTGGATATCAATCTTCACCATGCATCTTGGTGAGAGATGTTTACTATTATACCCCTTGATGATCTCATGGCTCAATAGTATGTTATCAAAAATGACCCTTCATTTGATGAATGCTACTTGACTCTCTCCAATAATATCATCCAATACTCCTTGCAATCAGTTGGATAATACCTTTGATATAATTTTGTATAGAATGCTGCAGCAAGCAATTGGCCTATACTCTTTTATGGTAGTAGCAGTTGGTGTTTTTGGAATAAGGGTGAGTAGTGCCATATTAATGGCTTTAGGAAGAAAGCCCGTCTCAAAGAACCCCTGTACACCTCGGATTACATCAGCTCAATAACATCCCAAGTTTGCTTGAAAAATATACATTGAAACCATCAATGCCAGTGCTTTTGATCATTCATATCAAATAGAGCTTGTTTTACTTCGATTCGGTGGTCGATAGCGAGCTTCTGGTGTTTAGCTTTTGATATCAATGCCCCTCTAGCTATACAATTCTTATCCACCATAGGGAGTGTTGTTGCAGCAGTTCTCATTAAATCCAAATAAAAATCTCTCACTTCCTTCTTGATTTCATCTTGAGTAGTACACTTGCTTCCATCAGTTCTAGTCAACACCTTGATTGTATTTCCATTCTGTCTAGCTTTGACAAAAGCATGAAAACATTTAGTATTAGAGTCTCCAAGCTTTATCCAATCTACTCTTGCTTTTTGTCTCCATATTTCCTCTTCTATGTTGCTCCATTTTTGTAACTTCTCCATACTTTCATTTTCTGCTGTGATGAGATTGGCATTAAACCTGTCAAGACTAAGCCATTTCTGTATGTCATTCACTTCCTCCCTGAACTGAACCACTTTTTCTGCCGTTCTCTTAAAATGTTTTTCATTGAGCTGCTTCAGAGATTGTTTCAGTTGCTTACACTTGTACCAAATGTTCAACAGAGGATTGTTATTATATTGCATTTGCCAAGTTTTTCTCAAGATATGCTGAAAATCTCCGTGCTTAGCTAGAACATTAAAAAACCTAAAAGGAGTCTTCCTACTCAACTTTGAAGTCTCAAAGTTTAGCTGTTGAGGGAAGTGATCTGATATACTATTCTCCAGAATTTATGTAACACCCCCAGAGCCATCCAGGAATATTACAGCACCATGGGTCCCGAGATGGAACCCACAAGGCTGAAGAAAATTTTTGCAAATATTTACAAACGCTCCAGAGGCTAACGACGATACTGTCTTTTAAAAACATTCGAAGACTGTATAAAACTCGTTTATCCAAATCATCGTAAAATCTCATTTGAAACCACAAGGCCCGAAATACCAAAACTCAACAGTTTAAAAACATACATTAAGCTATCGCTTACACGTACCAACAAAATAATTTAGAAAACGATTGCCAAAGTGACCTAAGTTACCAGATACCAATAGGCCATTTAAAAATACTCATGCAGCAGAAAAAGACAACCAATAAAAATACTCCAGCAGCGGAATACAAGAACTGATCAGGAAACTCAATACAAAAATACATGCCCTAGACAGTATCCTCCGGAAAGCTCATCTCTCCACGACTAGTGTTCCTCACACTATTTGGATCCTTTGTATACTGACTGAGATGAACCTACAGAGTCGCGCATATCTGATCAATGATGGATTAAATTAAGCATTTTTTTGGTAAATAATGATTTTATTTCATCAAAGAATAGTTTAAATTCATCTATACTGTAACACCCCCAGATCCGACCGGGAATATTACAGCGTCGTGGGCCCCGAGATGGAACCCACAAGGCTGAAAGAAATTTTCGCAAACATTAACAAACGCCCAAGAGACTAATGACGGTATTATCTATTAAAAACATTCGAAGATTTATAAAACTCGTTTATCAAACCATCGTAAAAACTCATTTGAAACCACAAGGCCCAAAATGCCAAAACTCAACAGTTTAAAAACATACGTTAAGCTTTAGCTTACACGTACCGACATAATAGATTTAGAAAATGATTGCCAAAGTAACCTAAGTTACCGGATACCAAAAAGGCCATTTAAAAATACTCACGCAGCGGATAAAGACAAACAATTAAAATACTCTAGCAGCGGAATACAGCAACTGATCAGAAACTCAAAACACAAATACATGCCCTTGCCAGTATCCTCCGGGAAGTTCATCTCTCCACAACCGCTACAAGCTTGATAATCCAAGAACCTAAAAAGAAAGCCCACGACGGGGTCAGCCATAATATCCAACAATGATAACCATCACATCTCGTCAATAATTACATATCAATGGAAATACTAAGTAAGAATACGACCAATGTAATCTTACCGTCGTAACTTTACGAGAATCCACGATTCGTATCCTTAACAACACATTAGAATAATACCGAAATATCTGTACGGTGTCTCAACAATACTCAAGGTTCTCAAAACATTATCATAACTCGCGATACGGAAATTGTACCAACTCTGGCCAATTCAATCCATCGGATAACATCGACAATTCCAATACGATAATCTATTGTCCATCAAAGACAAGTACCAAGGAAATACGAAACATACCTCAAGATACGAAATACCATGACAATCACGTCAGTCTAATCCGAGATCAGATCAACATAACATCCTAACACAAGACCTACAAATGCATACTCATATAACAACGTCAATATGATCACAACAATAACGACAATGTATACTTATGGCAAACCCATAATATACATATGCACAACAACAATACATGGCAATCCGATGATCCAGCATTCACTGACTAGATCCCCCGATGATCCGTCGAGACCAACCCGAGGTGGAAAACCCGTCCGTTGATCCAGTATGCGCTAGCATAGATCCCCAATGATCCCGTCGGACCAACCCGAGGTGGACATACAACAACAATGCACAAATGCATATAACAATGATACACAATGCATGACAACAATGATACACGCAAGTATCACAACATGATCGACAGGAAATGACAAAAATGATTAGAGTACTTGCCCCGAGTCCTTCGAGAGCAATCTCGATGTCCAGACCATCACGAACCATTATTCTGAATATTCGATGATCCGAAATGTCACGGATGGTAAATAATTCACGCCTTTGTCTATATCATGATGTATCCTCGATACCAAGTATGCCAACAAGAATGTAAATCATATACATTATGATTTAATTCCCAAAGCTCAAATACAACCTATAATCTCAAATCTCCTGTGATTACGATTTATAAACATTGCTATATGAATTATAAACGAATGAAACTGAAACCATTCATTAAATATTATAAACTAAGCAAGTAATAACTTGCCTCGATACCAATGAGGCCGTTACCAATTCCTTGCCGTCGTCTACATGTCCCTCGACCCTGATCAAAGCAATCTACGAACATTCTTGAATACGACCGCAAAGCATGGTTCTAAACATCGATCAATAATATCAACCTATTACAATAATCGATTTAACATACATTCGATAACAATCAACAATCGATATAACTAATCCACAAACCCAACGATTCCAAAATATCTCGATTAAACACTAGTCGGATCTATCCAACTCAAACGATCACGAATTCACAACCACAACACGAAAATACTGCACTTTCTGCCCTCTTAGCGCAAGTTAATCACCTAACGTAGTGTGCGCTAAGTTGCTCCCGTTAGCGCGCGCTAGGAAGTAAACGTAGCGTGCGCTAATGCTGTACAGATGCATGTTTTTCAGATACCGGTCAACTTATGGCGATTTCAAGAACACTAAGTGATTCTGAATCATGTTCAAAGCTATCAAAACAACGAAATCCGATATCCTTTAACATATAAACAATCATCCAACTTATAATCCAAGTTCTATATCCATATATCATCTTCCTTAATATTAATACACGAAACATCAAGAACGTAACCACACTTCCTTAATCTTCCATTACAAAGAGTAATCATCTACAATAACATCAACATCCGAAACTGAGGAGAAGGATTAATCCACTTATCTCAAGAAAACGAACGACACAATCCAAATCACAAGAATCATATTAATATCATCATACTCTGGTAATCCATCTCATAATCATGCTTGTCAACTTGTTTATGTAATCATCATCAACTCAAGAACATCAACATTCAATCCAAAATGAAATCCAAAGATGAAGAGTGATTACCTTTATGAAGGAATGGATTGATTTCCAAGGTTGAATCCATTTCCAAGAATCACCAATGATTTCAAGAACAAAGATTTAATCCATGATTTCTATCTTAATCTTGTTAAAGATCACCACCTCACCGTGTTTGGGAACCTCAAGAACCTCCCAAAGCTCTCTCTTATCGACTGAAGGTGAAAGAATGGACGAAATGCTTCATAATACCCGTTTGTCCCTTATATAGAATACATTACTGGCGTGCGCTAAACCTTATGTTTAGCATGCGCTACGACCTTAGCGTGCGCTACGGCCTTAGCGTGCGCTAAATGACCTTTGTTAGCATGCGCTATCGCAGTCCATAGACTAATATCTGGCTTCGTACATGAGCTTACGTACGTAATGCCCATGCATTAGCGTACGTAACTTACACTATCTAGCGTACGCAAGTCCTTGCATTTAGCGTGCCCTAATATCAGTTGACTCGTTTGTCTGTATGCTCCGAAGACTGGTCCACACGCCGAAAGTGCTGACGAGGATAAGATTCCTTTTTGTCCGATATACAGTTAGCGTGCGCTAATCAACATGCATTAGCGTGCGCTAACACTACATTACAACATCCATTGACTTACCAGAACGTGCGCCGAAAGTGGCCTGGTCCACACGCAAATTCCTTCCGACCTGACTGCATTAGCGTGCGTTATTTTATATCCGTAGCGTGCGCTAAACCTGCACGATAGCATGCGCCACTCATGATTATTAGCGTGCGCTAATAATGTTACACTTAGCCATTTTCAGCTATTCTTGTCCAATCGTCTCAACATACAGAATACGAACATACGGCATACTGAATACATATACTTCTTACATCCAATTGTCGACCAAGTACGACAATTATACCAATCTGAGATGTCTTGGTCCTTCAATTATTTTGCCCATACTGTACAGATTCCACGCTGTACAACATAACTCGGATAAAATAATCTTAAACAACAGTAGTGGAAATTCCGGATATTACATACTACACCACTTAAAATAAGTTTCGTCCTCGAAACTTGTAATCCGTCATAAAATTAAACAAACCGTTCGACTAAAATATTTCGAAACCATCACGACAACGATCAATCATCATCATTTATGAATAACCGAAACATCATACTTACCAATGCCCAAAGTCGACAATCTCCTGAGATACTAGTTAGTGATTTCACTGAAAAGCCTCAACACGCTTACGATCACAATTCCATGAACCTCAACAAAAATATAACATCTTCGGAAGAATTAATTTATCTGTTTCAAATCCATGCGTTTGATTACACAATCAAGTCCAAATCCTGATACAAATCAATATTACACGATACATCTGTGAAACAACTGCCCAACACAATGGCAACGAATCCCGAAATATCGACACAAAATCTGAACACTCAGATGATCACCAGCAATGATCAACCCATAAATTAATCGAAAATATCATTGACATGATAAACTCTAATATGACCAATACAAAGGTCAAAACGAAATCGAGAATGTCATCACCATGATAAACTCCAACACGGTCAACACAGAACTACAGAAACAGATATACGAAAGAATAACATTCTCAAAACGACAAATCAATCATGTACAGTAGATCTTAATAAACATACCCAACTGGCGAACATTCCCCTCGGCATACGAACAACGAATCGCGAATCGACGAACACACCAATTCATACAAGGAGTGGGAACGACCACTCAATATCCAAAACAACCAGCATGGGGTCACCATCTCCAATGTCTCAGTTTCACAAAAACCCACAGTTCCAAAATTACATCCTGTGCATGAATTCTACATCATGTAGTATATTCTTCTTATCCGATCAATCGACCGATCATCCCTAGATAACCAACTACCATACTGAAGTTCGAATCTTTATTCATCGTACCGTACTGATGCCTTATCCAGTTTGTGAGTCACACTCATAACTCCATCATGATATGCATTATGCACTAAATGCGTATTTATATCGATCATATTTTCAAAACCAGTTTGAAATTATATAGTCTCGTCAAAAGACAAATTTCCGAAAGTTCTTTCAAAAATTTCAAAACTCAAAACATAAATTTTCGTAAGTCCACGAAATCAATTTTCGAAAAAATTAAATCGGCTCGCTGGTGCCAAGTATTCGATAACAGTTTCCTTCGATTCTACACGATTTCGAAGTTTCAAATGAAAACTATGCAAATGCTGGACTACATCCATATTACTGTATACCAATTCGGTTCGCTATTCCATCGGAAAACCATACGATAAAGTTCCAAAATTTTCAATATATAAACTCCGACTAAAAACTCCTTTTCCACATATGACTCGCAACGTCAATCATTTTCCATCCTGGATCACCTCAATTATGCTATGACAATGCATTGAAACAAATCAACACAAATAAAGACTTCCCGAGAAGTTTCTTGTGAACAAGTAATCCGTAACCCCCAAAGGCAGGAAAGACAAAGATAAACGATTTATAAAGTATTTTACAAGTCTCGGGAGTTTTTTAAGAAAACAGAAAAGTCTTTTGAAATATTAGGGGCTCAGCCCGTATCTCGTTCCGCATTACAAGAAGTTTAAAAGTAGGAAACTCTTTTTCGAACCCCAAGTCCTGAGTTATAAAACAATTTCAAAAATCTATTGGGTCTCGGCCCAAAAATCATTTACGGTAAAACATCTGTAAAACATTCATTTTGAAAAGTATCATTTTCAAATGCTCAAAAACAGTTCATATATCTCAAGATGAACTAACATGACTACATGTTCTCCTGAACAATCCACAATATTTCTCCCAAATGCAAAACTCCGTTCCAAAACTTAATCGACATATTGATTTCCAAAATCATAACTTCTCAAGATCATAAATCCTGTCCCCACTCTATCACCTTATATTGTACCGCAAAATATCTTTCTGAATCTCAAAACATATCAACTTAGAATGGCAATAAATCTCAATGCAATTCAAAAATCCAAATACTTACAGATCGTGAAGCCGATGATTCCCCGTGATACTGGCACATGTCTCGACTCAAGAAAATACTCGACACAGATATTTTCAAACACACATTTTGCAAACTTAGTTCAACTCGAGAACACAACACGGCTCTATCCGAAGAAACACGTTGACATCATTTGGAAAAGTTACAACAATCCCAGTACCACACTAGTAAATCACATAACACACAAGCCCGAGTGAACAACAAAACCCAGAGCTCAAACAGTTGTCAACCGACAACTCGAATGACACGACAAACGCTCGACCCACCTCGACCCGACTGCCTAGGTTTTCTCAACCTAAGCTCCGATACCATATTCTGTAACACCCCCAGATCCGACCGGGAATATTACAGCGTCGTGGGCCCCGAGATGGAACCCACAAGGTGAAAGAAATTTTCGCAAACATTAACAAACGCCCAAGATACTAACGGTATTATCTATTAAAAACATTCAAGATTTATAAAACTCGTTTATCAAACCGTCGTAAAAACTCATTTGAAACTACAAGGCCCAAAATGCCAAAACTCAACAGTTTAAAAACATACGTTAAGCTATAAACACACGTGCGACATAATAGATTTAGAAAATGATTGCCAAAGTAACCTAAGTTACCGGATACCAAAAAGGCCATTTAAAAATACTCACACAGCGGATAAAGACAAACAATTAAAATACTCTAGCAGCGGAATACAACAACTAATCAGAAACTCAAAACACAAATACATGCCCTTGCCAGTATCTTCCGGGAAGTTCATCTCTCCACGACCACTACAAGCTTGATAATCCAAGAACCTAAAAAGAAAGCCCACGACGGGGTCAGCCATAATATCCAATAATGATAACCATCAAATCTCGTCAATAATTACATATCAATGGAAATACTAAGTAAGAATACGACCAATGTAATCTTACCACTAGTAGAATAAACATCAAAGACTTCGGTACGTCTCACTTCGGTAATGTATATTAGCAAAGTAAAAATAAACAACAACTTCGCTTTTCAATTTACTAAAGTAACACATCCACATAGACTTTAGTAAATGGTACCAAACAGAAAAACAAAAGCTACTTAGAAATTTTAAGTTACAAAGACTTCGCTAATTTGAATTACTGAAGTAAAAAACATGAAATTTTATTTTTTACCAAAATTTTTTTACAATAGCGAAGTGTATGTCTTGGGACTGGGAATTAATATTTTGAGGTTCAATTTTTTTCATTTGGAGCTCCAAAAAACACTTAGCCCAATTTTTTTTTTTGGAAACCAAAACGTTACTTTAGTAAATGGTATTTCAAATTTTGAAATATTTTGCTTCATCTTGCTTTAATTTGATTTTAGGGATTTAAATTCTGCTATTCTAGTCAATTAATCTGATGCAATATTGGGAAAAATGATACTGTTAATTGAATAGAACTTTTTAATATGTGAAAATGATATTGTTAATTGAGTAGAACTTTTTAATATGGGAATGAATTTAAAAGTCTGCAAAACTTATAGGGCCCTTCCCACAACACACCATGACCGACAAACCCTCACTTCTCTCATTTCTCTCCCGTGAACTCTCTCTCTCCTCTGAAGTTTTTCTCTTTAAAAAGTTCGATTGCAAAAAACCGATTAATCTCTCCCCAAAATCGATCTCTCTCCCTCTACACACACCAAAGCACGCATACACTCAATATTACACGCATGGATTAAAGAAGGATGATTAAATAGCATCCGGCTGAGCGGCGGGGGACTTGCGACGGTCGGCGCTGGTGAGCTCGGGTTACGGGCTTCCAGTCTGAGAGTTGTGGTTCCTAATTTCGGGCCGAGTTGGGTTGTTGGATGCCGGTTTACGGTGGCCTCGATTGACTATACAGGGGAATTAAAGTCGACTGAAAGTCCAGTAGAATTAGGGTTCCTCCATAATAGATGAAAATTTTCATCTTCTGGTAAGGATTTGAAGAACTTTTTTTTATTCTGTTTAGTTTGGGTGCTTCCAGGCTCAGAATCGGGCCTGATGAGTTCGTGTTAGTGAGTCTCCGTTAGGGTAAAATTTGGGTTTGGGTTGATTTGAATGGTTTTTGAATTGGTGATTAGGGATTGACAGAATAAGTATACGGGGAAGATAGAGTGAGGAGAACTTTATGTGTGAGTGGAATGGTGAAAAGCCAACCAAGTTGAAGGTGATTTACAATGAAGAGTATGGACGAGAATTGATTTAAATTGGGATACTAGTTTGTTATATGAGAATTTTATTACCTATTTTACTACCTAATGCTACCTGTCGTGAGATGGCTTTTTCTAATGTTGGAGACTTGGAGTAATTTAGTATATGCCTTATCGGTCCAGGAATTCAGCTATATTAACTATGCAGAACGACTACCTTTTCTTTCATTTTTCATTTTTGTATTGAAGTTTTATACTCAGAATAGTGAAAAAATAAATTAATTGGTTGATACTTATTTTTCCATTAAAGTGCAATCCCAAGTCTTTTTCAAGATCCTGTATGCAACACTGCTGGAACTTGTGCATTTCAAGATTAATAATGCTAAAGAATCCTGGAAAACTATGTGTCCACTTTTTGAAGAACTAGAGAGCAAGCTCTTCATCTCCTATATAAAGTTATGCTGATGTGTACAAGGCTTTAAAAATAAATATATGTGATTTTGCTCAATTTGCTTTCACAACTTTAATACTGTTTATTTGTTAAGGCACTGAGTTCTCATCTGATTTAAGTTGCATGGACTGAACAAATTTTTTGGCTGTTGCAAGATTGCTTGTGCCACTACTGGTGATGCCCGGAAATGGATGGAAGCATTTGATCACGCCAAACAACAGGTACAACAGAAAATGACATAAGGACGCATGTAACTTTTCTTTTCTTGGATGAGAATGGGAGATTGGGTTTCCCTATTATAATTTGTTCTTATCGGTTGTTGTTCATTTGGTATTGCTAACCATCATACCTTTATTTTTTCACGGCTATATTGGTGCATGATCACTTCGATAGGGACTTGATCTTCTGCATTCCTGGCTTCCTGCAAAAGATGGGTTGTGTTAGTTTATGAACTATGTTACTAATTAAGCTGAATTCCTGGTCTGCCTCTGATATTTGGTTCCAACCAAATGTCTCTTCTTGGTCCACGGGAACTAGTAATAAAAAAAGCTTAAATACTACTTTGGGAAATATGCTAGTTTAGGTTCCGTTGGGAAACAAGTCGCATGAATTAAAATGCTGAACTACTGAAATTTTTAGTTCTTTTTACAATATGATAATTGATCTTTTTTTCACCACCCATTCTACCTACTGTCCCCTCCTTGGATGTAAATCCGAGGTTTGTCATTTTAGGGTATAGTTTCGCTTTTCACCTTTTGGTAGGGACATTGTTGCTTTGCAGGCATGGTTCTTGCTTGGGAATTGTTTGAAGGTTTGTTAGTTTGAACTGATGGTAATTAAATTTTTGGTGTTGTATAAAAAAATGATATCTGCTCTAATGACTTTTTTTAATGATTTCATGTTGCCATCTATGACGCTGTTTTAATTTTTGGTGTTTCTTTTAAGTTTGATGTTTGAAGTTTGCTAATTTTCTATACTTTAGACATATAGAGAAACATATTTATTTGTTGAAGTTTTTGTATTAGGTAAACTACTTGGCAACCGATTTGTTTGCTTCACGTGCCGATGTTGAAGATTTGAAGAAGAAAGTTGATAAGTATGATCGTCTGATGAAAAGCAATGATGTGCTAAAGAGTGACTTGGTCGTTTCGAAGTATATGATCTTTTTTAATCCTTTTTGTCCTATTTGTGGTGTTCATGATGAAATAGATAGAATTTTATTACACATTCTTTGTCTTTGTTAGGATATGTACCTGGTTTTGAATTGGTTGGAACGCATGTTATTTTTTTTAGATGGGATGATGTGAAATTATTAGTTCTTATATTATTGATCTCTTGTGGTTGGTGGTTAGTTATAGGTGAATGTAGATTTTGGCAATGAATTTTAAGTTGAAATGTGAAATACTAATATATATTACTACAGAAAATACTAATATATATTATACAATAACTGAAGTAAAAAGTCTTTTTTTACTATGCCAATTATAAAATAACCAAAGTTAAAATACATTCTTTTACTTCACGCCCATATTTGGATCATAATTAGAAAAAAAACCGAGATAGACTTCGGTTATTAGGATATTAGACTTTGCATAAAAAGCGAAGTCTAAAGTATACCTTTTACTACACGAACATAGACTTCGGTAATTATAACGTTTTTACTTCAGATATTATCCGAAGTCTTTGACGTTTATTCTTATAGTGTACCGTCGTAACTTTACGAGAATCCACGATTCGTATCCTTAACAACACATTAGAATAATACCGAAATATCTGTACGGTGTCTCAACAATACTCAAGGTTCTCAAAACATTATCATAACTCGCGATACGGAAATTATACCAACTCTGGCCAATTCAATCCATCGGATAACATCGACAATTCCAATACGATAATCGATTGTCCATCAAAGACAAGTACCAAGGAAATACGGAACATACCTCAAGATACGAAATACCATGACAATCACGTCAGTCTAATCCGAGATCAGATCAACATAACATACGGACATGGTCCTAACACAAGACCTACAAATGCATACTCATATAACAACGTCAATATGATCACAACAATAACGACAATGTATACTTATGGCAAACCCATAATATACATATGCACAACAACAATACATGGCAATCCGATGATCCAGCGTTCACTGCCTAGATCCCCCGATGATCCCGTTAGACCAACCCGAGGTGGAAAACCCGTCCGTTGATCCAGCGCACGCTAGCATAGATCCCCCAATGATTTCGTCGGACCAACCCGAGGTGGACATACAACAACAATGCACAAATGCATATAACAATGATACACAATGCATGACAACAACGATACACGCATGCATCACAACATGATCGACACGAAATGAAAAAAATGATTAGAGTACTTGCCCCGAGTCCTTCGAGAGCAATCTCGATGTCCAGACCATCACGAACCATTATTCTGAATATTCGATGATCCGAAATGTCACGGATGGTAAATAATTCACGCCTTTGTCTATACCATGATGTATCCTCGATACCAAGTATGCCAACAAGAATGTAAATCATATACATTATGATTTAATTCCCAAAACTCAAATACAACCTATAATCTCAAATCTCCTGTGATTACGATTTATAAACATTGCTATACGAATTATAAACGAATGAAACTGAAACCATTCATTAAATATTATAAACTGAGCAAGTAATAACTTGCCTCGATACCAATGAAGCCATTACCAATTCCTTGCCATCGTCTACATGTCCCTCGACCCTGATCAACGCAATCTACGAACATTCTTGAATACGACCGCAAAGCATGGTTCTAAACATCGATCAATAATCTCAACCTATTACAATAATCGATTTAACATACATTCGATAACAATCAACAATCGATATAACTAATCCACAAACCCAACAATTCCAAAATATCTCGATTAAACACTAGTCGGATCTATCCAACTCAAACGATCACGAATTCATAACCACAACACGAAAATACTGCACTTTCTGCCCTCTTAGCGCACGTTAATCACCTAACGTAGCGTGCGCTAAGTTGATCCCGTTAGCACGCGCTAGGCAGTAAACGTAGCGTGCGCTAATGCTGTACAGATGCATGTTTTTCAGATACCGGTCAACTTTTGGCTATTTCAAGAACACTAAGTGATTCTGAATCATGTTCAAAGCTATCAAAACAACGAAATCCGATATCCTTTAACATATAAACAATCATCCAACTTATAATCCAAGTTCTATATCCATATATCATCTTCCTTAATATTAATACACGAAACATCAAGAACGTAACCACACTTCCTTAATCTTCCATTACAAAGAGTAATCATCTACAATAACATCAACATCCGAAACTGAGGAGAAGGATTAATCCACTTATCTCAAGAAAACGAACGACACAATCCAAATCACAAGAATCATATTAATATCATCATACTCCGGTAATCCATCTCATAATCATGCTTGTCAACTTGTTTATGTAATAATCATCAACTCAAGAACATCAACATTCAATCCAAAATGAAATCCAAAGATGAAGAGTGATTACCTTTATGAAGGAATGGATTGATTTCCAAGGTTGAATCCATTTCCAAGAATCACCAATGATTTCAAGAACAAAGATTTAATCCATGATTTCTATCTTAATCTTGTTAAAGATCACCACCTCACCGTGTTTGGGAACCTCAAGAACCTCCCAAAGCTCTCTCTTATCGACTGAAGGTGAAAGAATGGACGAAATGCTTCATAATACCCGTTTGTCCCTTATATAGAATACATTACTAGCGTGCGCTAAACCTTATGTTTAGCGTGCGCTACGGCCTTAGCGTGCGCTAAATGACCTTTGTTAGCGTGCGCTATTGCAGTCCATAGACTAATGTCGGCCGACATGAGCTTACGTACGTAATGCCCATGCATTAGCGTACGTAACTTACACTATCTAGCGTACGCAAGTCCTTGCATTTAGCGTACGCTAATATCAGTTGACTCGTTTGTCTGTATGCTCCGAAGACTGGTCCACACGCCGAAAGTGCTGACGAGGATAAGATTCCTTTTTGTCTGATATACAGTTAGCGTGCGCTAATCAACATGCATTAGCGTGCGCTAACACTACATTACAACATACGTTGACTTACTACAATGTGCGTCGAAAGTGGCCTGGTCCACACGCAGATTCCTTCCGACCTGACTGCATTAGCGTGCGTTATTTTATATCCGTAGCGTGCGCTAAACCTGCACGATAGCGTGCGCTACTCATGATTATTAGCGTGCGCTAATAATGTTATACTTAGCCATTTTCAGCTATTCTTGTCCAATCGTCTCAACATACAGAATACGAACATACGGCATACTGAATACATATACTTCTTACATCCAATTGTCGACCAAGTACGACAATTATACCAATACAGATGTCTTGGTCCTTCAATTATTTTACCCATACTGTATAGATTCCACGCTGTACAACATAACTCGGATAAAATAATCTTAAACAACAGTAGTGGAAATTCCGGATATTACATATACAACCTCCAAGACTCATCAAGCAACCAATCACATCTTTAGGAATTAATCTAGCTATCTTTTTATCTTTGAAACTCCTCGCAGTCATCTCGAATTTGAAATTTCTGCTGATAGCATAGACCTCATTTTTCTCTTTCCCGAATCTTCTAGCATTTCTCTACTGCCACACATTATACACCAAAATGGTCACCATAGCTCGATAAAGTCCTTGTTTGCCAGACTTGGATCGACATTGTGATGTCAAGAAGATTCTCTCTTCATCCCAATCATGGGATATCCTCTTGATACCGCACCACTCACTCACTTCTTTCCAAACAGCAGAAGCAAACTCACATGTGAAGAATAAGTGTTTGAGGGATTCAGTTGCTTGTTCACATAGGCAGCATTGCCGATCACCAATAACTCCAATTTTCAACAAATTTTCAATCTCTCCAACATAGCCATCCAGATGATGAACACATGCTTTAGAGCAGCTATATTGTGACTGATTAGTTTAGCCCAATCTACTCTAGGACTAGAGCCTCTCAATTCCAGATAACATTTCCTAATAGAGAAGTTATTGTGTTGTAGATTATGTATAACTGAGGGAGTGGCTTCCATATATTCTCTTGCATCGATAATCTTCCTAACAATCTAAGAAGCTTGGAAAGAGGCAGGCATTGTCATGAGATCCTGCTGCTTAATATAACATCCATATACCCATTTCACCCACATTTTGTCTTTTTTCTTTGCTAAATCCCACAAAGCTTGCAAATAGCTGCTTGATTCCAAATTTTAAGATCAACAATGTTCCATCCTCCAGCTGCTATAGGCAAGCACATCTTTTCCCAAGAAACCAAAGCTTTCCTTGAGGATTCTGTCTTCCCTGTCCACAAGAAGACTCTACAAGCACTCTAGATAGCTTAATTACCTTCTGAGGCAACAAAAAAACCGACACCAGTAGGTTTGAATACTAAATAAGACAGACTTGATCAATTGCATTCTTCCTGCATATGAGAGAAATTTAGCAGACCAACATTCTATCCTAGATAGTATTTTATTGATAAGCGGTTGACATTGAATAACAGTTAGCTTTTTAGAAGAAAGAGGGACTCCCAAGTATTTAAAAGGAAGCTTCCCTTTTATCATTCCAAACTCGTGCAATAATTCTTCCTGAATTCCATGTGTCACCCCTCCAAAATACAGGCTACTTTTCTGAGCATTGGCTTTTAAACCTGATGCCTCTGAGAATTTAGAGAAGGCAACCACCATCTTTCTCAGTGATATTGCATCTCCTCTACAAAACATCAAGAGATCATCAGCAAAGCAGGTGTGGATCAGCCCAATCTTCTTACAACTCGGATGAAATTTGAACTGTTTGCATGCGTAAAGATCCATGAGGCATCTGTTCAAGTATTCCATGCACAACACAAATAAATATGGTGATATAGGGTCACCCTGTCTTAATCCTTTTCTAGCTTCAAATGGCTCTGTTAATTCCCCATTAACATTTACAGTATAAGAAACTGTGGTGACACATGCAAGAATCCAAGTTACAAATTGAAAGGGGAATCCCAATTCAAGCATTAATACCTTAAGGAAAGGCCATTCTATTGAATCATATGCCTTTTGGATATCAATCTTCACCATGCATCTTGGTGAGAGATGTTTACTATTATACCCCTTGATGATCTCATGGCTCAATAGTATGTTATCAAAAATGACCCTTCATTTGATGAATGCTACTTGACTCTCTCCAATAATATCATCCAATACTCCTTGCAATCAGTTGGATAATACCTTTGATATAATTTTATATAGAATGCTGCAGCAAGCAATTGGCCTATACTCTTTTATGGTAGTAGCAGTTGGTGTTTTTGGAATAAGGGTGAGTAGTGCCATATTAATGGCTTTAGGAAGAAAGCCCGTCTCAAAGAACCCCTGTACACCTCAGATTACATCAGCTCCAATAACATCCCAAGTTTGCTTGAAAAAATATACATTGAAACCATCAATGCCAGGTGCTTTTTGATCATTCATATCAAATAGAGCTTGTTTTACTTCCAGTTCAGTGACTGATAGCAGAGCTTCTGGTGTTTAGCTTTTGATATCAAGGCCCCTCTAGCTATAATATTCTTATCCACCATAGGGAGTGTTGTTGCAGCAGTTCTCATTAAATCCAAATAAAAATCTCTCACTTCCTTCTTGATTTCATCTTGAGTAGTACACTTGCTTCCATCAGTTCTAGTCAACACCTTGATTGTATTTCCATTCTGTCTAGCTTTGACAAAAGCATGAAAACATTTAGTATTAGAGTCTCCAAGCTTTATCCAATCTACTCTTGCTTTTTGTCTCCATATTTCCTCTTCTATGTTGCTCCATTTTTGTAACTTCTCCATACTTTCATTTTCTGCTGTGATGAGATTGGCATTAAACCTGTCAAGACTAAGCCATTTCTGTATGTCATTCACTTCCTCCCTGAACTGAACCACTTTTTCTGCCGTTCTCTTAAAATGTTTTTCATTGAGCTGCTTCAGAGATTGTTTCAGCTGCTTACACTTGTACCAAATGTTCAACAGAGGATTGTTATTATATTGCATTTGCCAAGTTTTTCTCAAGATATGCTGAAAATCTCCGTGCTTAGCTAGAACATTAAAAAACCTAAAAGGAGTCTTCCTACTCAACTTTGAAGTCTCAAAGTTTAGCTGTTGAGGGAAGTGATCTGATAT
The DNA here is from genome assembly GCA_033398695.1 of Orobanche coerulescens. Classification (NCBI taxonomy): domain Eukaryota; kingdom Viridiplantae; phylum Streptophyta; class Magnoliopsida; order Lamiales; family Orobanchaceae; genus Orobanche; species Orobanche coerulescens. Next base: position 135,746,530 of record CM065817.1, read on the forward strand.
ACTATTCTCCAGAATTTATGTAACACCCCCAGAGCCATCCAGGAATATTACAGCACCATGGGTCCCGAGATGGAACCCACAAGGCTGAAGAAAATTTTTGCAAACATTTACAAATGCTCCAGAGGCTAACGACGATACTGTCTTTTAAAAACATTCGAAGACTGTATAAAACTCGTTTATCCAAATCATCGTAAAATCTCATTTGAAACCACAAGGCCCGAAATACCAAAACTCAACAGTTTAAAAACATACATTAAGCTATCGCTTACACGTACCAACAAAATAATTTAGAAAACGATTGCCAAAGTGACCTAAGTTACCAGATACCAATAGGCCATTTAAAAATACTCATGCAGCAGAAAAAGACAACCAATAAAAATACTCCAGCAGCGGAATACAAGAACTGATCAGGAAACTCAATACAAAAATACATGCCCTAGCCAGTATCCTCCGGAAAGCTCATCTCTCCACGACTGCAACAAGCTTGATAATCCAAGAACCTAAAAAGAAAGCCCACGACGAGGTCAGTCATAATATCCAACAATGATAATCATCACATCACGTCAATAATTACATACTAATGAAAATACTAAGTAAGAATACGACCAATGTAATCTTACCGCCATAACTTTACCAAACTCGTGATAATAATTACCAAGGTTCACATATCGTATCCTTTCGACAACACAATAAGCTCATACTGAAATATCTGTATTGTATCTCAACAATACCCAAGGTTCTCAAAACATTATCATAACTCACTGTTACGAAATCTACTAACTCTGTCCATCCCAATCCGTCGGGAATAAACATCATCAAATCTCAACATGATAATCGATTGTCCATCAAAGACAAATACCCAAGGAAATACGGAACATACCTCAAGATATGAAATGCCACGACGAAATCACGTCAGTCTAATCCAAGATCAGATCAACACAACATACGATCACGGTCCTAACACAAGACCTACAAATGCATACTCATATGACAACGTCCATATGCTCACATCAATAACAACAATGTATACTTATGGCAAATCCATAATATACATATGCATAATAACAACACATAGGTAATCCGATGATCCAGCGTTCACTGCCTAGATCCCCCGATGATCCCGTCAGACCAACCCGAGGTGGAAAAACCCGTCCAATGATCCAGCGCACGCTAGCATAGATCCCCCGATGATCCTGTCGGACCAAAACGAGGTGGACATATGACAACAATGCACAACTGCACAAACAACAGTACACAATGCACGACAACAACAATGCACAAATGCATGACAACAACTATACACGAATGTATCACAACATGAGCGACACAAATGATAAGAATGATTAGAGTACTTGCCCCAAGTCCTTCGAGAGCGATCTCAATGTCTAAACCATCACGAACCATTATCCTCAATACTCGATGGTCCAAAATATCACGGATGGTAGATAATTCATGTCTTCATCTATACCACAATGTATCCTCAATACCAAGTATACCAACAATAAATGTAAATCATATACATTATGATTTAATTCCAAAAACTCGACTACAACTTATAAACTTAAATCTCCTGTGATTACAATTATAAACATTGCTATACGAATTATAAACAAATGAAACTGAAACCATTCATTAAATATTATAAACTGAGCAAGTAATAACTTGCCTCGATACCGATGAAGTCGTTATCAACTCCTTGCCGTCGCCTACAAGCTTCTTGGCCCAGATCAATGCAATCTACGAACATTATCGAATACGACCGCAAAGCATGGTTCTAATCACCAATCAATAATCTCAACCTATTGCAATAATCGATAAACAACAAGTTCGATAACAATCAACAATCGATATAACCAATTCACAAACCTAACGGCTCAACAATATCTCGATTAACCACAAGTCTGATCAATCCAACTTAAACGATCAACTACATTGTCTGTTGACTTAGCGCACCTTAATCACTTAAAGTAGCGTGCACTAAGTCGCTTAGCGTGCGCTAGCCAGTAACACTAGCGTGCGCTAATGACATGCAGTTGCATGCATTTCAGATACCAATCAACATATGGCGATTATCAAGGACACTAAGTGATTTCGAAACCATGTTCATAGCTATCAAAACAACGAAATCCGATATCCTTTAACATATAAACAATCATCCAACTCATAATCCAAGTCATATATTCATAGATCATCTTCTTCCTTAATATCAACATATGAATACCAAGAATTCATAATCATTGCCATGTTCACCATTATATGAAGAAATAAACAACAACAACATCAAAGACCCGAATTGAAGGAAGACATTTGCCAACATATCTCTTTGAAGATAAACAACACAATTCGAAACCATTCGAATCATATCAATACCCGTATATCAACAATAACATCAACATAACTCGGTAACCAATCTCATAATCATACTTGTGAACTCATATACATGACGATTATCAACTCAAGGACATCATATACAATCCAAAACGAAATCTCAAAATGAAGAGTAATTACCTCTTTGAAGGAATGGATTGATTTCCAAGGTTGAATCCATTCTCACTCACTTTTAAGCTTGATATTGTTATGGATGATCAACTCCACCATAATATAGTGTTTGGAACTTCAAACATCTCTTTAAGAATTCTCTCTATTGGTTCACATGAAGAAATAGACGGAAATGACGCCCAACTGCACATATATATACATTGTACATTATTAACATACGCTAACATCTTCATTTAACATACGTTACACACTTAGCGTACGCTAACTGTCTTTGTTAGCGTGCGCTATCGCAGTCCAGAGGCTACTGACTTACTTCATACAATGAATTATGTACGCAATGCCCATGCAATAGCATACGTAATTGCCTCTATTTAGCGTACGCTAGTATCCGATCATAGCGTGCGCTACTCATAGTTGACTCGTTCATCGGTATGCTCCGAAGACGGGTCCACACGCCGACAGCTCTGACGAGGATAAGATTCCCTTTGGACCGATCTGATGTTAGCGTGCGCTAACAATATGCATTAGCGTGCGCTAATCCTTCACAACAAACATCCGTTGACCTCATCAGCACATGCGCCGAAAGTGGTCGGGTCCACACATAGATTCCTTCTGATCTGGTTTGTGCTAGCGTCCGTTATCCTTTGCCTTTAGTGTGCGCTAACCCTGCACGATAGCGTGCACTATTCTTGAATATTAGCGTGTGCTAATAAGGCTATACTTAGCCATTTTCAGCTATTCTTGTCCAATGTCTCAACATACTATATACGAACATACGACATAATGAATAGGTATACTCCTTCCCACAATATTCTCATATGTTACGCCCGACACATAATATCTTCAAATACAACTGTCAACCAAATGAGATAATTATACCAATACAGATGTCTCAGTCCTTCAATTGTTTTATCCATACTGTACAAATTTCACGTTGTACAATATAACTGTTGGGATTCGGTGCCTAAAACGAAGGCCCAGTGGAAGCGGTAAAACGAAAATTAATTCGATCTGAATCCCTACGAGGATCGATCGAGCTACGTATATACGAATATATAAACGAAAGGGAAGAGTTGTAAGAAACTAACCCTTGAAGTCCGTTGATTAAATGGTAACCTTCTCTTGAGTTATTCCCCATGCTTTGCTTGATCTCTACGAATCCAATCCGTTCCAAGCCCTTGAATGATCCAATGCCGAAAGCACAACGTCTCTATTTGCCACGTGCCGGAAAAATGACCGGAATGACAACACTCGATTAACCTCTAAGGTTACGGCTATAATCAAGTGATGAATCTTTTTATTATTGCACTCTAAGTGTATAATATATATCTCTCAAGCAATGTCTTGATATTTCTCCAAGAGAATTCAAGAAAAATGAAGAAGAAGTAAAAGACTTGGGAAAACTATTTTTTCTTCTCACTCTATCTCAAACTCACGTATGAAAGCCTTACACAAGTGAAGTGAGAGTCTTCATTTTATTCTCCATAAAATCCTCCCAAATCAAGACCAAATAATTAAAATGAATTAATTAAAAGATCTTGTTCTCTTGACACTTCAAGTCATCCACCAATTTAGGTGGTGACAATGACCAAAGGAAAGGGGAGGGAAAGTGGGCGGCCATCTAGAAGGAGCCGGGATGAGTTCGGTCCGTTTCGGACTCCCGTGAGTCCAAACAGATAAACTCCTATTCCGTTCTGATGTATTAGTGTCGATTAATTAATACAATCAATTAATCACATTAAATACATAATAACATAATTAATTTCTCCAATAAATAATTATATGTTTGAATTAAATTAATCACCCAGTAATTTATTTAATTCATTATGCCGTAAATCAATTTATCCAATAAATCGATTTAAACATCTAATGTCCCAAATTAGATATCCAATATCTAATATTCAAAATGAGATAATAAGCTTGAAACATTCCGTCGTCAATCCTATTGCGCGACTCGGTAGGTCCGTCTCAGTCAGCAATGGGAGGAACCAAAGAGTAGTAGCACCACCTAGCCATCCTGGCGGCCTACACTGTACCCCAATTGAGAACGAATGATGGGATCATTCAAGAACCATTTTGTCGTGAATACCAGTAAACATATAAACACTTCTTCCAAATGTCCCGATCAAGTTATAGGGTCACGGTCAGTCAAACCCCATCTGTACTTGACGCTATGCATGCGTTAATGCAAATCAAGATCATCGAGCTCTCGTGTATCCAATACAACTAGCTCCAATGCTTTATCCAAAGACTTATGATCTCATCTGCCAATAACCGCATAGGACATATAACTCGCTCACTAACGGGAGAAAGAATTCTATCTTGGTATTCAGTAGGACCTGCTACTTGCCCGTCAAGATGCACGTCGAGGTTGACCCCCGCCTTCCGGTTTACAGGGTCGAACTACTCTAATGAAAATCTTGATGTCACAAGCACATCCCTACTAAATCCTCAAGTCGAAGGTTCACGAATACCTATCACAACCTTTCGATTCCGTCATTGACTGTCCCAGAGTGAAATCCGTGTGACGAATCTAGGGTGAGTCGCTTCGAGTATACTAATCCAATTAGCATACCTATAACGTGTGCTCCCACTAACCATTAGTGTTCGACAGGCACTCTACATGTCAAAGAACACGTCATACAAGTCTTCACATAAACTTAACGCCCATTCAAGTTTCATCGACTTGCGAAAGATTAAGTATTTGAGTTATAAACCTTTCTAGTGCCTACCCCCTTATCCAATAAGAAGTGGAACGTTTTGATCTCAAATACACGGACTAGTTTCTATATATATATTTACGAGTTAAGAATGCCAGTAACTACCAGTAAATAAAGAAACATTCATTGCCATATATAAATGTTTTACATAATTACAAGTACAATGCCCTCACTCAACATCCTCCGAGTGGCATTCGAGGGCATACTCCTAACAATCTCCCACTTGCACTCAACACCACACACTATGGTATCTAATACCCATGTTCTCCAGATGACGCTCCAAGCTAGTCTGAGAATGTGGCTTGGTCAGTGGATCAGCGACGTTGTCGGCTGAGTCTACTCTATGCAGCACAATGTATCCCTTGCGAACAAATTCTCTTACGAGATGATACTTCCTCTCAATATGTTTGGTGCTGTTGTGAAACCTCGGCTCTTTGGCCTGCGCTATAGCTCCATCGTTGTCGCAGTACATCGGAACAGGCTGCTCAGCACATGGTATCACTTGAAGTTCTCCCAGAAACTTCTTAATCCAGAACCCTTCCTTGGAAGCCTCCGAGGCTGCTTGATACTCAGCCTGACAGGTGGAATTAGCAGTCGCGCTTTGCTTGGCACTACGCCAAGGTACTGCTCCTCCATTAAGAGTAAATATGTAGCCAGAAGTAGACATCGAGTCATCCTTCAGTCCTTGGAAGTCCGAATCAGTGAATCCCACCACATCCAATTCTCCACCGCCATACATCAGAACCATATCTCTAGTCCTTCTCAAGTACTTGAGAACATTCTTTACGACAGTCCAATGTTCCCTACCTGGGTTTGCCTGAAACCTACTTACCATGCTTACAGCATGCGCAATGTCAGGTCTCGTACACAACATAGCATATATAAGGCTACCCATGGCCGAAGCATATGGTATATTACTCATTTCCTTCCGTTGTTCCTCACTTTGAGGACACATCTTCAAGGAGAGTTTTATTCCATGTCGCATCGGTAGGAACCCTCTTTTAGAATCATCCATCTTAAATCGCTTTAAGATTTTATCTATATAGAGGGCTTGGGAAAGACCTATTGTTCTCTTCGCTCTATCTCGGTAGAGTCGAATACCAAGAATATATGTAGCTTCTCCCATGTCTTTCATGGAGAAATTACTCGAAATCCAAGCTTTCACAGAACTGAGCATTCCCACATCATTTCCTATTAGTAGAATATCATCCACATATAGTACTAAGAATGTGATCTTACTCCCACTAACCCTCTTGTATACACAAGGTTCCTCCTTGTTTTGCACGAAGTCAAACTCTTTGACCGCCTCGTCAAAATGAAGGTTCCAACTACGCGACACTTGCTTCAGTCCATAAATGGAACGCTGAAGCTTGCACACTTTTTGAATATCGACTTCAGACACAAAACCTTTAGGCTGCTCCATATAGATTTCCTCCTCGAGGAATCCATTAAGGAAAGCCATCTTTATGTCCATTTACCATATCTCATAATCGTGGTAGGCAGCTATAGCAAGCATCATGCGAATAGACTTGATCCTGGCTACGGGCGAGAAGGTATCGTGGTAATCGATCCTTTCTTTCTGGGTATAACCCTTTGCCACAAGCGTGGCCTTATAGGCGTCAACCTTGCCATCACCATCAGTCTTTCTCTTGTAGATCCACTTATTCCCAATAGGCACTATGCCCTTGGGGCGGTCTACTAGAGTCCAAACCTGATTGACATGCATCGAGTCTATCTCAGCTTCCATAGCTTCACGTCATTTCGCGGAGTCTACATCCACCATCGCTTGGTCATAGGTCGTTGGGTCAGTCTCTTGGCTATCACTTGGAACCTCATGGAGACCTAGTTCCTCCAAGTGCACAAGCCCATACCTCTCAGGTAAATGAGACACCCCACTAGACCTACGAGGTGGTTGTACTTGTGTTTTAGAAGGTTCGGTTCCAATTTCTTGCACAGGTGTCTCCTTAGGAGTTTCATTGTATTCTTCCAAAGAAATACTGCTACCTGCTCCGCCTTCCTGGATGAACTCATCTTCCAGGAAGTGTGCTTGTAAAGCAACAACGATCTTTTGATCTTCGGGCATTTAGAATAGATAACCCATCGTCCCATACGGGAATCCAATGAAACACCCATTCGCGGACCTAGCTTCCAACTTTTCCACCTTAGTCTTATTGACATAGGCGGGACATCCCCAAATCCTAATGTGATTAAGACTTGGTTTCCTGCCCTCCCACATCTCATGTGGAGATTTAGGAACGGATTTGGAAGGACATCTATTCAAGATATAAGCGGCAGTCAAGAGTGCATATCCCCACAGGTAAATTGGTAAGTCAGTATAGACCAGCCTGGAACGGACCATGTTCAACAGGGTCCGGTTCCTCCTTTATGACACACCATTTAATTGAGGAGTACCCGGAGGTATTAGTTGTGAAACTATTCCATGTTCCTTAAGGAACTCGTCAAACTCTGTACTCATATACTCACCACCTCGGTCCGACCGAAGTGCTTTGATATGATTACCAGTTTGTTTCTTGACTAGGGCCTTGAATTCCTGGAATTTTCAAAGGCCTCGGATTTATGTTTCATTAAGTATACGTAACCATACCTAGTATGAACATGTGTAAACATAATGAAATATTGATATCCGTCACGTGCTGCTTCCAAAGCACCACATACGTCGGTATGGATTAATCCCAGTTTGTCAACGGCTCTTTCAAAAGTCCCTGTGAAGGGGGACTTAGTCATTTTGCCTTTAAGGCAAGATTCACAAGTAGGAAAGGGATCCGATCCCAATGGACCCATAAGTCCATCTTTTTCCATCTTGTAAACCTTGGTCTGACCAACATGACCAAGTCTAAGATGCCATTTCAAAACTTGATTGGTTTCAACCCTAGCACATTTTCTAGTCATAGTATTCACAAATACTTTGTTGCTGAGATTTAGATGATACAATACATTTAACAATGTAGCAGTACCCACTAGTTTATTTCTGAAATAAATTTTGCAGGAACCATCACCAATGAAAAATGAAAAGCCTTTTCGGTCCATGACCGGAATGGATACATTGTTTTTGTGCCCCTTGGGCAAAACAAGTACATCTTCTAAAGTCAAAACAAAGCCGGATTCTAAACCCAAAAGAAGTGATCCTATGTTGGTTGCCTCGACACTATGCTCACTTCCGACTGTCATCATAACTTCTCCAGCTCCAAGCTTCCTACTTTGTTCCAGATCCTGATTCACGGTACAAATATGAGAACTAGCACCAGAATCCATTATCCAGGAAGTAGAAAATACAGTATCAGAACAATTTGTTTATAAAATTAAAAGTTCTGTACCTGAAGCGCCATGAAGAATTGGACAGTCTCTTGCCCAGTGGCCCAACTCACCGCACTTGAGACAAGCATCCTTCTTCTTCTTGTTCTTCGAAACCGTTGGGTCCTTGCCCTTACCCTTGAAGTCCTTGGCTTGTGGTCCTGTCTGCTTTTTGGTCTTTTTCTTCTTGTTCTTAGACCTCTGAGGTCCAGAAGAAATCACAAGGGCAGACTCCTTCATCCGCGGAGTCTTCATCTGAGACTGAGCGGTCACAGTTTGTTCATTAGCCCAGCTAAGTTACATGCAATCTCATTGCAGTTGAAGTTCATAACAAACTGTGAGAAGGAATCTGGGAGAGATTGAAGGATAAGGTCGGTTTGTAGAGAAGTATCTATTTTAAAATCAAGAGCCTCCAATCTCTCGATCATGGATATCATTTTGAGGACATGTTCCCCAACCTTCTCACCTTTCTTCATCCTGGCACCGAACAGTTGCTTGGATATCTCATATCTAGCAGTTCTGCTGTGCTCACCATAAAGTTCGGTTAAGTGAGATAGAATCTGCCTAGCAGAAGTCATTTTCTCATGAGCTCTCTGAAGCTCATTAGACATAGAAGCCATCATGTATGCACGGACTTTTATGTCATGCTTAACCCACTTTTCGTGGTTTTCAATCTCTTCCTGATTGGCTCTGGTCCGCACAGGAGGCACTGGATTTTTCGTCTCCAAGACGTATCCCAGTGCCTCTATACTGAGGACAATCATCAGATTGCGGAGCCAATCCACAAAGTTAGGTCCCATCAAGGTGTTATTTTCGAGTAGAATTGCGAGTGGATTCATTATCATATTAAGAGTTATGTCTGCATTAAGTACGACAGATTAATTAGTGACTCGTTCAATTATGTTCTGAGTATAGAATTAAGGTCTTTTCTAATCTTGTTACCCAGCTCCCACTATTTTTATCGGAATAACACACTCCCATATGAAATCTGGAAGTATCCTCGCTCTACTTCATAGTGGTGATCGAGTTCTTTACAAATCTTAATAGAGGGCAACCGAACGGGTTTCTAGTCTATTAATTTTCATAAAGTGGTGTCCAACACCAACCCATCTAATGGATGATTCGATATTTTTTTTCCCTTGTTCACTCCCCTCAACCTATACGGTTTCTATGGTTCATGAACAAGTTAAGTTTACACCATCGACGCAAATCAGTTTCACAATTGAATCTTATCCGGCAACCTATCAGGTTTCTAGGGATAAAATTTGCTCCAACCGAATGCATCTAATGCATTTCCGGTAATTTTTCCGTCCTCCCCAAACGACTACCCCGATAACTCGGAAGCATAGCACATCCAGTTTGGATTTCAATTTCCCGAAAGCTCGATGGAGGGAAAGAAAACCTTGAAACCTTATAAACTTAATAATTTGTGGTGGGAGAATTTTCGAGATTAACGTTACACTTTGCGCATTAATCATTTAAGCGCATTTGTGGCATTCATACAATATGAAAAAACCATTCACAACCTAGTTGCTACCAACATGTGGTTCATGGACCGTTCCTAGAAAACAAAAACTTCGTAATCTAATTACAAGTCTTTGTTTTGAATCTTCGTCTTCTCGAAACGGATCTTCCTCCGGTCTTCGTCATTACATATAAATTTTACATTGAAAATTGCATCCTAGATACAAACATTTCTAGTAAAATAAATAGGCTCAAAATGGCCTTTACAACCCAATCGAATAAAACGAACGATTCAAAAACTAAGTCCATGAACCACATCCCCATTCAAAAGCATTCATCCAATAAATACTATATAAATGGAAAGCGTAGAGATACATTGATCCAATCAACAATTCAAATCGATCCAATCGATTCACACAACCGGTAATATGAAAAACGTTCAAATAATTCGGTCGATCACAAGTATTCCATTAAATCAATTTTTCCTTATAAAATGAAATATCATATATCATTTTAATCATATTAAATCCAATTTAAAATGTGGGAAGTCAACTTTAGGAATACACGAAGAAAACAAGCCCGAAATGGGTCCGAAATGGGCTGGACCGCGCCCGAAAAACACCATAGGGCTGCATTAGGGCTGCCCAGCAGCCATGGTCTGCGGCCCTCTGAGCCTGGGCCGCGGCCCATAGTACAGAAACTTCACAGTCGGGCTGCAACAGCCCTGGGCCGCGGCCCCCGAGCCCTGGGCCGCAGCCTCCTACTTCCGGACCACTCCCGAACCGTCCAACGGCAATTCGGGGCTAGTTTTTCAACTGGATATCCAATATCTATATTTTCTAACATTCATATCATCAATATAAATCATATTTTCAAGAAATAGAAGATTTATATTTAGACATAAACTTACGAAAAATACAACTATAACGAACGAAAAACATATACCACGATTATGACTAAAATGATTCCAAATCATTCACCATCTAATCGAGCATTCCAAATACCAATATCGTATATACGATCGCAAGACCTACGCTCCGATACTACTGTTGGGATTCGTTGCCTTAAACGAAGGCCCATCGGAAGTGGTAAAACGAAAATTATTTCGATCCGAATCCCTACGAGGATCGATCGAGTTACGTATATACGAATATATAAACGAAAGGCAAGAGTTGAAAGAAACTAACCCTTGAAGTCCGTTGATTAAATGGTAACCTTCTCTTGAGCTATTCCCCAAGCTTTGCTTGATCTCTACGAATCCAATCCGCTCCAAGCCTTTGAACGATCCAACGCCGAAAGCACCGCGTCTCTACTTGCCACGCGCCGGAAAAACGACCGGAATGACAACACTCGATTAAACTCTAAGGTTACGGCTAGAATCAAGTGATGAAGCTTTTTATTATTGCACTCTAAGTGTATAATATATATCTCTCAATCAATGTCTTGATCTTTCTCCAAGAGAATTCAAGAAAAATGAAGAAGAAGTAAAAGACTTGGAAAAACTATTTTTCCTTCTCACTCTATCTCAAACTCACGTATAGAAGCCTTACACAAGTGAAGTGAGAGTCTTCATTTTATTCTCCATAAAATCCTCCCAAATCAAGACCAAATAATTAAAATGAATTAATTAAAAGATCTTGTTCCCTTAACACTTCAAGTCATCCACCAATTTAGGTGGTGACAATGACCAAAGGAAAGGGGAGGGAAAGTGGGCGGCCATCTAGAAGGAGCCGGGATGAGTTCGGTCCATTTCGGACTCCCATGAGTCCAAACAGATAAACTCCTATTCCGTTCCGATCTATTTGTGTCGATTAATTAATACAATCAATTAATCACATTAAATACGTAATAACATAATTAATTTCTCTAAGAAATAATTATATGTATGAATTAAATTAATCACCCAGTAATTTATTTAATTCATTAGGCTGTAAATCAATTTATCCAATAAATCGATTTAAACATCTAATGTCCCAAATTAGATATCCAATATCTAATATTCATAATGACATAATAAGCTTGAAACATTCCGTCGTCAATCCTATTATGCGACTCGGTAGGTCCGTCTCAGTCAGCAATGGGAGGAACCAAAGAGTAGTAGCACCACCTAGCCATCCTGGCGGCCTACACTGTACCCCAACTGAGAACGAATGATGGGATCATTCAAGAACCATTCTGTCGTGAATACCAGTAAATGTATAAACACTTCTTCCAAATGTCCCGATCAAGTTATAGGGTCACGGTCAGTCAAACCCCATCTGTACCTAACGCTATGCATGCATTAATGCAAATCGAGATCATCGAGCTCTCGTGTATCCAATACAACTAGCTCCAATGCTTTGGCCAAAGACTTATGATCTCATCTGCCAATAACCGCATAGGACATATAACCCACTCACTAACGGGAGAAAGAATTCTATCTTGGTATTCAGTAGGACCTGCTACTTGCCCGTCAAGATGCACGTCGAGGTTGACCCCCACCTTTCGGTTTACAGGGTCGAACTACTCTAATGAAAATCTTGACGTCACAAGCACATCCCTACTAAATCCTCAAGTCAAAGGTTCACGAATACCTATCACAACCTTTTGATTCCGTCATTGACTGTCCCAGAGTGAAATCCGTGTGACGAATCGAGGGTGAGTCGGTTCGAGTATACTAATCCAATTAACATACCTATAACGTATGCTCCCACTAAACATTAGTGTCCGACAGGCACTCTACATATCAAAGAACACGTCATACAAGTCTTCACATAAACTTAAAGCCCAATCAAGTTTTATTGACTTGCGAACTATTAAGTATTTGAGCTATAAATCTTTCCAGTGCCTACCCCCTTATCCAATAAGGAGTGGAACGTTTTGCTCTCAAATACACGGACTAGTTTCTAAATGTATATTTACGAGTTAAGAATGCCAGTAACTACCAGTAAATAAAGAAATATTCATTGCCTTATATAAATGTTTTACATAATTACAAGTACAATGCCCTCACTCAACATCCTCCGAGTGGCATTCGAGGGCATACTCCTAACAATAACTCGGATAAAATAGTATTAAACAATAGTAGTGGAAATTCCAGATATTACAATTTCCACCACCACCTGACTATATTCTTGCAACCAGCTCTGGTTATCCACACATCTATCAATCAATGAGTATATTCTATTCTCCCCACTTTGATTATTACACCAAGTGTAAGCATTACCAATCATTCTTACTTGAGAGAGCTCATTTTTTTTGCAGACAGTCAGTAAAATCTTGAATTTCTGTATCAGGGATTGGATTTCCATGGATCCTATCTTATTTATTCAAAACACTATTAAAATCTCCCCCAATAAGGAGGGATCCTGAAGCCTTACTCACCACATGATCAATGAACCTCCACAATCCTTTCCTCAATTCCATAGTGTTAAAAGCATAAACTGCAACTACTTCTTGTTCTTTCCCTGTCTCAAGGTCCAGTATCTTACACCAAATTCCTTGTGCATTATCCTCCACAACTATAACTGCTGCTTTCTTAGGATTCCATCCTATCCAGATTCTACCATTCTCAGCCTGACTGTAGTTATTTACAAATTCCTAGTATTTATTAAGCTTTCCAGAAATGACTTGAAATTTGCGCTGCTTTACTCTAGTTTCTAATAATGCTACTACATCATACTTATTTCTTTGCAAAAGGAGTCGAATCTCCTTTTGTTTGAAGGTTTTGTTACAACCCCTCACATTCCATAGCAGGAGCTTTATTTCCCCAAGGAGGGGAAATGGTCCCCGCCCAATTTAAATTCTGCTTGTGGCCTCTCTGTATCATTCAATATCTCATATCCATTCTTAACTCGAACTGGAGTAGTAGTAGAGCTGATTATGGTATTAGAAGTTGTCTTTTTAGGCCTGTTCCATGCATCAGTTTCTATTATCTTCTCCTTGTTTTTACTGATATCAGTTGGCCTTTGTTCCTCCTCTTTGTTATTTCTATGCTCCTCATGGGCATTAGCACCTTTCACTCTCCACTGCTGTTTTATAGGGGGGTTCCAGTTAGTTTTCTTTTTTCTTCACAATCATGCCCTGCCATCTTACATTTCTTGCAATATGGGGGTATCCACTCATAAATAACTTTCTGCTCTATTAGCTGCCCCTTCTCCCCTTCTATCATCACATGGTGTTGGATTGGTTTTGTGACATCCACCTCTACCAGTAATCGAGCAAAGGATATTCTCTGTTGCTCTGTTGTGCATTCATCAGCACATAGTAGTCTGCCCAATAGACTCCCGATCATACTCAAAGAATTTCCTCCCCAACAATTCAGCGGTAGATTTGGGAGTTGAATCCATAGCGGAACCTCATTCAATATTTCCTTTTCAAAACACAAATTAGCAATCCACTCCTTCACCACCACTGGTCTGTTAGCAATAATGTGAGGTCCTACATATAGTATATTGTTGCGTTCCTCCATAGTAGTAAATCTTACCACAAAATAGCCCTCACTATGGTAAAATATCTCAGGTTTAGCACAACCACATTGCTTGACAAAGTATGTGTTTAAATAAGAAATGGTAGGGGTATTCCCAATCACATAAAGTATCACCGTAGTTCGCCATTTCTTCGTCTCAGTTTCCAGATCTATGATATTCAAACTCGCCACAAGCATACCATTCTTGAGAGTTTGAGCCACATAGTTAAGTTTCATACCTTTGTTAAGAAATGATGGTCGCGATTCACCCTTCATCGTCTGATTGTTTACTGGCGATTTGGGCATTTTCTCCTTCTCCGCTGGGGTTTTGCTGAGATCCAATTTCCGATGTACTTCTGGTCGAAAGGACGACTCAATTTTCTCTCTCCCCTTCATCTCTGCTCCTTTTATTTTGGATTGCGTAGATGTTGTTGCAGATGATTTCGAATTACTCTTGTTGATCTGACCCGTTAATCCACTCGGTGTGTTCAATTGTTGTTTCCTTCCTGACTTTCTTTTCCTCGGATGATCTCTTGGTCGGCCGGTTTGTGCCATTCACCGTCGATAGCGCATGTTAACCCAGTGCAATTAACCTGCGCCGCTAAATTAATCATTTTCTCTCTTAATGAATATTGGATATTGGATGTCAAAATTAATTTAATTTATTAGATAAATTAAATCGATTAGATGAACTAAATAAATTACTGGGTAATTAATTTAATGCAAATATAATTATTTCTTTTAGAAATTAATTATATTGTATTTGATATAATTAATTAATTAGATTAATTAATTGGAGTAATTAATTAGATTAAGTAATTGGATTAATCAATACACTGTGACGAATCAAGGTTTATCTAACAGACTAGATACACGAGGGTTCTGAATACGGACTAAGTGGAAGTTTCCACATAGTCAACCTACATGGTCGTCCCCTTTTTTCTATTCAAAGTCCTTGGAAGACTCATTTTTTGCCCATGCTTGTAGCATGTGATGGCATAGAAAAATAAAGTGTTGATTGTGACTTCAAGTGTGGAGATTACTTCACATCACATTGGGGAAACCTACACGAGAGAACTCACGATAGTAAACAAAAGAGAGAGAGAGAGAGACAAAGTTTCAAATTTAGATTTCATTTTGTTAAGTCTTACTGTATCTTCTATAGCCATGTTCTTGGAGAACTGAAAGAGTAGATTTTTATTACAAGTATTTTTCCGACACGTGAATTGTATAGACATTCGACATTTCTATGATGGAATTCCAAAAGCTTCACTGATTGGGTTCATTTTGTCATCATCAGATTAAAGATGTCGGGTCTACGAGGGCATGATTTTGATTATTTTATTTATATATTTATACGATCCTTGATCGATCCTCTTTAGGAGTTCGGATCAACATGGTTTGTGCGATTTTTATTTTCGCTCATATTCGATTTAAGGCCTGAACTCCAACAAACTAGTAAAAATAGATTACAAAAAATTATAGAGAAAATGGCTGCTCTATGTATGTCATATTTGTGCATGAAATAATCTGAATCTGATCGTGTTGCCTTCATATTATAGTAGCTTTATCCATTAGGTTTTGGTAGCCACTTGAATAACTTAAATCGAACATCGAATAAGAGAGTTATGACCAAGAAATGAAATTGCTGCGTCTCCGTACACGCGGGAATTTGTATTGATATCCATATATTTCAGTCACATCTTGACTTGACTTAACATACATATTTTGACCTTAATATTAGACTTTATTATAACCTAAAATTATATAAATGATACAACATCTCGATTTATTATAAGTTTATAACACAGTTGTTAAAAATCTGAAAGGCGAATTATTGTTCGACGATTTCAATAATACAAATAACTTTTACGTCGTCGATATTATGGTTATTATTTGTGAACTTATTAGTGACAAGTGTTGATAACATATTTTAAACTTTTTTGCTCACAACTTCGTTATCGGTCCCACAAGGACATACAATTCTTTATTCGACTCTCTGACCAAATCTTCATTGACATCACATATATATATATATATATATATATATAATTTTTATGTTTAGTAAGTTTAACTATATAAGTTTAATTTCGCAACTAAAAATTATTCGGTTTGGTTAAGTCCGATTTTGAGTTATTTGATTCGGTAACTTAGTTAACCCCAACTTCATTCTGCTTTGATTTACCCATTTTGGTTTTGAAGCTTTATTCGGTAGAAATTTTTCTGGATCAGAGCAGATCGGTTCGGTCCATTCTTTTGATTTTTGGTTTCTTTTGACACCGCTAGCAAAATATCGAGATTGATAATGGAATAAAGTTTTTTGAACTGAGGTAAAAACTATGGACTAGTTGTGACACCTTATTTTAATTTTCTTTAAAATAATACGGAAAAGTAAACAAAACAATATATTTGAGATATACGCCAACTTGAGAACTTTCTTGAGAGGGCAAAAAGGAAGAACTTCAATAAATAGTTTACGACTTACAATGAATCTAAAGAAATTAAGAATGACAATAGGGCGGGTTCGGGGCGTGTTCGGGGCGTTCCTCGTCCTCGAACCCGAAATATGAAATCTGCCCCGTTCCCGCCTCGTTCCCGCCACGTTCCCCGTCGGGGATCTTATTGGGGCTACAACTTACCCCGAACCCCGTTCGTTCCCCGTTTTTGCCCCGAAACCCGAACTTACTAGGTATCAATTATCAAAATCTAAACTCAATATGTAGCTAAAAATAAAGACGCGTGCTGAAAATAACTATATATATAATTTTATATATATAAAAAATATATATAATATAATATCGGGATGGGGCGGGGCACGATCACCCCAGCCACTACCCCGAACCCCGAAAAAATCCCCGTTAATGCCCGATCCCCGCTCTGTAATTCGATAATACCTGCTCGCCCCGACCCGTTAAGATCGGGTTTCGAATTTCCCCATCGGATTTGGGTTTTCTTGCAATCTCTAAAAGAAATACCGAGTCACATGAGTTTATCACTAAATAAACTAAAATTGAATAAATTCTGAACCCTCGGTCCCATCTCCTGTCACATCAGCTACATTACATGCGGTAAAATAGTAATTATGTTAAAGTAATAATACCCAATGTGTGCCTAAGTCTGTTAGTTTACGGGCTTTCCAAGTTAGGGTAGGATTAGGCCTGCTTGTATGTATTTCTCCCTATTTAAAGGGATATCATCAATGGAATAATACACACTCTTTGCCCTACTTTTCTGTTCAGTTATTTTTCCTTCAACACATTATCAGCACGTACTCTACCAATAGAGCAAGAGAAATTCGTCTAAAAATACTGAAAATTCCAAACAAAAAAAAAAGAAATCGGATTTTTTTCCTGCAACCCCTAGCAATCGCCGTCTTCGGCTCATCTTCTGCAGTCGGCCGCCAGACGCCTCTACCTTTGGCCAAAACACCACTGGCCGCTCTTTCCTTCACCCTCGGCCAAAACCCTAGCCGCCGGCCCTCCGATTTCCGACAGAATTCCAGCTGCGTTCTAGCCGCACCAGATCTGTCACCTTCTACATACCAGACACCGCCGTTGCTCCGATCCCGACCACCGTGGTCAATCCAACACAGACCCCCGCTTGATATTTTCGCTCGTGATCCAGTCGTGCTACCACCGAACTCCTTATGCAACTTCGGACGTCCTTCTAGTCCGATCCCAACCAGAACCCATCCAGCCCGCCTTTTTCCAACCCGACCCGTTGTGTAGTTCACCTTTTGCTGTCTAGCCCGCGCCCAGCCTGCTATTTCAGGACCGGTTCTGTTGCCCGATCCAGATCGATGTCGTCCCGCACCGATTAGTCGTCTAAGCGATCAGCGACTTCAAAATACGGATTTTTTTATCTTCCTAACCCTGAAGTAAGGTGCACAATACGAACTCTATTGTCTGCAATATGCGATTTTACATGTTTTAATTACATTTGGTTGCATATTATATTCCTAAATTTATTTATGCTTAATTAAACCAACTAAAAGCATGATGTATTAATAACTTTAATTAAATTAAAGCGAATTGCTTTAAACAGCTCAGATTAAAATTAATTCACACGAACTAAACATAGATTGCGTCATAAGACACCTCTTTTACTGCATATATCCGTGTATAGATATATTCATAGGGTTATGTGATTACATCTATAATTATACATATATTTGCATACATATATAGATATGGCATGCAAATTAGGCTTCATCACTAATAGATTTTTAGAGGACTTATTTCTACTACCTACATTAACTCGAACCATGATAAAGTAATTTCATTGGTAATCCTCAAAAGCATTGAAAGTAATTTATTGACCATATCTTGGTTCTGAAAAATAATAACTCTCCACATTATTGAAAATTTTATCATGGAAATTACTCATGATATACTGTGAAAACTCATTTTCCTTATTTCTTGTCTTAAGATGGCAGATCCAACTCATCCTGAATTTGACATATTGGACTCAGAAGGACTTGAGTACCATAGATGGGTTTCTAACATAGAGACCACTTTTGTCGCTAAGGACTATAGTGCTACTATCTTTGAAAAAGCAGGCGAAGTACCGTCTGACAAAACCAAAGCTAGTGCATTAATGTTCCTTAGACGACATATCGACCCTAGCCTAAGATGGGAATATCTGCAGTTGAAATCCCCGAAAGAACTGTGGGATGCCCTTAAGGGCCATTTTAGGAACATACACAATACCTTGCTACCAGAGTTGACCGTGCAGTGGAATGAAATCCGCTTGCTTGATTATAAACGGATCAACGATTTCAACAATGATATGCTCCATCTTAAGGCACGCCTTAATTTATGTAGAAAGGACATCACAGAAGATGATATGATTCAGAAAACCCTTTCCACTTTTCCTACTTCTGCTCTTATACTAGCGAACATGTATAGGTTGGAGTATGCCAACAAACGTATCATTACCTTCAATAAGCTTATCAACCTACTGCAAGTGGCTGATAGGCATAATGAAGTGTTAGTGAGCAACAATGCCAGGCCCGTTGGGACAAAGAAAATTCCCGAGGCCAATTATGTGAAAGGTGGAAAGAACCCCAATGTACAAGGGACTGGTCATGGCAACCACAAACCACAACGTGGAAAAGGGCATAGTGGTCGAGGACGTGGTCGAGGACGTGAGGGTTCTTCCAATGCAATGAGAAAACTTGGTGCTCCTCTCTCTAGTAGCCAAGAATATTATAAAGCACCTACCCCTCTTATCGCTCCCAAAATCAGAGTTGGCGATGAACCATGCTATCGATGTGGAGATGTTGTACATTGGTACAAGAACTGCCATGAAAGCAAGCAATTCGTAGCACATTACAAGAAATATAGAGTCCAAAGAACGGGAGGCTCACTATATGGAGAAAGATGCTCTCGACGAGTCCTCCGACGTCAATTTCACAGTCACCGATAATCGCATTGAGCCATGCGTGCCACAGCCATTAGAGGCACCTCTTTATGACTGAACGTCATTAATGTTTACTTTCTCGTTTACATTTGGCATTGTTACCTCAGAACGATTTTATCGATGCTTTATTTTCAGTAATGATGTGTTGCAACTTTTTTTCTAGAACAAGATATTATTATTGCTTACGTTATATTCTTAGCTTTATTTCAAATAAATGAATATTGCTTGCGTGTTTATGGTTCGAAATTTCACTCTTTTCTAAGGAATCGAGTAGAACTTGAATGTTCGTAGAATAAGGCTTCTATTCATCAAATAAGTCGCCTGCCAAACCTTGATAACTACGATGATTGGGTCCTCCCAACTCATCAAAAGGCGAGGTAATGCTCAATTTTGGATGCCTAAATGGCACTCAATTACAAGTTACCGATACTCTGTATGCACCTAGAGCCCTTCGAACCTTACTTGGATCCAATAATATACGTAGCAATGGTTTCCAGATTGAAACCCACTATGAGAATGGAATAGAGTTTCTTTTATTAATTCTAATGAATGTGGACGTAAATGCATTTTAGAATAACTGATGAGTCGATCTAGTGGATGTACCTCACTAGCATTAGGTTTTTAAAATCCTATGTTGTCACCAACAATGTACTGTTGGACATAGACTCATATAGGCTTTGGCACAATAGACTAGTTCATCCTGGTCAAAGTATAATGATCCATATACTAAAGAACTTGTACGAACATCATTACTTTTCGATTGAAAATGTGGCAACAACTCAACATAAAGAACAATGTTGATATTAATCGTATTATATCATTCAAAGAACCGGATGCATATCAAATGTGCACCACTCATTTTTGCAAAGCATACTCATTAATCAATGTGGGAGTGAGACCTTCCTACGCTAAAGAAACAAAAACAAGCATTCCATTCTTACGCTGAATATAAGGAGATATTTGTGGATCTATCCACCTAATATATGGACCATTTATGTAATTATGGTTTTGATAGATTCTTCGACATGTTGGTCACATGTCGCTCTCCTGTCCACTCAAACTGCTGCAGAACTTCCAAAATAATTTATAAGGACTCACCTCCCTTATCACATCTAAAGGACTCGGTGATGTTGGAGAGTTCACATCAAAAAGTACTTGATGTTTATTGCATGATAGAGATTAATGAATAGTATCTCGTCCCATGTGCATATGCAAACTGTCTCACATAAACCACTGTCAAAAGAATATGTATGGTGATTATATCATTGGTTATGCGCACCAATTAGCATATTTTCGCCTGGAATTATGCAATATTGCATGCAACTTTACTTAAATCGTTCATTCTTAGACCCTATGCTAACCAATTAGTTTATGCGTACCAGTTGGTAACTGTATAGCCTGATTTTTGTATTTTAGACCCAGACGGACTTGAGTACCAATTGCCCATATTTGGTTATGCATTATATGTGCCTTCTACGCCCCACAGCGCATTGTTCTTTAGAAACGATTAAGTATTCACGTTGGATAAGAATCTCCAGACATTTATCCGCTATTTAGAACCTTCACAGTGATCTCTTTAGCGCATGATTTGCAGATTGCCACTTTAATGAGACAACCTTCCCATAGTTAGGGGAAGGAGAGAAAATGTAATTTCTCGGGGAACGACAGGAATTGTCATTGTGTCTCCACTCTGTCTCATTATGATCCCCGAACTTCACAATGTTACCGTGAAGCACAAAGAATGCTTGATCTTTAGGATGTAACAGATTCGATGCCTGATCCATTTACTGATATCGTTCAAGTGACAAGATCTCATATTACAGCTAAAAATATGTCTGTAAGGTTAGAAGTCTCCTCCAAGGGGCACATCACCAATGAACCGGGTGATGCAACCGCACTTGGTGGAGGTAGGGTTGAGGCCGTGGCTCCGTGCGAAGGAAGGGGTGGAAGCTACATGGTTCGACTAAATACTCACCCAAGAAAGAGGTAGAGTATGGCACAAATTCACATATTAACCATCAATGAACTCGTTTCATGAGATCATGCTTGATTTTATTATGTCCATGAGTCATGACGAGGGGGACGCCCTGAAGATATGATTCAGAAAATCAAAAATCTCGATGAAATTATGAGGGTGTGGCCTGATCAACCACCCACTTTGATGACATGTCATGGATCATAAAGTACGATGATGTCGAACCTCACTCAGTTGGATGAAATAAACATAGAACTGATTGGCCTATAAGAGAAATATTCCAGGTAGAACTAGATTCTCTGACAAAGAGACAAGTATTTGGTGTAGGTAGTGCTAACCTAACCAAGTGTAAAGCCTGAAGGACATAACCGAACCTTTATCGTAAATCATAGTGAGAATAGTAGAGTCCTAATGTACAAGGTTCATGAAGTAATGATTCTCACAATGCCCTGGAATTAATTACGTGGAAATGTACTCCCACGTATACCTATCCGCTATTTGATTAGAGTAGTTCTTTTCGAGGGACTGGAAATGCAGCTAAATGGATGTGGTTGCTACGTATCTCCATGGGGATCTAGATACGAAGATATATATAAATATTAAAGTACCCGACGGCATTTCATTACCCAAATCAAGTGACTCTAGATCATGGAGTGCGTTTGCAATTAGATTGAAACGCTCAACTTTACGGCTTTGAAGTGATCCTTAAGGATGTGGTATAACCGTCTAAGTGAATACTTGATTATAAAGGGATATAAGAACGATGAACTCTTTTCCTATGTCTTCGCAAATAAGTTCCGTATTCACGATCATCGCAATGTATGCCGATGACATGAACATAATCGATCTTGATGAACTAAGAGAAACCACTGGATACTGGAAATCTGAGTTTGAGATGACAGATCTTGGGAAAACTCGGTTTTGTCGAGGCATTGACATAGACATCGAATTTTTGGAATTTACTCCACTGGTCTACCTATTGTAATATCCGGATTTATTACGGTGTATTTCATCTGTATTCAAACCCTGTATTATTCGGATTTGTGGTTTTGATTATTGGAATATGATATTTCTTGCATTGATATCTTTATACATAAGTATAACAACATGCAAAATTTCTCATGCAAACTCGTGATAGCGCACGCTAAGAATGTAGCTTAACGCGCGCTATCGGGCTACTACTAGCGCATGCTATGTATGTAGGAGTTGCGTGCGCTAAGAACTCAATTATTGAACTGGACGGCTAGCACATGCGCCAGCCGGGACATGGGTCCAGATAAGATTCCCGCGGACGAACCTGGATAGATTTGGAGTCAACGCTTATTAGCGTGCGCTAAGTATTGTATGCTAGCGTGCAGTAATTAGCTAAAGTGCAGAATATTATAAATGAGACAACAACCCGTTTTGGCTTACATTTTATTCGTCCATTCTTCATTCTTGAGAGGCCAGAGAGCTATAATAATCCTTCTACACACTTAGAACACATCTTATTGGTCCTTGTATATTGGTTATCACTTGTGAGTGATCATTGAAGTGGAGTAGCACCTTGGAGTGGCATACAACCAACCGGAGTCGGATTCTACCTTACGGTTCAGTGATTTTCGTCTAACTAAGGTATGTTCAACCTATCTCCAGACTTAGAGTTGGATTCTAAAGAATTGGATGATCATGTTAACGAGATATTGATTTTCATTAGTGAATTATCCAAAGTACATCATGTTTGGAATATTGAGATGAATAAGCCTTAAGTACCTTGATTATGAACATCATGATTCTAATCTTATTACATTGAACAAGTAGAGGAAGCTTCTATCATTGGTAATCCGAATCTAGTAGATGACTTCATAACAATCATGGACTTGACTTTAACATCATTATTGTTAGATGAATCTAAGGGATTGATCATGGAAGGATTTATCTAGTATAGATGGAATGTTAAACAACTACAGTATGATAATTTTGATTGATATAAAGGTGTTGATATCAACCGTTAAGCCTTTCGAATTGTCGTATGAAGATTTGTAGTCGAAATGGAATATGGTTTTATAATAGTATACATATTCTTGAATCTGAAGTTGTAGTTATCCGTAAGATCATTCATAATCGTATGAACATGATATTCATGGAGGTAACATGAATTATCACGGAAGATTTCATTGTTTTGATCATGATGAGAACAGTCTTCTGCCCAGTAGTGAACTGCCATGCACAGTTAGCGCACGCTAAGTTATGTAAATTAACGTGCGCTATCGAGCATCGGTTAACGTACGCTACGTTTGGTACGTAACGTACGCTAGGCCATCAGACGAGTCAGTCAGCTGATCAGTGAAGTACTGACCATGCATAGTTAGCGTACGCTATGCTTTGTTGTTTGCGTGCGCTATCGAGCAGACTTAACGCACGCTACACAGAGTACTTAGCGTGCGCTAAGAAGTTCAGGCAGATTACATATTATGAGCTTTTGGCCGTAAATCGAATTGTTAGACATTCGTACGACGTGAGATAAATCCCATATTATTTCTTTTGTTAAGGTTTGAGCTTGTTACGTGATTGATTGAGGGGGGACGACCTTCAAGTGTTCGTTTTCGTGGAAATATTGTTCTTGTCTTCATCGAGGCAAGTACCTTATTTTTTTTATGTATTGATGTTATACATATTGTCATGCATGTATGTCGTTGTTGTATGTCCACCTCGTGTTGGTCCGACGGGATCATCGGGGGATCTATGCTAGTGTGCGCTGGATCATCGGACGGGTTTTTCCACCACGGGTTGGTCTGACGGGATAATCGTGGGTCCTAGGCAGTGAACGCTGGATCGACAGAATTACCATATGTATGTTGTGATATCATGTTGTGATTATCAGTTGTGTATATTATGTATGAGTTTCTCGCAGGAGAAGACTCGTTTGACATTTTATCATCTACGTTATTATTATTCTGCGTGTGACGTTGAATAATATGTTGTGGTACTTGTACTAGCATCGTTGTGCTATCCCCTTCGGGGGTGAACGTTTTATTTATGTTTAGGATCCAGGAGAGCGGGGAAACAACCACTGGAGCTGCATGACGATGAGGGTGCAGAGTGATGTTTCGGCCGGGTTCATTTATGTGTTGTTTATTGGTTATTTCAATAAGTACTCGAGTACGAAGTCATTTATGAGGAATTTGAATTTGGTGATGTATTATTAAGTTTCTGTTGAACAATTGTATTTTCAGTACTTGGTCAGAACTGTTGTATCTTAATTCCGTTATTTCCATTCGTTAGTACCTTTTAATGTCTGTTCAATTCTTCAGCCTTGTAAATCCTTATGTAAAGGATTTACGGCGCTGTAATAGTTCTGAATATATCGGAGGGTGTTACAGAATATGGTATCGGAGCTAAGATTACGGATATCTTGGCCATTGGGTTAAAATAGGGGTCATTTACGTCTTTTGAAGTAACCGGCCGTGAATGACATCACTGCACTGCCTACGTCTTCATGCGAATGGTGGTTGTAAGTTCATAAACTCTATATCGTTCTTTACATGTTGTGTCTCTTTATACTCGAATATTAGAACGATGTTGTTTCCTGTATATTGAGTATTTATGCTTACAGTATGTTGAGAGGCGGACGTGGACGTAGTCGCGGTCGTGGACGCGGACGCAGAAATGCTGAAAGGGAAGCGTCGCCTTCTAATCAGGCCAGTCATAGCTCAGGCAAGCCGCAACAATCTATTAATAACGAACCAAAACATGCTGTACCAGAGATCCTTCGTCAAGTGGTGAACCAGATGTCTCAGTTCGCCCAAGTCGTGGACTGAATGCAAGTGGCGGTGGGACTACAACAGGGAGAAGGACAGCAAGGGATCCCGGACATGGGAAATCGAGGTGACCGGTGGCTGCAAGAGGTGGCGAAGATGCAACCACCCAAATTCGATGGTATTTCTGAGACTCCCACCTGGGACCATTGGTTGAAGGAACTAGAGAAAATCTTTGCCGGAATTAACTGCCCAGACGACAGGAGAGCCTCTATCGCTCAATATTTTCTGATAGGGGAAACGTCCGAATGGTGGGAAGCCATCCGGCCTGTAGATCATGATGCTGATTGGACAGAGTTTAAATTGATGATGGAAGCTCAGTACTGCCCTCGTCCTGTGAGGGAATCCAAGGTTTGGGAGTTTTTCTCCACTCAGCCTTCAGATGTTCCGGTATCGCAGGCAATTAAGACGTTTAACCAACAGCTGGCATTTGTTCGACATCTGGTCAGAACAGATGCAGAGATGATGATCCATTTTGATATGAGGATGAAACCAGAAATCCAGAGGTACATGTCCGGTTTTGAATGTACCACACTCCGTCAATACCAGGATAAGGCGTTGGCGTATGAGATCAAGGAAGCAGCTATGGAGAAATTTTCGGAATCTATGAAACAGAAAGTCTCTGGTACTTTTACAGAGCACAAGAACAGTGGGGCCCGTAAGGCCCAGTCATCCTTTCACTCTTTCAAGAAACCTCCGCACCCAGTTAGGAGCGGAAAGAACTTCGGAGCGACATCAACTATTACTGATGTTAACAGGAAATGCTTTAACTGCGCCCAGATAGGGCACTATCGACGGAATTGCCCCCTCCCTGCCGTGACTTGTTTTGATTGTGGTCGAGAGGGACATCGTGCGGTGTTCTGTGAAGAGGCTGCAAAGTCTTTTAGAGCCCGTACACCCTAGCCAGTCCAGAAGGAAGCCAGTATCCAACAGACGCAACAAAGTGTTCAGATGCCTCAGAATTTTGGCCGCGGACGAGGCAGAGGACAATGGGATCGAAAGGGGACATCGAGTGCCGGATCTGTTCCCCCACGTTTGTACGAGATGAGGAGGACAGACGATCAGGATGTCTTCTTGTCGCATCGTGCATCGTCCCGATCCTTTCCCACCGATTAGCGTTTTATTCGATACAGGAGCTACGCATTCTTTTATATCTTTGTCTTGTGTAAATCGTTTGAATATTTCCGATTTTCATACTTGTGAACCTTATGTTGTTGGTTTACCGAGTGGAGAGAGGATTGTCGAAAATTTAGAAACTAGAAATTTCCCTATATCATTTGGAGGCAGAGAGTGGCTCTCAAATTTGATTGTAATAGAAATGCAAGGAGACGACCTGATACTCGGAGACGATTGGCTTAATCGATACAGAGAAATTGTAAACTACCGAAGGAGGAATATCTCGCTGATCGCTGACGATGGTTCCGAAATATTGTTCGAGGGGTGGAAACCGGGAAGCTCAGGAAAATTGATCAAGGTGATGAAAGCTGTCAAATTGTTGAAACTGGTCAGATGGGCATCGGGTGCTATGCAATGAAGAAAGAAGACGAAATTGTGGAACTTTCATCCATTCCTGTTGTGAACGAATTTCCAGATGTATTTCCTGACGAGTTACCTGGACTACCTCCATGAAGGGATGTAGAATTTACCATTGAGCTGGAACTCGGAGCTACACCAATTTCTAAGGCACCGTATCGTATGGCACCTACTGAGAGGTACGAACTGAAAAAGCAGCTGGAGGAGTTACTGGACAAGGGCTATATTCAGCCAAGCGTTTCGCCCTGGGGAGCGCCAGTTCTTTTTGTCCGAAAGAAGGATGGATCGCTTCGACTGTGTATTGACTATCGAGAGCTGAACAAGATGACGATTAAGAATAAATATCCGTTGCCACGGATTGATGATTTATTTGACCAGTTGCAAGGAGCAACAGTATTTTCTAAAATCGATCTTAGATCAGGATACCATCAGCTGAGGATTAAGGAATCAGATGTTCCAAAGTCAACATTCAGAACTCGCTACGGACACTATGAGTTTGTAGTGATGCCGTTTGGTCTCACCAATGCACCTGCTGTATTCATGCAGTTGATGAACCGAGTGTTCATCGAATATTTGGATAAATTTGTGGTCGTGTTCATTGATGACATTCTAGTGTATTCTAAGAGCCCGGAAGAGCATGCTCAGCATTTTCGGATTGTATTGGAGCTTTTGAGAAGCGAGCAATTGTACGCCAAACTCTCTAAGTGTGAATTTTGGCTGAAGGAAGTAATGTTCCTCGGCCATGTGGTATCAGCTAAAGGAGTCCGAGTAGACCCTCAGAAAATCGAAGCAATTATGGATTGGAAACCTCCAAGGAACGTGAAAGAAGTCTGAAGCTTCTTAGGACTTGCTGGGTATTATCGTCGATTTGTGGAAGGGTTTTCTAAAATTTCCCGCCCACTTACTCGACTCCTGCAGAAAACTCAAAAGTTTGAGTGGAACGAGTCGTGTCAGACTAGTTTTGATGAGTTAAAGAAGAGATTGACGACGGCACCGATTCTATCACTTCCATAGGGAACTGGAAGATTTATAGTTTACAGTGATGCTTGGAACCAAGGACTCGGTGCGTATTGATGCAGAATGATAAAGTGATCGCTTATGCGTCGCGACAGCTGAAACCTTATGAAGTGAATTACCCAACACATGATTTGGAGCTAGCAGCAGTAGTTTTTTCATTGAAGATCTGGAGCCATTATCTGTACGGGACTCACTGTCAGATCTTTACGGATCACAAGAGTCTCAAATACATCTTCAGTCAGAAAGAATTGAACATGAGGCAAAGAAGATGGTTAGAACTGATTAAAGACTATGACTTGGAGATTTTGTATCATCCAGGCAAAGCGAATGTAGTGGCCGATGCACTCAGCCGCAAGCCTGTTTCTATTCAGATGCTGGAGACGCTGACCTCCCAACTTAGCCTTCAATGAGAGATGATTCGAGAAGGAATTGAAGTGTGGTTACAAAGAGTCCAAGGACAACTGTGCGTGATGGAGATAACTTCATCATTAACCGAAGAAATCAAATCTAGACAGGCAGATGATCCTCTGATGATTCGGTTATGTGATGAAGTGATCAAAGGAAAGGCCCCCGGATTCATAATTCATGATGATGGAGTTTTGAGATTTCATAACCGACTCTGCGTTCCCGATGTTGATGTTCTGAAACAGACGATTATGAAGGAAGCTCACAGTTCGCCCTATTCTATCCACCCGGGCTCCAGTAAAATGTATAAGGACTTGAAGCAGAATTTCTGGTGGGGCAACATGAAGAAAGATGTAGCGGACTATGTTTCGAAATGCTTGACTTGTCAGCAGGTTAAGATCGAGCATCAATGGCCTGCCGTAATTTTGAAGCCGCTCCCAATTCCTGAATGGAAGTGGGAGGACATATTGATGGACTTTATCACTAATATGCTGAGAACCAGGACACGAATAAACATGATTTGGGTGATAGTTGATCGTTTAACCAAATCAGCTCATTTTCTAGGCATTAAGGATACGTGGGGACCAGAGAGGTTGGCACGAGTATTTATTTCGGAGATAATTCGATTGCATGGTACGCCGAAGACCATTATTTCTGATCGAGACAGCCGTTTTGTGTCTCACTTTTGGAAAGCAGTTCATAAGGCCTTGGGGACTGAATTGAACTTCAGCACAGCTTATCACCCGCAGACTGACGGACAATCCGAGAGGACTATTCAAACGGTGGAAGACATGCTAAGGGCCTGTGCCTTAGATTGGTCAAACGATTGGGAAATTCATCTACCGTTGATTGAATTTACCTACAACAATAGTTGGTATGCTTCCATTAAGATGGCACCATTCGAGGCATTATATGGGAGGAGATGCAGATCTCCCATATGCTGGGACGATTCATCAGACTTGATCGGAACAGAACCAGAGTTCATCGTGCAGACTCGAGAGAAGATAGCCCTGATTCGTGAAAGGCTGTTGACCGCCCAGAGTCGCCAGAAATCTTACGCAGATGTACGTCGTCGCCCATTGGAGTTTAGTACTGGAGACCACGTACTTTTGAAAGTTTCTCCTACTCGAGGAATTTTTCGTTTTAGAAGGAAAAGAAAGCTGAGTCCGAGATATATCGGACCATTTGAGATCCTTGAGAGAGTTGGAGAGTTGGCATACAGATTAGCATTGCCGCCGTCATTGTGCCATGTTCATAACGTGTTCCACATATCCCAATTACGGAGGTATATACCAGATCCCAGTCATATCATTGATTTCGGCGAGATCGAAGTCGCGCAGGATGGGACGTTTGAAGAAAGACCGGTCAAGATACTCGAGAGTCGAGTTAAGCAGCTGAGGAACAAACCAATCGTTTTGGTCAAAGTTCAATGGTCACGTCACGGAATGGAAAAAGCCACATGGGAAACGGAAGCTGATATGAAGTCCAGATATCCCGAGTTATTTTCGTCTTGAGTTTCGGGACGAAACTCCTTTTTAGTAGGAGAGTATGTAATATCCAGATTTATTACGGTGTATTTCATCTGTATTCAAACCCTATATTATTCGGATTTGTGGTTTTGATTATTGGAGTATGATATTTCTTGCATTGATATCTTTGTACATAAGTATAACAACATGCAAAATTTCTCATGCAAACTCGTGATAGCGCACGCTAAGAATGTAGCTTAACGCGCGCTATCGGGCTACTACTAGCGCACGCTATGTATGTAGGAGTTACGTGCGCTAAGAACTCAATTATTGAACTGGACGGCTAGCACATGCGCCAGCCGGGACATGGGTCCGGATAAGATTCCCGCGGACGAACCTGGACAGATTTGGAGTCAACGCTTATTAGCGTGCGCTAAGTATTGTATGCTAGCGTGCGCTAATTAGCTAAAGTGCAGAATATTATAAATGAGACAACAACCCGTTTTGGCTTACATTTCATTCGTCCATTCTTCATTCTTGAGAGTCCAGAGAGCTATAATAATCCTTCTACACACTTAGAACACATCTTATTGGTCCTTGTATATTGGTTATCACTTGTGAGTGATCATTGAAGTGGAGTAGCACCTTGGAGTGGCATACAACCAACCGGAGTCGGATTCTACCTTACGGTTCAGTGATTTTCGTCATACTAAGGTATGTTCAACCTATCTCCAGACTTAGAGTTGGATTCTAAAGAATTGGATGATCATGTTAACGAGATATTGATTTTCATTAGTGAATTATCCAAAGTACATCATGTTTGGAATATTGAGATGAATATGCCTTAAGTACCTTGATTATGAACATCATGATTCTAATATTATTACATTGAACAAGTAGAGGAAGCTTCTATCATTGGTAATCCGAATCTAGTAGATGACTTCATAACAATCATGGACTTGACTTTAACATCATTATTGTTAGATGAATCTAAGGGATTGATCATGGAAGGATTTATCTAGTATAGATGGAATGTTAAACAACTACAATATGATAATTTTGATTGATATAAAGGTGTTGATATCAACCGTTAAGCCTTTAGAATTGTCGTATGAAGATTTGTAGTCGAAATGGAATATAGTTTTATAATAGTATACATATTCTTGAATCCGAAATTGTAGTTATCCGTAAGATCATTCATAATCGTATGAACATGATATTCATGGAGGTAACATGAATTATCACGAAAGATTTCATTGTTTTGATCATGATGAGAACACTCTTCTGCCGGTAGTGAACTGCCATGCATAGTTAGCGCACGCTAAGTTATGTAAATTAACATGCGCTATCGAGCATCGGTTAGCGTACGCTACGTTTGGTACGTAACGTACGCTAGGCCATCAGACGAGTCAGTCAGCTGATCAGTGAAGTACTGACCATGCATAGTTAGCGTACGCTATGCTTTGTTGTTTGCGTGCGCAATCGAGCAGACTTAACGCACGCTACACAGAGTACTTAGCGTGCGCTAAGAAGTTCAGGCAGATTACATATTATGAGCTTTTGGCCGTAAATCGAATTGTTAGACATTCGTACGACGTAAGATAAATCCTATATTATTTCTTTTGTTAAGGTTTGAGTTTGTTACGTGATTGATTGAGGGGGGACGACCTTCAAGTGTTCGTTTTCGTGGAAGTATTGTTCTTGTCTTCATCGAGGCAAGTACCTTATTTTTTTTATGTATTGATGTTATACATATTGTCGTGAATGTATGTCGTTGTTGTATGTCCACCTCGTGTTGGTCCGATGGGATCATCGGGGGATCTATGCTAGCGTGCGCTGGATCATCGGACGGGTTTTTCCACCACGGGTTGGTCTGACGGGATCATCGTGGGTTCTAGGCAGTGAACGCTGGATCGACGGAATTACCATGTGTATGTTGTGATTATCAGTTGTGTATATTATGTATGTGTTTCTCGCAGGAGAAGACTCGTTTGACATTTTATCATTTACGTTATTATTATTCTGCGTGTGACGTTGAATAATATGTTGTGGTACTTGTACTAGCATCGTTGTGCTAGCCCATTCGGGGGTGAACATTTTATTTATGTTCAGGATCCAGGAGAGCGGGGAAACAACCACTGGAGCTGCATGACGATGAGGGTGCAGAGTGATGTTTCGGTCGGGTTCATTTATGTGTTGTTTATTGGTTATTTCAATAAGTACTCGAGTACGAAGTCATTTATGAGGAATTTGAATTTGGTGATGTATTATTAAGTTTCTGTTGAACAATTGTATTTTCAGTACTTGGTCAGAACTGTTGTATCTTAATTCCGTTATTTCCATTCGTTAGTACCTTTTAATGTCTGTTCAATTCTTCAGCCTTGTAAATCCTTATGTAAAGGATTTACGGCGCTGTAATATTCCTGAATATATCGGGGGGTGTTACACCTATGTCCAGAATATTCTCAGGCACTTTAACATGGACAAGGTAAACCCGACTAGCACCCCATGATAGGCCGAACATTTGGATGCAAAGGAAAGATCCATTTTGTCTAAAGGAAAGTGACAAAGAGCTTTGGGAGCTGAAATTCCCTACTTGAGTGTAATCACGTATCATTGTACTTAGCTCAATGTACACGACCTGCTATCACTCCTCAGTTAATTCGCTGAATAGATTTAGTTCAACATCGACGCAACATCAATGGAATGGTATCAAGAATATTTCCTGATACTTAAAAGAAACCATTGACTTAGGACTATTCTTTCCCTACGAACAGGCAAAGGAAGCTGCTTATGAAAAGGCAAATGCTAAAGTAAATGCTGGTGCCGAAGCAACTGCCACAAAGTATGTGTTGGTATGATTTGCTTATATTTTGGAAATCGACTACGCAAACCATTTTTGGCTACCTCCTTCACGACATGATTATTGCTTTGCATGAATCAGTCCGTGAGTGTACATGATTAAGAACTATCATTCTATACTTGTGAGAAACTAGCGGTTAAGTACTGCCACTGATGAGCATACTTACATTTATGAACATAATGTAACTTGTAAATCCTCTTGATTGATGGAATCATCATAACGGGAAATATGTGACATATAATGGAACATACTTACATATGTTTCACTCCTTTCCTTAGATCAAGGTTTATTTTTCCCACTGGGATTTGTTACTTGGCAAGGTTTTTAACAAGGCAACGATATATGAATGTAAACATTAGGGGGAGATGTAGATTTTTCCAACTCTCGAGATCGATGTAAAGATCACAAGGAAATGATGATTATAAAGAAACTTAATCACATGTGTTGTACTCTTTTCTTTGACCAAGGTTCATTTTCTCCCATTGGGTTTTGTTACTTGGCGAAGTTTTTAATGAGACAACGACTACTTGATTGATGTACAAATCATGGGGAGATTACATTCACGTCATACGTTATACTCTTTTCCTTCCAAGGATCATTTTTTCCATAGGGTTTTTATCACTTGAAAAGGTTTTTAACAGGTAACAAGATGTACGATTTTAGGGATCGATGGAATGGTTACCTAAGTAGCGCTATGATCAAATGTAACGATCATGTGAGAGGATATATTCAAAGGACGAAGTCTAAACTTGATGTGTCTAGATGTTGTACTTTTTTCCCTACGATCAAGACATTTTTCCCACTGGGTTTTTGCTTGACGAGGTTTTAACGAGCCAACATGACATGCGCTTGTAGACTAGGCACAAGGGGGAGTGTTAAAGAAATAATACCCAATGTGTGCCTAAGTCTTTTAGTTTACGGGCTTTCCGAGTTAGGGTAAGACTAGGCCTGCTTGTATGTATTTCTCTCTATTTAAAGGGATGTCATCAATGGAATAATACACAGTCTTTGCCCTACTTTTCTGTTCAGTTATTTTCCCTTCAACAAATTAAAATTTTTTAGTTGGGGTAGAGAGAGACCAATCACGGTCTATAGGAGGCAGAGGGTGACCAAGTAGTCATTCGATAAAAAGGTACAACTAGTCATTACTTGTTGATTTTTATTTATTTTTAAATATTAAAATAAAATATTAATATCTTTTACGCACTTTGTTAAAATATATCAAAATTCATAAAAGAAACCTCTACAAGTAAAGACCATATTTATTATATTTCTATACATACTAAAAGTTTATATTCTTCTCTATACATTTCATCCATTTTCATCATTAACATCTCATTTTTCTACACAGTGTTATACTTTATAACTTTTTATTTTACTTTTATTTTATGTCATTTTAATGTTTTAAAATAATACTACATAATAATTGAACGACATAAACTGACTTGACTACGTGGATCTAAGGAGCCCGGGCATAAGCCCAGTAGGGCCCACCAAATCAAGACCCTACAAACTCCCCAACTCGGCATAAGGGAATGGCATCCAGGCCGACCTGAAGGCCAGGTATCCTAACCCAGCTTGCCTCAGCTCAGATTTTATCAGGTGACCATCTTATCACGCCGACTTGGTGTGAGTGACAAAGCAGGCCGAGAACCCTCAACCTCTACTCCTTTTCAGCAGATGAAGGTCCTATCCTTCAAGCACACAGGATCTGATGAAATCCAAGATCGAAACAAATAAATATATCCTTACTTAACAAAGACTCTTTTCCACAAGGAAACTGCGTACACAATCCTTATCAGGATTCTACTTCTCATATATATAAGAAGTCCAATATCAACACGGACTCAGTGACTTTCTCCGCAAGTTAGGGTTGCAATATTGATGCTTATAAATAGGTGTCCTCCACCTACACTGGTACATATAGAATTCTTGACTCTAAATACAGTCAATTTACTTCCATCACAAATTCAATATACTTACTCTCACGCCGGAGGGCCTTCGTCGGTGAAGCCCCGACTCAGTTCATGTATTTTCTTGTATGTAGGTCCGATCAGGAAGTTCACTCACTGGGTTTATCCAAACCACTTGGATAAGGACGGATCCGATACGTTTTGGCAGCATCAATTTGGTTCCATTGCCGGGAAACGTCGAAGAAATTCTTTCAGACAACCACCAACCATGGATGAAATTCCACAAGACGGGCAAGATACTATCGTCACCTCTAGTGGCCGGAACCCGCGAATCGACAAAGCATGGTCGCCGCCACAAAAAACAAGGTCAATATCGCCAATAGTACTACGAAACTTTCTCCACCACCTCACCATAGTGCAGGGATGACCCTGTGCAATCGGGGACGTCCTCCCCCAGAATAATGGTGATGCCCTCCCCTCGGCTGCCTCCAATAGACAGAAAGGCCTTATTCCATCAGAATTTAATAACGCTTCAGCAGTTGACCGAAACTCAAAGGGCCCTTCTGGAATACGACCCAGATGATTCCATGGCACATCCACTTCAACCCTCCAAAACTAGGACAATAGGAGGAATCCATAAAGAGAATACTAGGTCTCCACCGGCGGGTAACCAACGTAACGGACCCCCTCAGGTAAAACCAACTCAAAATCGTCCCCAATTTAAAGGACGGTGGGACAGAAGAGGCCGACGAGGAGAAGATCTGAGGAATCAATTGAACAGGCGAAGAGAGCAAGAGGCCAAGTCTCCCGAAATCAGAATAGTGGGAGAGAGACGCCCTAAGGCCGACATGTGGAGAAATAGGCAGATATCTCCCCATCACAATTCCCCCATCCGACCCCCACCGAGACCGGCGAGGAGTCGTGTTGTAGGGGCGACACAAGACGACCGAGGAAGGAAAAGTCAAAGTAGAGGCACGGAGAAGCAAAAAAGATCCTGCAGTAGCTCTGGGTTGGAAGGTCGCATCTTATGGAAATTCAAAGAGAGAGTGGATAACATGGAAAACAAGCAGGGATAGAGTGGACCGAGAAGCGGGTATGATGCTATGCGACCCTTCGCTCAGTGGATTGTCGATTTGCCTCATAATCCTCATCTTAAGCTCCCCAATATGAACAAATACTAGGGCACTTCTGACGCCAGGGACCAGCTTCAATCCTTGAAGGCATGATGGCCCTGGTCTCTAACCAAGAGGACATTCTTTGTAAAGCTTTCGCCAGCACCTTGGCTGGGGCGGCCATGTCCTAGTTCATGGATCTGGAAAAGAGGAGCATCAACTCATTCTCAAAATTGAAAAGATAATTCTTGGAGTACTTCGCCACGGGAGGAGGAAGAAAGAAGTGATTGTCTGACTTAGCAAATACCGTCCAAGGGAAGAACGAGTCGACCTTGGATTTCTACAATAGATTCAGGACCTTGGCCGACTCCATAGAGGAACGTCTCACGGACAGAGAGATCATCATGTGTTTCACTAACGGACAAAGATCTGAAGCCCTTACCCATGAACTATTCATAAGGGAGCCATCGACAAAGGCAGACCTATACCACATGGCCTACGCCATGGGCCTTGCTGAAGAAAAGAAGAAGAAGAGGTCAGAGAAAGGGGATCGGGACCGAGATAGGATGTAGAAAGCAAGCCAACTGACGATGCCCATTTTCAAGGCTCCAATGGCGTGGGATTTAAAGGTAAAAATAGAACCAGAGGCACAGAGAAAGCCGAGGTCTTCACCCCCCTCACTAAGCCGATCTCAGAGATACTCAACTTGGTGGATCTTCCTCCGCCCAAGCCCATCCGAGACAACCCGAAATACCCCAAAGACGCCAACAAATACTACGCCTACCATAAGGATAATGGACATGAAACCGAGAATTGCTACTCCTTGAAGAAAATGGTGCAAAAATGGATCGATGAAGGGAAGCTAGATCGGTACGTCATGAAAAAAGATGGTAAGAGGTCAATGGACGATAGGCAAGAGGAGGAAGAAGACACGCCGCCCAGGGCCAAACTGCACGTCATCATAGAAGAAACCCCCTCAAATACCAAATTGAAAGAGCAGATCCCCAAGCTCAGTAAGGTATATCACATCCCCCCATGGATCCACAGGGGCGAGCAGACGATAAGCTTTTCTCCAAATGAGTTGGCAGGAAACAGAGCCACAAGGGAACAACCCCTAGTTATCAAAGGGAGGATAGATAACTACGAATCAGAAAGGCTTATAATTGACTCGGGGGCAGTGAATGATATCTTATACTACAAAAAATTCAAAGAGATGGGGCTACCCGACAGCATGTTATCCCCTTACAATGGAAGATTAGAAGGATTCACAAACCATAAAGCGGAGATGAAATGGACCGTGGACCTAATACTCGAGGTTGGAGAATATCCATTCCTAACCTCAGCCACTACAATGTTCATTGTTGTGGACTTAATATCAGATTATCATGCCATCTTGGGCTCTCCGAGTCAAGGCAAACTTGGTATGGTCGCCTCCCTACCTCACCAAAGGGCAAAGTTTCCCACACCAGCAGGAATAGGATGTGTCCCGGGGACTCCCAAAAACTTCTTGGAATACGTCATGAGATCTAGAAAAATGAAACACAAGATGGAAATCGACACCCCAGAAAAGAACATCACCATCACCAAATCCACAAAAGTCACAGGGCCGAGCCCTAAAGAGAAATCCTCCGGGAAAGGAATTGAGACACCCATGGCGCTCAGGGCACTTGAGGAAATATTACCATAAGAAGTTAAGACGAACTATCTGTTCACACCATCCATGTAATGGCCTTTTATCTATCAAAATCCGGTTTCATCATTCTGTTAAGTACTTAATTTGTACATGCTTAGACATTACATAAAAATGTCTGAATATTTAAACAAGTCTTGAGCACTAACGCCTGACTTAAATATTTAAAGCAAGGCAACTCTTGCAAATTCAGATGAAAGCCTAGTCCCTATAAAGGCTAAAGCATACATAATATGCTTGGTCACAAACATGCCGAGTTACGGTTAAGACATCTAACTCGGACGATTTG
The DNA here is from genome assembly GCA_033398695.1 of Orobanche coerulescens. Classification (NCBI taxonomy): domain Eukaryota; kingdom Viridiplantae; phylum Streptophyta; class Magnoliopsida; order Lamiales; family Orobanchaceae; genus Orobanche; species Orobanche coerulescens. The sequence goes on from CM065817.1 coordinate 135,784,456, forward strand.
AGCCTAATTCTGACAACTAGACTGCTCAAATCTAAAAATGAGTACATGACACTCAAACACGCCGAGTTAAGATTAAGACATCTAACTCAGACAATCAGAGCCTAGTTACAAACAACTAGTCTGCTCAAACCTAAAAATGAGTACAATGACACTCAAACAAGCCAAGCTAAGATTAAGACATCTAACTCAGACAATCTGAGCCTAGTTATGACAACTAGTCTGCTCAAATTTAATAATGAGTACATAACACTCAACAGGCCGAGTTAAAGATTAAGACACCTAACTCGAATCCAGTCCTAAACAATTAGATCAAGTTTGATTGACGACACGCCGATCACGGATAGACGATCCTGGGCCTATCTACACTCGACTCGTACTAGCTAAAGTGATCATAAATAAACTAAGGTATACATCTCGGCCTTACCCCGATGTAGAGGGATCTCCCTTGACATTTTCAGGAGGGACGACCCCAACTACTCTGCGTAACAATAAACCAGTTCGTGGCTGGACAAGTATGAGCATCTCGTAATACGAGATAGAAAACTTGAGCATAAACCACGTACCAAGAGTACAGAGAAACATGGTGAAAACACCCAAATCAGGTCAAGAAGAATATAGGAAAAGCATGAAGACCCCGATAAAACAACAGGGCTCAGACATCATAGGTATTCAAACAAGAGTGCATTATCTTAGCCGAATAGGCTTACAATCCATCCAAAAACAGAAAAATTAAACTATCCTAGTCAGGTGCCATCCTCTTCCTCGGCCTGTGCGATCAAGTCGTTAAAATTATTCTCTTGAGGAGTCGGAGGATCCCATACCGGCTTCCCTTCCTGAGAATCCCTAGCCCTTATGTTCTTAAGAGCATTCTCAGAGTATCGGATCATAGGATGAGCGGCCCTGGCTTCAGCACTGTAAGGATCCTCGACAAAGAGTCGGGCGAGCTTCTCCAGATGTACCTCGAATTCTGGGTCAATGTAGAGAAGCCGATATAAATTAGACCAAGCATCGCCGTAGACGGAGCCCGCTTCATCAGCCAAGTCATCTAGATTCTGTTAGCTCTTCCTATATCGTTCGACGATGGCCTCCTCTTTGCCAGCCAATCTCTCCTCAAGAAAGGCCAGCCTTTCATCTGCGGCATTCTTATCCAGCACCAAGATCTTGGCCCTCTTCCTCTGTGCCTCGGCCTCGACCTCGGCAATTTTCATGGCTGTCTCGGATTAAAGCAGCACCTCCTTTAACCTTACTACATCCTCAAGCGCGGTCCTCCTGGACGCCTCGGCCTGTTTAACCTTCCGCTCGGCCTCGTTCAGCACGGCGTCACGAGACGCCTTCTCATTCTCCAGGGTTTCAACCTTCTCAGAGAGCCTAACAGTGGATTCCTGAGCCAACTTGGCCGCCGCCTCATTCTTGTGCACCAGATCCACCACCTGCCTGAATACGGAATACTCGTGCTGAGCTATGGAGGTGAGCTACAAAAAGAAAAGACAAACTCATTTCAAGCTGATTGAAGAAAAGAAGCCGCGAAGTATGGGAAACCGACACGGAATAAAGGGTACCTTACTAAGAATTAAACCCTTACTGTTGAAGAGTTGGAGCAAACTCGGCTTGTCAGCAACAAGCCGCTCAATGTAAGACGTATTCATGGCACGCTTAATGACCGGTACTCCAAGCTTCAGGGCGACCCCGGAGCGAAAAGTCGAATCAAACCCAGACATGCTGGGCGCAACAACAAAAGAGTCGACCAGGTTTTTAATCTCGGCTTCAGAAAGAGCGAAAGCAGAGGGGGAACCAGGAGGCGAGGGAATGGTTCTCTTTTGGGAAGGTTCTTCTTGAGCTCGGCCTCCATCTTCCCTCGGCCTTTTCTGTCTCTGATGACTCTCTGCCTCGGAGTCCAACCCACAATCTCGTCCCGGTGATTGAGAGTTCCCTCGGCCTTGACTCCAGGCACGAGTCCGAGTAGGGCTAATCTCCTCGGTGGGCGCCCTCTCAATTTACGCTTCAGGTTCGGATGAAGCTCCGGCTTGGATAATGGGCGGCTCCTTGAGAAGTGACGATTCCCCTTTATCTTGCAACTCTTTTTGCCGAGCCGCCATATCGGCATGTCTGCTTTCGACTCCCCTCAATCGGGACAACCTCTTCTTTTTTTCGAGCCGCCATCACAGGGTCGATATGCTCCTCATCCACCTTCTAGATGTCCTCCATCGAGATATATGCGCAAAAACAATGTTAACACCAAAACGAGATGGCAGAAAAAACGACAATGAATGATAAGAAAATTACATCCTACGATGTCCACCGCTTTCAAGCATTTATCATCCTCGGCACGGAAGGTCACACAATCCTCGTGGAAGACGATATTAGGGTGGACAACCCAATCAGGAAACCAAGCCCCTCTTAGGACCTCGATCAAGGGTCTAACCCCAGCTATTGGCCCCCTCATCAGGCCAGCCTGAGCATGATAACGAAAGTCAGTCTCCAGCTCGGCCCAGTTAAGAATGGCAACGGAGGACAACTGCTCAAGCTTCGTAATCGAGTCTGCACTCTAGTCCGGCTCATGTAAGCTTGAAGGGCGATGCGGTGAATTAACAGGTGCTGTAAACTCCCAGTCGTGCCAGCTCTCAACCCTGATCACGTGCCTGTTCCAGCCCATGACCTTATTGACGGTGTTTGAAATGGGGGCCATGAGCTTGGGTTTGTTGGGGTCGGACTTGATGGTGATGGTTCTGGTTTTGGAGTTGTAGGATGAGTTGAAAAAGTGATAGAAGGCAGACATATACATGGCTCGAAGCCGAGACCATGACACAGATAACGAAGGCGGTAAGATACCTGACCGCATTGGCACCCAGGTGAGCTGGGACAATTTCCCAATCCTCTAAAAATTGATTAATGAAGGGGTCCAAGGGCAACCTCAGGCCCAGATGGAATTTCTTGAAATAAAACGGGAGGAAGGCATCATTAAAATAGAAAGCTTTAGCCTCTTACTCATCGGCGAAAGGAGTGGTCAAACTATGGCAGAGCCTATACTCATTCCAATCAACCTTGTACGTAGTATAAAGCTCTTCAAGCATCTCGTCCCCCCCTTTTGGATGCTTAGGCCGAGAGGAGCCTCTCGGGTGAATCTGGTCTTTGCCTCGGCTACATCCTGAGCCGACAACCTCAGAGTCGAACTCCCTGATGGGCCTGTTATAAGTACTCTCCCTAGCCATACCTGTAGAGGAAGACAAGGGATTAGACTCACCCTGTTAAGATGACGAGGTGTTCTTCTCCCTCGTCTCAGCTACCTCGGCCGAGGAGAAACCTCCCCCAAAATGAAGTCGAGTCTGGAAATTTTCCTTGAAATAATGCAAAAAAGATGTAGTCTAAGACTTTGTCCAATCTATCGAGAGTCAACACGTCGGCGTCACTGCCATCTACGGTCCTAGAGTTCCTAGTATAGAAACTGTAAGTGGAATTAACGTCCGTCCTAGGGGTTTTGTTCATGTACAGCATTTCGCCAATGGCCGCGAAGGATAGGAGCCTCCACGACCCATCGGATTTAACATAAATCCTAGAATTCCTAGTATAGAAACCGTAAGTGGAATTCTTCTTCAGATACCCACGCTTAGACATCTCGAGGGCGCAAAGTTTAACAGGAGATTTGAAGCTTTGAAAAACTCAACAATGGCGGGAAGAATAAATGGGGACTGGATCTGGAAAAATACCTCAAGAAGCGAAGTTAAGCGGATGAGAATAAACAGAAAGCAACGCCTGAAGAGCTGGTCAGAGCAGATCACCAGAAAAATGGACGGAAATGGTGTGGTATGAAGTGTCGCCGGGCTGCTGCAAACTGTTCTCTGTTCGGAATCCGTAGAATGAAGGAAATGGTTTTAATCTTATAAAGAGAGCACGTGGGTGTTATAATTGTGCCGCATTAATGGGTGAGGTTTTCCAGGAGTGAATGTCCCTTCACCTCCCCACACGCACGCCATCCAACCACATGACAGGACATGAAGCGATTGGTAGGACCAGCCTCTTGAAATTCGGGGAGGCGCCCCAGAAATATATGGCCGACATAACACTAAATAAAGCCGGCTTCAAAGAAGCAACCAAAACCCTGAAAGATAAAGGGACTGGAGTTCCTACTCGGCATGCCGAGATAGAAACTCGGGGGCCACTGAAAGACATAAACCAAATTGAATACGTGGATTTAAAGAGCCCGGGCAAAACCCCAGTAGGGTCCACCAAATCAAGACCCTACAAACTCCCCAACTCGGCATAAGGGAATGGCATCCAGGCAGACCTGAAGGCCTGGTATCCTAACCCAGCATGACTCAGCTCAGATTTTATCAGGCGACCATCTTATCACGCCGACTTGATGTGAGTGACAGAGCAGGCCGAGATCCCTCAACCTCCACCCCTTGTCAGCAGATGAAGGTCTTATCCTTCAAGCACACGAAATCTGATGAAATCCAAGATAGAGACAAATAAATATATCCTTACTTAACAAGGACTCTTTTTCACAAGGAAACTACGTACACAATCCTTATCAGGATTCTACTTCCCATATATATAAGAAGTCCAATATCAACACGGACTCAGTGACTTTCTCCGCAAGTTAGGGTTGCAATATTGATGCTTATAAATAGGTGTCCTCCACCTACACTGGTACATATAGAATTCTTAACTCTCAATACAGTCAATTTACTTCCATCACATATGAAATATACTTACTCTCACGCCGGAGGGCCTTCGCCGGTGAAGCCCCGGCTCAGTTCACGTGTTTTCTTGTGTGTAGGTCCGATCAGGAAGTTCACTCGCCGGAATTATCCGAACCGCTTGGATAAGGACTGATCCGATATATTTTGGCAGCATCAATAATTATATAAAACATTGTGGTTTGATGGTCATGGAGAAATCTCTTAAAATTGGTGTGGTTGGATTGAGATGAATATTGGTAATATGGAAGAGAGAAAAAAATTAAATATTAAAAATATCGAATGTTTGGGTGGTTGGGGTGGTTGCTGGATAAATATCTCAAAATTAGTGTGGTTTGATTAGGTTATATTTAACAGCAATCACCCTAATTATTCAATTTTTTTAATATTTAATTAATTTATCCCTCTTCCACATCACCAATATTCATCCCAACCCAACCACACTAATTTTGAATGATTTATCCCTCACCACTGAATCATAGTATTTTATAAAATTATGTGTATTATTTTTTAAGCATCAAAATGACATATACATAAATAAAAAATTATAAGTTACAATAAAAAAATATTAAAATATCAAAAAGTGAAAGTTAGAAATAAATAAAAAATACATTAATACCAAGAAATTTTGAGAGTTTGTGAAAAATTTTCTGGAATCCATTGCAAAATGAAGAACGGTGAGATTTTAATGATAAAAATGGATGAAATATGTAAAAACGAATATGGAATTTTAGTGTGTAGAAATACAACAAATGGGGTCTCTATTATAGATGATTCTTTTATGAGTTTTGATTTTTTTTAACAAAACATGCAAATAACTTAAAATCTAAAAATAAATGTAAAATTAATAATATCAAGTGTGTTATGGAACTTTTGGACAATCTCTCTCTCTCTAAGTTTACTCCTCTGCCAGTGCAGTGTCTCAATCTCTTTTTTGCACTTCTCCCTCCCTGATCGGGTTTAACCAGTGAGGTCGCGGGTCCAAGACCGTTCTAAGAGATTCACGAGGGTTCGAATATTTCGGGGGATTGAGCCTTTTTTTTAGTTTTCAGCCACCATCGAATCTCTTCCATTAGTCTGTTTTAATTTTTAATTTTCTGCTGGTCTTTATTTATTTATTCCTTGCCACTTTCTTTAAATTTTCTGCAATTCCAGGATTGATTACTGCTTGTTGTGTATTTCAGTTTTTCCTGTCTTTGTGACAGATTTTTTCCGCTGCTACTCTGAATTATTTGGAGAAGGTCATTGCTTCTAATTTAGATTAGTTTTGGTGGTTAGTCAGTGCACTTGTTAAATAGTTAGTTCATCATACTTCCTTTGTTCGGGAATAGCTGCAACAAAGACCGACACAATTGACATAAAGTGCTTTTTTTGCCAAGTCCATCCAGAAACACCAGTTCAGATCCTGTTTTACTAATACTCTTTTTGGGGGGTTTCTCGCGATAGCTTCAATTGAGTGGCCTACAAAATTGATTTTTAACTAACCTTAAAATTTTGCCTTAACTTTTGCTTGCGCCGCTCCGGGCTGCTGGTCATCTCTAGTCGGCGTATTGTATTCACCGCTGCATTCATCCTTCCCCATCAATCTAACAGTAGTATTGTATTTTAGCTATTTGTTTTGCAGGTTTTCCAGCCGGATTTTCAAGCTGCCCGAAATCTTCCAAGGCGTGTCGAAGTCTGGTATCATTGTACTTTTCTGTTTAATTTCATTTTCGTAAGCCATATATATACTACTTACTGATTTATATGCGGTTTGCTGGCTTTTAAATTGTATTTCACATTCTCATCATATTTTCTTTTTTTGGCTTCACCACCACATTTTATTTTTCATAGTGCGTTTGTGTTTTATGTTGGTCGATGTCGTGCTGTTTCCGAGTTGGTAGTTCGAATCTGGGTACCTTGATGGGTAAGCTTTTGGAGCTGGTGGATGTTTTGGGTAAGAGAAGGGTTGATGTGGCTTGTATTCAGGAGACTAGGTGGAAAGGGGCGCAGTCCAGGGAGGCGAATGGTTATAAATTGTGGTATTCTGGCCTTGCTAACTCGAGTAATGGTGTGGGTATTCTTTTGTCTAAGGAGCTTAAGGATAACATCGTGGAAGTGAAGAGGTGTTGTTGGAATAACAATCCATGTATCGAAAAATCTTGACAGAATGTTTTGATAATGTGCCAATCCAGCATACAACATACAGCTGCATCAAAAAGCTGATCAAAGGTATCAACCTGTATCGAAGACTTCTCGTAGTCCCAGCATACAGTGATTCAATAATACAGCAAAGGAATCTCATAAGACTAAGTATGGAAGCTGTCTCGAATCGACAATACAGCTATCATTCCATACAGTATCCAAACATGACAAGAAGGAATCTTTGTTATTCGCTAAAGTCAAAGTCCCGTTTAAGAAGATATATTTAAATACTAAAGGATAAAGTATTTAAATATTAAGCCGTCAGAAATGTTCAATCAAGCGCAAAATCCGGATTGTGTTTTATTCAAACACATCATCCTGCTGGAACGGACTTTTCTTAATGGATCTATCTAAACGGATATATTAAAGAAGGCTATATATATATATATCCCCAGACTTTGAAGATTAATGCACGAAATCAACAACAACGAATTTATCATCATATACATCTGAGCAAACATATCTCCCAAAGCATACTGCTATTCTGAAAGAAGAGATATACAAGTGCTCAAATCGTGAACAACACATCATCAGCGAAAAGCTCAGAAAGTCAAAGTTGTTGTTCAAACATTGTTCTATCCTTGAACAAAACCCATCAGCCCTGTGTGGACTGAGAAACCTTGCTATTCCTGAACTGTGTATGACGGACTTGCATTGAAGAGACGAAGCTTCGGAACTGTGTGTGAAGAAGCGAGTCAAGTGAAAGCTTAACCAATCTGTGTGAACGGTTGAAGGCTAAGATCATTGTATCAATTTGTGTGAACGAGACATTGATAGGTTTGATTATAAATATGTAATTGTGTACGTAGTATTTATAATAAACATTTTCACTCCTGTGTGGAGGACCAGTGGACGTAGAGGGGTTTACCTCGAACCACTTTAATTACCGTGTCAGCTACCTTCTGCATTTACTGTTTTAATATTTGTGATTGATTTTAAGTATATATTTCATTTCTAGTTGCTGTATTTACAGCAACTTACTTCAAACAAGACTTCCGCTACGCACCCAGATTTGAAAACCGTACAGCTTGTTGTTTAAAACACTTTCCAAGCTGTATTCTGTATACTTAGTGGCCAACAAGTGGTATTGGAGCAGTTGATTCTAAAAAGAATCAGTCATATTTTTGATTGAATCAGATCCTTAAATCACTTATTGTTGGAAAACAGTCTTTTTCTTCCTTATTCTCATATGGATACATCAATGATCAATAAAGTTCCTATGTTTTCTATTAACAAATTTGATGATTGGAGAATTAGGATAGAGGCTCATCTTGCAGCAATGCACGAAGAGATGATTTTTGTCATACAGGATGGCCCCATAAAGATTATGAAGGTAAATCCGGCCCCAAGAATTGAAGGCCAGGCTCATGCAGAGATGCTCGAGAAAGAGAGCGAACAATGGACTTCTGACGAAAGAAAGCGCGCCAACCTCGACAATGTCGCGAAGAATGCGCTATTTTTCACTCTTGACAAGGCACGTTCTCTAAGGTAAAGAGCTGCAAATCAGCCAAGGATGTCTGGAATAAACTCAAGTTAATTTGTGAGGGAACTGAGCTCTCAAAAGAAAACAAGATTTCAAAATTAACTCAGCAATTTGAATCTTTTGAAATGAAACCAACTGAAACACTTGAGGAACTTGACCTCAGATTCACTGGCATTGTTGGTGAACTTGAAGCATTGGGCAAGATTTATACCCAAAGGGAGAAAAACCTAAAAAATTTCAGATCACTCCCTGCCCGATGGGACATTAAGACCACATCTATGCGTGTGTCGTGCAATCTTAGTGAAATATCTACTTTTAATCTATTTTCTGACCTCAAAGCATTCGAGTACGATATAGACAGGAGAGAGAAAGCTGAAGAATATCCAGCCAGGACTACAGCCTTAACCGCTGTATCCAACTGAAGACACAGCATGCCGAGTTCATCAAAGCCCATTCATAAGAATGCTGACAGCGACGACGACATCCTGTCGTAAGACGAAATGGCGCTCCTCATGCATAAGTTCAAGAAGTTTATCAAGCAGTCGGGCAAGACCCCATACAGGCCCAAACCTGTTCACAAGGTAAGTACCGAAACTTCCTCTAGTGATGCTAACCTGTGCTATAATTGCAGGAAACCAGGACATTACGCAAATAAATGTCCTCATCCCAAAGTTCAAAGGTTGCCGGAAGCCGAGCAACAAGAAAAGGATGAAAGAAGACGTACTTGGAAAAACAAGCTCAAGGCCCTGATTGGTGAATCAGTAGCCTCCCCCGCACCATCAAAATCCGAAGAATGTCTTCAGGTAGTCACTGACAGTGATTCATCTGATGATGATTTCGAAGGTAAAGCCTATATGTGCTTTATGGCCAAGGACATTCCGGAAGATGAAGATAGCGATGATGAGGTAAGCTCAACCTCAGATATTCCTTCTAATGCATCTCATACTTTTTCAAACATGATGAATTAGTTTAAGAACATTCAAATGGCCCATGAGATATTGAAAAATGAAAATATACAGCTCCAACTTTCTAACTTAGAGCTGAAAGAAGAAAACGACTTGCTGAAAGTAAATTACGAAAATAGCAAAGTCGAGTATGAAAAACTCATGGAGAGAAATCATCAACTTGCTCATGATCTAAGTGAGACTAAATATCATAGTGAAAGCAATACAAATGATTTTGTTCTGCTTTAAGCCAAAGTAAAAACTCTCGAAAAACGAGAAGGAGAACTTGATACCATTCTGAAATCTTTCGAGAAATCATCTAAAAGAATGGAAGAAATTCTAAGAACTGGGCAACATGCTCATGATAAAAGTGGCTTAGGATACATGTCATTTTCCAATAAAGAGAAAACTAGTACTGTGTTCGTCAAGGGTGTGGAACCCATTCTTGTATCTGAAGAAGTTCCGAGTCATGTGAAGGAACCCGTTGCACCGCGAACAGAAAAAGATGCCATTCCGCCACCACAGTCATATTCCAGACAGCGGAATCACCAGCCATTCAGACCTGTAAGGCGTACCCAACAACATGCTCCCCGAGCATATCAAAAGTGCCAACAGCCGGTCAGAAAGAAGGCTGTATCCAAATATCAAAGGCCCGTACGTCAGTACTTTCAGTACAGCACGCCCAGATATTGGATACAGGAGCTGCGGTATCCCTTACGAAAGCAAGTATCCTGACAGTATCAACAACAGTTTTGGGAATCCAACTGGAGACTCAGAAGGCAAGTTGTAAGGCCAAAGAAAATGGCTCCACCTCCAAGACGGCATTTGTACTGGACTAATAATAACCCTAAATTTTACATGCATAATAACTATCATGGTTATAGCAACTACGTACATGCCCCACGTAGAAATCGCAATTACGGACCTAAATCATCCTACAGTAAACCTATTGCTGTCAGGAAAATCTAGGTACCTAAAGGCACTAACATCCATGGACCCAACAATCAAAGGGGACCTAAATCTACCTAATTTGTTTGCATACAGGACATTTTGGAGAAGGACACCTGGTGCTTCGAAAGCGGATGTTCCCGACACATGACAGGACATAAAAGCAAGCTGTCAGATTACGTAGAAGGTCGCAGTCCAAAAGTGTGCTTCGGTGATAAATCTAATGGAAGAACAAGAGGTAAGGGAACCCTACTTGTAGGAAAATTCAAAGTCACCGATGTTGCTTATGTTGAAGGCTTACAATATAATCTACTTAGTATTAGCCAGTTCTGTGACAAACATGTCTCGGTGAAGTTCTATATAGATCACTGTAGAGTCAAGAATATCCTGACCAAAGAAGTTGTGCTCATAGGAAGCAGATCAGGTAATATGTATATTGCTGACTGGATGCCTACGAGCTCCACAATTCCTTGTTTTGTTTCCAAAGGCACTGCAGATCTAAGCTGGCTATGGCATAAGAGGATGTCACACGTCAACTTCAAGACTATCAACAAACTCTCCAGATAGGGAATGGTTAGAGGATTGCCAAATGTTTCATTCCAAAAAGACAGCGTATGTGGACCCTGTCAGAAAGGCAAGCAAATCAAGACCACCCTGAAAAGCAAATCCTACCTTTCCACCCACAGAGCTTTGGAAACGCTACATATGGATCTCTATAGTCCTGTAGACCCGGTAAGTTTGGGAGGTTAGAAATACTGTCTCGTTATTGTTGATGATTATTCCAGGTATGCTTGGACAATTTTCCTAAGCAAGAAGAAGGAAACAACATCAAAACTGCCCGAGCACCTGAGAAAGCTTCAAAATGAAGAAGGGTCAAGTATTGTGTACATTCGTTCCGACAAAGGTACGGAATGCACTAACCGCTTTATTGAGCAATACTGTTTGGAAAATGGGATACAACACGAATACTCAGCTGCCCAAACACCTCAATAAAATGGTGTTGCCGAGCGAAAGAACAGGACGCTGAAGGAAGCAACAAGAACAATGATTGCCGCAAGCAAGTCGCCACAGGGTTTCTGGGACGAAGCCACCAATACAGCGTGCTATACACAAAACTGTTGTATCATCAACAAGCATCACAACAAAACAGCATACGAGTATGGAACAACAAAACTCCGTTAGTTTCGTACTTTCACATATTTGGATGCAGGTGTTACGTTTTGAAAAATGGTAAGGATCAACTTAGAACCTTCGATGAGAAATCGGATGAAGGGATGTTTGTTAGATATTCCTCTGTTAGCAAAGCTTACTGGATCTTCAATAAAAGGAAGCTAACAATTGAGGAATCAGTTCATGTAGTGTTCGATGAACCTCACCATGATCCTACAGGAGTAGAAGACATTTCTCAGAACATCCAACAATTGTCCATCATAGATCCACCAACTCCATTAGAGCCTGTCGTTGACCTAGAAATCAACCCCGCAGCTGTAAGAACTGACGTAGATGAAGCCGATGCTATACAAGCTGAAGCTGAAACTACATCAACTCAAGATACAGTACGGGACCCCGAATTAGAACCCGACAGAAGATGGTTGAGAGATCACCCACAAGAGTTGATCATATGAAACATTGATGCTGGTGTTTCTACCCGTATGAGAATACAAAGTACACAAGGAAATATACTATGTGCGCAAGAAGACCCTGAGTCAGAGATATCTCCATTTCCTGAATGGAAATCTCAATCCGAGCTTAGAAGAATTAATATGTGCACTATTGCTGTATTCTTATCCCAATCTGAACCTATTTCTACCAAAAAAGCTCTAAACAACTCTCATTGGATCACATCTATGGAAGAAGAGCTTAACGGTTTCGAAAGAAACAACGTATGGTATCTTGTACCCAGACCTACTCATCAATCCGTAATTGGAACCAAATGGGTATTATAAACAAGAAGGATAGAAATGGACTCATTATCAGGAATAAATCCCGACTAGTCGCCCAAGGCTACAGACAGGAAGAAGGCATAGACTACGATGAGACATTTGCTCTTGTAGCCAGACTAGAAGCCATTAGGATATTTTTAGCCTTTGTCGCCCATAAGAGCTTCATTGTATATCAAATGGATGTCAAAAGTGCATTCCTGAATGGAGACCTTACCGAAGAAGTATATGTTGAACAACCACTAGGGTTTGTCAATCCAGAAGGCGAAGACCTAGTATACAGGCTAAGGAAAGCACTGTATGGACTTAAGCAAGCCCCTAGAGCATGGTATGAGACTCTGTCCCAGTATCTAACCGATAATGGATTCGAGAAAGGTGCTGTGGACAAGACCTTATTCAAAATACAGGAAGGTGATGACCTCCTGATGGTTCAAATATATGTAGACGATATAATATTTGGTTCAACTAACCTTGCATTGTGTCAAAGGTTCTCTCATCTCATGCAAAGTAAATTTGAAATGAGTATGATGGGAGAACTTAGTTATTTCCTAAGGTTGTAGGTAAAGCAGTTGCCTACAGGGATTTTCATCAACCAGGACAAATACAGCAAGGAGCTTCTCAAAAAGTTTGGAATGAATACTTCCAAATCATCGTCAACCCCCATGAGCACTTCCGTGAAAATTAGTGCTGATGAAGCTGGAAAGCCGGTTGATCAATCACTCTACAGGAAGCTTATTGGCTCACTCCTATACCTAACGGCTAGCAGGCCTGATATCCAGTTTGCTGTAGGAGTGTGTGCGCGATATCAAGTAGCACCTAAAGAATCACACTTCGCAATAGCCAAACGAATCCATAAATATGTCAAAGGAACAGTCGATGTAGGAGTGTGGTATCTTAAAGAAGGCGGATTCAATTTAGTTGGCTACAGCGAGTCGGATCTCGGAGGTTGCAAGCTAGATAGGAAGAGTACAAGTGGAACTTGTCACTTTCTTGAACCTAGACTTGTGTCCTATTTTAGCAAGAAACAATTGGCAAACTCGCTTTCAACAGCTGAATCAGAATACTATGCTGCTGGTAGTTGCTGTGTGCAGATCCTTTGGATGCAACAACAACTGTCAGACTATGGAATTGAAGCCAAAGAAACGCCAATTATGTGCGATAGCATGAGTGCAATTGCTATCACGCACAACCTTGTATTGCACTCGCGCACCAAGCATATTCACATAAAGCATCACTTCATTAGGAATCATGTTGAGAACAAGGATATTCGGCTGGAAAAAGTTCATACAAATATCCAGTTAGCCGACATCTTTACCAAACCTCTCGACACAGCAAGATTCTGCATGCTTCGACATGAATTGGGATTGCTACAGCCTAACTCCCTGTAAGTTTTTAATGCTTTTACTCAGCAAATTGGGGGGGAATGCTGTAAGACCCAAGAATACAGTATCTACCGTTAGTTATATGTACACTCAGTCTATAAAAACAGCACTGTAGGAACAAAGAGACATGAACTATCCCACAGCTGACGTGTGCAATAACTAAGGGGGAATACAGTACGATCCAATAATATAGCATTAATCCGAAAGCTGTTGTATGGAATTGAAACCCGTATGTACCTTTTAAGAGGGAAACGCTGTATTTTTGCGGATACAACACATACTATGGGAAATCAATTATCATGTTATTTATTTTAAAACGATTTTTGTGTCCACGTGCCCTGTTATAATTAAAAAGTCTTTTGCATTAAATGCTTTATACGACATCTGGACATTGGTATCTTCAAAGCCGAGATGTTTCATATTATTATATTAATTTTACACCGCCGTTTCGGGCAATAAGGGTAAATTGATAAGTTAGAAGTGGGACCCGCTCTTATTTCAAAATTACATGGATAAGTTGTACCGGTTACACTCAGTCCATCGTGGTCATACATTTTAAACAACGGTTCCCATCCTTAAATCTGACCGTTCATTATCTGTAAACCCTTCTTCGCCGCCCACTATAAAAAGACTGTAAATGCCATTTGAGACTCTTTACGCTTTCTGCACATTGAACGAGTTCTTGAGCATATAACCTACAAGTCTTTCTGTTTTACTGCATTTCTATTTGAATCACCTTTCTTTTCTTCGAGAATCGTCAATGGAATCTTCTCAGACCTCTTCCATCTCTCTCAAGAAGTCCTCCAACATCATCGACTGACGGATCTTTTCTAGATCTGTTGTGCTTGAACGTGTTCGTTCTGAACAAGATGACGTCGAATCAATGGAGTTCGGCATTACGAGGATACGTCAGGAAGTCCTTTATCGCCTTGGAAGTCACACCGCTGAACGTTTTGATGTTCACCTGGTTGAGGAATTCTACCTCAATGCTGCTATTCGTTTCTTCTCACTTTCTCAGGGAGGAAATGTTGCTGATATCATTGCTGTCATTCGCGGAGTCGAGATCCGTGTTGACCAAGAGCTACTTCAGAATCTCTACAGGCTTCCTGCTGATGGCCTGACAATGGAAGATCTTGAGACCTTTGGGTCCCAAGAACTCTTGACCGAATACTATGGGTTGTTCACCGGTTCAGCATCGGTTGAAACGGTTCACACCTCTTGCCACAAGAAACTCTTTTTTTTACCTTTTGTCTATTTACATAATTTTTGTTGCCGTGTTATTGAGAATAGAATAGGTGCGTTCGAGATGTGCACCAATCTAAGGTTCAGAATGATGGTAGCAATCATGACCTGTGAAAATGTCAACTGGTGTCAAATAATCCTCAAACGGTTGCAGGAAGAAGTTTCTAAGGCTGCCTCGCAGAAGAAATCTTTTGGTTTGCTTCTGAATTACATTCTGATGAAATGCGGTGTTCCACAAGCCGAAAAAGCAAAGAAGATCACTTCTCGGATATATATATGGGAAGCATCAGACCCACCATTTTCAAGAAAGGACCTCTGATTGGAAACAGACATTTCGTTCGAAAATTGTCCCTTTCTGCCAATCCAAGGGATGTGTCTTCGAAATACCAGAGCTAGGAAACTTCAAGGAAGAGAAAGAGATCTCACAGCAAAACTCCCGTTGTTGTTGAGAATCCGAAAAGGAAGCTAAGGAGGCTTTCAAAAGTTAAAGCTACAGAAACCTCCAAGGATGCTCCTTCAACAGCCCAACCCACTGTATTGAACCCCTAGGGCGCAACCCATGCAGAAGAGATGACTGCTACTATCGCGACAGTAGATCCCGAGCCTTTGGCGGCTATGATGGATGCTCAGACATCTGCCAACTTTCAAGACTCTAGCGAGTCGGCTGCCCCTATGGAGCCTAAAGCTACTTCTTCTGTACGGAATTCCACACCCGTTAAGGATCCATCTCCAATCAGGGTACCAACCCCTGTTCGGCATCCATCTCCGACACAGGAACCCATACCTGTCGAGGAATCCATGCACACAGCGGACCCAAGCGCTGTACGCAACCCCTCTCCAGACACTATTATCAATAAGACTTTGCTCTCTGTGTAGATATAGCAAGCTTATGATTGCTTCGTACAATGGAAAGCCTACAGGCTCGCTCCATACAGCACCCTGTACAACTAGAGCGATTGGTGCGAAGAAGAACGATTTGTGTTAGAAGTGACAGACTCACCAGATGTTGAAGTCCTGATCCAATGGGACAACCTAATCTGCAAAGAGTTGATCATGAGCCACTTGATGGACAAAGCATATGCCCGTCAGAAAGGAAAAGCTAAATCCGGGGATCAAGCTCCCGAAAGTCTAAAATCAGATCACGACTCGGACAATGATGACGACGCCCTTCAGGCTGGTTTAAGAATGAGTCGCGAGAAATCTGAATCTCTGATGGGCGAAGGAACTTCTAGTCAACACCAAACTCCTCCCCATCAACAAGACTATGTTCCCAACGGAGAGTATTCAGTCTCTCCTGTAGCAGAAGAACAACTGGCTACCCAACATGCACCCGAGCCTGTCACCGCCCAAGCCGAAGAAGAACCCAATGCCATCCTGCACGAGGAATCAGTCCCTCTGCCAGAGCAGGCGGAAGATGAGAGACAGCAGGAGGAATCAGTCCCTCTTGTACCTTTGTCTTCAGAACCCACTGCCGAACAAGAGAAAATAGCAACCCCTGTCTCCGAGCTAGCCTCTGATGCTCCCGGAACCTCAACTATTTTGGAATCCGACGACGGTATAATACCTGAGGATGTCCAACTCAATTCACGTCCCAATGTGAACTTGAGTTGGTTGAATGGAGTTGAAGATTTCGCTCAGCTAGATTCTCCAAGGACGGCCGCAAAGAAAGAGCGATTACATGCTCTTGGCCTTCAAACAGTTTTCATCCAGGATGCCGTCAACACCCTATATTCTATCGAGAAAGCTCTTGATTGGATGCACCAATCAGCCGTTGAAGAGATGACATGTCTAAGGCACGAAGTTTCCCGAGTGGAAGAAGCCTTCAGAATCTTGCCATCAGTCTTCAAGCAGGCCCTAAGCCAATTGCAAGAACGACAGGAGCAGGTCCTGAGAGAAGAACAATCTAATCTATGCGTGTCCGAGGCCAAAACAACATCAGCTATGATTGAATCCGGTTCCCATCTTCGAGCCCACGACAAGAAAATTCAAGATATGTCGCAGGTGCTCACCTCCCTAGTTGAGAAAATGAAAAGTTTTGAGACGAAACAGGATGCTGCTATGCAAATCCTGGAACGCCTTGATGAGAAGGTGTCATACCTTGATGACGCCAAAAAGGGGGAAGAAGCGAGGGAAGCTGCAAGGAGAACAAGGCTTGAGCAAGAGAAGGAAATGTTAGCTGCTTTTGAAGACAGCATCACTGCTGATATTGCCTGTCTTTCATCTCCAAATGTTAGAATACAGGGAGATCGCCCAGAATTCCAGGACCTAAGTTTCCTTGGAAGAACCTCGTTCGAAAACCGCAAGCTATGAACCTCCTGGCCAACCGACAGCCTACTGCAGAAGAAATCAAAAACTGGAGGAACAATGAACTGCTAAGATACTTTGTAGTTCTTATCAGGGAATCTTCAATTTTCAACAGATGCAGGACGATACAAGAAGCCGCTGAGGAATATAAGAAAAGGTTGGAAGAAGGAACGCTCCCGCTTCAGCAGCAGATGAAGTCTAAGCATAGACAAGGTGACTTGGTTACCCATCCAGAAGATTGGATCCTAGTCTTCGATTAGTCGTATGAATGACGAGCCTTATATTTGAATCAAGACAGTGACGCTCATCAGAACTGGTGGAAAAATACCAAGAATGACCCCAATAGGCCGTGGAGACACTCAGATTACAGGAGTTGAATTCCTTGTTATATTATTTTTTTTGTAATTTTATTTTCAAAACAGCAAAATATTGTATTCTTTGTTTCAATATCAATAAAATATTTGTCTGTCTTGAAAGATTACAACTTGTAATCTACTGTGTTCTTGTATGTTTACAAAACACTTAATTTATTCTCGCTGTATACAAGTATGAAACATGTTTTAATACATAAGCTGTAAGAACTTGTCTGCGAACAGTTCATAGTTTAAGTTGTATGTATCTAGAATACAATGTAAGATTGTGCCTGCGCGCCAATCATAAAGTTTAAAGATGTAATACTCTTTTGATAAAATCTGAACTTGCCTGCAAGCAGTTCTTAGTATTAGGCTAATTGCTGAAGGCCAGAACATTCGAACAGAAGACCAAGAAGTCTGCCCTCCTTCAAGATGCTTAGTCTGCCCTCCTTCAAGATGCTTAGTGTCAAAGTTTGGATAACATCAAAAGGTTTTTAAGGAAGACTTGGCAAATTATCAAAAAGGGGGAAATTATTTGGATAACAATCCCTGTATCGAAAAATCTTGACAGAATGTTTTGACAATGTGCCAATCCAGCATATAGCAAACAGATGTATCAAAAAGCTGATCAAAGGTGTCAACCTGTATTGAAGACTTCTCTTAGTCCCAGCATATAGTGATTCAATCATACAGCAAAGGAGTCTCATAAGACTAAGTATGGAAGCTGTCTCGTATCGACAATACAGCTATCATTCCATACAGTATCCAAACAGGATAAGAAATCTTTGTTATTCGCTAAAGTCAAAGTCCCGTTGAAGAATATATATTCAAATACAAAAGAATAAAGTATTTAAATATTAAGTCGTCAGAGATCTTCACTCAAGCGCAAAATCCGGATCGTGTTTTATTTAAACACATCATCCTGTTGGAACGGACTTTTGCTCAACGGATCTATCTCAATGGATATATTCAAGAAGGCTATATATATATATCCCCAGACTTCGAAGATCAATGCACGAAATCAACAACAGCGAAGTTATCATCATATACATCTGAGCAAACATATCTCCCAAAGCATACTGCTATTCTGAAAGAAGAGATATACAAGTGCTCAAACCATGAACAATACATCATCAGCTAAAAGCTCAGAAATTCAAAGCTGTTGTTCAAACATTGTTCTATCCTTGAACAAAACCCACCAGCCCTGTGTGGACTGAGAAACCTTGCTATTCCTGAACTGTGTGTGACGGACTTGCATTGAAGAGAAGAAGCTTCGGAACTGTGTGAAGAAGCGAGTCGCTTAAACCAATCTGTGTGAATGGTTGAAGGCTAAGATCATTGTATCAATCTGTGTGAACGATACATTGATAGGTTTGATTATAAATATGTAGTTGTGTACGTAGTATTTATAATAAACATTTTCACTCCTGTGTGGAGGACCAGTGGACGTAGAGGGGTTTACCTCGAACCACTTTACTTACCGTGTCAGTTACCTTCCGCATTAACTGTTTTAATATCTGTGATTAATTTTAAGTATACACTTTATTTCTATTGCTGTATTTACAGCAACTTACTTTAAACAAGACTTCCGCTATGCACTCAGATTTGAAAACCGTACAGCTTGTTGTTTAAAACACTTTCCAAGCTGTATCCTGTATACTTAGTGGCCAACAGGTGTAATGATAGGATTATGTCCGTTAGAGTTGTGGTTGGGGAGAAGGTGGTTAACGTGGTTTGTGCGTATGCCCCTCATGTTGGTTTGGGTGTGCTTGTTAAGGAAGCTTTTTGGGTCTGTTTAGATGAGTTGGTCGGGTGTATTCCGGACGATCAATTTATTATTTTGGGGGGCGATTTCAATGGGCACATTGGTGAGGGGGTGGATGGTTACCATAGTGCACATGGGGGTTTTGGCTTTGGAGTTAGGAATGCAGGAGGTTCCGCATTGTTGGAGTTTGCCACTGCGCATGAGTTGGTAATTGCTAACTCTTTTTTTCAGAAGAGAGATGAGCACCTTATCACCTTCGGTAGTGCACGCAAATTGACTACCTTCTCTGGCACAATCGTGATGCTAGGGCGTGCGTGGACTGCAAGGTGTTCCAGAGCGAGGCCTGTGCTTCTCAACACCGGCTGCTGGTTATGGATTTATTCATGGGAGGTCGTGTTGTTAGCAGGGCTAGACAAGCTAGACCTAGGATTCTCTGGAAGGATCTGAAGGGTGAGAAGGTGACAGAATTCAGGGAGTCTCTGACCCGTGAAGGTGGTTGTTTGCGAGGGGGCGATGCTAACCTTATGTGGACCAGCATGGCCAATGCTATTAGGAGTGTGGGCGAGAAGGTGGTAGGGGTTTCTTCGGGCAGGTTTAGTGGATCTAGGGAGGCATGGTGGTGGAATGAGGAGGTTCAAAAGAAGGTTAAGGCTAAACAAGCGCTATTTAAGGAGTTTTTGTCAGTTAGTGCTGGGGAGGAGAGAATCTTGAAGATTGTAGCATACAAGGTGGAGAAAAGAGAGGCTAAGAAGGCAGTGGCTAAGGCTAAAAGTGAGGCATACGAGGAGATGTACAAGCACCTAGACACCAAAGAAGGAGCGAATGCTATTTTTAAACTAGCAAAAGCTAGGGAAAGAGGGCGGCGCGGCCTGGGTCCCGTTAAGTTTATTAAGGATGATTTGGGCCAAATGTTAGTGAACGATGTGGCTATTAAGGAGAGGTGGAATAGGTATTTTTTTGAACTTTTGAATGAGGCTAGGGGTAGCGACTCGGTGGTGCAAGGAGTTAGTCTATCTTCTGCTCGTTCGTTTAGTTCTTGTGAGAGCATAAGCAAAATGGAAGTAAAGGGTGCCCTAATAAAAATAGGTAGAGCTAAGGTTGTAGGCCCGGACCAGATCCCTATTGAGGTGTGGCTTTGCCGGGGGGAGTTGGAGTTCAGTGGCTATCAGAGCTGTTCAACATCCTCCTCAGAGGTTCTAAGATGCCGACGGAGTGGAGGCGTAGTATTGTAGTGTCATTTTTAAAGAACGAAGGTGATGCTCAGAGTTGTAGTAACTATAGGGGTATTAAACTCCTCAGTCATACTATGAAACTTTGGGAAAGAGTGGTGGAATGCAGGGTTTGAAGAGAAGTTGAGATCTCAGGGAACCAATTTGGCTTCATGCCGGGGAGGTCCACGACTGAGGCCATTCATCTAGTCAGACGCCTTATGGAGAAGCTTAGAGAGTGGCGTAAGGACCTCTATATGGTGTTCATTGATCTAGATAAGGCGTATAATAGCATTCCGCGCGATGTTATCTGGAGGATCCTAGTAGAGAGGAGGGTGTCGTTGTCGTTCGTTAGGGCAATCCAAGACATGTACTCTCAAGCTAGGACTTGCATTAGGACCCCAGTAGGTGACACCCAATATTTCCCGGTTGAGATAGGGCTACATCAGGGGTCGGCGCTAAGCCCTCTTCTCTTCGCTCTAATCCTTGACGTCATTTCGCGGGGGTTTTAGGATGGCATCCCGTGGTGCATGCTTTTTGCTGACGACATTGTGTTATTCGAAGAGGGAAGTGAACTCAAAGTTGGAGCTGTGGAGGTCTAAGTTATAATCATAGGGCTTGCTTGTGAGCCGGTCTAAGACTGAGTATCTCTGGTGTAACTTTAGTGGTGAGGCCAACGAGGAAGATGTAGAGGTCATGATTGCGAATCGGATCGTACCCGTACGGATAAGTTCAAGTATTTGGGTTCGATAATTCAGAAGGAAGGTGAATGTGAAGATGATGTCACTCATCATATCAAGGCGGGGTGGCTAAGGTGTAGAGCAGCGACAGGGGTCCTGTGCGACAAGAAAGTCCCTCTAAAGTTGAAAGGTAAATTCTATAGAGCGGCAGTCCGACCTGCAATGTTGTATGGCTCCGAATGTTGGGCGATGAAGAAGTCGCTTGAGAGCAAGTTGGAAGCGGTTGAAATGAGAATGTTACGTTGGTCGTGTGGTCGCACAATGTTGGATAGAATCCCGAACGGGGTTTTCAGGAACGCGCTAGAAGTGGCGCCCATTTCTGCGGAAGTTAGGGAAGGGAGATTGAGATGGTTTGGCCACGTCCGCAGGAGGCAGGTATCTGCTCCGGTGAGGAGGGTTAAGAGTTTATTGGTGGTCGGGTAGAGGAGGAGAGGCAAACCGAGGAGTACGTGGGAGGAGCAGCTGAGATTAGATTTGAGGGCCTTAAACCTTTCCGAGACCATGACTATTGATAGGTGCGCTTGGAGGCGCCAGATCAGAGTTGTGGATTCTTTTGTTAGGAGCGGTGCTGCAGTTGAGAGCCTCAGGGTTGGGTTGTCTCGGTTAGCTTTGACCTAGATCATTGCATTTTTTTTACTTTTATTGTATATTTTATCCTATTGCCTTTTGCGTGTGGTGTATTTTCGACAGGGAGCTGTGCGCAGAGTCAACCTCTCTTCTGTTAGAGTAGCGTTCATCGAGAGTGCAGTTGCCAAAGTTCCCTTGGGTAAGTCTCATGTGAATTAAGCCATGAGCTCAGGTATGATTTTTTGAGCTTTTTCGCATCATATGCTTCTATGTATATATCACTCAATACTTTGTTGTGCACTAAGCTGAGGGTCTTCACGGAAATAGCCTCCCTACCGTAAAAAGTGGGGGCATGGTCTGCGTACATCTTACCCTCCCCAGACCCTGCTCTGAGCGGGATATAATGGGTATGTTTGGCTTGGTTTGGTTTTATTATATATGAATGACTATTTTGCCCCTGATGTAATTATGTAATTATGATTGTGCCATCTGAAGTTTTCCTATAAATAGGACTTCAGTTATTAATGAAAAACACACCTGAGAATGATTCTCTATTCTCTCTCTAAATTCTCTCTCTATAATATTTCGATTTCATAACACGTTATCAGCACGAGTCTCTAATTCACGGAGCAATTAGAAAAAAAATAATTCTGCATAACAAAAAAAATAAGTTTTATATCACCCGAGTATCACCTAACTCATTTCCATTTTTAGAATTGTCATCCCATTGAAAGTTCTCATCTTTCAAAAGATGATAAAAAAAATGGCCAGTATCCGTTTTTTTCAACTACCCCACAAACGATGGAATTCACAGCAGTTTTTCTAAAAACCCAAATCAAAGCATGATTCAAATAAACAACTAAAAAAAACCACGACCACCACTCCCGTCAAAATTCGGAAACCTAAAGCCCGAGAACTCCGTCGTGGCTCGCCCAGATTAGCCAGCAAGAAAGAGGGAGAAAAGCTTCAAGCTTGAATTTTAGACTCCATCGACGAGAAAAAGAATTTGATGGGCTTTGCTTAAATCACATCAAGAAACGGTTTGGAGGTCATGGTCGGTCTGAGATGGAGAGGTGGAGTCTATGGACCCTGAGGTTCAATCACACTTGAATACAATATATGGATGTATTTTGGTCTCATCTGTGAGAAGAACAGAACTAAGAATGAAGAAGAATTGGGAAGAGACGAGACGAGGAAGAGAATAATGAGGTAAGAATAAATAAAATAAAATATAATATTTTTTTAATTCATTAAATCCCTAATTTGGTTTTCCCTAAATATAAGATACATATGATATCAAAATTGATTTTTCTTGATACCACCATTGTAATGCCCGGATAATTAATGTGTATTTATCCTGTATTCGATCTTATAAGATTCGACTCTGCGACTTATTAATCGATGATCAGTTTCCCGTATTCGTATCCCTACGTTTTTGTATTCTTTTCCATGCATGCATGTGTAATTCTGCACGTCTTAATGCATGCTAACGGATGATCTTAACGTACGCTACGACTGCAACATAACATACATTATCTGATGAGCTTAACGTACGTAAGCTTGGTCAACTTGAGATCCGACAAGGGTCGACGTGTGGGGGCCAGGGGAGATTCGTGGGGGGATCCGCATGAACCTGGACAGTTTTCCAGCTAAGCAAGTCAACGGACGTAACGTACGCTAAGAGTGATTTTTAACGTACGCTAAGGTCATATATATTATGTTCAGTCGGAAGGAATTAAATATGAGGCATAGAAGGTGGCTGGAATTAATCAAGGATTACGACCTGTAGATTCTTTATCATCCAGGCAAAGCAAATGTGGTAGCTGATGCACTGATCCGCAAACCTGTTTCTCTTCGAGTGTTGGAAGCGCTTACGTCCCAAAACAGCATTCAACGAGAACTGATCTGTGAAGGGATTGAAGTATGGTCACAAGGAGCCCAAGGGCAACTATACGTGATGGAACTAACTTCGTCATTAGTCGAGGAAATCAAATCTCAGCAGTTGAATGATTCTCTGATTCTTCGGTTAGGTGACGAAGTAAAAAAAGGGAAGGCCCCAGGATCCGTGATACAAGATGATGGAGTTTTGAGATTTCAGAGTCGACTGTGTGTTCCCGATGATGATGTTTTGAGGCAGACAATTCTGAAAGAAGCTCACAGCGCGCTCTATTCTATTCACCCAGGCACCAGTAAGATGTATAAGGATCTAAAACAAAATTTATGGTGGGGTAATATGAAGAAGAATGTAGCTAAATATGTTTCGAAATGTTTAACCTGTCAGCAGGTTAAGATTGAACATCAGCGGCCTGTCGGGATGTTAAAGCCACTTTCGATCCCTGAGTGGAAGTGGGAGGCTATATCTATGGACTTCATCACCAATATGACAAGAACCAAGACGGGAATGAACATGATTTGGGTTGTAGTTGATCGACTAACCAAGTCGGCTCAATTCCTAGGAATTAAAGACACATGGGGACCCGAGAAATTAGCACGACTGTTTATTGCGGAAATAGTTTGATTTCTTGGTACACCGAAGACCATTATTTCGGATCGAGATGGTCGCTTCGTGCTGCATTTTTGGAAGGCAGTTCATAAGGCCTTGGGAACCGATCTGAACTTTAGCACAGCCTATCATCCTCAGAAGGACGGTCTGTCCGAAAAGACTATACAGACAGTAAAAGATATGCTAAGAGCTTGCGCTTTAGATTGGTCAACCGATTGGGAGGTTCATTTGCCGTCGATTGAATTTACCTACAACAATAGTTGGCATGCTTCCATTAAGATGGCACCATTTGAAGCGTTGTATGGGAGAAGATGTAGATCGGCCCTGTGTTGGGATGATTCTTCTGATTTGATTGGGATGGAACCAGAATTGATAGTTCAGACTCAAGAGAAGGTAGCTCTGATTTGTGAAAGGCTGTTGACTACCCAGAGTCGACAGAAGTCGTATGCTGATGTGCGCCGTCACCCGTTGGAGTTTGAGATTGGGGATCACGTGCTATTGAAGGTTTCTCCTACTCGGGGAATTTTCCATTTTGGGAGGAAAGGAAAGCTGAGTCCGAGATATATCGGACCATTTGAGATCCTGGAGAGATTTGGGGAGTTGGCGTACAGGTTGGCCTTGCCTCCATCGCTGAGTCACATTCATAGTGTATTCCACGTATCCCAATTTCGGAAATATGTACCGGATCCCAGTCATATCATCGATTTTGGCGAGATTGGAGTGGCTAATGATGGCTCGTTCAAAGAAAAGCCAATCAAGATACTTGAGAATCGAGTCAAGACATTGAGAAATAAATCGATCTCCTTGGTTAAAGTTCAGTGGTCTCGACATGGAGTCAAAGAAGCAACTTGGGAGATGGAAGATAGTATGAGGTCGAGATACCTGGAATTGTTTTCGTTTTAAGTTTCGGGCCGAAACTTCTTTTCAGATGGGTAGTATGTAATGCCCGGATAATTAATGTGTATTTATCCTGTATTCAATCTTCTAAGATTCGACTCTGCAACTTATTAATCGATGATCAGTTTCCCGTATTCGTATCCCTACGTTTTTGTATTCTTTTCCATGCATGCATGTGTAATTCTGCACGTCTTAACGCATGCTAACGGATGATCTTAACGTACGCTACGACTGCAGCATAACGTACGTTATCTGATGAGCTTAACGTACGTAAGCTTGGTTAACTTGATATCCGACAAGGGTCGGCGTGTGGGGGCCAGGAGATATTCATGGGAGGATCCGCATGAACCTAGACAGTTTTCCAGCTAAGCAAGTCAACGGACGTAACGTACGCTAAGAGTGATTTTTAACATACGCTAAGGTCATATATATTATGTATGTAAGGCTTGAATTATAACATACGTAAGCCAATACTAGAAACAGTTCAGTGGGCTCTGGCCAGACGTTAACGTACGCTAATGTTCGAGTATAGGGTACGCTAATACGGTTACCTACGTAATGGACGTCTGGTAACGTACGTAATGGCTTATAATTCTATTTATAGAACTCGACCCCCACTTCATTTCTAACTTCTACCTTGGCCGATTTTCATGCTCTGAAGATTATCCCTCACCTTATACCCCTCATATCATCATCTTAATCCGATTTTGGGGAGCTTAGAGCTTGGGGATTGGTGATCAAGCTTCCGGTGAAGAGTTTCTTCAAGATTTTCATTGTTCTTCCATTTTTGAGGTATGTTAACTCTACACCAAGATGGAGACTATGTTCTTAGTTATTGTATGAAACTTTCCCAGAGATTATTGAGCTTATTATGTCGTAATGAATCCAACACCATGTTTAAGAGGATTGAATTGGTTGAATTAAATTTTCATTGTTAATAAGTTGAGCCATAATCCTTACCAACCTTAGAATGGAATTTCCTAAGATGAACTAGCTTGATGATGTTTTCGTAACACTCTTTTAAGGAACACATATTAAGGTTTACCCCTGTGTAAGATAAATTCAAGTAGTTGAATGTGAAGTGTGTTCAATTATAATTCTTGCCTTGGATGAACTCGTTGTTAATATTCTTGGATGATTAGAACCATGAAAGGATATTGGGAACAATCATTTTGTGAAGAATTTGATAAGAAGAATTACCGCGGAAGAACAAGAATCGTAGAGTTGAATTAACCTAGAACTAGACTATATGTGATTATCTCGTTATGTATCGTTGTAGCAACCGAACCAAGCATTCGAGTTAATAATCGAAATTAGAGTATGGAACATGGGATGTAATGATATGATGAATGTCTTTGGAATTGTAGACATCGACTTTGTGTTCCGTTACGATCTCTTGAATTCGCATGCCTTTTTTCAAACTTAGTACTCGTCGGAAGATAGGACCAAGAATCGATTGTCCGTTGTTGATAACTCGATTATAACTTAAGGCGTTCGGTACTCGTGCGTTAGTTTCGGGAGGTTTATTGAATTCCTTGTTATTCCCTTGTACAAGGTGATCGATCGAGGGGCGGCGACCTTCGGACATGTGACATTCATGGGAGTATTTAATTCTTGCCATATTTGAGGCAAGTATCGTATTTTGAAATTGGTTAATATTGGGATTTTGATCATGCATATGGTTTTCATGTTGTTGAACATGAGATTAACTCCTTTGAATTGTCGTAGTATTCGTTATTGTTTTCTTGATTGTTCATGTCGATGAACATATTGATTTGCATATGTGTATGCATAATTACATTGTTTATGTTGTAACTGATCCGATGGGGTCATGAGGATCTATGTTGAGGGCGCTGGATCGGATGTCCACCATGCGTTGGTCCGATGGGATCATCATGGGGATCTATGCTGAGGGCACTGGATCGCTGGACGGGTTTTCCACCATGCGTAGGTCCGACGGGATTATCATGGGGATCTATACTGAGGGTGCTGGATCGTTGGATTACCCTGTATTGTGTTGATGGAATCGTGAGGATTCGCATCGTTGGATTCCGATGACGGAAGTCCGTTTTGTATGTTTTTGATGCATTGTTGATTTATGTATCACGATACTTGTACTAGCATTATTTGCTAACCCCTTAGGGGATGGACATTTGTTTTGATGTTCAGGTAGCCGAAGAGCGGGGAAGTAACCACAGTACCAACATGACGATGAAGTGGCTCAGTGATGTGGATCATGTTGTCTTGTTTTATGGTTATTTTTCAGTACTCGAGTACGCATATGTTGTTGATGATTTTGGGAATGTTTTGTAATAATGGCCTCATTTGAATTGTTGAACTGGTTTGAATTATAACCTTAACGATACTTTGATATTATTATTCTTTTCCGTATTTCTCAAATTAGTCTTGTAAATTCTTACATAAAGGATTTACGGCGCTCTAATTATTCCGAATATATCGGGGTGTTACAGAATATGGTATCGGAGCTAAGATTCATGGATATCTTGGCAGTTTGGTTTAGTTGGGTCTGTTTACATTATTTGATTTATGGGTCGTTTGTAACATCATTACTCAGCCAGCATCGTCATGTGGACCGTGGTTGTAAGTTTCCTAATCTCATATACTACCATCTTATTTAATTTCTGTTTTGTGAATATTGACATACTTTCTTTTAGAAAATTTTACCCTGGATATTGAGTATTGGTATTTACAGTATGTTGAGGGGAGGTCGTGGACGCGGATGCAGTCGTGGACACGGACGCGGTCGTGGATGCGGACGTGGAAATGCGAGAAAGGAGGATTCAGCGTCTACCCCTGAATTAATGGCTAGTCGAACCGATTCCCATTCTGGAGGGCAACAGGGATCAGTGAATGATAACGCAAATCCTAACGTGTCGGGCGTGCTCCAACAGGTGGTCGCTCAGATGACCCATTTCTCTCAAGTGGTTGACCGCATGCGGACAGCGATGGGCTAGCAGCGCAACGAGGATAATCAGGGAGACAAGTGGCTTGCGGAGGTGGTCAAATTGCACCCACCAAAATTTGACGGTTCTACTGAGATGATTACTTGGGATCACTGGCTGAAGGAGTTGGAGAAGATATTTGCGGGGATCAACTGTCCCGATGACCGAAAAGTTCCTATCGCCCAGTATTTTCTGACTGGGGAAGCTTTCGACTGGTGGGAGGCTGTTCGACCTGAGGATCATAATGCTGACCGGATGGAATTCAGATTAAGGATGGAAGCACAGTATTGTCCTCGTCCAGTTAGAGAGGCTAGAGTCCGAGAGTTTTTCTCCCCGCAGAGTTTTTCTCCCTGCAGAGTTCGGAAGCATCTGTTAGGAATATGCCCTCGAATGCCACTAAGGGGATGAGAGAGTATGGGCATTGTACTTGTAATTATGGAATAATAAATAATAAAAAGGCAATTCGATTCATTTACTGTTTATTGTATTTCAATTGCATTCTTGACTTGGCAAACATTGAAATGAAGTCCATGTAAATAAATCGAACATTCCATTCTCGTTATGGGATAAGAGAAAATGCACTGGAAGTGTTTTAAGTTTATTTACGTAAATCGTTCGCAAGTCAATAAACTTAAATAGGCATTAAGTTTTAATAAGACTTGTATAACTAATGTTAGGACATGTGCATGTCTTGATAGCATAGTTATAAGTATATTGGTGGGACCAGTATACTCGAACACGATGTTGCTACCCAAAATATTATCCGGAGATAGATATTGCTGGAATGGATGGATAGCAAACAAATGCAAGAGCACTTCCGTGAGAAAGATAAATAACACAAGATTTGCCGGGGTTGTTAGTCCCGGGCTTGAATGCTCTCGCGAGATATTATTAATACTAATATTCGGGGATACAAGTACTAATGTAAGAATACAATTACAATGAGTGTAAAGATTCTTGTTATCTTAGCTAGTGAGCGTGTAGATTGCCGGAAGAACCAGATTTGATGCTCTGTGAGTTCTTGTAACAAAGGAGATGAACAGTCGCGGCGGTGAGAGATCGACAGTCTCTCACGGCGAGTATTTAGCTGGATGCTTGGGCTCCTGGGCTTATGAATCTCTTGGAATCTGTCTAGTGGAGACTTGTTGTCTCTGCCGATCGTCTTCTGGACGAGAGATTCGGAGAGAGAAGTCCTGAGATGGATTCGGGCGAGAAAGCAGGGAGCTTGATGGTATGTGTGTTCTACTGTATTTCCGTGAATGAATTCGGAATATAAGTGAATGAGTTCTCAACCAATTCGGAACCTAAGTAAATGAGTTCTGAACCTTTTTCCAGTAGGAGGAGGTTCTCTATTTATAGGACTTTTTATATGCCGGGCGATCGCCTTTACTGTATTATAATAATCGGGCGATCGTCTTTTAGCACATGGGCTTGTTCCCTTAAAGTCGCGGAGCTGCTGGCGGCAGTGTCTGATCCCGATGGGGAGCCTGCACGCGTCCTGAGTTGCTGTCACGGGTGGTCCCACTGACAACTTTCGGCGCGCCTGCCGGTAGGTGTGGTAGGTGACAGGCTGTGGTCAAAGGTCTTGTCTGTCAGCAAAAATCTTGTCTGTCATCGCCTTTTGTGGATCTGCACATGGGTGCTGTTCTGAGATCTAGTCCTCGATGACTTTGACGGGCGATCATCTCTATTCGAGGCGTAGGCCGATTGTCCTTAGCCGGACACTAGAGTCGATCGCCAGATGCCAAAGGGCGATCGCCTTGGGAGTCGATCGCTAGGTACCTGATGGTGGTCTGATATCTTCGATTAGGCGAGCTGCCCATAGTTTGACTGGTGTTGACTTGGTCGCTCGGCCTTATAGTCGATCGCCTGTCGGGATGAATAAATCTTGACACAATAATTGCCCCCCAGCTCGCTCCTATGTTGGAAATGTGGGGTGAGGTGGTTCTCTTGGCGATCGCTGAACTTTTGATGAGTGACTCTGTGTTTAACTGAACTGGCGACCGTATTTGAGCTGATATATTCTGAGTTTGGACGACCTGGTTGGCCGCTAAACTGCGCGGGAAAAGGCAATGGGCGTGGAAAAGTCTCCGCGCACGTGTCGAGATTCTATTGGAGGATACCAGCGGTCATTAATGACTCCTCGGCTGACGCGTCCTTAAAAAGACGCGTACGCGGGTCTCGAGGGAGTCAATAAATGCGACATTTGGGATCCGACACCTGAGATTTTCCCTTATTGCAAACGAGTCCCTGCCATCTCCTATAAAAGGGCGCAGTGCTGCAGTCTTCGTTCTCACGCGCACTTACTCGAGAAAGAAGGACTTGCTGAAGATTTTTCTGAAGATCTTAGTGCCGATCGTCGTTCGATTTCACCTTCGGGTAAGAAAAATCCTTTTCTCCTTTCTTTCTTTGAGAATGGCCGGAACGTCATCATCACATGGAGTGGGTACCAGTTCCGCCGCCGGGACATCGACTGTCCGGGGAGGACCTTCTTCTGATTTCCACCTGGAGACGGCGGCTGAGGCTATTCGGGCCGGAATCGACCCTGCTGAAATCGAGGCTTTATTTAATGAAGCCGACATCGCTAAGGAGGCGGCTGCTGAAGATAGACGATCGCAGATAGAGAGAGATCTGGCGATTAGGGCCTACTGGGAGCAGCATAGCGCTTTCGGCCGGGCCTATAAGGCTTTTGCTGAGATAATGGAGAAGTTGGCGGTCAGACTCAGAGATTCGATTTCGGGATACTCGGTCGCCTACCCTTATCGGCTTCCCAAACGGTCGCGATGCGGGTTGCGGCGATCTTTGTGGTCGCTTGGCCGTCGAAGTTCGGCGACCAGAAAGATCGGTAAATGCGGAGGACGAGGTTCCATGTTCCTTCAGATGTGGACATGTTCGCGCCGGCGGAGAATGAGCGAGCCGATCAGCCTCCGATAGGTATGGTTGCCGTGAATGAGGCGATTATGGAGGCCGGGCTGCGGTTCCCTCTATCTTTTGCTGTCTCCCACCTGCTGGCCGCTTGGAACGTGGCGCCACATCAGCTGACGCCGAACGCCTGGCTCCAAATTATCTGCACTCTCACTCTATTCGGCGGTCACCGCCTGTACCGCCTCCCATCGCCGTTGGAGATGAACCATTTCTTCAAGGTGACGGCTCATAAAGGGTCGGTCGGCGGTTACCATATTCAGGGCCGATCTCGTCGGGTAATCCTTGGAGTCCCAAATAAGGCGCGGGGCGATCCGACGAAGTGGTTCTGGGTCGCCGGCAAGTGGAGGGCTTCCGCGAGCGACAATCCTTCGGGCGAGCTGGAGATCCCTACTGAGTTTCGGGAGAGGAATCCCGGTAAGGGTTTAGACTCTCCCTTCGTTCGGATGCGTTTTGGACTGATCTAATTTGATTCGGTTTTGCAGGTTTTCACATTCCGGCGGTCGAGGAGATGCCCTTTGATTTTCTGGTTGTCTGGGAGCGTATTCGGAGCTTGTCGGACGACGACCTTGACGCTAACCGGATCAATAAGGAGAGTCGTTGGTTGTCGGCTCGGCTATTCCGCTTCCCGAGACATCTCTCGGTACCATGTATGAGTTTCTGCGACCTTCACTTTCCAGGCAATCGCCTTACTTGAGGAAAGTATCTAACTGTTGATCGATCGTCTTAACTGTAGAGGTTCGCTTTCCTCGCTTTTTGGAGCCCCCGCCGGAGATCGCCATGTCGAATCCTGGAGTTCTAGGCCGTCTCCGCCACAAGAAGTCGTCTCGGGCCCCACATGTTGCGTTGCCAATTGTTCCGAAGGCGGAACCTCGTGTGGAGCCGATCGTGGCTGAGGAGGGAGTTCCGGAGGAGGGGCTTCGAACGAATCGCAAGAGGCCGAGGCCGGAAGAAACTCCGGTTCCTGCCCCCGCCAATGAGGTGCCGATCGCCGCGCCTCCGATCACCGTTCTCGCTCCGGAGAATGAGCCGCCCTCTGCGGCTTTTATGCGGGAGATGGCGATCGCTGACGCTGAGACTCCTCGAGGGAAGCCGTATTTCGGTCGCGACCCCGAGAGGGCTGAGAGGTAGATTGCATTTTTGTGTTGAAACTTGCAATTGCGTAGGAGTTGTGTTAACTTTGTTGTATCGATGTAGGATCCGTCGCACAGATCCATCCTGCCCGCCGATGGTGCTGGATTTCTTACCCAGCCGATCTCCTCGCCAGTCCTGCGACATCCCTCAATACGTCAGCAAGGCCGCTTCTGCTCTACCGAAG
The DNA here is from genome assembly GCA_033398695.1 of Orobanche coerulescens. Classification (NCBI taxonomy): domain Eukaryota; kingdom Viridiplantae; phylum Streptophyta; class Magnoliopsida; order Lamiales; family Orobanchaceae; genus Orobanche; species Orobanche coerulescens. The sequence goes on from CM065817.1 coordinate 135,816,816, forward strand.
GCCTGGACAACTGATTTGGATGCGATCGCTCGTCAGCGATCGAGGAGTACGATGCAGGCTGTTCTCGCCCTTTCTCTCCAGACGGCGACCATGGTCATCCCAGTGCTCGGGGAGTTTGAGGGGCGACCTTCCACTATTCGCCTGCAGGCGGATCTCGAGGCGGCTCGGAAAGAGAACGCCGAGTTTGCCGATAAGATCGTGGCGATGGAGAAGGACTCTTTGGAGGCAGCCAAGCGGGCGAGCCACGAACTTGAGCTGGCGAAGAAGGAAACCGAGTTGTCTCGTTTGGCGGTTGACCGATTTCGGGACCAGATGCTGAATGCCGTCCGGGCACAGAAGGTTGCTGAGGAGGAGGCCGATCGCCAGAAGGTGACGATCGCTCGGTTGACTAGCGAGTTGGCGGAGTCGAAGGAGAAGGTTGCTGCGAGGGAGGCCAAGCTCCAGGGGTCGCAACAGGCGATGGCGGAGCTGAAAAGAGAGGTAGAGGCGACCAAGGCTGATCCCTTTCAAAACTTGGAGTTTGTCAGCGAGTTCGCCTATTATATGGCGTTCGCCGACTCGATCCGAGCAGCTAAGAAGGGAGGTTTGGAGGTCGGGCCTCTTGCTGAGAACTTCAAGGCGTATGCGTTGGAGTATCCTGTCCATTCAGCTTTCTCCTTGCCGATCTTGGATCTTGCGGACATCGGCGTGGATTTGAGCTGGTATCCGACTCCGGCCAATCTTGCTCATCCCGACGCTCCGGAAGATGAGGGGACCGCACCGGATGCGTGGCGATGGCGAGCAGGGCACAAGCACTTCATTTTTTGATGTTTTAGCTTATTTCCTTGTAATTCGTAGCTTTCTTTTGTAGCATTTAGGCCTTCGGGCGACCATGTACTCTGATCTTTTGAAGCAATGAACTGAATATTTGATTATCTTCGATTACTTGAATGATTGTTATTTTTGAGTCTTTGTTTGACTTTGTACAAATGTGTGAGGAGAGATCGTTGCGAGGGTAGTTCCAAATGAATTGATAAACTCATAAAGATTACTTTTACAGCAAATTCGATCACTGCACTACATCTGAAAAATGACGATCTCCGTATGTGGTTGAATAGGGACGATCGTCGTATAGATAGTCCGCACTCTTCCCCCTTGTTTTTATTCGCTTAGTGTAAGTAAGGGGATGAAAATAATTCGTTGAGTGAGCGGTCTTTAACTTTGTCGAATCCTCGAGGACGGTCGTCCGTCTTGAGGAACCGTGCACGATCGCGGAGTTCGATGGACCGACTCCCTGATCATGTCTTGATGCGCGAAGACATTGAGTGTCTCGTGACTCATTTTATTATGAGGGTCCTCTGTTAGGCTGCGCCTCGCCTCATATTTAAACGAAGGGCGTGCGGTCTCGGTCTAGAGGAGTCCTTGCGCGGGCAGCGTCGGATGATTCAACTCCACGCCCGCGGCTTGTTTAGCTCTGCTTCCACCTCGGCCCACCATGAAGATGACGAACCTCGACGGTGTACGTTGAGACGGGGGTTGTGGCACGTCGCCTTGTCCGGGTTCACCATGTTAAATGATGAACCTTTGAGGGTGAGCGATCGTGTCCACTGATTAATTTTGGAGGGCCCTCAGACTACGCCGGCCTCGTATTTAAATGAAGGGCCGGCGATCTTGGCCCAAAGGGACCTTGCATGGCCTAAGCAGTCGGTTCCATCGACCACCAGGACCATGGCTGCACTCTTCCACCTTGGATCGTCACGTAGATGCCGACCTTCGACGGTGTACGTTGTGCGGGGGAGGCGATCTCGTGCCTTAGTCCATCATGTTAGGTGGTGAACTGTGGATGACGAGCGAGTCCTCTAGGTTCTTAAATAAGGAGGGAGATCGGGGAGACTTCCGAGGTCCCCTTCTCTTGATTGAAGCATGTAGAGACGGTCGCCGAGTTTGATCCAGGGGTCGGATCGTATGAGCTTTCCAGCCTGTTTTGCGTTCGACTCGGACGATCGTGTATAGAGATTGGTAGGTGCTTTGGCTAAGCCAATAAGCTGTCCAACTTGCCTTCCTCGAACAATCTCCAGAGCTGTTTGAGGAGGTCGCGGCATTGGTTGGTGCTGTTGCCGGGACTCTTATGGTAGGCACAATATTGATTGTTGTCCAGGTGACCGTGGTCCCTTATCGCCTTTGGCTTTTTGAGCTTTTCGTGCCCCTTGATGGCATAAAAAATATGTGCCGGAGTTCGGTTGAACATATAGAGGAGATGGGCTTCCATGTCCTCGAAGGCCTTGAGATCTCCGGGTGGCTTGGCGATCGCCTTCTTTACATTGGCGATCGCTATCTTCTGGACAGGAGGTGGCGTTTCCTCGCCTAAGTGGAGGGTGAGTAGCCTTTGCCTGGCCAGAAAGTTGGCAGCCTTAGCGCGGAAGATCGCGTAAGTTGGGGGAATATCCTTGGTGAGATGTCTAAACATGGGAGAATGACCGTAGAATCCCCCCATGATCGAAAAGAGAGCGAGCTCGTCACTGACGGGTTCGCCGGTGAGGATGATTTCGTCTACTCGGTCAACGTAATCTGCGTCGGTTTCGTCTTTCCCCTGCCTGATTTTCATCACGCGGTGGGGGCCTTCCGGTCTGGCGACCTTGCTGGCGAAGTATGACGTGAAGTCATTCGCCAGTTTCTTAAAGGAGGTGATTGATCGTGGTGGTAGTGAGGCGTACCACCTATGGGCCATCTCGCCCAATGTTAATGGGAAGATCCGGCACTTGGTTACATCAGATGCCCCACACCCAGTCATGTAGATTCGGAATTTACTCAGGTGGGTTTTGGGGTCCGATCTCCCCTCATACAGAGGTGTTTTGGGAGGAGCGATCGTTGGTTGTATGGGGGCAAGCTCGATGTGGTCCGCGAGTGGCTCGGTCGGCCCGGTGATCTTTTTGCTGGTGCTTGACCCAGTGTCCAAGAGTGCTTTCATCTCGTCGAGCTGGCGTTGTATATCGGCCATCGCCGTGGCCTGGCTGCTCGCGGCTCGGCGCTCGGAGCGGGTGCCGAGGCGATTGAGTACTGATCCCCTGGCGATCGGGACGGGAGTCAGATGGCTGACCTGCGTTCGGCTGTGAGGTGGGTAGGCCGAACTCCTGGTGACGGATTCGGATTCCGTCTTTTCGTGGTTGGAAACTGAATGCCCCGGTCGCCAGGATGGGTCGCGCCCCAAGCGATTGAATACGGATCCGTCCGGTCATGCGAGAGCCTTTTCTCGCGAATTGGGGCTTTCTGGCGATCGCTCGCTCAGTAGCCCGTTGAATTTCCGTTTTCCCATGCGGCGGACGATCGAGGGGGTTATTGCGGGCGACGCGCATGCTCTCCGTCGCTCCTCTAGGATGGCCATAGCCTCCTCGATCTGTTCCTCGGTTTGGAACTGATCGAGTGAGAGGTTGGGGCCATCTCTCGGGTGCGGGATCGAGAGTCTCACGTTGCCGTGGCTTCCCCCTGTCGTCGGCTGGGGTTTGGATTGAGCCGGGATATGGTGTCCGGCGGTTCGGAGAGCGGCTTTCTTCGATGTACCGGCGAATGTCATGATTCTGAAGGTTTTCTTTGAAGCGCAGTGAGTGTCACTTCAAGTATATGCCCCGAGAACAGTGAGTGTTCTTCGGGATGGTATGAATAAAAATTTGAGGGTTAGATGCCCTTCTTCTAGCGCCAATTGTTGCTACCAAAAATATTATCCGGAGATAGATATTGCTGGAATGGATGGATAGCAAACAAATGCAAGAGCACTTCCGTGAGAAAGATAAATAACACAAGATTTGCCGGGGTTGTTAGTCCCGGGCTTGAATGCTCTCGTGAGATATTATTAATACATATATTCGGGGAAACAAGTACTAATGTAAGAATACAATTACAATGAGTGTACAGATTCTTGTTATCTTAGCTAGTGAGCGTGTAGATTGCCGGAAGAACCAGATTTGATGCTCTGTGAGTTCTTGTAACAAAGGAGATGAACAGTCGCGGCGGTGAGAGATCGACAGTCTCTCACGGCGAGTATTTAGCTGGATGCTTGGGCTCCTGGGCTTATGAATCGCTTGGAATCTGTCTAGTGGAGACTTGCTGCCTCTGCCGATCATCTTCTGGACGAGAGATTCGGAGAGAGAAAGTCCTGAGATGGATTCCGGCGAGAAAGCAGGGAGCTTGATGGTATGTGTGTTCTACTGTATTTCCGTGAATGAATTCGGAATATAAGTGAATGAGTTCTCAACCAATTCGGAACCTAAGTAAATGAGTTCTGAACCTTTTTCCAGTAGGAGGAGGTTCTCTATTTATAGGACTTTTTATATGCCGGGCGATCGTCTTTTAGCACATGGGCTTGTTTCCTTAAAGTCCATGAGCTGCTGCATCCGGTATGCGGTCCAATGGGGAGCTCGCAGCGTCTGAGTTCTTTATCACGGGTGGTCCCACTGACAACTTTCGGCGCGCCTGCCGGTAGGTGTGGTAGGTGACAGGCTGTGGTCAAAGGTCTTGTCTGTCAGCAAAAATCTTGTCTGTCAGCGCCTTTTGTGGATCTGCACATGGGTGCTGTTCTGAGATCTAGTCCTCGATGACTTTGACGGGCGATCATCTCTGTTCGGGGCGTAGGCCGATTGTCCTTAGCCGGACACTAGAGTCGATCGCCAGATGCCAAAGGGCGATCGCCTTGGGAGTCGATCGCTAGGTACCTGATGGTGGTCTCATATCTTCGATTACGCGAGCTGCCCATAGTTTGACTGGTTTGACTTGGTCGCTCGGCCTTATAGTCGATCGCCTGTCGGGATGAATAAATCTTGACATAACACACGACTCATACTCGATTCAGTCACATGGTATTCACTCTGAGAGAGTCGAGGAAGAATCGAAAGGTTGTGATAGTATAAGTGGACTTTTGACTTGAGGGTTCAGTAGAAGATGTGCCTGTGACGTTTAGCTTGTCATTAGAGTAGTTAGACTCATTTGCTTAATTGCTGAGTCTACCTCGAAGTGCGGACTATACGGGCAGGTAGCAGTGTTTACTGTACGCCAAGAAAGGATTCTATCTCCTGTTAGTGAGCAGGCGAATGTCCTATACGGTTAATGGAAAATAAGATCATAAGTCTTTGGCCAAAGCATTCTGATATAGTAGTATTAGATACACTATTGATCAGTTGGTCTTGATTTGCATTAACACATGTATAGAGTTTAGTCAATGAGGGTTTGACTTTACCGTGACCGAAGACTTGACCAGGACATCGATGAAGGGTCTATACGTATATAGTATTCACGACATAATGGTTAGAATGATCCCTTCATTCGTTCTCGATCGGGGTTTACTGATGCGGCCGCTAAATTTGGCTAAGTCTTGCCGCATTCATTGGTTCCTCCCAATGCCGGCTGAGACGGACCTACGGAGTCGCGCATTAGGAGCGTTGACAGATAAATGTGAATTTATTATCTCTCTATTAATATTAGATATTGGATATCTAATTATGATTTATTGGATAAATCAAATAGCGGTCTAATGAATTAAAATTAAGTTTACGTTTAATTAATTTAATTCATAAATTATATTTCTTAGAGAAATATATTTGTATTTGATATAATTAATTAATTGGATTTATTAATTTATATAAATACATTGGTAAATAAATGGAGTGTATTTAACGGAGTCGTTTGACGAACGTCCGGTACACGAACCGAGTGGCTCGGCTCGTTTCTAGGAAGATTCCTACATGGGCCGCCCCCCCCTCACATGGCATGATCACCATGCATGTTATCTTGTCATTTTTCATTTAATTAAGTGATGATTGATGATATTTTTAATATCACATTATTATCACTTGGTTATTAAATAGAAATAACAAGACAAACTCTCTTATTTAATCAACACTCCATCTTCATTTTGACTGTGGCTGCCGTGAGAGAGTTTGAGAGTGAGGGAGAAATTTTCAACTTATTTTCTTTCACTTTGAGTTGAGAAAAATAAGAGATAAATTGAGAGAGAAAAATTCCTACGAGTTCCCTAGCCGTGTTCTTGGAGAACGGAGTCTCGTCGAATTTTTCCGGGCAACTTCCAATGCGTGTGAAGTAGAGGCTTCGAATTTTCGGTGCTTGGAACGAAGGGATTTTGTGTTCGGGACCGGGTTCGTGATCGTCATCCATATTTACGAAGATTTATTTCAAAGGCTTCAAGGGTATGATCTTTATCTTCGTATTTTTTTTCGTATATACGCTACTTGATCGATCCTGTTTGGGATTCGTTTTTATTTTCGCTGCGTATTTCGTTTTTGTTTCGGAATCCCAACAGTGGTATCAGAGCGAGGTCAATGATACCGTATATATGATTATTTGTGCATTTTGAATGCTTATGGATGATGTTTATGATTTAGAATCATATTTGGTATAATCGTAGATTTTTAAATTGTACGTTGTAGCATCACGTTTTTGGAAACGAGCCGAAAAACGAAGAATCGGGGCTGCCGGCAGTGGTGCTGGCAGCACTGCCTGGGCTGCCTGCCCAGGCTGCCGAGCATGCTCGGCCATGCTCGGTCATGTCTCGGCCGCAGCTGCCGAGAGGCAGCCGATGCCTGCCGATCAGGACTCGGCAAGGCAGCCCTCGTGTTTTTGGCCCGATTTTGAATCGGGCCGCGGGCTGGGCCTAAAACCGAATTGTTCGGGACTCCGTTTTAAGTTAATATTTCGTTTTAATTATTTCCCAAAATTTAAATTGGATTTTAATTTGACTAAATTAATATTTGGAATATTTTTGTGTTAAGGGAATTAAATTAAACGAGAATATAATTTTGGCCGGATTACTTCGAACGAATTAAAATGATGATTATTAGTATTAATTGGATTAATACCATTAAAATTGAAGAGATTAATTTTATATTGATTGGATTAATATATTAATTGATTATTTAATTTTTAATGCCACTTTATATTAATTGGATTAATATAGTAGAAATTGAATAGATTATTTATAGATTAATTAGATTAATTTATATTAATATTAATTGTTTAATTTCGTTGCCATTACATATTTTATGGAATCCTTATGTGATGGTGATATAGCTCGTGGACTTAGTTTTTGATTTGTTCGATTCGATTGGGTTGTAAAGGACGTTTTGAGCCTATTTATATTTACTAGAAAAACTTGTATAGGATGCAATTTTTCAATGATGTAATTATTATTTTGGGTATGAAGAAGACCGAAGACAACCGACCGAGAAGACGAAGAATCGAAGACTGTTTTTTTTATTTATTGGGTCATTCGCTTGGCCCAGTACTTAGGAATTAGGTCCATGAGCTATATGTTGGTAGTAACTAGGTTACTCTTTCCTGTTTTTCATTTTGAATGATTGACAAACCAACAAACGCGCGTATAATTGAATTAATGTGCAAAGTGTAACATTAGTCGTGAAATTCTCCCGACTACAAACAGACTAAGTTTGAAAAAGGTTACGAGGTTTCCTACCCTCCATCAAACTCGTAGAAAATTGATACCCGAGCTGGTGTGCTATGCTTCCAAGTTATCGGGGTAGTATATTTGGCAGAGGTTGAAAAATTCTTGAGTGCATTAGATGCCTTCGGTTGGTGATAAATTTCGCCCCTAGAAACCTAATAGGTTGCCGGGTGAGATTCAATAGTCAAACTGATAGACGTTGATGGTCAACAACTTAGATAGTCTGGATTGCCAAGAAACCTGATAGGTTGAGGGCATGAAGACTAGGGGTAAAACAAGATCAAATCATCCGTTAGACGGGTTGGTGTTAGACACCACTTTACAGAAATTAATTGGCAAGAAACCTGATAGGTTGCGTCTGTTAAAATTTGTAAAGAACTTGATCACCACTAAGAAGTCGATCTAACCATGATTTCCGGATTATAACATGGGAGTGTATAATTCCGATAAAATTAGTGGGAGCCGAGACAAGAATTATACAAGCCCTTAAAATTCTATACTCGGTCATAATTAAACAAGTCACTAATTTAATCTTGTCTAAATCTTTGCAGAAAACGAAATTGAATCTCTCTAAAATGGCTAAAAACCCACTTGCAATACTACTTGAAAAAAATCTCCTAACTGGCCCCAACTTTGTTGACTGGTTGCGGAATATGATGATTGTACTCAGTATGGAGTCTCTGGGATACGTCTTGGAGGCGGACATTCCACCGACTCCAATCCGGACTAGGGGTAATCAGGAAGACATTGACGTCCATGAAAAATGGGTCAAGGATGACGTGCTAGTCCGTGGCTTTATGATGGGCTCAATGACTAATGAGCTGCAGAGAGCCCACGAGAAAATGACTTCTACTAGGCAAATTCTCGCACACTTGACCGAACTTTATGGAGAGCACAGTAGGACTGCTAGATATGAGATATCGAAGCAGTTGTTCAGTGCTAGGATGAAAGAAGGGGAGAAAGTGGGAGACCACGTCCTCAAGATGATCTCTATGATTGAGAGGCTCGAGGTGCTCAACTTTAATATGGATTTATCCCTTCAAATTGATCTCATCCTTCAATCTCTCCCTGACTCTTTCACGCAGTTTGTAATGAATTTCAACTGTAATGAAATTACATGCACATTAGCTGGGCTAATGAATAAACTGGTGATGGCGCAGTCTAACATGAAGACTAAACCGAGAGAGGCTGCTCTTGTGATTTCTTCTGGGCCTAGGAGGTCCAAGAACAAGAATAAAAAGACCTACGAGCAGTACAAACCCAAGAAAGGGGTGCAAAAAGGAAAGGGCAAGGCCCGAAAGGTTCAAAAGGTAGGCGGTCCAAAACCTACGGACAAATGCCTTGAATGCGGTGAGTGGGCCCTTTGGCGAAGGACTTGTCCCAAGATTAATGGCGCATCAGGTACGGAACTTTTTGTTTTTGAAACTAATTATTCCGCTACTGTATATTCTGCTTCATGGATTCTGGATTCAGGTGCCACTTCTCACATTTGTATTATGAATCAGGATCTGGAACGAAATAGAAAACTTGAAGCTGGGAAAATAATGATCACTGTTGGAAGCGGACAAAGTGTCGAGGCAACCGATATTGGATCAATCCTTCTGGGTTTAGAATCCGGTTTTATTTTGACATTAGATGAAGTACTTGTTTTGCCCAATGGGTATAAAAACATTGTATCCATTCCAGTCTTGGACCGGAAAGGATTTTGTTTCTTCATTGGCAATGGCAGTTGTAAAATTTATTTTCGAAATAAATTGGTTGGAACAGCTACATTGTTGAATGGTTTATATCATCTGAACATGCAAAATAAAAGCAGGTGAACACTATAACTAGGAAATGTGGTAGGCAAGATACTAATCAAGCTCTTAAATGGCACCTTAGACTTGGTCATGTTGGTCAGACCAAGGTTCAGAAAATGGAGAAAGATGGACTTTTAAGTCCATTGGGTGTAGAACCCTATCCAACTTGTGAATCTTGCCTTAGAGGCAAAATGACTAAGTTCCCCTTCACAGAGACTTTTGAAAGGGCTGCCGATAAACTTGGATTGGTGCATACCGATGTTTGTGGTGCTTTAGAAGTAGCCCGAGACGGATATCAATATTTCATAACGTTCACAGATGATCATACTAGGTATGGGATTGTGTACTTAATGAAACATAAATCCGAAGCCTTTGCTAAATTCAAAGAATTTAAGGCCCTAATTGAAAAACAAACTGGATGTCATATCAAAGCACTTCGGTCGGACCGAGGTGGCGAATATATGAGCACTGAGTTTGATGAGTTCCTTAAGGAACATGGAATAGTTTCAAAATTCACGCCTCTAGGAACCCCACAGTTAAATGGTGTTTCAGAAAGGAGAAATCGGACTTTGTTGGACATGGTTCGCTCTATGTTAAATTACACCGATTTACCTATTTACCTGTGGGGGTATGCCTTACTAACCGCTGCCTATATCCTTAATAGATGTCCTTTCAAATCTGTTCCTATCACTCCGCATGAGATGTGGAAGGGTAAGAAACCAAGCCTTAATCACATAAGGATTTGGGGATGTCCAGCCTATGTCAAAAAGGCTAAGGTGGACAAACTGGAAGCGAGGTCTATAAAAGGACGTTTCATAGGATACCCAGAGGACTCGATGGGTTATCTATTCTACATGCCAAAAGACCATAGGGTCTTTGTGGCATTACAAGCGCACTTCCTTGAGGATGAATTCATTCAGGAAGGTGGCTTGGGTAGAAATATCTCTTTGGAAGAGCATAATGAAAGTCCTAAGGAGACATCTGATCAGGGATCAAGAACCGAACCTATTGTAACACAGCCTCCACTTCGAAGCTCTGATAGGGTATCTCACTTACCTGAGAGGTATGGCTATACACATGTCGAGGAACTGGGTCTCCACGACACACCTAATAGCAGTGAAAACGACCCTGTCACCTATGACCAAGCGATAGTGGATGTAGACTCCGATAAATGGCAAGAAGCAATGGAAGCTGAGATAGACTCGATGCATACCAATCAGGTCTGGACTCTAGTAGATCTTCCAACTGGCATGAGGACTATTGGAAATAAATGGATCTATAAGAGAAAGACTGATGGGGATGGCAAGGTTGATGCCTATAAGGCCAGGCTTGTGGCAAAGGGTTATACCCAAAGGGAAGGAATCGATTATCATGATACCTTCTCTTCCGTAGCTATGATAAAGTCGATTCGCATGATGCTTTCCATTGCTGCCTATTATGATTATGAAATACGGCAAATGGACGTCAAAACGGCTTTTCTAAATGGATACCTCGAGGAGGAAATCTATATGGAATAGCCTAAGGGTTTTGTGTCCAAAGCTAATATTCATAAAGTGTGTAAGCTGCAACGAGCCATTTATGGTCTGAAGCAAGCTTCTCGGAGTTGGAACCTTCGATTTGACGAAGCAGTTAAGGACTTTGACTTCATACGAAATGAGGAGGAACCGTGTGTTTACAAAAAGGTCAGTGGGAGCAACATTGCATTCTTAGTACTATATGTAGATGATATTCTACTTATAGGAAATAACATAGCAATGCTCAGCACTGTGAAAGCTTGGCTTTCTAAAACGTTCTCCATGAAAGACTTGGGAGAAGCTTCCTATATTCTAGGGATCCGTCTTTACAGAGATAGACCGCGAAGAATGATAGGACTTTCACAAGCCCTCTATATAGATAAAATCCTGAGAAGATTCAAGATGGATGAATCTAAAAGAGGTTTCCTTCCCATGCGACATGGAATTCATCTCACCACAAAAATGTGTCCTCAAGTGAGGAAGACAAGAGAGAGATGAGTAAGGTACCCTATGCCTCGGCAGTGGGTAGCCTCATATACGCTATGTTGTGTACGAGACCAGACTTAGCCTACGCTGTGAGTATGGTAAGTCGATTTCAAGCAAACTCGGGAAGGGAACATTGGACTGCCGTAAAGAACATTCTTAAGTACTTAAGAAGAACTAGAGATTTAGTTCTTACTTATGGTGGTGGAGAACTGAAGGTGATTGGATTCACCGATTCTGATTTTCAAGGAGACAATGACGACTCTAAGTCGACATCTGGGTATTTGTTTACTCTCAATGAAGGAGCAGTATCTTGGAGAAGCTCAAAGCAAACTGCTACTGCAGATTCCACACCTTGGCCAGTATCAAGTCGCCTCGAGTCTAGCAAAGAAGCATTTTGGATGCAGAAGTTTATACAAGAACTTCAAGTGGTCCCTAATGCGGAGTTGCCTATATCACTATTCTGTGATAAAGATGGAGCTGTCGCTCAAGCTAAGGAGCCGAGGGCTCACCACAACACCAAGCATATAGAGAGAAAGTACCACATCGTTCGAGAGATGGTGGAAAAAGGATATGTTTCATTACAAAGAGTAGACTCAGAAGACAATGTCTCTGACCCGCTGACTAAGCCATTATCTCAGGCTGTCTTGGAAAGACATCTAAAGAAAATGGGTATTGGATACCATGATATGTGGCATTGAGTACAAGTGGGAGATTGTTAGGAATATGCCCTCGAATGTCACTCAGGGGATGAGAGAGTATGGGCATTGTACTTGTAATTATGGAATAATAAATAATAAAAAGGCAATTCGATTCATTCACTGTTTATTGTATTTCAATTGCATTCTTGACTTGGTAAACATTGAAATGAAGTCCATGTCAATAAACCGAACATTCCATTCTCGTTATGGGATAAGAGAAAATGCATTGGAAGTGTTTTAAGTTTATTTACGTAAATCGTTCGCAAGTAAATAAACTTAAATGGGCATTAAGTTTTAATAAGACTTGTATAACTAATGTTAGGACATGTGCATGTCTTGATAGCATAGTTATAAGTATATTGGTGGGACCAGTATACTCGAACACGACTCATACTCGATTCAGTCACACGGTATTCACTCTCAGAGAGTCGATGACGAATCGAAAGGTTGTGATAGTATAAGTGGACTTTTGACTTGAGGGTTCAGTAGAAGATGTGCCTGTGACGTTTAGTTTGTCATTAGAGTAGTTAGACTCATTTGCTTAATTGCTGAGTCGACCTCGAAGTGCGGACTATACGGGAGGTAGCAGTCTTTACTGTACACCAAGAAAGGATTCTATCTCATGTTAGTGAGCAGGCGAATGTCCTATACGGTTAATGGAAACTAAGATCATAAGTCTTTGGCCAAAGCATTCTGATATAGTAGTATTAGATACACTATTGATCAGTTGGTCTTGATTTGCATTAACACATATATAGAGTTTAGTCAACAGTAGGGTTTGACTTTACCGTGACCCGAAGACTTGACCGGGACATCTGATGAAGGGTCTATACGTATATAGTATTCACGACATAATGGTTCTGGAATGATCCCTTCATTCGTTCTCAGTCGGGGTTTACAGTGCGGCCCGCTAGGCTGGCTAAGTGCTGCCCACACTCATTGGTTCCTCCCAATGCCGGCTGAGACGGACCTACGGAGTCGCGCATTAGGAGCGTTGACGGATAAATGTGAATTTATTATCTCTCTATTAATATTAGATATTGAATATCTAATTATGATTTGTTGGATAAATCAAATAGCGGTCTAATGAATTAAAATTAAGTTACCGGGTAATTAATTTAATTCATAAATTATATTTCTTAGAGAAATATATTTGTATTTGATATAATTAATTAATTTCATTAATTAATTTATATAAATACATTGGTAAATAAATGGAGTGTATTTAACGGAGTCGTTTGACGAACGCCCGGTACACGAACGGAGTGGCTCGGCTCGTTTCTAGGAAGATTCCTACATGGGCCGCCCCCCTCACATGGCATGATCACCATGCATATTATCTTGTCATTTTTCATTTAATTAAGTGATGATTGATGATATTTTTAATATCACATTATTATCACTTGGTTATTAAATAGAAATAACAAGACAAACTCTCTTATTTAATCAACACTCCATCTTCATTTTGAGTGTGGCTGCCGTGAGAGAGTTTGAGAGTGAGGGAGAAATTTTCAACTTATTTTCTTTCACTTTGAGTTGAGAAAAATAAGAGATAAATTGAGAGAGAAAAATTCCTACGAGTTCCCTAGCCGTGTTCTTGGAGAACGGAGTCTCGTCGAATTTTTCCGGGCAACTTCCAACGCGTGTGAAGTAGAGGCTTCGAATTTTCGGTGCTTGGAATGAAGGGATTTCGTGTTCGGGACGGGGTTCGTGATCGTCATCCATATTTACGAAGATTTATTTCAAAGGCTTCAAGGGTATGATCTTTATCTTCGTATTTTTTTTTCGTATATACGCTACTTGATCGATCCTGTTTGGGATTCGTTTTTATTTCTACTGCGTATTTCGTTTTTGTTTCGGAATCCCAACACCTATCGCCCAGTATTTTCTGAATGGGGAAGCTTTCGACTGGTGGTAGGCTGTTCGACCTGAGGATCATAATGCTGACTGGACGGAATTCAGATTAAGGATGGAAGCACATTATTGTCCTCGTCCAGTTAGAGAGGCTAGAGTCCAAGAGTTTTTCTCCCCGCAGAGTTCGGAAGCATCTGTGACAGATATAATCAAGACTTTTTATCACCAGCTGACCTGTGTGCGGCATTTGGTCAGAACCGAGGCAGAAAAGATTTTCCATTTCGATATGCGGATGAAGCCGGAGATTCAGCAGTATATGTCCGGATTCGAGTGTACTACCTTGCGACAGTATCAGGACAAAGCGCTGGCCTACGACATGAAAGAGGCAGCGGTGGAGAAATCGATGGAGGCAAAGAAGCAGAAAGTGACCGGCAACTTCACGGAGAACAAGAGTAGTGGGCCCCGCAAGGGCCAGTCTTCATTTTATTCGTCTAGGAAACCTCCGCATCCTTCTCGAGGTGGAAAGAAGTTCCGGCAAAGATCAGCTTTGACGCAGCGAGGAAGTGTTATAACTGTGGCAAAACAGGGCATGTTCGACGTGATTGTTACGCACCTGTTGTGACCTGCTTCGAGTGTGGACAGGAAGGGCATCGTGCGACGTTTTGTGAAAATACGACTAGATCTATTAGTACTCGCACTCCTGTACCGGTTCTGAAAGAGACAAGTGTGAACCAGACACATCAAAGTGGTTTCCAGCAGCAAAATGTTGGGAAAAGAGAGGCGTCCAGTGCTGGGCCCGTTCCTCCGCGCCTCTATGAGATGATGAGGGCAGACGATCAAAACACTGTTGTTGCATCAGGTACGATTCAGATCCTTTTGCAACCAGTTAGTATCTTATTTGATTCAGGAGCTACGCATTCTTTCATATCATTGAATTGTGTTAATCGTTTGAAAATCTTATGTTTATATGATTGTGAGCCTTATGTTGTGGGATTATCGAGCGGAGAGAGAATCGTGGGAACCCTAGAAACTAGAGATTTTCCAGTGTCTATAGGAGGGATATATTGGCCATCAAATCTTATTATGGTCAACATCCATGGTGACGATTTAATTCTCGGAGATGATTGGCTCGACCGTTATGGGGCTATTTTGAATTACCAAAGGAGAGTTATTTCTATCATTGCTGATGATAGAACTGAACATTTATTCAAAGGATGGATACCGGGAAGCTCGGGAAAATTAATCAAAGCTATGAAAGCAGTGAAATTACTGAAGCAGGATTGTCACGGATTTTGGTGCTATGCCATGAAGAAAGAAGGAGTAGATTCCCTGTTGTAGTGTCAATACCACAGTTATTACACTTCTCCCAAAGAGTCAAACAGCTAATACCATTGGGGACTATAGACCTATAGCCTGTTGTAGTGTTTTATACAAGATCATTTCCAAAATATTGACTACAAGGTTGGGAGCAGTTATGAACCACTTAGTAGGTGATGAACAAACGGCCTTTGTCCCGGGAAGATACATTCATGATAATACCATTATGGCTCAAGAGATAATACGGGGATATGGAAGAAAGAATCTATATGCAAGATGTTTGATCAAAATGGATCTACAAAAAGCGTATGATTCGATTCAATGGTTATTTGTTGAACAGTTATTGCGATCATTTGGAGTTCCGGCAGAATTTGTGAATTGGATAGTGAAGTGTCTAACAACAGTTTCCTATCAGATTTGTATAAATGGGCAACTCACAGACCCATTCCCAGGGGGTAAAGGGCTTCGGCAAGGAGATCCAATCTCGCTGTTTCTATTTGTACTATGCATGGAGTATTTGAGTCGGCTTTTGCGCACTTTGAATCAAGATGCAGAATTCAAATTCCACCCCAAGTGTGACAAGTTAAATCTGACACATCTTATATTCGCTGATGATTTATTATTATTTTGCAAAGGAAACTTAAAGTATGTGACAAAGCTTCTGGAGCAGTTTAATATATTCAGTCAAACGTCACGTCTTGTTGCAAACAGAAGGAAAAGCGAAGTCTAAAATCAGTATTCTGGAATACAGCCAGCTGCAAGAAGGTACACTTCCATTTCGATACTTGGGTATTCCATTAAATGCATAGAGACTCTCCATAACTCAATACCAGCTGTTACTTGAAAAGATGACAATGAAATCAATCATTGGACATCTAAATTCTTGAGTCATGGGGGGCGCTTACAGCTGGTCCAAAGTATATTCTATGCAGTTCAAAACTATTGGTGTCAAGTGTTCTATTTCCCAAAAAAGGTGATAACTACTGTAGAGAATATATGTCATCGATTTCTTTAGACGGGAGAAGCTGGAAATAGTAGGAAGTCCCTTGTGTCATGGGACGCAATTTGTAGACCTCGTACGGAGGGAGGACTTGGTCTCACCCATCTTCGGTCTTGGAACAAGCTTGCATATCTGAAAATGTTATGGGCTATTGAGAAGAAATCTGATAAATTGTGGGTGAAATGGATTCATACATATTACATAAAGAGTCACAGTATGGGGAATATGCTTGTCCCCAATCAAGCATCTGTGTTCTTTAAGAAGATACTCAAATGCAGGAATATGATAAATGATGCAGGGGAATGGGAAAGATTAATGCAAAGTGCATCATTTAACAAATCTGCTGTATATAAATTCTTGAGGCCAAATATAAACCAAATGGCGTGGAAGAGTCTCATATTACATAACAAGGCGACTACACGAGCTAAATTCTGCCTGTGGGTTGCTTTATGGAACCGGACTGCAACTAAAGATAGACTACTCAAAATCCATGTCCAAGTGGATCCGAGCTGAGTTTTCTGTGAGGCGGAAAATGAAGATATTGACCACATATTCTTTAACTGTTATGTCCTACAACCAGTTTGGAAGGCGTTATTAAATTGGTTTGGCTCAAAGTGTGATGCTGTAACTTGGAAAGAAACTGTGCGGGAACTGTGCTTACTAGTTAAAGGTAAACAACCCAGGAAATATGTTCTTAAAGTCCTTATTACTGAGTTTCTGTATGCGGTGTAGATATAGAGAAATGCGAGGATCTTTCAAGGTGTGTCTAAAGACTGGAATCTGCTGCTAAGGGATGTCATTGTTAAAACCATTGGAAGATGCCTCGTGGATAAGCAACTCAAGGAAGTATGTGATGCTTGTATAGACTTTCCAAGAGTCTAAAGAGTTTGGTCTGCTTTGTGAAGAAGTTAGATTGGGTGGCAACCTTATAGCTAACTATTGTAATTTAGAATGTTGAGTTGACGTACTTAAACGTTTACTGGAATAAAGCTATCTTTTTTCCAAAAATAAAAAGGAGTAGAGCTCTCATCTATTCCAGTTGTGAACGAATTCTCAGATGTATTCCCTGACGAACTACCTAAGTTACCTCCACGGAGAGAAGTAGAGTTTATTATTGAATTAGAGCCTAGAGCCGCTCCTATTCCTAGAGCACCATACCGTATGGCGCTAACCGAGATGTATGAACTAAAGAAGCATCTGGAGGAATTATTGCAGAAGGGTTACATTCAACCTAGCATTTCTCCTTGGGGAGCACCCGTTCTCTTTGTCCGGAAGAAAGATGGGTCCCTCCGATTTGTATTGATTACAGGGAGCTAAACAAGGTGACGATCAAGAACAAGTATCCTATACCACGGATTGACGACTTGTTTGACCAACTGCAGGGGGCAGAATATTCTCGAAGATTGACTTGCGATCAGGATACCATCAGTTGAGAATTAAGGAATTGAATATACCGAAATCTGCTTTCAGATCCCGGTACGGGCATTATGAATTCGTGGTGATGCAATTCGGACTGACCAATGCTACTGCGGTATTCATGCAATTGATGAATCGAGTATTCTTAGAATACTTGGATAAATTTGTGGTCGTTTTCATCGATTACATCTTGATCTATTCAAAAGACACAAAGGAGCATGCGGAGCATTTGCGTATCGTTTTGAGCACTTTGAGGAATGAACAACTTTATGCGAAACTTTCTAAGTGCGACTTCTGGCTTAAGGAAGTAACCTTCCTTGGGCATGTGATATCAGCTGACGGAGTTCAGGTAGACCCAAAGAAAGTCGAAGCAATCTTGGAATGGGAATCTCCTAGTAACGTGAAAGAAGTACGAAGTTTCTTAGGACTTGCTGGATATTATCGCTGTTTTGTTGAAGGATTTTCCAAAATTGCTCGTCCGCTTACTCAGTTGTTGCATAAGACTCAGAAATTCCTGTGGAATGAGAAGTGTCAGGCTAGTTTTGATGAACTTAAGAAAAGACTGACGACAGCACCTATACTAGCGTTACCAGATGGAACCGATGGATTCATAGTATACAGCGATGCTTCAAATTAGGGTCTGGGTTGTGTATTGATGCAAAAGGATAGGGTGATTGCCTATGCCTCTCGACAGTTGAAACCATACAAAGTTAATTACCCGACTCATGATTTAGAGTTAGCAGCTGTAGTCTTTGCCTTAAAAATTTGGCGACATTATTTGTACGGCACTCATTGTTAGATCTTCACAGACCATAAGAGCCTTAAGTATATGTTCAGTCAGAAGGAATTAAATATGAGGCATAGAAGGTGGCTGGAATTAATCAAGGATTATGACCTGGAGATTCTTTATCATCCAGGAAAAGCAAATGTGGTAGCTGATGCACTGAGCCGCATACCTGTTTCTCTTCAAGTGTTGGAAGCGCTTACGTCCCAAAACAGCATTCAATGAGAACTGGTCCGTGAAGGGATTGAAGTATGGTCACAAGGAGCCCAAGGGCAACTATACGTGGTGGAACTAACTTCGTCATTAGTCGAGGAAATCAAATCTAAGCAGTTGAATGATTCTCTGATTCTTCGGTTAGGTGACGAAGTAAAGAAAGTGAAGGCCCTAGGATCCGTGATACAAGATGATGGAGTTCTGAGATTTCAGAGTCGATTGTGTGTTCCCGATGATGATGTTTTGAGGCAGACAATTCTGAAGGAAGCTCACAGCGCGCCCTATTCTATTCACCCAGGCACCAGTAAGATGTATAAGGATCTAAAACAAAATTTCTGGTGGGGAAATATGAAGAAGGACGTAGCTGAATATGTTTCGAAATGTGTAACCTGTCAGCAGGTTAAGATTGAACATCAGCGGCCTGCCGGGATGTTAAAGCCACTTCCGATCCTTGAGTGGAAGTGGGAGGATATATCGATGGACTTCATCACCAATATGCCAAGAACCAAGACGGGAATGAACATGATTTGGGTTGTAGTTGATAGACTAACCAAGTCGGCTCAATTCCTAGGAATTAAAGACACTTGGGGACCCGAGAAATTAGCACGAGTGTTTATTGCGGAAATAGTTCGATTGCTTGGTACACCGAAGACCATTATTTCGGATCGAGATGGTCACTTCGTGTCGCATTTTTGGAAGGCAGTTCAAAAGGCCTTGGGAACCGAGCTAAACTTTAGCACGGCCTATCATCCTCATACGGACGGTCAGTCCGAAAGGGCTATACAGATAGTAGAAGATATGCTAAGAGCTTGCGCTTTAGAGTGGTCAATCGATTGGGAGGTTCATTTGCCGTTGATTGAATTCACCTACAACAATAGTTGGCATGCTTCCATTAAGATGGCGCCGTTTGAAGCGTTGTATGGGAGAAGATGTAGATCGCCCCTGTGTTGGGATGATTCTTCTGATTTGATTGGGACGGAACCAGAATTGATAGTTCAGACTCAAGAGAAGGTAGCTCTAATTAGTGAAAGGCTGTTGACTGCCTAGAGTCGACAGAAGTCGTATGCTAACGTGCTCCGTCGCCCGTTGGAGTTTGAGATTGGGGATCACGTGTTATTGAAGGTTTCTCCTACTCGGGGAATTTTCTGTTTTGGGAGGAAAGGAAAGCTGAGTCCGAGATATATCGGACCATTTGAGATCCTCGAGAGATTTGGGGAGTTGGCGTACAGGTTGGCCTTGCCGCCATCGCTGAGTCACGTTCATAGTGTATTCCACGTATCCCAATTGCGGAAATATGTACCGGATCGTAGTCATATCATCGATTTTGGCGAGATTGGAGTGGGTAATGATGGCTCGTTCGAAGAAAAGCCAATCAAGATACTTGAGAATCGAGTCAAGACATTGAGAAATAAATCGATCTCCTTGGTTAAAGTTCAGTGGTCTCGACATGGAGTCAAATAAGCAACTTGGGAAACGGAAGATAGTATGAGGTCGAGATACCCGAAATTATTTTCGTTTTAAGTTTCGGGCCGAAACTTCTTTTTAGAGGGGTAGTATGTAATGCCCAGGCAATTAATGTGTATTTATCCTATATTCAATCTTGTAAGATTCAACTCTGCAACTTATTAATCGATGATCAGTTTCCCGTATTCATATCCCTATGTTTTTGTATTCTTTTCCATGCATGCATGTGTAATTCTGCACGTCTTAACGCACGCTAACGGATGATCTTAACATATGCTACGACTGCATCATAACGTACGTTATCTGGTGAGCTTAACGTACGTAAGCTTGGTCAACTTGAGATCCGACAAGGGTTGGTGTGTGGGGGCCAGGGGAGATTCGTGGGAGGATCCGCATGAACCTGGACGGTTTTCCAGCTAAGCCAGTCAACGGACGTAACGTACGCTAAGAGTGATTTTTAACGTACGCTAAGGTCATATATATTATGTACGTAAGGCTTATATTATAACGTACGTAAGCCAATACCAGAAACAGTTCAGTGGGCTCTGTCCAGGCGTTAACGTATGCTAATGTTCGAGTATAGCGTACGCTAATACGGTTACGTACGTAATGGACGTTTGGTAACGTACGTAATGGCTTATAATTCTATTTATAGAACTCGACCCCCTCTTCATTTCTAACTTCTACCTTGGCCGATTTTCATGCTCTGAAGATTATCCCTCACCTTATACCCCTCATATCATTATCTTAATCCATTTTTGAGGTATGTTAACTCTACACCAAGATGGAGACTATGTTCTTAGTTATTGTATGAACCTTTCCCAGAGATTATTGAGCTTATTATGTCGTAATGAATCCAACACCATGTTTAGAGGATTGTATTGGTTGAATTAAATTTCATTGTTAATAAGTTGAGCCATAATCCTTACCAACCTTAGAATGGAATTTCCTAAGATGAACTAGCTTGATGATGTTTTCGTAACACTCTTTTAAGGAACACATATTAAGGTTTACCCCTGTGTAAGATAAATTCAAGTAGTTGAATGTGAAGTGTGTTCAATTATAATTCTTGCCTTGGATGAACTCGTTGTTAATCTTCTTGGATGATTAGAACCATGAAAGGATATTTGGAACAATCATTTTGAATGAAGAATTTGATAAGAAGAATTACCGCGGAAGAACAAGAATCGTAGAGTTGAATTAACCTAGAACTAGATTGTACGTGATTATCTCGTTATGTATCGTTGTAGCAACCGAACCAAGCATTCGAGTTAATAATAAAAATTAGAGTATGGAACATGGGATGTAATGATATGATGAATGTCTTTGGAATTGTAGACACCGACTTTGTGTTCCGTTACGATCTCTTGAATTCGCATGCCTTTTTCCAAATTTAGTACTCGTCGGAATATAGGACCAAGAACCGATTGTCCGTTGTTGATAACTCGATTATAACTTAAGGCGTTCGGTACTCGTGCGTTAGTTTTGGGAGGTTTATTGAATTCCTTATTATTCCCTTGTACAAGGTGATCGATTGAGGGGCGGCGACCTTCGGACATGTGACATTCGTGGGTGTATTTAATTCTTGCCATATTTGAGGCAAGTATCGTATTTTGAAATTTGTTAATATTGGGATTTTGATCATGCATATGGTTTATTCATGTTGTTGAACATGAGATTAACTCATTTGAATTGTCGTAGTATTCGTTATTGTTTTCTTGATTGTTCATGTCGATGAACATATTGATTTGCATATGTGTATGCATAATTGCATTGTTTATGTTGTAAATGATCCGATGGGGTCATGAGGATCTATGCTGAGGGCGCTGGATCGGATGTCCACCATGCGTTGGTCCGACGGGATCATCATGGGGATCTATGCTGAGGGCACTGGATCGCTGGACGGGTTTTCCACCATGCGTTGGTCCGACGGGATCATCATGGGGATCTATACTGAGGGTGCTGGATCGTTGGATTACCCTGTATTGTGTTGATGGAATCGTGAGGATTTGCATCGTTGGATTCCGATGACGGAAGTCCGTTTTGTATGTTTTTGATGCATTGTTGATTTATGTATCACGATACTTGTACTAGCATTATTTGCTAACCCCTTAGGGGATGGACATTTGTTTTGATGTTCAGGTAGCCGAAGAGCGGGGAAGTAACCACAGTACCAACATGACGATGAAGTGGCTCAGTGATGTGGATCATGTTGTCTTGTTTTATGGTTATTTTTCAGTACTCGAGTACGCATATGTTGTTGATGATTTTGGGAATGTTTTGTAATAATGGCCTCATTTGAATTGTTGAACTGGTACTTTGATATTATTATTCTTTTCCGTATTTCTCAAATTAGCCTTGTAAATTCTTACATAAAGGATTTACGGCGCTGTAATTATTCCGAATATATCGGGGTGTTACAGAATATGGTATCGGAGCTAAGATTCATGAATATCTTGGCAGTTGGGTTTAGTTGGGTCTGTTTACATTATTTGATTTATGGGTCATTTGTAACATCACTACTCAGCCAGCATCGTCATGTGGACTGTGGTTGTAAGTTTCCTAATCTCATATACTACCGTCTTATTTAATTTCTGTTTTGTGAATATTGACGTACTTTCTTTTAGAAAATTTTGCCCTGGATATTGAGTATTGGTATTTGCAGTATGTTGAGGGGAGGTCGTGGACACGGACGCGGTCGTGGACGCGGACGTGGAAATGCTAGAAAGGAGGATTCAGCGTCTACCCCTGAATTAATGGCTAGTCGAACGGATTCCCATTCTAGAGGGCAACAGGGATCAGCGAATGATAACGCAAATCCTAACGTGTCGGGGGTGCTCCAACAGGTGGTCGCTCATATGACCCAGTTCGCTCAATTGGTTGACCGCATGCAGACAACGATTGGCCAGCAGCGCAACGAGGATAATCGGGGAGACAAGTGGCTTGCGGAGGTGGTCAAATTGAACCCACCAAAATTTGACGGTTCTACTGAGATGACTACTTGGGATCACTGGCTGAAGTAGTTGGAGAAGATATTTGCGGGGATCAACTGTCCCGATGACCGAAAAGTTCCTATCGCCCAGTATTTTCTGACTGGGGAAGCTTACGACTGGTGGGAGGCTGTTCGACCTAAGGATCATAATGCTGACCGGACGGAATTCAGATTAAGGATGGAAGCACAGTATTGTCCTCGTCCAGTTAGAGAGGCTAGAGTCCGAGAGTTTTTCTCCCCACAGAGTTCGGAAGCATCTGTGACAGATATAATCAAGACTTTTAATCACCAGCTACCTGTGTGCGGCATTTGGTGAGAACCGAGGCAGAAAATATTTTCCATTTCGATATGCGGATGAAGCCGGAGATTCAGCAGTATATGTCCGGATTCGAGTGTACTACCGTGTGACAGTATCAGGACAAAGCGCTGGCCTACGACATGAAAGAGGCAGCGGTGGAGAAATTGATGGAGGCAAAGAAGCAGAAAGTGACCGGAAACTTCACGGAGAACAAGAGTAGTGGGCCCCGCAAGGGCCAGTCTTCATTTTATTCGTCTAGGAAACCTCCGCATCCTTCTCGAGGTGGAAAGAAGTTCCGGGCAGCATCAACAGTTTCAGACGCAGCGAGGAAGTGTTATAACTGTGGCAAAACAGGGCATGTTCGACGTGATTGTTACGCACCTGTTGTGACCTGCTTCAAGTGTGGACATGAAGGGCATCGTGCGACGTTTTGTGAAAATGCGACTAGATCTATTAGTACTCGCACTCATGTACCGGTTCCGAAAGAGACAAGTGTGAACCAGACACAGCAACGTGGTTTCCAGCAGCAAAATATTGGTAAAAGAGAGGCGTCCAGTGCTGGGTCCGTTCCTCCGCACCTCTACGAGATGAGGAGGGAAGACGATCAAAACACTGCTGTTGCATCAGGTACGATTCAGATCCTTTTGAAACCAATTAGTGTCTTATTCGATTCAGGAGCTATGCATTTTTTCATATCATTGAATTGTGTTAATCGTTTGAAAATCTCATGTTTATATGATTGTGAGCCTTATGTTGTGGGATTACCGAGCGGAGAGAGAATCGTGGGAACCCTAGAAACTAGAGATTTTCCAGTGTCTATAGGAGGGATAGATTGGCCATCAAATCTTATTATGGTCGACATCTATGGTGACGATTTAATTCTCGGAGATGATTGGCTCGACCGCTATGGGGCTATTTTGAATTACCGAAGGAGAGTTATTTCTATCATTGCTGATGACGGAACTGAACATTTATTCAAAGGATGGATACCGGGAAGCTCGGGAAAATTAATCAAAGCTATGAAAGCAGTGAAATTACTGAAGCAGGGTTGTCACGGATTTTGGTGCTATGCCATGAAGAAAGAAGAAGGAGTAGAGCTCTCATCTATTCCAGTTGTGAACGAATTCTCAAATGTATTCCCTCAAGAACTACCTGGGTTACCTCCGTGGAGAGAAGTAGAGTTTATTATCGAATTAGAGCCTCGAGCCGCTCCTATTTCCAGAGCATCATACCGTATGGCGCTAACCTAGATGTATGAACTAAAGAAGCATCTGGAGGAATTATTGTAGAAGGGTTACATTCAACCTAGCGTTTCTCCTTGGGGAGCACCCATTCTCTTTGTCTGGAAGAAAGATGGATCCTTCCGATTATGTATTGATTACAGGGAGCTAAACAAGGTGACGATCAAGAACAAGTATCCTATACCGCGGATTGACGACTTGTTTGACCAACTGCAGGGGGCAGAATATTCTCGAAGATTGACTTGCGATCAGGATACCATCAGTTGAGAATTAAGGAATTGGATATACCAAAATCTGCTTTCAGATCCCGGTACGGGCATTATGAATTCGTGGTGATGCAATTCGGACTTACCAATGCTCCTGTGGTATTCATGCAATTGATGAATCGAGTATTCTTAGAGTACTTGGATAAATTTTTGGTCGTTTTCATCGATTACATCTTGATCTATTCAAAAGACACAAAGGAGCATGCAGAGCATTTGCGTATCGTTTTTAGTACTTTGAGGAATGAACAGCTTTATGCGAAACTTTCTAAGTGCGACTTCTAGCTTAAGGAAGTAACCTTCCTTGGGCATGTGATATCAGCTGATGGAGTTCAGGTAGACCCGAAGAAATTCGAAGCAATCTTGGAATGGGAATCTCCTAGTAACGTGAAAGAAGTCCGAAGTTTCTTAGGACTTGCTGGATATTATCGCCGTTTTGTTGAAGGATTTTCCAAAATTGCTCATCCGCTTACTCAGCTGTTGCAGAAGACTCAGAAATTCCTGTGGAATGAGAAGTGCTAGGCTAGTTTTGATGATCTTAAAAGAAGACTGACGACAGCACCTATACTAGCGTTACCAGATGGAACCGATGGATTCATACTATACAGTGATGCTTGAAATCAGGGTCTGGGTTGTGTATTGATGCAAAAGGATAGGGTGATTGCCTATGCCTCTCGACAGTTGAAACCATACAAAGTTAATTACCCGACTCATGATTTAGAGTTAGCAGCTGTAGTCTTTGCCTTAAAAATTTGGCGACATTGTTTGTACGACACTCATTGTCAGATCTTCACAGACCATAAGAGCCTTAAGTATATGTTCAGTCAGAAGGAATTAAATATGAGGCAGAGAAGGTAGCTGGAATTAATCAAGAATTACGACTTGGAGATTCTTTATCATCCAGGCAAAGCAAATGTGGTAGCTGATGCACTGAGCCGCATACCTGTTTCTCTTCGAGTGTTGGAAGCGCTTACGTCCCAAAATAGCATTCAACGAGAACTGGTCCACGAAGGGATTGAAGTATGGTCACAAGGAGCCCAAGGGCAACTATACATGATGGAACTAACTTCGTCATTAGTCGAGGAAATCAAATCTAAGCAGTTGAATGATTCTCTGATTCTTCGGTTAGGTGACGAAGTAAAAAAAGGGAAGGCCCCAGGATCCGTGATACAAGATGATGGAGTTTTGAAATTTCAGAGTCGACTGTGTGTTCCCGATGATGATGTTTTGAGGCAGACAATTCTGAAGGAAGCTCACAGCGCGCCCTATTCTATTCACCCATGCACCAGTAAGATGTATAAGGATCTAAAACAAAATTTCTGGTGGGGAAATATGAAGAAGGACGTAGCTGAATATGTTTCGAAATGTTTAACCTATCAGCAGGTTAAGATTGAACATCAGCGGCCTATCGAGATGTTAAATCCACTTCCGATCCCTGAGTGGAAGTGGGAGGATATATCGATGGACTTCATCACCAATATGCCAAGAACCAAGACGGAAATGAACATGATTTGGGTTGTAGTTGATCGACTAACCAAGTCGGCTCAATTCCTAGGAATTAAAGACACTTAGCGAACCGAGAAATTAGTATGAGTGTTTATTGCATAAATAGTTCGATTGCTTGGTACACCGAAGACCATTATTTTGGATCGAGATGGTCACTTCGTGTCGCATTTTTGGAAGGTAGTTCATAAGGCCTTGGGAACTGAGATGAACTTTAGAACGGCCTATCATCCTCAGACGGACGGTCAGTCAGAAAGGACTATACAGACAGTAGAAGATATGCTAAGAGCTTGCGCTTTAGATTGGTCAACCGATTGGGAGGTTCATTTGTCGTTGATTGAATTCACCTACAACAATAGTTGGCATGATTCCATTAAGATGGCACCGTTTGAAGCGTTGTATGGGAGAAGATGTAGATCGCCCCTGTGTTCGGATGATTCTTCTGATTTGATTGGGACGGAACCAGAATGGATAGTTCAGACTCAAGAGAAGGTAGCTCTAATTTGTGAAAGGTTGTTGACTGCCCAGAGTCGACAGAAGTCATATGCTGATGTGCGCCGTCGCCGGTTGGAGTTTGAGATTGGGGATCACGTGATATTGAAGGTTTCTCCTACTCGGGGAATTTTCCGTTTTGGGAGGAAAGGAAAGCTGGGTCCGAGATATATCGGACCATTTGAGATCCTCGAGAGATTTGGGGAATTGGCGTACAGGTTGGCCTTGCCGCCATCGCTGAGTCACGTTCATAATGTATTCCACGTACCCCAATTGTGGAAATATGTACGGATCCCAGTCATATCATCGATTTTGGCGAGATTGGAGTGGCTAATGATGGCTCGTTCGAAGAAAAGCCAATCAAGATACTTGAGAATCGAGTCAAGACATTGAGAAATAAATCGATCTCCTTGGTTAAAGTTCAGTGGTCTCGACAAGGAGTCAAAGAAGCAACTTGGGAGACGGAATATAGTATGAGGTCGAGATACCCGGAATTGTGTTCGTTTTAAGTTTCGGGCCGAAACTTCTTTTTGGAGGGGTAGTATGTAATGCCCGGATAATTAATGTGTATTTATCCTGTATTCAATGTTGTAAGATTCGACTCTGCAACTTATTAATCGATGATCAGTTTCCCGTATTCGTATCCCTACGTTTTTGTATTCTTTTCCATGCATGCATGTGTAATTCTGAACATCTTAACGCACGCTAACGGATGATCTTAACGTACGCTACGACTGTAGCATAACGTACGTTATCTGATGAACTTAACGTACGTAAGCTTGGTCAACTTGAGATCCGACAAGGGTCGGCGTGTGGGGGCCAGGGGAGATTCGTGGGAGGATCTGCATGAACCTGGACAGTTTTCTAGCTAAGCAAGTCAACGGACATAACATACGCTAAGAGTGATTTTTAACGTACGCTAAGGTCATATATATTATGTATGTAAGGCTTGTAGTATAACGTACGTAATCCAATACCAGAAACAGTTCAGTGGGCTCTGGCCAGACGTTAACGTATGCTAATGTTCGAGTATAGCGTACGCTAATACGGTTACGTATATAATGGACGCCTGGTAACGTACGTAATGGATTATAATTCTATTTATAGAACTCGACCCCCACTTCATTTCTAACTTCTACCTTGGCCGATTTTCATGCTCTGAAGATTATCCCTCACCTTATACCCCTCATATGATCATTTTAATCCGATTTTGGGGAGCTTAGATCTTGGGGATTGGTGATCAAGCTTCCAGTGAAGAGTTTATTCAAGATTTTCACTGTTCTTCCATTTTTGAGGTATGTTAACTCTACACCAAGATGGAGACTATGTTCTTAGTTATTGTATGAACCTTTCCCAGAGATTATTGAGCTTATTATGTCGTAATGAATCCAACACCATGTTTGAGAGGATTGTATTGGTTGAATTAGATTTTCATTGTTAATAAGTTGAGCCATAATCCTTACCAACCTTAGAATGGAATTTCCTAAGATGAACTAGCTCGATGATGTTTTCGTAACACTCTTTTAAGGAACACATATTAAGGTTTACCCCTATGTAAGATAAATTCAAGTAGTTGAATGTGAAATGTGTTCAATTATAATTCTTGCCTTGGATGAACTCGTTGTTAATCTTCTTGGATGATTAGAATATGAAAGGATATTTGGAACAATCATTTTGAATGAAGAATTTGATAAGAAGAATTACCGCAGATGAACAAGAATCGTAGAGTTGAATTAACCTAGAACTAGATTGTATGTGATTATCTCGTTATGTATCGTTGTAGCAACCGAACCATGCATTCGAGTTAATAATCAAAATTAGAGTATGGAACATGGGATGTAATGATATGATGAATGTCTTTGGAATTGTAGACACCGAATTTGTGTTCCGTTACGATCTCTTGAATTCGCATGCCTTTTTCCAAATTTAGTACTCGTCGGAATATAGGACCAAGAACTGATTGTCCGTTGTTGATAACTCGATTATAACTTAAGGCGTTCGGTACTTGTGCGTTAGTTTCGGGAGGTTTATTGAATTCCTTGTTATTCCCTTGTACAAGGTGATCGATCGAGGGACGGCGACCTTCGGACGTCTGACATTCGTGGGTGTATTTAATTCTTGCCATATTTGAGGCAAGTATTGTATTTTGAAATTGGTTAATGTTGGGATTTTGGTCATGCATATGGTTTATTCATGTTGTTGAACATGAGATTAACTCCTTTGAATTGTCGTAGTATTCGTTATTGTTTTCTTGATTGTTCATGTCGATGAACATATTGATTTGCATATGTGTATGCATAATTGCATTGTTTATGTTTTAAATGGTCTAATGGGGTCATGAGGATCTATGCTGAGGGCGCTGGATCGGATGTCCACCATGCGTTGGTCCGAAGGGATCATCATGGGGATCTATGCTGAGGGCGCTGGATTGCTGGACGGGTTTTCATGGTTCTAAAAAACGCTAGGCGCTAGGCGTTCGGATTGCTAACGCCTAGCGCCCAGAGGATTATTCGGAGATTAATCGGGGATTAATCGGACTAGGCGAATTTATTTTTTATTATTATTTTAATCATTTTTATATATAAAAAATTATATATATGTAAAATAATTAAAAATAATTAAAATTTAATCATTTAAATAGATATATAATCAATTATATATTAAATTTGAAATATTTATATAGATATCAAGGAGTCCATAATATCCATAATATCTCAATTTAGGAATTTATAGTACTATTAGAACAAAAAAAAAAGTATAACCGCCTAGACATCCGCCAAGTCGCCCACGTAGTTAGGAAATTTGAAACATTGATATAGGTATAAAGTAGTCTATAGTATCAATAGTATCTTAACTTTCCTTCATAGGCCTCCGCCAGCTAGCCTAGATGACCGATTAATCACCCAAACGCTCAGTACAAGTGCCTAGGCTATAATCGGAACGGTATAGGACCTTCTAGGGATTAATCGGAGGATTAATCGGGCTAGGCGGGGATTTTTAGAACACTGCGGGTTTTCCACCATGCGTTGGTCCGATGGGATCATCATGGGGATCTATACTGAGGGCGCTGGATCGTTGGATTACCCTGTATTGTGTTGATGTAATCGTGAGGATTCGCATCATTGGATTCCGATGATGGAAGTTTGTTTTGTATGTTTTTGATGCATTGTTGATTTATGTATCACGATACTTGTATTAGCATCGTTTGCTAACCCCTTCGGGGGTGGATATTTGTCTTGATGTTCAGGTAGCCGAGGAGCGGGGAAGCAACCACAGTACCGACATGACGATGAAGTGGCTCAGTGATGTGGATCATGTTGTCTTGTTTTTTGGTTATTTTTCAGTACTCGAGTACGCGTATGTTGTTGATGATTTTGGGAATGTTTTGTAATAATGAACTCATTTGAATTGTTGAACTGGTTTGAATTATAACCTTAACAGTACTTTGATATTATTATTCTTTTCCGTATTTCTCAAATTAGCCTTGTAAATTCTTACATAAAGGATTTATGGTGCTGTAATTATTCTGAATATATCGGGGTGTTACAACCGTGACCCATTTCACGAGAGCTTCAATTTGACATCAATATTGACACGTGATTTTAATTCTTATATTGTGAAAATTTTACAAAGTGGTATGTGTGATGTCACGGGACAGCCAGACAGCACTGACGCCGTCAGTTGACGTCGATTGATAACCTTCTAATGATCCAACCTAATACCACATGATTATAATTTGAGAAAATGATTGGACGATCCTGCTTTGGTAGCAGCAGTTAATTATTTTTGCAGTTTAATTTCTATCTATTATTTATCTCAAAGTGGTAGTTTGAAATCACACATTTATCGAATTTTATTTTCTTCATTTACAATACCTCACATGTGATGAGTTCAATTTTCACAAGATGGATGGTTTTACATATGCAATTTATATATTATATATCACCATCGTGGTTGGTTATACCGCATGAATAGTTCATAAATCCTGCTCTCAAGAAACAGTTGATAAATATTAATCATACTCTGAAGTAGTAGTTGATCGATTATCTAAATCCTGCTCTCGAAGAAGCAGTTGATAAGAATAAATCCTACTATGAAGAAGTAGTTGATCGATTATCTAAATTCTGCTTTCGAAGAAGCAGTTGATAAAAATAAATTCTAATCTGAAGAAGTAGTTGATCAATAATTCAAATCATGCTCTCGAAGAAGAAGCAGTTGATGGAAATAATATCCGATCTCCATGATTATTAAACATGAACAGGTAAAATTGAGCAAGTGATACCATATGTTATCACCGATTAACAAAAGAAAATCCCATACAAATACACAGCATGGTGGGATCGTCTGACAACTGATATGAAGAGCTATCACTGAAAAATAATTGCTCAATAAGTCCCATATTGAATATATCACATGGTGGGATCATTGAAATCATATTAATATGGCAATGATTATGAATAAGCGTATGTTACATATTCGTGAGAATAATGTATTTGCATAAAGGCAAAATGATCATATTATTACTTTGGAAGAAGCACAAAGTAGTCGAAGTGGAAATATCGAAACTAGCTGAAAGGCACACACTCGACAATATGAAACGCGAAAAAGAAAATACATATGAAACCCATAAAAAGAGAAGAGTTGCATCTGGAGAGTATAAAACTACGTAACTCTGCCACCTCCTGGCATCAGGGTTTATAATGAAAGATCTAAAGGATCTAAACTTCTTTTCCGTTTGGCACCAATAGTCTATGGCTGATGAGCTTTGACTTCCAAATTCTTAACAGAAATATATGCCTGAAACTTTACAAGTAGATCAGCAACAGTGTCATCACATATTACTATATCTCGTGATGGCTGAGATATAAACTTGTGATCTACTCCTTTATCTAGAAAGGCAAGCAAATCGCTGAAGAAATTATTAATATTCAACATACCTATAGATTTGGTATGGAAGTCCCGCTCAGCCCATGACGTGATGTTGAATATCTCATTGAGTGTGCCATAGCCACCTGGAAGAACAATAAAGGTATCACTATTATTCACCATATACATCAAACTATCATGCACAGACTATGCTTGAAGCATCAATCAAGTTGAACCCCCTATACTACTGGTTCTAACTGTGGAAAAGTGTAAGGCACTTGTTACTCTTATTCTCCCATTTTGTGCAGCCTCTAAAAGATAACCCAAAAATCTATGATTACTCCCACCATACAATATATCAATTTTGTGTTTTCCTAATTCTTTTACGAATGGATATGCCATATTTATATGCTGGATATGACCTATCAGTTTGAATCTACCTAAAATACATATAGTCTTAATTTGATGAGATCTATATGAGGATTCTGAGAAATCCATCTTTCTACACTAGACTTTCAAAATACTTTTATGAGATATATATTTCTTGATTTGTGAATCCCAAATTTAAGAACAAACTTCTTACTAAACGACAAATGACTTCTTTATTTTCATTGAAAAAAGAGCGGCAGATAAGTCATTACTTTTACTATTTTCTTTTTGACAAAATTGAAAAAGAAAACGAAAGATATGATATTATATTTTTCAATGAAAATGACGTTACCGATCGACAGCTGAGAAATTTAAATATTGGAAAATAATATTCATCAACTTGCATTAGTTTTCATGACTATAACATTCCCGTTCATCCTTAAATTGTATTCACAAAGCCATTAGTTCACGATAAACGTATCAACTGGGATGTGTATCAAGAATCTGTTGGATATCATGATCCATAGATTCCTTACTCAACCCATCTTTGATAAATGCTATTTTATCTTCTCGATTTTTGGATACAAGCCCCACAAATTTGCATCGTGTGTCACATATCCACCGAGCACAGCATCCACCTAATCTTTTTGCTCTCCATTTTGCAAAACTACTCTTATTTTTACCTGGCATGTACTTAAATGAATTTGAAAATTCACCAGATAGTCGAACTTGTGCTTCGATCAACCATCGAATATCTTCTGGGATGCCATTTCTCATTAGCACCCTTAATCTTTCGAGTCGAGCTCGATAAATTCTTTTTATGATATTCACTGGAAGAGATGGATAATATTTATGAAGATTCAAAAGCATTGAACCCATTATGATATTCAGACCCTCAGTATGGGTGAATTTTGTGAATACAATGATAATCTATTTATAGATTGGAATTACGCGTATGAGATTTGACTTCGCGTTTGAATAGTTCATATCGAGAAGCTTATGAACTACAGTTCTATTTGAATAATAAACATAATATGACATGTGGGAGCGGCGAATCCATGTTGAAAATGATGTGCAATAATGGCACATAAAGATGAAGTGATATGCCGGTAAAATATCTATATGGTGATACAGACACATCATGTCTTCAAATATTTGTTCTCGATTAATATCACTACTAGACAATATGGGGAATGAAACCATAATAAATTTAGAATATATTAAGGGGAAGTATGGGCCCACTTCCTCTACATGTGAACTACTAGATATTATGGATCCACTAGATAGTCACATGTGTATATGACTCGTAATCAGAAATTTACGAGATAATTTGCTCACAGTTTGAGCATATATTCCATATCAAATTTAGCTAGTAATATATTCCAAATAAACTTGAATAGATCCCAGAAATGATCAAGATATGCGCATACAAGTGGGATATTAATTGGCATACGATTCGAAGTCCTCCAGCCAATATCGAGAACATAATATATAAACTCCCATGACTGAATATGAATACTGAGATACTGGCATATATGTTTGGTGCTCAAGAAATCTCTTAGCATGAGGAGGAGTATTGGTAGTTGGAAATATGTGAAATGCATCACATTATATCCTCACAATTATATGAACATGAAGTTCAAAGATGCATGATAGATTATTAATCTTTGATATCAACTACAACTGCTTTGATAAATACATAATAATTCCCCGAATATGAATCGAAGCAAATGATAAAAGGAGGCATATATTTTTTATAAGTATATAGACATAACTACAATGTGTAATTCCAATGGATGATTGATAATGAGATATCTCGACAAGTTATGTCGCTATGGGGAAATAAATATTGAAATGTGTCGACACAATATAGTGATATGAATGAAATGAGGATATCAATGATAATATGAGGATATCCATGAAATGTGGCTAACAATGAAATGCAGATATCCATGAATGAAATAAGGATATCCATGAAACAAATGAGAATATTGAAATCCATGAAATATGGATATCCATGATTGTGAAATATGGATATTGGAAATAAGGATATTGAAATCCATGATTTCTGACAATAAGGATATCAAAATCCATGATTTGTGAGAATGAGGATATTGAAATCTATTGAAATTGAAATATATGCCCTTATAATAAAATTATAACATATGGGCTTACTGGAAGTGACTCCTCAGGAGATGTTAAACATATTATCAGTGCGTGCAGTCACTCAAAATAAGGTGTTGTGAAAGAAAATTATCTGTTGTACTCTTTTCCTTGACTGAAGTTTTATCCCACTGGCTTTTTCCAGCAAAGTTTTTAACGAGGCAGCTTAATCACAACCAATATAGAATCTCCAAATAAAATTTGGAATATATTGCAATGAATATGAGTTCGATATTACAAACTGCACTGAGAATGATAATCCCTGGAGGATCATTGAAATGCCTGGGGCATATTTATATAAAATACGTGTTGCACTCTTTTTCACTTGACTGAGGTTTTGTCCCATTGGGTTTTCCTAGCAAGTTTTTTTAACGAGACAACTGGAATGGCGTATTAGTATGAATAATGTACTGCTTGAAAATAGAAGGAGTAGTTGTACTCTTTTTCCTTCGATCAAGTTTTTCCCATTGGGTTTTCTTGACAAGGTTTTAATGAGGCAATACGTGGATACTCCAACAACAAATGATATACATGACAGATTCACTCAGTTTTTGTCCCACGAGGTTTTACTGAGACGGCACAAGAATACTCATACAAGAACTATCGAGATAAGGGGGAGCAAATTTACGAGATTACAGATTGCTATCCAACAGAGATTTTCTACTAACATTATGATGCAACATGATTGCCACAAGCTCCAATACAAACAGTTTGAAAGTTTTTCTCCCATCGGGTTTTTCTTCAAACTAGTTCAGCAGATATGTAAATAGTCATTCAAGGGGGAGTGTTATGAGTAGTCACGGGAATCACTATTCCCCAATAGTGATATTTGATATATTGTTTATTGTATATGAATGACTATTTTGCCCCTGATGTAATTATGTAATTACGATTGTGCCATCTGAAGTTTTCCTATAAATAAGACTTCAGTTATTAATGTAAAACACAGCTGAGAATCATTCTCTATTCTCTCTCTAAATTATCTCTCTATAATATTTCGATTTCATAACAAAGTGATAAATTTTAATTGGGTGACCAAGTGGTAACCCTTGGAGCTCCATGAGATCTAGGTGGAGCAACAATTATCTTTTTTTTTTGTTCTTTTACTATTTATTTCGGTCGACAACCCCCGTCGTTGTTATTTGTATCTAATGGTCTAACAAGCAAGCATGAATGCATGAACCCAACTAATTCTTCTCACTCGTGGTTTGTCTTGATTATTATTGGTATAAGTCTTCTAATGCATGTTGCAACAGTGCCGAGTTCTTGCGCGCTCGGGGTATGCTCGGTCAAAGCTCGACTCGATTTCGAGTTGGTCAAGCTCGGCCATAATTCGAGTTGACCAAGCTTGAGAAGCTCAGCTCGAGCTGGCCGCTCGCGAGCATTTGATTTTTTTTCAAATTTTTGTTATAATGTATAAATATCCCTAATATTTAATTATTTATTATTAATAATAATTGTTATTCTGTTTATTAAAATTGACATTTTTTATTATCTTTAACAAAAAGTAAAAATTAAATATAAATTGAAAAAACAAAAGATGAAAATAAAAAATAAAAAAAATAAAAAAATGCTCACGAGCCGCTCGTGAGCGGTCTACGACTTGAGTCGAGCTTGAACTCGAATTTTGCAGCTCGTTCGAGCTCGAGCTCGATTGAATAGTAACAAACATCGCTCGTTAAGGCCAAAATCTAAATCGACTCTTCTCGTTTGCAGCCCTAAGCTAGAACACAAAACACTAGCTTATCCTAGCTTTAACTTCCAATTACCTTATCGTCAGTTCAACTTAAGCTTAGCTTGGATTAGTTTGTAGCTTAGTTTAACTTAGACTGTGTTCATTAGAGTTTCATAAAAATCCAACCATCCAATCACTTTAATGTTTAATTAATTTCTTCATATCTTTCATACTTTATATTTATCCCAACCTTAATTTTATTACTTTATCAATGGACATCCAACCACAACATTGTATATTATCATGTTGTTTTATGTGGGAATTAATTTTTTAACACCAAATCATAAAATTGACAAGTTTTATATCCCCATTCATAAGAGTATAAGTTTTTAGTACCATTTTGAGTAAAAAGACTAAAATGTCCTCCCAAAAGTTGTAATGTTGACTTTCTCTTTTCTTTTTGTATTTTATTTAATTTAAACAACTTTTCTTTTCTTTTTTCTTTTTCATTTTCCTCATCTGCTCAAAGCCGATCATTAATGTCCAACAACCAAAATTTAACTACAACATATACATCAAAACAACACAACCATTTTTGACAAAGGGTCTCTCAAAAATCTTATAAAAATCACAAGATTATTCGAAAAGAAAAGTTGACGTTCAAATAGGACTTCATTTGTCCTGCTTCTGGGTTGATAAAGAAGGTATGCATCAATATTTTACCACTAGAAATTTTTTTCCCGACAAGTTCTTACGGACACGATCACTGCACACGATGGGAAGCCACCGTGTGCGACGATCGTGTACAACGGTCATGTCCAACGGCCTTGACATCGTGCGCACAACTTGTAACACCCTCGATATATTCAAGAATATTACAGCGCCGTAAATCCTTTACGTAATAATTTACAAGGCTGAGAAAACGAAATGACAATAATAAACAACAATAAACGATGACAACAACAATAAAATACAACAAGTCCGAAACAACGCCGACAATACAACGTCCAACAGTTAATATCAATACATACCTAAATCAAATATAACAAAGGATAACGTACTCTAGTACTTTATTTAAAACAACATTTAAACTCCACAAATTATTTCGGCCGGAACATCACTCTGCACCCCCATCGTCATGCGGCTCTAATGGTTGTTTCCCTGCTCTCCTGTATCCTGAACATAAACAAATGTTCACCCCCGAAGGGGTTAGTGTTAGGAGTATGCCCTCGAATGCCACTCAGAGGTTGTTGAGTGAGGGCATTATACTTGTAATTATGTAAACCATTTATATAAGGCAAATGAATGTTTCTTTATTTACTGGTAGTTACTGGCATTCCTAACTCGTAAATAAACATATAGAAACTAGTCCGTGTATTTGAGAGCAAAAAGTTCCACTCCTTATTGGATAAGGGGGTCGGCACTGAAAGGTTATAGCTCAAATACTTAATCGTTCGCAAGTCGATGAAACTTGACTGGGCGTTAAGTTTATGTGAAGACTTGTATGACGTGTACTTTGACATGGAGAGTGCCTGTCGAACACTAATGGTTAGTGGGAGCACACGTTATAGGTATGCTAATTGGATTAGTATACTCGAACCGACTCACCCTCGATTCGTCACATGGATTTCACTCCGGGACAGTCAATGACGGAATCGAAAGGTTGTGATAGGTATTCGTGAACCTTCGACTTGAGGATTTAGTAGGGATGTGCTTGTGACGTCAAGATTTTCATTAGAGTAGTTCGACCCTGTAAACCGGAAGGCGGGGATCAACCTCGACGTGCATCTTGACGGGCAAGTAGCAGGTCCTACTGAATACCAAGATAGAATTCTTTCTCCCGTTAGTGAGCGGGTTATATGTCCTATGCGGTTATTGGCAGATGAGATCATAAGTCTTTGGCCAAAGCATTGGAGCTAGTTGTATTAGATACACGACAACTCGATGATCTCGATTTGCATTAACGCATGCATAGCGTCAAGTACATAGGGTTTGATCGACCGTGACCCTATAACTTGATCGGGATATTTGAAAGAAGGGTTTATACGTATACCGGTATTCACGATGAATGGTTCTTGAATGATCCCAATCATTCGTTCTCAGTCGGGGTACAGTGTAGGCCACCAGGCTGGCTAGGTGGTGCTACTACTCTTTGGTTCCTCCCATTGCTGACTGAGACGGACCTACCGAGTCGCGCATTAGGATTGACGACGGAATGAATCGAGCTAATTCTCTCATTATGAATATTGGATATTGGATATCTAAATTTGGGACATTGGATGTTTAAATCGATTTATCGGATAAATTGATTTACGGCCTAATGGATTAAATATATCACTGGGTGATTAATTTAATTCATGAATATAATTATTTATTGGAGAAATTAATTATGTTATTTTGTGTTTGATATGTTTAATTAATTGGATTAATTAATCGACACAAATACATCGGAACAGAATCGGAGTTTATCTGTTTGGACTCACGGGAGTCCGAAACGAACCGAACTCATTCGTTTTTCATGATAGCCGCCCCCATTATGCTTCCACCCACTTTTCCATTGTCTTTTCTTCTATTTATTAAATGATGATAATGACTTGGTGGGACAAGACTTCATGTTACATGGGTTGTACACATGAGGGTGGAAATAATATAAGATGATGTCTTTGACAAACTCTCCCAACACTTGATTCCATTTCCAACGTGAGGTTGAAGAGGAGAGAGAGATATAAGTCTTCTTCATCATCTTCTTTATTCATCTGATTCATTCATCTTCTTCATAACTTCTTAGAGAAATTTTGTGGGGAAATATTGAGAGAGATAGATATTCATACACTTAGAGTGATATTAATATCTATAACAAGCTTCATCACCTAGCTCTAGCCGTATCCTCGGAGGATAGCAAGGTGTTGTCATTCCGTTCGTTTTCCGGCGCGTGGCAAGTAGAGACGCGGTGCTTTCGGCGTTGGATCGTTCAATGGCTTGAAGCGTAATAGATTCGTAGAGATCAAGCAAAGCTTGGAGAATAGCTCAAGAGAAGGTTATCCATTTAATCAACGGACTACGAGGGTATGTTTCTTGTATCTCTTGTAATTCGTTTTTGATATTCGTATATACATAGCTCGATCGATCCTCGTAGGGATTCGGATCGAATTAATTTTCGTTTTACCGCTTCCGTTGGGCCTTCGTTTTAGGAACCGAATCACAACAGTGGTATCAGAGCGTAGGTCTTGCGATCGTATATACGATATTGGCATTTGGAATGCTCGATTAGATGGTGAATGATTTGGAATCATTTTAGTCATAATCGTGGTATATATTTTTACGTTCGTTGTAGTTATATTTTTCGTAAGTTTATGTCTAAATATAAATCTTAATTTCTTGGAAATATGATTTATATTGAAGATATGAATGTTGAAAAATATTGATATTGGATATCCGGTCGAAAATTGAGCTCTGAATCGTCGTCGGACGATTTTTCGGACAAAAGGGCAGGAAGCTGCCAGGGTGACTCGGCCGTGTCTGGTGACACGGGCCGTGTCCGGCAGTCCCCAGGCCACTGCCAGGCAGACCCGACCGTGTCAGGAGACACGGGCCGTGCCCGGCCGGCAGCTGTCGAGCGTGACTCGGCCATGCCAGGCCAGTCTGTCGGAAAGCTGCCGAGGGTGACTCGGCCAGGCAGCCTTTTTTTGCCCCGGCTCGATTTTTTCGTGTATTCTTGAAAATTAATCTCGCGCATGTTAAATTGGATTTAATATGATTAAAATGATTTATGGTATTTCATTTTATAAGGGAAATTTGATTAATTGGAATATTTATGGTCGACCGAATTATTTTGAACGTTATCATATTACCGATTGTGTGAATCGATTGGATCGGTTCGTATTGTTGATTGGATCAATATATCTCTACGCTTTCCATTTATATAGTATTTATTGGATGAATGCTTTTTGAATGGGTATGTGGTTCGTGGACTTAGATTTGAATCGTTCGTTTTAATTCAATTGGGTTGTAAATGCCGTTTTGAGCCTATTTATTTTACTAGAAATGTTTGTATCTAGGATGCAATTTTCGATGTAAAATTTATATGTAATGACGAAGACCGGAGGAAGATCCATTTCGAGAAGACGAAGATTCAAGACGAAGACTTGTAATTAGATTACGAAGTTTTTGTTTTCTAGGAACGGTCCATGAACCACATGTTGGTAGCAACTAGGTTGTGAATGGTTGTTTCATATTGTATGAATGCCACAAACGCGCTAATATGATTAATGTGCAAAGTGTAACGTTTATCGCAAAAATTCTCCCACAATAAATAATTAAGTTTATAAGGTTTCAAGGTTTTCCTTCCCTCCATCGAGTTTTCGGGAAATTGAAATCCAAACCGGATGTGCTATGCTTCCGAGTTATCGGGGTAGTCGTTCGGGGAGGACGGATAAATTACGAGCGCATTGGATGCCTTCGGTTGGAGCAAATTTTATCCCTAGAAACCTGATAGGTTGCCGGATAAGATTCAATTGTGAAACTGATTTGCGTCGATGGTATAAACTTAACTTGTTCACGAACCATAGAAATCGTATAGGTTGAGGGGAGTGAACAAGGGGAAAAAGAAGATCGAATCATCCATTAGATGGGTTGGTGTTGGACACCACTTTATGAAAATTAATAGACTAGAAACCTGTTCGGTTGCCCTCTATTAAGATTTATAAAGAACTCGATCACCACTATGAAGTAAAGCGACGATACTTCCGAATATCACATGGGAGTGTGTTATTCCGATAAAAATAGTGGGAGCTGGGTAACAAGAATAGAAAAGACCTTAAATTCTATACTCAGAACATAATTGAATGAGTCACTAATTAATCTGTTATACTTAATGCAGACAAATCTCAATATGACAATGAATCCACTCGCAATTCTACTCGAAAAGAACACCTTAATGGGACCTAACTTTGTGGATTGGCTACGCAATCTGATGATTGTCCTCAGTATAGAGGCACTGGGATACGTCTTGGAGACGGACATTTCGGCGCCTCCTGTGCGGACCCGAGCCAATCAGGAAGAGATTGAAAACCACGAAAAGTGGGTTAAGGATGACGTGAAAGTCCGTGCGTATATGATGGCTTCCATGTCTAATGAGCTTTAGAGAGCTCATGAGAAAATGACTTCTGCTAGGCAGATTCTATCTCACTTAACCGAGCTTTATGGTGAGCACAGCAGAACTGCTAGATATGAGATATCCAAGCAACTGTTCGGTGCAAGGATGAAGAAAGGTGAGAAGGTTGGGGAACACGTCCTCAAAATGATATCCATGATCGAGAGATTGGAGTCTCTTGATTTTAAAATGGATACTTCTCTCCAAACCGACCTTATCCTACAGTCTCTCCCTGATTCCTTCTCACAGTTTGTTATGAACTTCAACTGCAATGAGATTGCATGTAACTTAGCTGGGCTAATGAACAAGCGGTGACCGCTCAGTCTCAGATGAAGACCCCGCGGATGAAGGAGTCTGCACTTGTGATTTCTTCTGGACTTCGGAAGTCTAAGAATAAGAAGAAAAAGACCAAGAAGCGGACTGGACCACAAGCTAAGGACCTTAAGGGAAAGGGCAAGGCCCCGATGGTTCCAAAGAACAAGAATAAGAAGGATGCTTGTCTCAAGTGCGGTGAGTGGGCCCTTTGGGCTAGAGACTGTCCGATTCTTCATGGCACTTGGTGCAGAACTTTTAGTTTTGGAAACAAATTGTTCGCTCCGTATTTTCTACTTCTGGATCTTGGATTAAGTGCTAGTTCTCATATTTGTACCGTGAATCGGGATCTGGAACAAAGTAGGAAGCTTGGAGTGGAGAAGTTATGATCACGGTCGGAAGCGGGCATAGTGTCGAGGCGACCGACATAGGATCACTTCTTTTGGGTTTAGAATCCGGCTTTGTTTTGACTTTAGAAGATGTACTTGTTTTGCCCAAGGGGCACAAAAACGTTGTATCCATTCCGGTCATGGACCGAAAAGGCTTTTCATTTTTCATTGGTGATGGTTCCTGCAAAATTTATTTTAGAAATAAACTAGTGGGTACTGCTACATTGTTGAATGGATTGTATCATCTAAATCTCAGCAACAAAGTAGTTGTGAATACTATGACTAGAAAGCGTGGTAGGGATGAAACCAATCAAGTTTTGAAATGGCATCTTAGACTTGGTCATGTTGGTCAGACCAAGGTTTACAAGATGGAAAAAGATGGACTTATGGGTCCATTGGGATCAGATCCCTTTCCTACTTGTGAATCTTGCCTTAAAGGCAAAATGACCAAGTCTCCCTTCACAGGGACATTTCAAAGAGCCGCTGATAAACTGGGATTAATCCATACCGACGTATGTGGTGCTTTGGAAGCAGCACGTGACGGATATCAATATTTCATTACGTTTACAGATGATCATACTAGGTATGGTTATGTATACTTAATGAAACATAAATCCGAGGCCTTTGAGAAATTCCAGGAATTCAAGGCCCTAGTCGAGAAACAAATTGGTAATCATATCAAAGCACTTCGGTCGGACCGAGGTGGCGAGTATATGAGTATGGAGTTTGACGAGTTCCTTAAGGAACATGGAATAGTTTCACAACTAACACCTCCTGGTACTCCTCAGTTAAATGGTGTGTCAGAAAGAAGGAACCGGACCCTGTTGAACATGGTCCGTTCCATGCTGGGCTATACTGACTTGCCGATTTACCTGTGGGGGTATGCACTCCTGACTGCCGCATATATCTTGAACAGATGTCCTTCCAAATCCGTTCCTAAAACTCCACATGAGATGTGGGAAGGAAGGAAACCAAGTCTTAATCATATTAGGATTTGGGGATGTCCCGCTTATGTCAAGAAGACTAAGATGGAAAAGTTGGAAGCTAGGTCTGCGAAGGGACGTTTCATTGGATTCCCATCTGGGACGATGGGATATCTATTCTACATGCCCGAAGATCGAAGGATCATTGTTGCTTTACAAGCACACTTCCTGGAAGATGAGTTCATTCAGGAAGGCGGAGCAGGTAGAAGTATTTCTTTAGAAGAATACAATGAAACTCCTCGTGAGACTACTGTGCAAGAAACTGAACCGAACTTTTCAAACACAAGTACAACCACCTCGTAAGTCTAGTAGGGTGTCTCATTTACCTGAGAGGTATGGGCTTGTGCACTTGGAGGAGCTGGGTCTCCATGAGGTTCCAAGTGATAGCCAAGAGACCGACCCAACAACCTATGACCAAGCGATGGTGGATGTAGACTCCGCGAAATGGCGTGATGCTATGGAAGCTGAGATAGACTCGATGCATGTCAATCAGGTCTGGACTCTAGTAGACCGCCCCAAGGGCATAGTGCCTATTGGGAACAAGTGGATCTACAAGAGAAAGACTGATGGTGATGGCAAGGTTGACGCCTATAAGGCCAGGCTTGTGGCAAAGGGTTATACCCAGAAGGAAGGGATCGATTACCACGATACCTTCTCGCCCGTAGCCATGATCAAGTCTATTCGCATGATGCTTGCTATAGCTTCCTACCACGATTATGAGATATGGCAAATGGACGTAAAGACAGCTTTCCTTAATGGATTCCTCGAGGAGGAAATCTATATGGAACAGTCTAAAGGCTTTGTGTCTGAAGTCGATATTCAGAAAGTGTGCAAGCTTCAGCGTTCCATTTATGGACTGAAGCAAGCGTCGCGTAGTTGGAACCTTCGTTTTGACGAGGCAATCAAGGAGTTTGATTTTGTGCAAAATGAAGAGGAACCTTGTGTATACAAGAGGGTTAGTGGGAGCAAGATCGCATTCTTAGTACTATATGTAGATGACATTCTACTAATAGGAAATGATGTGGGAATGCTTAGTTCTGTGAAAGCTTGGCTTTTGAGTAATTTCTCCATGAAAGACTTGGGAGAAGCAACCTATATTCTTGGTATTCGGCTCTACCGGGATAGAGCGAAGAGAACAATAGGCCTTTCCCAAGCCCTCTATATAGCTAAGATCTTAAAGCGATTTAACATGGATGATTCTAAAAGAGGGTTCCTACCGATGCAACATGGAATAAAACTCACCTTGAAGATGTGTCCTCAAAGTGAGGAACAACGCAAGGAAATGAGTAATATACCATATGCTTCGGCCGTGGGTAGCCTTATGTATGCTATGTTGTGTACAAGACCTGACATCGCGCATGCTGTAAGCGTGGTGAGTAGGTTTCAGGCAAACCCAGGTAGGGAACATTGGACTGCTATAAAGAACGTTCTCAAGTACTTGAGAAGAACTAGAGATATGGTTCTTATGTATGGCGGTGGAGAATTGGATGTGGTGGGATTCACTGATTCGGACTTCCAAGGACTGAAGGACGACTCGATGTCCACTTCTGGCTACAAATTTACTCTTAATGGAGAAGCAGTATCTTGGCGTAGTGCCAAGCAAATTGCGACTGCTGATTCCACCTATCAGGCTGAGTATCAAGCAGCCTCGAAGGCTTCCAAGGAAGGGTTCTGGATTAAGAAGTTTCTGGGAGAACTTCAAATGATACCATGTCTTTGCTGTTCATTTGCTGCGACAACGATGGAGCAGTAGCGCAGCCAAGGAGCCGAGGTTTCACAACGGCACCAAACATATTGAGAGGAAGTATCATCTCGTAAGAGAATTTGTTCGCAAGGGATACATTGTCTTGCCTGAGTAGACTCGGACGACAACATCGCCGATCCACCAAGCCACTTTCTCGGACTAGCTTGGAGCGTCATCGGAGAACATGGG
Organism: Orobanche coerulescens; assembly: GCA_033398695.1. Taxonomy (NCBI): domain Eukaryota; kingdom Viridiplantae; phylum Streptophyta; class Magnoliopsida; order Lamiales; family Orobanchaceae; genus Orobanche; species Orobanche coerulescens. The sequence goes on from CM065817.1 coordinate 135,861,436, forward strand.
TATTAGATACCATAGTGTGTGGCATTGAGTGCAAGTGGGAGATTGTTAGGAGTATGCCCTCGAATGCCACTCGGAGGTTGTTGAGTGAGGGCATTGTACTTGTAATTATGTAAACCATTTATATAAGGCAAATGAATGTTTCTTTATTTCTTGGTAGTTCTTGGCATTCCTAACTCGTAAATAAACATATAGAAACTAGTCCGTGTATTTGAGAGCAAAAGCGTTCCACTCCTTATTGGATAAGGGGGTGGCCTTTGAAAGGTTATGGCTCAAATACTTAATCGTTCGCAAGTCGATGAAACTTGGTAGGCGTTAAGTTTATGTGAAGACTTGTATGACGTGTTCTTTGACATGGAGAGTGCACATCGAACACTAATGGTTAGTGGGAGCACACGTTATAGGTATGCTAATTGGATTAGTATACTCGAACCGACTCACCCTCGATTCGTCACATGGATTTCACTCCGGACACCAATGACGGAATCGAAAGGTTGTGATAGGTATTTGTGAACCTTCGACTTGAGGATTTAGTAGGGATGTGCTTGTGACGTCAAGATTTTCATTAGAGTAGTTCGACCCTGTAAACCGGAAGGCACCTCGACGTGCATCTTGACGGGCAAGTAGCGAGTCCTCAATACCAAGATAGAATTCTTTCTCCCGTTAGTGAGCGGGTTATATGTCCTATGCGGTTATTGGCAGATGAGATCATAAGTCTTTGGCCAAAGCATTGGAGCTAGTTGTATTAGATACACGACAGCTCGATGATCTCGATTTGCATTAACGCATGCATAGCGTCAAGTACAGATAGGGTTTGACTGACCGTGACCCTATAACTTGATCGGGACATTTGAAAGAAGGGTTTATATGTATACTGGTATTCACGACAGAATGGTTCTTGAATGATCCCAATCATTCGTTCTCAGTCGGGGTACAGTGTAGGCCACCAGGATGGCTAGGTGGTGCTACTACTCTTTGGTTCCTCCCATTCCTGACTGAGACGGACCTACCGAGTCGCGCATTAGGATTGACGACGGAATGAATCGATCTAATTCTCTCATTATGAATATTGGATATTGGATATCTAAATTTGGGAAATTGGATGTTTAAATCGATTTATCGGATAAATTGATTTACGGCTTAATGGATTAAATATATCACTGGGTGATTAATTTAATTCATGAATATAATTATTTCTTGGAGAAATTAATTATGTTATTTTGTGTTTGATATGTTTAATTAATTGGATTAATTAATCGACACAAATACATCGGAACAGAATCGGAGTTTATCTGTTTGGACTCACGGGAGTCCGAAACGAACCGAACTCATTCGTTTTTCATGATAGCCGCCCCCATTATGCTTCCACCCACTTTCCCATTGTCTTTTCTTCTATTTATTAAATGATGATAATGACTTGGTGGGACAAGACTTCATGTTACATGGGTTGTACACATGAGGGTGGAAATAATATAAGATGATGTCTTTGACAAACTCTCCCAACACTTGATTCCATTTCCAACGTGAGGTTGAAGAGGAGAGAGAGATAGAAGTCTTCTTCATCATCTTCTTTATTCATCTTCTTCATTCATCTTCTTCATAACTTCTTAGAGAAATTTTGTGAGGAAATATTGAGAGATAGATATTCATACACTTAGAGTGATATTAATATCTATAACAAGCTTCATCACCTAGCTCTAGCCATATCCTCGGAGGATAGCAAGGTGTTGTCATTCCGTTCGTTTTCCGGCGCGTGGCAAGTAGATACGCGGTGCTTTCGGCATTGGATCGTTCAAGGGCTTGAAGCGTAATAGATTCGTAGAGATCAAGCAAAGCTTGGGGAATAGCTCAAGAGAAGGTTATCCATTTAATCAACGGACTACGAGGGTATGTTTCTTGTATCTCTTGTAATTCGTTTTGATATTCGTATATACGTAGCTCGATCGATCCTCGTAGAGATTCGGATCGAATTAATTTTCGTTTTACCGCTTCCGCTGGGCCTTCGTTTTAGGCACCGAATCCCAACAGTTAGCACAATGATGCTAGTACAAATACCACAACATATTTTTCAACGTCTCACGAATAATAACATAAATGACAAAAATGCCAATGAGCCTCTCCCTACGAGAAAACTCATAAGTACCATACACAAATGATAATCATAACATGACATCACAACATACTCATGGTAACTCTGATGATCCAGTGTTCACTGCCTAGATCCCAAGATGATCCCGTTGGACCAACACGAGGTGGAAAAACCTGTCTGGTGATCCAGCGCACGCTAGCATAGATCCTAAGATGATCTCGTCGGAACAACACGAGGTGGACATACAACAACGACACATATGCACGGCACGTGAAACATAAATAAGGTACTTGCCTCAAGTCGACAACAAGGATAACACTTCCACGAATATCAAAACACTCGAAGGCCGCCCCTTCGATTAATCACGTTGCAAAACTCGAACCTTAAACAAAAGAAATAATATAGAGTTCATTTCACGTCGAATAACTAACGTACGAACACCGAACAATCCAAACTACGGCCGAAGGTACAACATTACAAACCCTGACTGCTCTACATAACGTATGTTACTTATCCAACGTAGCGTACATTAAGTATGCGTGTTAGCATACGTAAATTCCAAAGTCTAGCGTACGCTAAGAATGAATTGACGGTTCTCTTCTGTGATCAGATGACTGACTTGTCATACGTAATTCTCAGTGTTTAACGTACATTATACTCCACACATACATTACTCAAGCAACTTGAATGATCTTACGGTTTATAGAAATCTTTGAATTCAAGGATTCGCATAACATTACAACGTCATACTCAATCTTGATTACAATTTCTTATATGAAGTTCGGGTGATCTAAGGTTGATACGCTTATTACCAATATCATCATTACATTCAACTTCATCATGAAGATTAATTAACCAATCCAACTTATAATAAATGATACAACCTTCGGTGATCCTTTATCTAATTCCGTTTAGCAAAGGTGATATCAATGCCAAGTCCACGATCATTATGGAAGCACCATTCAATACAGATTATCAATATCAGAACACTACTCTTATTATTTGACGTAACAAGATTCCAACTGTAATACCCGGTTGTAATTAATTCTTTACCATTCAGTAATTATCAGTCTGTAATTGTCACTCAGTAATTTTCACTCATTAATAATCACTCATCATTCATGAATCACTCATTTGCGTTCACTGTTGGCATGTTGTAATCGTATATTAGTTACCGATCGTCATTTTATCTCTGTTTATAGATCGAGACGGGAGTATTATCATTTTCATTGTGATTGATAGCCTTGTACTGGGAGTATCATCTTTGGCTCATGTTAGACTTCTTCACTTTCACATTCGTATGGTATGTCGGATCATTCATCAGTCGTAGCGAGGAATCGGAGTTATCGGATTTATTCACCTTGGCCAGCATTGAGTTACGGCCATAAGGTTCCGGGATACGGCCGTAAGTTCAGCGGGTACGGCCGTAAGGCTGGCCGGTTATGGTCGTACGTGGTCCAGCAGGCTGCCCAGGCATTTTGGCCGAAGGTGAGTTACGGCCGTAAGGAGGGTTAGATACGGCCGTAAGTGGTGTTCGTAAATTTCAGGTGTTGTCGACCAAGGGTGACTTACGGCCGTAAGGGTTGCGGCATACGGCCGTAAGTCGAGGCAAGTACGGCCGTAAGGCTTGGGATCTGGCCGTCTGGCAGTGTGATGCCGGTTATTTTGAAGGCGGGTTACGCCTGTAATTTTGGCGGATACGGCCGTATCATCGAAATTCTGGCCGTAAGGTGTGCGGTACGCCGTAAGGATGTCGGCGGATGTTTTTGAAGGCGGGTTAGGCTCAGTAACTCATAAGCGGTTACGGCCGTAAGCCTGTCAGCGAGCTTTGACGGCCGAGTTTCTGGCCGTCTGAGTTGGCGATTCTGGCCGTAAGGTCGTTGACTTGGAATGTTACGGCCGTAAGAGGGCCGAGTTACGGCCGTAACTTCCGGCAGTATATAAGGTTTGGCCGGGAAACTTTTCCTCATTTTTCTCATTTTCTTCATCTTGTCCGAGAGAGAGAGCTTGTGGGAGATATTTTGTCATCATCAATCACTTGTGTATTCGTATTTCATCATCTTATTTCGTTGGGAAGCTTGGATAGTCGATTTAACACGTTTTCATCGGATCGAAGTGTTTGGATCTTCTAAGGTAATATTCTTCAACACCTTGGATTTCGATTTTGTGTTGAGATATGATGTTTTGGACGTTATAATCATGTTATATGAAGGGATATGTATATGATTATGAGTTTGCATAAGGATTCATTGGATTATTGAGGGATTATTCAAGAACACTTTGAATATCGAGTTGAAATTGGGGGTTTTCGATTAATTATCGTTATAATCACGTTTTCGGATATTCGTCTTGGATTATTAATCGTATTGAAGATGTTTTGTTGGTTTGAAACACTTCTTGGGGGATTTGATATTGGTATATTGAGGTTTGATTGTAAACAATCGAAGTTTGGCCGCAACGTGTTTGATTTAATGCCTCAATGGACTTGGTTTAGTCGTATCGACGTTTTGAGTTCGTTATATTCATGTTTGATTCGTATATTGATCGGATTGTTGGTAATTGTGTTATTCAAGGTTGTTCGAGCGACCGATATCTCAATTAGGACGTTGTTCGTGGAAGGATAATTGTCACCGGTGTTGTGTAAGTTAATTCTTACTCAGTTAAAAGGATATTCATTCCTTTTGTGTTGATCATTTATAATCATAATTCATTCATCATTGTATTAATCATATTGAGACTTGTAATTGTCGAATAATCACTTCATTAACGAGGAACGGCGGTTCCAATCATTTCATTGAACTATCAATCGCTTCATTATTACTTTCATCTCGGTGAGTCATTCTTGACTTTGTCAGTTTATTATTCATTGACATTCATTATGGTCATTCTCGTTCATATGACCTTCTGGGTTCATATTACGTGGTCGGGTGCGGATGTGTGGAATTTTTAGTCGGGCAGGTGATGGCCATGTATTGGGAGTAATACATTGGACTGTGCACACGGTAACAGATTACCTCCGTGAGACTAATTAGGTACAAGGACGGGTGTGTCCGGTCATTCGTCTTGTACACTTGCACAGAACACTACGGGCGTACTATGATACTCCTCTTCAGCGTAATTCATAACTTAAGATATTTCATAACTAAAGGTAATTCATGATTGTGTATTTTCAACCCTTGAGGATTGTTGTTCTGTAATCGACTCCGGTGGGATTCTGTTTTTCAGGTCATGGCAAGGCAAAAGCACGGGAATAGCATGCTGACGTCAAGGAGTCCCAGTGATACTAGTAGGGGGCCCCGATCTTTCAGTTATTCATATTGTCGTCATTTATTTTCCGCTGCAGATTTTCATTTGGATACTCCGTTTCATTCAGTGTTGTGTATTTTATCTTCATATAAAATACACTAGTATTCGGTATTGTCCTGGTGTGTTGTAATTAAACTCCTCATCGGAGTAATTATTGTTGTAATGTGGTTCGGTACTACATTTATCCTGTATAATTCAGTCATTTTCATTTGCCTGGTGGGTCCCAGTCGGGGATCTACGGCACTGTAATATCCACCTAGTTTGGGGTGTTACAGAGTTGGTATCGGAGCGTGGTTTTGAATACTACCTTCCGAGTCATGTCTCATTTGAAGTCATCGTCATCAGACTAGTATCATTGGATTTTCGTGTCACATGTGACCTGTGCAAATGCCGAGCCAATCAGACCGAAAGAACTGTAAGATTTCTAACGCCATGGTATAATTTCTGGCAATAGTCATTCATTCATCATTCATCAATTAACAATCCTCAAACATCATCATTCATTGTGATCAGGACGATCATATTAACTCATTAATCACTTAATTCATTTCATTACTCAGTTAATGATCAGGACGATCATATTAACTCATTAATCACTTAATTCATTTCATTACTCAGTTAATGATCAAGACGATCATGTTGACTCATTAATTACTCAATTCATTTCATTACTCATTTGTCGATCTGGATGATCATATTATCAATCTTATTAAGTTATTCAAGATAATCATTTCAAGAATTTCATCAGATAATCATGTCACTTCAGTAAATCATTCATATAATCACTAAGTTAGAGCATGTATACTCATTTTCATCATCTCATGACATAATCATAACGTGATAATCATGCGGGGAAATATAATCATTATGCGACCTTCCTACTTCAGTATGGGGAGAGCTGTCAGGGGATGCATGGAGAGAGGCCGCGGTGCGGGCCGAAACCCAAGAAATAATCACCCGCTGTCGGGAAATTGTGCCCAGGACTCGGCTCGATCAGAAGATGTTCGGGTTGATCCACTCACTTTTATGCAGGCTATGATGACCCATGTGCAATTGCTCAATCATCATTGCGCCACTCTGGCCGGATTAATCGAGAGAACTCTCCCGTATGAGCCAGCTGCTAAGGAAAGTGCTGAACAACAACCTTCATCTGTCAGCAAGAAATCAACGAAGCGTAATCAATCCGAAGGCGGTCAGTCAACCTTCAAGAAGCCTCGTGTGAGTCCTATCGTTTCTGAGCGACCTCCTACGGTGCATAATCATGCGGGATCTCAATCCCGAGCGGCCAGTTCGGCCATCACCTGTTACAATTGTGGAACGCCGGGTCATTACAGCACTAAGTGTCTGAAACCATCTATCACGTGCTATAATTGTGGGAATTTTGGGCATAAGGCCCGTTTTTGCCGAAAGGACTCCAAGTCGGCTCCGGTGGCATCTCAGGCCCCGAAGCAAACAGCGATTCAGAATCAGACTGCTCTGTCAACATCGTTTAGGACAATGGAAGCAAATATAGTCGGAGCTCACATTTATCAGACGGGAGCGTCCGGTTCGGGGGTCGGCAAGTCCCGGATTCATGTAATGAGGAGGATCGACGATCCGGTGGCCCGAATGATCTCAGGTATACTCGTAATTTTATTTCAACCTGTGTGTACCTTTTGATACTGGTACACCGCATTCATTCATTTTCGAATCATGTTTGAATAGACTTATTTTGGAATAGTCCTATTGCGTGTGGACCTCATATCATCGGTCTACCTGATGATGGAAGAATTTTCGGAAATCATACTGAAGCAAGCTTAGTGACCGCGATTGGTTAGTGGACCTACTCGTGGTGAATATATCTTAGGACGATGTAATTCTCGGTATTAGTTGGTTGGATCGTCTTGATACTATCCTCAGTGTTTGTAAGCGTTTGGTCGCTATCTTTACGTCGTTGGTTGTCTAATGTGTGCTTCAGGGAAGTAATCCCCGTTGTTCCAGAAGAATTATTATTATGACGAAAGCAGAGAAATTCCGCAATCGAATTATGCAATCATTCATTGCATCATTTTCATCGATTGGCCTTTCTAAGGCAATCGAGCTATTCAATCATTCATTGTATCATTTTCATCGATTGGCCTCTCTAAGGCAATCGAGCTATTCAATCATTCAGTGTATCATTTTCATCGATTGGCCTTTCTAAGGCAATCGAGTTATTCAATCATTCATTGCATCATTTTCATCGATTGGCCTCTCTAAGGCAATCGAGCTATTCAATCATTCAGTGTATCATTTTCATCGATTGGCCTTTCTAAGGCAATCGAGTTATTCAATCATTCATTGTATCATTTTCATCGATTGGCCTTTCTAAGGCAATCGAGTTATTCAATCATTCATTGTATCATTTCCATCGATTGGCCTTTCTAAGGCAATCGAGTTGTTCAAATCATTATTGGTATCACTTTTTATCGATTGACCATTCTAGGGCAATCGAAATGTCCAATCATTCGTGGTATCATTGTCATCGATTGACGATGTATTTCCAGACGAGTTATCTGGTTGCCTTCACATAGAGTAGTGGAATTCAGGAGTGAGTTGGAGCCGGTACGTCCCCGTTATCGAAGGCACCGTATCGGATGGCCCCGACCAGAATGCAGGAGTTGAAGATTCAACTTGAGGAATAGTTCGAGAAAGGTTATCTCCGACCGAGTGCGTCCCCGTGAGGAGCACCAGTGTGATCTGTCAAGAAGAAGGATGGCTCGTCTCGTATGTGTATTAATTATCAGGAGTTGAACAGGGTGATGATCAAGATTAGTATCCCTTACCCCGTATTGATGATCTTTTAGATCAACTTGAGGGAGCTTCAGTATTTTCCAGGATCGACTTAAGATCTGGATATCACCAGTTGCGGATTCGAGAGTCGGATATCGCGAGGACAGCGTCTCGAACACGCTATGGTCATTATGAGTTTGTAGTTATGCTGTTCGGGCTAACTAATGTACCTGCGGTATTCATGGAGTTAATGAATCGGGTTTTCATCGACTTTTTGGATCAGTTTGTTGTTATCTTCATCAATGACATTTTGTTTTATTCTCGTGATCGAGAGGAACACAAAGTACGTCTCCAGCAGGTCCTCGACGTGTTAAACGCGAGCAACTTTATGGGAAGTTTTCTTAATGTGAGTTCTGGATGTCCGAAGTGACTTTTCTCGGGCATGTAATTTCATCTGCCAGAGTTTTTGTCGACCCTCAGAAGATGGAGGCTATCCGAGATTGGCAACCTCCGAAAGATGTTAAGGAATCCGAGGTTTCCTCGGATTAGCTGATTAATTATCCGACCCACGACCTGGAGCTAGCAGCCGTGGTTTTCGCGTTGGAAATTTGGCATCGTTACCTTTATGGCGTCACCTGTCAGATCTTCACTGATCACAAGAGTTTAAACTATATATTTACTCAGAAGGAGTTAAATATGCGACAGAGACGGTGGTTGGAATTAATCAAAGATTATGATATCGAGATCCTTTACCACCCGGGCAAGGCGAACGTTGTCGCCGACGCCTTGAGTCGTAAGTCCGTTCAGGAGCAGATGCTTGCTTGTTTAACAGTTCAGAAGGAGCTTCAGCAAGAATTCCTTAGACCCGAGATCGAGGTCTGGCTTCAGCGAGTTCAGGGACAGCTTTGTATGTTAGAGATTTCATCGTCACTTGAGAAGGAAATCAGGGAGAATCAGGGTTCAGATTCATTTTGTTGCTCATCCGCGAGGATGAGACACAGGGGAAAGCCCCTGGATTTGTGGTCCACAAGGATGGACTCTTGAGATTTAAGAATCGGTTGTGCGTACCGGCGAATGTCGAGTTGAAAAACTCTATTTTGAGAGAAGCTCATGCTACCCCTTATTCTGTTCATCCGAGGTCCAGCAAGACGTACAAGGACTTGAAACAAAATTACTGGTGGAGTAATATGAAGCGAGAAGTCGCAGAATTTGTTTCGAGATGCTTAACCTGTCAACAAGTCAAGATTGAACATCAGCGACCGGCGGGTATGTTGAAACCTCTCCCTATTCCAAAGTGGAAGTGGGAAGACATTTCTATGGATTTCATCACGAGTTGCCGATGAGTCGTCGTGGCATGAATACGATCTGAGTGATCGCGGACTGCTTAACTAAATTAGCTCTTTTCCTTGAGGTTAAGGATACGTGGGGTCCCGAGAGACTTGCCCAACTATTCATCAAAGAGATAGTGAGATTGCACGGTACCCCTAAGAGTATCGTTTCTGATCGTGACGGACGATTCGTGTCTCATTTTGGAAAGTTCACCGTGCTATGGGAACTCAGCTTAATCTCATTACTGTTTTTCATCCTCAGTCCGACGGACAATCAGAGAGGACTATTCAGACATTGGAGGACATGTTGAGGGCATGCGTCCTCGATTTAGAAGACAATTGGGAAGCCCAACTACTGTTGATCAAATTCACGTACAATAATAGTTGGCACTCTTCGTTTCAGGTAGCACCTTACGAGGCCTGGTACGGTCGTTGTTGTCGATCTCCCTTGTGTTGGGACGACCCATCAGAATCAATCGGCACCGAGCCCGATATGCTTATAGCCGCCCGTGAGAAGGTAGCTTTGATCAGGAGTCGTTGTTGACCGCTTGGAGTCGACAGGAATCATATACAGGTAATCGTCGTCGACCATTAGAGTTCGACGGGTGACCATGTTTTGGTCAAGGTAATCCCGAGTCGTAATATCTTTCGTTTTGGGAAGAGGGGAAAGTTGAGTCCGAGATTCATTGGACCGTTTGAGATTCTGGATCGAGTAGGCGAGTTAGCTTATCGATTGGCTTTACCTCTGGAATTGAGCCGAATTCGTAATGTGTTTCACGTCTCTCAGCTACGGAATTATGTTGCCTACCCGAGTCACATACTTCAGTCGACGAAATCGAGATCGCAGATGATCATTCGTATAAGGAGCATCCCATACGAGTGTTAGAGCGGCAAATCAAACAATTGAGGAATAAGGCGATTCCTTTGGTTAAGTTTCAATGGTCTAGACACGGAGTCGAAGAGGCCACTTGGGAAACCGAGGAGAGTAGGCGGGAGAGTTATCCCGAGTTGTTTGACCCTTAGTTTCGGGGACGAAACTCTTTTTAAGGGGGGGAGTATGTAATACCCGGTTGTAATTCATTCTTTACCATTCAGTAATTATCAGTCTGTAATTGTCACTCAGTAATTTTCACTCATTAATAATCACTCATCATTCATGAATCACTCATTTGCGTTCACTGTTGGCATGTTGTAATCGTATATCAGTTACCGATCGTCATTTTATCTCCATTTATAGATCGAGACGGGAGTATTATCATTTTCATTGTGATTGATAGCCTTGTACTGGGAGTATCATCTTTGGCTCGTGTTAGACTTGTTCACTTTCACATTCGTAAGGTATGTCGGATCATTCATCAGTCGTAGCGAGGAATCGGAGTTATCGGATTTATTCACCTTGGTCAGCATTGAGTTACGGTCGTAAGGTTCCGGGATACGACCGTAAGTTCAGCGGGTACGGCCGTAAGGCTGGCCGGTTACGGCCGTACGTGGTCCAGCAGGCTGCCCAGGCATTTTGGCCGAAGGCGAGTTATGGCCGTAAGGAGGGTTAGATACGGCCGTAAGTGGTGTTCGTAAATTTCAGGTGTTGTCGACCAAGGGTGACTTACGGCCGTAAGGGTTGCGGCATATGGCCGTAAGTCGAGGCAAGTACGGCCGTAAGGCTTGGCCGGATACGGCCGTACGCTGCAGGCAGGATGCCTGGTTATTTTTGACGAAGGCGGGTTACGCCCGTAAGTTTGGCCGCATACGGCCGTATCATCCGAGTTACGGCCGTAAGGTGTGCGGGTACGGCCGTAAGGATGTCGGCGGATGTTTTTGACGAAGGCGGGTTACGCCCGTAACTCAGGAGCGGTTACGGCCGTAAGCTTTGTCGCGAGCTTTCGACGAAGCCGAGTTCTGGCGTGCGAGTTGGCCGGTTACGGCCGTAAGGCCGTTGACTTGGAATGTTACGGCCGTAAGAGGGCCGAGTTACGGCCGTAACTTCCGGCAGTATATAAGGTTTGGCCGGGACACTTTTCCTCATTTTTCTCATTCCTTCATATTGTCCGAGAGAGAGAGCTTGTGGGAGATATTTTGTCATCATCAATCACTTGTGTATTCGGATTTCATCATCTTATTTCGTTGGGAAGCTTGGATAGTCGATTTAACACGTTTTCATCGGATCGAAGTGTTTGGATCTTCTAAGTTAATATTCTTCAACACCTTGGATTTCGATTTTGTGTTGAGATATGATGTTTTGGACGTTATAATCATGTTATATGAAGGGATATGTATATGATTATGAGTTTGTATAAGGATTCATTGGATTATTGAGGGATTATTCAAGAACACTTTGAATATCGAGTTGAAATTGAGGGTTTTCGATTAATTATCGTTATAATCACGTTTTCGGATATTCGTCTTGGATTATTAATCGTATTGAAGATGTTTTGTTGGTTTGAAACACTTCTTGGGGGATTTGATATTGGTATATTGAGGTTTGATTGTAAACAATCGAAGTTTGGCCGCAACGTGTTTGATTTAATGCCTCAATGGACTTGGTTTAGTCGTATCGACGTTTTGAGTTCGTTATATTCATGTTTGATTCGTATATTGATCGGATTGTTGGTAATTGTGTTATTCAAGGTTGTTCGAGCGACCGATATCTCAATTAGGACGTTGTTCGTGGAAGGATAATTGTCACCGGTGTTGTGTAAGTTAATTCTTACTCGGTTAAAAGGATATTCATTCCTTTTGTGTTGATCATTTATAATCATAATTCATTCATCATTGTATTAATCATATTGAGACTTGTAATTGTCGAATAATCACTTCATTAACGAGGAACGGCGGTTCCAATCATTTCATTGAACTATCAATCGCTTCATTATTACTTTCATCTCGGTGAGTCATTCTTGACTTTGTCAGTTTATTATTCATTGACATTCATTATGGTCATTCTCGTTCATATGACCTTCTGGGTTCACATTGCGTGGCCGGGTGCGGATGTGTGGAATTTTTAGTCGGGCACGTGATGGCCATGTATTGGGAGTAATACATTGGACTGTGCACACGGTTACAGATTACCTCCGTGAGACTAATTAGGTACAAGGATGGGTGTGTCCGGTCATTCGTCTTGTACACTTGCACAGAACACTACGGGCGTACTATGATACTCCTCTTCAGCGTAATTCATAACTTAGGATATTTCATAACTAAAGGTAATTCATGATTGTGTATTTTCAATCCTTGAGGATTGTTGTTACGTATGCGACCCATTTGGATTACATTTTTAGTCATGGCAAGGCAAAAGCACGGGAATAGCATGCTGACGTCGAGGAGTCCCAGTGATACTAGTAGGGGGGCCGATCTTTCAGTTATTCATATTGTCGTCATTTATTTTCCGCTGCAGATTTTCATTTGGATACTCTGTTTCATTCAGTGTTGTGTATTTTATCTTCATATAAAATACACTAGTATTCGGTATTGTCCTGGTGTGTTGTAATTAAACTCTTCATCGGAGTAATTATTGTTGTAATGTGGTTCGGTACTACATTTATCCTGTATAATTCAGTCATTTTCATTTGCCTGGTGAGTCCCAATCGGGGATCTACGGCACTGTAATATCCACCTAGTTTGGGGTGTTACACCAACTATAATGTTCTCAACAATGGTAACTTAAGCATAATCATCCCAACTTCCTAAACATTATGTTTGGTTGAATAAATCATCTAAGGAACCTAATATTCTCACTACTCTGATCATAACATCCTTAAGAACATGAATCCAAGGTTGGAGATATCATTAACATACCTTAAGATGAAGAAAACACTAAGACAATAGGTAGATTCCAGCTTCGGTTACTTGAGTGCCAATCCAAGATGTTTCTCAACTTCAATGATCAAGTATAAGTGATATCCAATCTCCAATGATCAAGTATAGATGGTCTATGGGTGTTTTAGGTGGCTGGGAACTCTCTAGGAATGAACGGAGGTGAATAACAAGTGAAGGAAATGAATGAAATGAAATGGGGTGATGTCCCATTTATAATTTTCTATTGTGATTCAGTGCCTAAATCGAAGGCCCAGCGGAAGCGGTAAAACGAAAATTAATTCGATCGGAATCCCTACGAGGATCGATCGAGCTACGTATATACGAATATATAAACGAAATCACAAGAGATACAAGAACTTACCCTTGTAGTCTGTTGATTAAATGGATTCCTTCTCTTAAGCTATTACCCAAGCTTTAGTTGAATTCTCTACGATCCAATATACTCCAAGTTCTTGGATGATCCAACGCCGAAAGGACCGCGTCTCTACTTGCCACGCGCTGGAGAAACGATCGGAATGACTAAACCTCGTTATCCTCCAAGAATACGGCTAGAACAAGGTTATAGAAGCTATGCAACTCAAGATTACAACACTTTAAGTGTTTAATCCAAAATCTCTCTATCTCACAAATATTTTCTCCAAGAAAAAACTTATGAATGAAGATGAATATGATGAAGAATGTTATGAATCCTTAGAAAAAACTTTTCTCTCTCCTTACACTAACCAAAATCGTGAGATGAAGTTAACGGCCAAGGAGATATGGTCTTCACACATATATTCTCATCATATCATACCAAATCACCTCCCATTTGACAAAATCACAAAAGTAATATATTGTCCCCTTGAATTGTCACAGAGCTAGTACCCCACCAAGTGAAGACCAAGACAATGGAGGGAGTAGGTGACTTGGGGCGACCATCTAGAAGGAGCCGGATAAGTTCGGTCCGTTTCGGACTCCCGAGAGTCCAAACAAATAAACTCCGAATCCGTTTCGATATATTTATATCGATTAATTAATCTAATTAATTAATCATATCAAATAAATAATAACATAATTAATTTCTCTAAGAAATAATTATATTCATGAATTAAATTAATCACCTAGTGATATATTTAATTCATTATGTCGTAAATCAATTTATCCAATAAATCGATTTAGACATCCAATGTCCCAATTTAGATATCCAATATCTAATATTCATAATGAGATGATAAGCTCGATTCATTCCATCGTCAATACTATTGCGTGACTCGGTAGGTCCGTCTCCGTCAGCAATGGGAGGAACCAAAGAGTAGTAGCACCACCTAGCCAGCCTGGCGGACTACACTGTACCCCAACTGAGAACGAATGATGGGATCATTCAAGAACCATTCTGTCGTGAATACCAGTATATGTATAAACCCTTTTTTCAAATGTCCCGATCAAGTTATAGAGTCATGGTCAGTCAAACCCTATCTGTACTTGACGCTATGCATACGTTAATGCAAATCGAGATCATCGAGCTTTCGTGTATCCAATACAACTAGCTCCAATGCTTTGGCCAAAGACTTATGATCTCATCTGCCAATAACCACATAGGACATATAACCCGCTCACTAACGGGAGAAAGAATTCTATCTTGGTATTCAGTAGGACCTGCTACTTGCCCATCAAGATGCAAGTCGAGGTTGACCCCCGCCTTCCGGTTTATAGGGTCGAACTACTCTAATGAAAATCTTGACGTCACAATCACATCCCTACTAAATCCTCAAGTCGAAGGTTCACGAATACCTATCACAACCTTTCGATTCCGTCATTGACTGTCCTGGGGTGAAATCCGGGTGACGAATCGAGGGTGAGTCGGTTCGAGTATACTAATCCAATTGGCATACCTATAACGTGTGCTCCCACTAACCATTAGTGTTCGACAGTAACTCTCCATGTCAAAGAACACGTCATACAAGTCTTCACATTAACTTAACGCCCAGTCAAGTTTCATCGACTTGCGAACGATTAAGTATTTGAGCTATAAATCTTTCCAGTGCCTACCCCCTTATCCAATAAGGAGTGGAATGTTTTGTTCTCAAATGCACGGACTACTTTCTATATGTATATTTACGAGTTAGGAATGCCAGTAACTACCAGTAAATGAAGAAACATTCACTGTTACATAATAACAAGTATAATACCCTCACTCAACATCCTCCGAGTGGCATTCGAGGGCATACTCCTAACAATCTCCCACTTGCACTCAATGTCACACACTATGGTATCTAATACCCATGTTCTCCATATTACGCTCCAAGATAATCTGAGAATGTGGATTGGTCAGTGGATCAGCGACGTAGTCGGCTGGCTCTACTCTATGTAGCACAATGTATCTCTTTGCGAACAAATTCTCTTACGAGATGATACTTTCTCTCAATATGTTTTGTACTATTATGAAACCTCGGCTCCTAGACCTGTGCTACCGCTCTGGCAGCGCAGCACAAGGTGTCACGTGAAGTTTACCTAGTAACTTCTTAATTCTTCCTTTGGAGACCTCCGAGGCCGCTTTATACTCAACCTAATAGGTGGAACCAGCAGTCGTGCTATACTTGGCACTATGCCAAGATACTGCTCCTCCATTAAGAGTAAATGTAGCCAAAAGTAGACATAGAATCGTCTTTCTGTTCTTGGAAGTCCTATACAGTGAATCCCATCACATTCAGTTCTCCACCGCCATATATAAGAACCAGATCTGTAGTCCTTCTAAGGTACTTGAGAACGTTCTTTACTGCGGTCCAATGTTCCCCACCTGGGTTTGCCTGAAACCTACTTACCATGCTTCCATCATGCGTAATGTCAGGTCTTGTACACAACAAAGCATACATAAGGCTACCCACGGCCGAAGCATATGGTATATTACTCATTTCCTTTCGTTGTTCCTCACCCAGAGGACACATTTTCGAGGAGAGTTTTATTTCATGTCGCATGGGTAGGAACCCTATTTTAGAGTAATCCATCTTAAATCGCTTTAAGATTTTATCTATATAGAGGGCTTGGGAAAAAACTCATCATTCTCTTCGATCTATCCCAGTAGAGTCGAATCCCAAGAATATAAGTTTCTTCTCCCAAGTCTTTCATGGAGAAATTACTCGAAAGCCAAGCTTTCACAGAACTGAGCATTCCCACATCATTTCCTATTAGTAGAATGTCATTTACATATAGTACTAAGAATGCGATCTTGCTCCCACTAACCCTCTTGTATACACAAGGTTCCTCTTCATTTTGCACAAAGTCAAACTCTTTGACTACCTCGTCAAAACAAAAGGTCCCAACAACATGAAGACTACTACAGTCTATTTCATGGAGTCTACATCCACCATTACTAGGTCATTGATCGCGGGTCGGTCTCTTCTTTATCACCTGGAACCTCATGGAAAACCCAGTTCCTCCAAGTGCATGAAACTATACCTCTCAGGTAATTGAGACACCCTACTAGACCTACGAGGTGGTTGTTCTTGTGTTTCAGAAGGTTCGGTTCCAATTTCTTGCACAGGTGTCTCCTGAAGAGTTTCATTGTATTCTTCCAAAGAAATATTTCTACCTGCTCCTCCTTCCTGAATGAACTCTTATTCCAGGAAGTGTGCATGCAAAGCAATAATGATCTTTCGATCTTTGGCCATGCAGAATAGATAACCCCATGTCTCAGATGGGAATCCAATGAAATGTCTCCTCACGGACCTCGCTTCCATTTTGTCCACCTTAGTCTTCTTGACATAGGCGGGACATCCCCAAATCCTAATGTGATTAAGACTTGATTTCCTGCCCTCCCACATCTCATGTGGAGTTTTAGGAATGGATTTGGAAGGACATATGTTCAAGATATATGCAGTAGTCAGGAGTGTATACCCCTACAGGTAAATCGGTAAGTCAGTATAGCCTAGCATGGAACGGACCATGTCCAACAAGGTCTGGTTCCTTCTTTCTGACACACCATTTAACTGAGGAGTGCCTGGAGGTGTTAGTTGTGATACTATTCCATGTTCCTTCAGGAACTTGTTAAACTCCATACTCATATCCTTTCCACCTCGGTCCGACCGAAGTGCTTTGATATGATTTTCAGTTTGTTTCTCGACTAGGGCCTTAAATTCCTGGAATTTCTCAAAGGACTCGGATTTATGTTTCATTATGTATACATAACCATACCTAGTATGATCATCTGTAAATGTAATGAAGTACTGATATCCGTCACGTACTGCTTCCAAAGCACCACATACATCGGTATGATTTAATGCCAGTTTATCAGCGGCTCTTTCAAAAAATCCCTGTGAAGGGGGACTTGGTCATTTTGCCTTTAAGGCAAGATTTACAAGTAGGAAATGGATCCGATCCCAATGGACCCATAAGTCCATCTTTTTCCATTTTGTAAACCTTGGTGTGACCAACATGACCAAGTCTAAGATTCCATTTCAAAACTTGATTGGTTTCATCCCTACCACGCTTTCTAGTCATAGTATTCACAACGACTTTGTTACTAAGGTTTAGATGATACAGTCCATTTAACAATGTAGCAGTGCCCAAGAGTTTATTTCTAAAATAAATTTTGCAGGAACCATGTCCAATGAAAAGCCTTTCGGTCCATGACCGGAATGGATACAATGTTTTTATACCCCTTTTGCAAAACAAGTAGATCTTCTAAAGTCAAAATAAAGCCGGATTCTAAACCCAAAAGAAGTGATCCTATGTCGGTTGTCTCGACACTATGCCCGCTTCCAACAGTGATCATTACTTCTCCAGCTCCAAGCTTCCTACTTTGTTCCAGATCCTGATTCATGGTACAAATATGAGAACTAGCACCAGAATCCAGTATCCTGGAAGTAGAAAATATAGTAACAGAACAATTTGTTTCCAAAACAAAAAGTTCTGTACCTGAAGTGCCATGAAGAATCGGACACTCTCTAGCCCAGTGGCCCAGCTCACCGCACTTGAGACAAGCGTCTTTCTTCTTGCTCTTTGGAACCATCAGGGCCTTGCCCTTACCCTTAAGGTACTCGACTTGTGGTCTCGTCCGCTTCTTTGTCTTTTTCTTCTTGCTCTTGGACATCCGAGATCTAGAAGAAATCACAAGGGCAGACTCCTTCATCCGCATAGTCTTTATCTGAGACTGAGCGGTCACAAGTTTGTTCATTAGCCCAGCTAAATTACATGTAATATTATTGCAGTTGAAGTTCATAACAAACTGTGAGAAGGAATCAGGGAGAGACTGTAGGATAAGGTCGGTTTGGAGAGAAGTATCCATTTTAAAATCAAGATACTCCAATCTCTCGATCATGGATATCATTTTGAGTACGTGTTTCCTAACCTTCTCACCTTCCTTCATCCTTGCACCGAACAGTTGCTTGGATATCTCATATCTAGCAGTTCTGCTGTGCTCATCATAAAGTTCGGTTAAGTGAGATAGAATCTGCCTAGCAGAAGTCATATTCTCATGAGCTCTCTGAATCTCATTTGACATAGAAGCTATCATGTAAGCACGGACTTTTACGTCATCCTTAACCCACTTTTCGTGGTTTTCGATCTCTTCCTGATTGGCTCTGGTCCGCACAAGAGGCACCGGAATGTCCATCTCCAAGATGTATCCCAGTGCCTCTATACTGAGGACAATTATCAGATTGCGGATCCAGACCACAAAGTTAGGTCCAATCAGAGTGTTCTTTTCGAGTAGAATTGCTAGTGGGTTCATTGTCATATTGAGAGTTTAGTCTGCATTAAGTACGACAGATTAATTAGTGACTTGTTATATTATGATCTAAGTATAGAATTAAGGTCTTTTCTATTCTTGTTACCCAGCTCCCACTATTTATATCGGAATAACACACTCCCATTTGAAATCCGGAAGTATCGTTGCTCTACTTCATAGTGGTGATCGAGTTCTTTATAGATCTTAATAGAGGGCAACCGAACAGGTTTTTAGTCTATTAATTTTTATAAAGTGGTGTCCAACACCAACCCATCTAATGAATGATACGATCTTCTTTTTCCCCTTTTTCACTCCCCTCAACCTATACGATTTCTATGGTTCGTGAACAAGTTAAGTTTATACCATCGACGCAAATCAGTTTCACAATTAAATCTTATCCGGCAACCTATCAGGTTTCTAGGGATAAAATTTGCTCCAACTAAATGCATCCAATGCGCTCCCGGTAATTTATCCATCCTCCCCGAACGACTACCTCGATAACTCGGAAGCATAGCACATCCGGTTTGGATTTCAATTTCCTGAAAGCTCGATGGAGGGAAGGAAAACCTTGAAACCTTATAAACTTAATAAATTTGTCGTGGGAGAATTTTCACGATTAATGTTACACTTTGTACATTAATTCATTTAAGCGCGTTTGTGGCACTCATACAATATGAAACAACCATTCACAACCTAGTTGCTACCAACATGTGGTTCATGGACCGTTCCTAGAAAACAAAAACTCCGTAATCTAATTACAAGTCTTCGTCTTCTCGAAAAGGATCTTCCTCCGGTCTTCGTCATTACATATAAATTTTACATTGAAAATTATATCCTAGATACAAATATTTCTAGTAAAATAAATAGGCTCAAAATGGCTTTTACAACCCAATCGAATAAAACAAACGATTCAACACTAAGTCCACGAACCACATCTCCATTCAAAAGCATTCATCCAACAAATACTATATAAATGGAAAGCGTAGAGATACATTGATCCAATCAATAATACGAACCGATCCAGTCGATTCATTCAAAATGAATTAATCTAATTAATTCAAACAACCATCAATTTTAACTTGTTCCGGACGAGAAAATATTTCATTAAATTAATTCCTTTAAGATTAAAATTACCATAATTAAATCTTAATCAAATTAAATCCAATTTAATTTGTGGGAAATTAATTATCGAACGAAAATAACATTTTTTCTAATCTTTATTGCACTTTAAATCAGTTTTTCTAAAGAAAAATAGATTTACATTATAACATAAAATCATGAAAAAAATAATTTTTGGATGAACAATAGAAAATCAACGATTAATACGATTATGATTCCAAATCATATACCATATAATCAAGCATTTCAAATGCCATTATCGTATATAGATACCACTGCTGTGATTCAGTGCCTAAATCGAAGGCCCAGCGGAAGCGGTAAAATGAAAATTAATTCGATCGGAATCCCTACGAGGATCGATCGAGCTACGTATATATGAATATATAAACAAAATCACAAGAGATACAAGAACTTACCCTTGTAGTCCGTTGATTAAATGGATTCCTTCTCTTAAGCTATTACCCAAGCTTTAGTTGAATTCCCTACGATCCAATATACTCCAAGTTCTTGGATGATCCAACGCCGAAGGGACCGCGTCTCTACTTGCCACGCGCTGGAGAAACGATCGGAATGACTAAACCTCGTTATCCTCCAAGAATACGGCTAGAACAAGGTTATAGAAGCTATGCAACTCAAGATTACAACACTTTAAGTGTTTAATCCAAAATCTCTCTATCTCACAAATATTTTCTCCAAGAAAAAACTTATGAATGAAGATGAATATGATGAAGAATGTTATGAAGCCTTAGAAAAAACTTTTCTCTCTCCTTACACTAACCAAAATCGTGAGATGAAGTTAACGGCCAAGGAGATATGGTCTTCACACATATATTCTCATCATATCATACAAAATCACCTCTCATTTGACAAAATCACCAAAGTGATATATTGTCCCCTTGAATTGTCACAAAGCTAGTACCCCACCAAGTGAAGACCAAGACAATGGAGGGAGTAGATGACTTGGGGCGGCCATCTAGAAGGAGCCGGACAAGTTCGGTCCGTTTCGGACTCCCGAGAGTCCAAACAAATAAACTCCGAATCCGTTTCGATATATTTATATCGATTAATTAATCTAATTAATTAATCATATCAAATAAATAATAACATAATTAATTTCTCTAAGAAATAATTATATTCATGAATTAAATTAATCACCTAGTGATATATTTAATTCATTATGCCGTAAATCAATTTATCCAATAAATCGATTTAGACATCCAATGTCCCAATTTAGATATCCAATATCTAATATTCATAATGAGATGATAAGCTCGATTCATTCCGTCGTCAATACTATTGCGTGACTCGGTAGGTCTGTCTCCGTCAGCAATGGGAGGAACCAAAGAGTAGTAGCACCACCTAGCCAGCCTGGCGGCCTACACTGTACCCTAACTGAGAACGAATAATGGGATCATTCAAGAACTATTCTGTCGTGAATACCAGTATACGTATAAACCCTTCTTTCAAATGTCCCGATCAAGTTATAGAGTCACGGTCAGTCAAACCCTATCTGTACTTGACGCTATGCATGCGTTAATGCAAATCGAGATCATCGAGCTCTCGTGTATCCAATACAACTAGCTCCAATGCTTTGGCCAAAGACTTATGATCTCATCTGCCAATAACCGCATAGGACATATAACCCGCTCACTAACGGGAGAAAGAATTCTATCTTGGTATTCAATAGGACCTGCTACTTGCCCATCAAGATGCACGTCGAGGTTGACCCCCGCCTTCCGGTATACAGGGTCGAACTACTCTAATAAAAATCTTGACGTCACAAGCACATGCCTACTAAATCCTCAACTCGAAGGTTCACGAATACCTATCACAACCTTTCGATTCCGTCATTGACTGTCCCGGGGTGAAATCCGTGTGACGAATCGAGGGTGAGTCGGTTCGAGTATACTAATCCAATTAGCATACCTATAACGTGTGCTCCCACTAACTATTAGTGTTCGACGGGCATTATCCATGTCAAAGAACACGTCATATAAGTCTTCACATAAACTTAACGCCCAGTCAAGTTTCATCGACTTGCGAACGATTAAGTATTTGAGCTATAAACCTTTTCAGTGCCTATCCCCTTATCCAATAAGGAGTGGAACGTTTTGTTCTCAAATACACGGACTAGTTTCTATATGTATATTTACGAGTTAGGAATGCAGTAACTACCAGTAAATGAAGAAACATTCATTGCCTTATATTAATGATTTACATAATGACAAGTATAATGCCCTCACTCAACATCCTCTGAGTGGCATTCGAGGGCATACTCCTAACATTTTCTGACCTTAACGTACATTAGCCCTTGTTCAGAGCGTACGTTATTGACTTAGCGTACGCTATATGTTCTCCTTAGCGTACGTTATTGTCCAATAAAAGCTTACTGTCTCGTTCTGTACTCGCTTACGTACGCTACACCATCAAGTTACGTACGTAATCAATACAAATTAGCGCACGCTATATACATACCTTAGAGTACGTTAACACTCGTTGACTTAAAACTGTCCAGGTTCATCCGCGGGAATCTTGTCTGGACCCATCGACCAGCTGGCTCATATGCTAGCCGCCCTGCTCAATTATTGGCTGCCTTACATACGCTATGCTTCATTCATAGTGTACGCTAACCTTGGCACATAACGTACGCTATGCTCACTTCTTAGCGTACGTTATTACGTAATTGCATGTGAAGATTTATATGTTGATATAATCATGCATATGGATACGAATACGAGAAAGATCATACTTCGATTATCGATACCAGGAATTCGAATAATACAGGGTTCAATTACAGACGAAATACTCAATAATTAATCCGGATATTACATACTCTCCTTCTAAAAACGAGTTTCGTTCCGAAACTCAAGACGAAAATAACTCTGGATATCTTGACTTCATGCTATCTTCCGTATCCCAAGTGGCTTCTTCCACTCCGTGGCGCGACCACTGAACCTTAACCCAAGCGATCGGTTTATTTCTCAATTGTTTGACTTGAATTTCGAGTATCTTGATCGGTCTCTCTTCAAACGTACCATCCTTAGCGACTTCAATCTCGTCGAAATCAATGACATGACTGGGATATGGTATATACTTCTGTAACTAGGATACGTGGAATACGTTATGAACACGGCGGTAGTTACAACCTGTATGCCAACTCTCCAACTCTCTCAAGAATCTCGAACGGTCTGATATATCTTAGACTCAGCTTTCCCTTTCTCCCAAAACGAAAGATTCCGGGTAGGAGAAACTTTTAAAAGCACGTGATCTCCAATACTGAACTCTAATGGGCGACGGCGCATGTCTGCATAAGATTTCTGTCGAATCTAGGCGGTCAATAGTCTTTCGCGAATCAAGGCTATCTTCTCTCGTGTCCGTATGATCAATTCTGGTTCCGTCCCGATCAAGTCTGATGAATCATCCCAACATAGGGGCGATCTGCATCTCCTACCGTATAATGCCTCAAACGGTGCCATATTAATGGAATCATGCCAACTATTGTTGTAGGTGAATTCAATCAACAGTAGATGAACTTCTCAATCAGTCTACCAATCTAAGGCACAAGCTCTCAGCATGTCTTCCACTGTTTGAATAGTCCTCTCGGACTGTCCGTCTGTCTACGGATAATAAGTTGTGCTGAAGTTTAATTCGGTTCCCAAGGCCTTATGCACTGCCTTCCAAAAATGTGACACGAAACGACCGTTTCGATCAGAAATAATGGTCTTCGAAGTACCATGCAATCGGACTATATCTGCAATAAACACTCGTGCCAACTTCTCTGGTCCCCAAATGTCCTTAATGCCTAGAAAATGAGCCGATTTGGTTAGACGGTCGATTATCACCCAAATCATGTTCATTCCCGTTCTGAACCTCGGCATATTAGTGATAAAGTCCATCGATATGTCCTCCCACTTCCATTCAGGAATCGGGAGCGGCTTCAGCATTCCGGCAGGTCATTGATGTTCAATCTTAACCTTCTGACAAATCAAATATTTCGAGACATAATCCGCTACATCTTTCTTCATGTTTCCCCACCAGAAATTCTGCTTCGGATCCTTATACATCTTACTGGGGCCCGGGTAGATAGAATAGGGCATGTTGTGAGCTTCCTTCAGAATTGTCTGCTTCAAAACATCGACATCGGGAACACAAAGTCGGCTCTAAAATCTCAAAACTCCATCATCATGAATTACGAATCCCGGGGCCTTTCATCTGCTCACTTCATCACGTAACCGAATCATCAGAGGATCATCCAATTGCTTAGATTTGATTTCTTCGGTTAATGATAAAGTTAGTCCCATCACACACAGTTGTCCTTGGACTCTTTGCAACCATACTTCAATTCCTTCGCGAATCAATTCTCGTTGAATACTGGGCTGGGAGGTAAGAGTTTCCAGCATTCGAATAGAAACGGGTTTGCGGCTTAGTGCATCAGCCACCACATTTGCTTTGCCTGGATGGTAAAGAATCTCCAAGTCATAGTCCTTAATCAATTCCAGCCATCTCCTCTGCCGCATGTTTAACTCCTTCTAACTGAAGATGTATTTGAGACTCTTATGATCCGTGAAGATCTGACAGTGAGTCCCGTACAAATAATGTCTCCAAATTTTCAAGGCGAAAACCACAACTGCCAACTCCAAATCGTGCATTGGATAATTTACTTGATAAGGCTTCAACTATCGTGATGCATAGGCGATTACCTTCTCATTCTGCATCAGTACACAACCGAGACCTTGGTTTGAAGCGTCACTGTAAACTATGAATTCTCCAGTTCCCTGTGGTAGTGATAAAATTGGTGATGTCGTCAATCTCTTCTTCAGTTCATCAAAGCTGGCCTGGCACATCTCGCTCCACTCAAACTTTTGGGTCTTCTGTAGTAATCGAGTAAGTGGGCGGGTAATTTTGGAAAATCCTTCCACGAACCGTCGATAATACCCAGCAAGTCCTAGAAAACTTCTGACTTCTTTCACGTTCTTAGGAGGCTTCCAATCCAAAATTGCTTCGACTTTCTGGGGGTCTACTTGGACTCCTTGTAGCGAACACTTTTTAAAATGAGATTTGAAATAATTTCAAGGGAGATTAAATATCCCTAAAAAATAATTGAATAATTGCAGCGGAAATTGAAATAAAGTCATCCATTTCGCAAGTAAAATAAAATAAATTCCCAACATTTTAGAATATCTATAATATCCGAAACCATGGCATTGAAGCTAAAGTTAAAATTTTAAATGAACGAAATAAATAAAAAGCTGATAAATATTATTATCACGTCACGCCTTTGCCCGCCACGCCAAACTCCTCAACCTAAAAGGTTTAAATAATGGGGTGAGCTTTCAACTCGCTCAGTGAGGAGGTAACGCTTTGTTAAATTTAAATACATACATGTTGCCAAGTAGATATGACATGCCTGAACCTGGTGATTGCCCGAAGGCCATTAATATGCAAACTTTGTGCATACTGTCTGCTACTCATTGGAGGCTACAACATAAATAATATGCAAACTTTGAGCACATTATGTTTAATACTCATTGGAGGCTACAACGTAAATAATATGCAAACTTTGAGCATATAAATATTTGGCAAAGAAACAAGCATATATACAAGTAACATCATGCATTAAATAAAACAAGCGTAAAATCTCCACCTCGAAATACGATGATGGTACTTGAAAGTTTGAGATGCGAATGTAGTTCAAATCCTAGGCTCCGAGTCCTCGTCTCCAAAAAAAACAATTAAATTTTTAATATTAATATAGTGTCCAAAATAAATTAATATAAATTATTTGAATTTATAATTGAGTAAAAGAGGTCTGATTTTAAATATTAAATACTGATTGGGATCAAACTAAAAGGATTACAAATTGACTCGTGTTAATTTGAAGAAACTTAAAATTAAAGGCTGAAATTGAAATACACTAAAAATCTGATTTGGGGTCAAATCGAGAAGTTTAGAATTCTGAGGGACGGAAATTGAAGAATTATAAATAAGTTGGGTTAATTTGATAATACTAGAAAATTATTAGGTATAAATACCGTAGCCCTAATGAACGACCGACATATACTCCATTCTCTCCATCTCTCCCGATCTCTCCCTCTCCCTCTGTTCTCTCTCTCTCTCTCTCTCTCTCTTCTCACTCAACTCCTCTGCCAAAAACAAAAGCATCGATCTATCAGTAAAACACACACACAATCGACCGCATAATAGTTCTCCCGTTCATCTCCTGTCGATTCTCTCTCTCTGCTGTTAATTCATTAACCGATTAACACACAAATATATGTATAACATTCAATCGGACACACGAAGATGCCGCAAAACTGGATGGCGGCGACTGTGATTGCAGCGCGCCATTGGCGATGACGTGAAGGTAAGGGCTCGCCGTTTCTGGATTCGGGTTGGGTTTTGGATTGCCGATTCTGGACCAATTTGGTGTTCTGATTTGGGTCGGTTGTACGAGTAGGTTATTGGGTTTGTTTATGCTTAAGATTATGGTATTGTGGAATTATGTTTTGATTGTGGATTTCTGGTTCCAGGGATGAGGCGGCTCAGGCCTGATAGGGTTATTTGTCGGTGATTTGGACTCACTCAGTTACGAACTGAGTTAACTCGAACTTAGGAGTTGTGTTAATGTGACCCGTTGGACTATGGTTCGGTAGGTCCATGTCTTAGTTACTGTAAGTTTGTAGATAGATAACACTTGGGATCGATATCCCGGTTGAAATTAAATTCTCGGGTTTAAACTGTACTCGAGTTGCAGATAGTTTGGTGAATATAATTCGTATCTTCGTAGGATATTTTTGAAATTTGATATTGCTGGTCTGATTTGCAGATAAGCTTCGAACCGAGCAGAAGGATGATAAAAATCAGAATTGAATGGAGGGTGTTATGGTTTAAAATTTTACCTTGTCGAATTACAGAGTATGATGAATAAGGCTGAATCTGGATGAGGCACACGAGCAGAGAAAGAATCGTTCCTAGTGACCTCGATGAAAAATCTAGAGCAGATTCTGTCATGCTTCTTCCTTTGCAATAGAGTTTGTAGTACGAATTATTTTGTAGATCTCAGAATTTTGATCGTGAGTTGCAGTAGGAATATGTTGTAGTTGTAGGGTATGTGGTAAGAAATCTGCCGATGCTGTTCTGCTGGGGGTATGGTGTATTCTAGGGTCTGTATGAGTATAGCATACAGTATTTATAATGTAGAGGTAGGTTTAGTAGTAGAGTTTTGATTTGTGTAGAGTTTTTGTTGGATGTGGATTGATCAAAATATAATATTATTAATATATTAATTATATTATTATTTTAAATCTTTAATTAATCAGCTTACTAATTTCATAATAAATTAATTAGATTGCTTTAATTAATCTTTATTAATAACCTATTAATTTATGATATTAATATTAATGGAAAATTAAATTGCTAGATTAATAATAATAATAATAATACTAATAGGTTCTTGATATTACATTAAAAATGATCAAATAAAATCGACCTGAGCTATTATAATATGAGAACTTGAACTCGAGCTCGTAAACTACAATCATGATATGTGAATAAGGAAATATTGGACTTTATGGAATAAAATTCGTAAATAAATTGTTGGACATTTATAATCATTCTTGCGCTTTCTATAAATTATAAAATAAGTGCATGCTCGAAAATCGGGGCCTTACAACCTACCCCTCTTAAATGAATTTTCGTCCTCGAAAATTAAATCATGTACCTTCGTTCGGTCCATGACGGCTCCACTGAACTTTTACCAGTTTAACCTCTCTATTTCGCAACCGATGTATCTTACGCTCCAAAACAGCTGTAGGTACTTCCTCATAAGCCAGGTTCTTGGCTACGTGCAACTCTTTGAAATTGCATTCATGACCAGGATCATGTACGTATTTTCTCAGCATGGAGACGTGAAAGACATTATGCACTCCTGATAACTCTAACGGCAATGCCAAACTATAAGCAAGATCACCAACACGACCCAAAATCTCAAAAGGTCTGATATAACGAGGTTGTAGCTTTCCCTTTTTACCGAATCGTATCACTCCTTTCATCGGCGCTACCTTCAAGAACACCTTTTCACCAATCTCAAATTGGATATCTTTCCTTCATTTATCAGCGTAAGACTTCTGTCGATCCTGGGTGGTCTTAATCCTACTTCTGATCTCAGTTATCTTCTCTACAGTCTGCTCGATCAATTATGGACCCAAAATCTTTCCTTCTCCAACCTCATTCCAATAAAGAGGCGATCGACATTTCCTTCCGTAGAGAGCCTCGTACGGGGCCATTTGTATAATCGCTTGGTAACTATTGTTATAAGCAAACTCTACTAACGGCAAAATATTATCCCAATTCTCACCAGTATCAAGAACACACGCCCTCAACAAATCTTCGAGTGTTTTGATAGTCCGTTCAGATTGACCATCAGTCTGCGGATGATAAGAAGTACTGAAATTCAACTTAGTGCCCAACGCACTCTGAAGACTCTTCCAAAATTTCGACGTAAATCGCGGATCTCTATCCGAGACGATCGACACTGGAACACCATGTAACCTCATAATCTCCCGAATATAAATCTTCGCGTATTGTTTCATACTGTAAGTCATCCTCATAGGTAGAAAATGAGATGACTTCGTCAAACGATCTACTATCACCCAGATAGCGTCATTCTTCCTCATGGTTTGCGGTAGACCAACCATGAAATTTATTGCAATATGCTCTCATTTCCATTCTGGGATTTCCAACGGTCAAAGTAAACCTCCTAGCCGTTGGTGTTCTGCCTTCACCTGCTGACATATCATACACCTCTCTACAAATACGCCAATGTCCAGTTTCATTACTCTCCACCAAAAGAAATTCTTCAGGCCGTGGTACATCTTTGTACCTCCCGGGTGAGAGGAGTATGGTGCATTGTGAGCTTCTTCAAGGATTTGCTTCCTAAGGGATGGATCCTTAGGAACACATAACCTCCCATCATAAGTCAAAATATCGTCTGCGTCAATGACAAATTTCTCAATACTCCCATCCTGCGCTCGATCTTTCATCTTGCACAAGAACTTATCACGTGGTTGAGCCTCCTTAATCTTATCCCTAAAGTTTGGTTGCAAGACCAAAGATGATAGGATTGCTTTCGAATGTTTTGAAGACTCAACTACCTCAATCCTCAACTGGGAGAACTCTATTATCAAACTCTCCTGATTGGTCAAGCAAGCTAACTCGCCTCTAGTCTTCCGACTCAAGGCATCAGCTACCACATTAGCCTTAACCGGATGGTAATGAATAGTACAATCATAGTCCTTCACCAATTCTAACCATCTCATTTGCCTCATATTAAGATCCTTCTGTGTGAAAAGATACTTCAGACTTTTTTGGTCTGTGTATATCTCGCACTTCCCTCCATAGAGATAGTGACGCCAAATCTTCAGCGCATGTACTACAGCAGCCAACTCCAGATCATGCGTTGGATAGTTCAAGTCATGTGGTTTAAGCTATCTCGATGCATAGACTACTACTTTACCATGTTGCATCAGAAAACAACCCAAACCCTGCTTTGAGGCATCACTATAAATAACAAAGTCTTCCGTCGGATCAGAAATCGTTAATACTGGTGTCGAGGTTAGTCTCCTCTTCAACTCTTGAAAACTTTCCTCGCACCTCTCACTCCATTCAAACCTCACGCTCTTCCTTGTTAATTGGGTCATAGGAGTGGCGATTTTAGAAAATCCTTCGATAAATCTTCTATAATAGCCAGCTAAGCCCAGAAAGCTGCGAACTTCGTTCGCATTCTTGGATACTCCCCAACTACTCACTGCTACGACCTTGTCGGGATCTACCTCAATTCCTTTATAAGTCACCACATGTCCAAGAAATCCAACTCTGTTCAACCAAAACTCACATTTCTTGAACTTGGCATACAACTTCTCTTTGTGAAGTGTCTCCAATGTAATCCTCAAATGCTCTTGGTATTGTTACTTGTCCTTAGAATACACCAAGATGTCATCTATGAAGACGATCACGAATTTATCCAAGTAAGGTTGGAACACCATGTTCATCAAATCCATAAAGACTGCCAGTGCATTACTCAGGCCAAATGGCATCACTACAAATTCAAAATGTCCATAACGGGTCCTGAAAGCCGTCTTGGGAATGTCACACTCCCTAATCTTCAGTTGGTGGTACCCCGACCTCAAATCAATCTTCGAAAAAATTCCGACTCCCCTCAGTTAATCAAATAGATCTTCGATTCTCGGTAATGGGTACTTGTTCTTTACCGTGAGTCGATTCAGCTCCCTGTAATCAAGACACGTCCGAAGTGACCCATCATTCTTTCTTACAAACAGCACTGGTGCACCCCATGGTGACACACTAGGATGAATAAATCCGAGTTCCAGCAGCTCTTGAATGTGGACCTTCAATTCTTGAAGTTCCTTCGGAGCCATTCTATATGGCGCTTTGCATGTTGGGGCCGCACCAGGGACCAAATCAATACTAAACTCCACTTGTCGGTCGGGTGGGACTCCCAGCAAATCTTCTGGAAACACATCCAAAACCTCCCGTACTATAGGTACGTCTGTAGGGAACACCTCACTAGTATGAGTGTCGACCAAACTCACCAAGTAACCCTGACATTTCTCCTTCCTTAGACTTCTTAGTGCTTTCATGGCTGTGATTACTCTTGGTACTGCCCTACTCTTAGTACCATAAAAAGTGATCGACTCACCTTCGGAACACCTCAATGTCACCTTCTTCTCACGGGAGCTAATATCGACATCATGTCTATCGAGCCAGTCCATACCAAGGATCATGTCAAAATCTATCGAGTTAATCAAATACAGACTAGCGTCAAATTCTCTTCCTCCTATCTCGATACTCTCATCAATCATTCTGTTGGTGAGTATCGTATTTCCTGATGGTAAGCTAACCTCAAGAGACTCAACGATTCTATGACCAATGGCATGATAAAACATTGCAGACATAAAAGAGTGTGTGGCACCAGTGTCAAACAAAGTGAAAGCAGGCACATTATAGATCATAAGCATACCTGATACTGTGCCGGGACTATTATCATCCTGATTCATTGAGTAGACTCGACCTTGACCTCCTGATGCTTGTCCTTTGCCCTTAGATTGTGGACAATGTAGGCTTGTGTGACCTGGATTCCCGCAATTATAGCAGACACCCTTTCCATACAAACACTCCCCGCCATGATTCTTACCGCACTTTGGGCACGCAGGCCTAGTGATCGGCGCACTCGGTCTAGATTTCTCATCTACCTTCTTCTGCTTATTGGAAGCCGCCGACTTAGATTGATTACCATTCCAACCTCTCTTCCCAGAAGATGACTTAGCAGCTGGTTGAGGATGTTGGGATTCGGTGCCTAAAACGAAGGCCCAGCGGAAGCGATAAAACAAAAATTAATTCGATCCGAATCCCTACGAGGATCGATCGAGCTATGTATATACGAATATCAAAATGAAATACAAGAGATACGAGAAACATACCCTCGTAGTCCGTTGATTAAATGGATAACCTTCTCTTGAGCTATTCCCCAAGCTCTTGAACGATCAGCCTTGAAAACACCGCGTCTCTACTTGCCACGCGCCGGAGAAACGACCGGAACAACAATCACCTTGCTATCCTCCGAGGATACGACTAGAGCTAAGTGATGAAGCTATATATTTGTGATTACAACACTCCAAGTGTATAACTCACTTACTCTCAATGAATCTCTCAATTTTCTCCAAGAACAATTAAGATGATATGAAGAAGATGATGAAGATAATTGAGAAAAAAGGTTTTTCTCTTTCTCTCTCTCTCTATTTCACTTTCACGTATGGAAGCTTGTGTTTTAAGTGATAGTCATCCTCCTTTATTTATTCAACTCCCCACTACCTTTAACAACTCATGCATGTGGGAATCTAACCCCACCTCCACAATAATAATACATTAAAGAATGGAGACATAAGTCCAAAAGGAAGGTGGGTGGAATGTGGGGGGCGGCCCATGCTAGAAATCGGACGAGTTCGGTTTGTTTCGGACTCCCGAGGGTCTAAACAGATAAACTCCGATTCCGTATCGATGTATTTATATCGATTAATTAATCCAATTAATTAAACATATCAAATACAAAATAATATAATTAATTTCTCCAAGAAATAATTATATACATGAATTAAATTAATCACCCACTAATTTATTTAATTCATTAGGCCGTAAATCAATTTATCCAATAAATCGATTTAAACATCCAATGTTCCAAAATTAGATATCCAATATCTAATATTCATAATGAGAAAATTAGCTTGAATCATTCCGTCGTCAATCCTATTGCGCGACTCGGTAGGTCCGTCTCAGTCAGCAATGGGAGGAACCAAAGAGTAGTAGCACCACCTAGCGAGCCTGGCGGCCTACACTGTAATACCCAGTTGTAATTCAGTAATTATCACTCAGTAATTATCATTCAGTATTTATCATTCAGTAATTGGTACTCAGTAATTTCATTATTGATCATTTGTCACTCAGATTCAGTCATGGTATTCATCATTCAGAGTAATTGTATCGAGTATCGATCGTCATTCATCATTAATCTGATTGGAGTTTCGTGCCGTGTTTATCATCATTGTCATTTTCGTTGCGAGCATGCGTGAGGAGTAGCGCACGCTACGTACTCATTTTAGCGTACGCTAATTGAGTATAGGTAGCGCACGCTACTACTCACCTTAGCGCACGCTAAGGCTACCTTGGCTGCAATCCCGAAGGTACCGGACCGCAGTGAGAATAATTGTAGCGCACGCTACGAGTGTTAAGTAGCGCGCTAACGGGTTGTAGTAGCGCACGCTATATGTGTGGAGTAGCGCGCGCTAGGGCGGATCGAGTTGAGTCCGGTAGCTACCGGATCGCACCGTTTATTCATAGCGCACGCTAGGCATTGTTGTTAGCGTACGCAACCGATATGTTAGCGCACGCTAAATAATGGTTGTAGCGCACGCTATCGAGGTTAGATCAGAGGGCAGATGGTTTTCTGGACTCCAGTACTGGGCGTCAAATATTTCGCTAGCGCACGCTAACAATGGATATTAGCGCACGCTAGTAGTATGGCCGTAGCGCACGCTACAAAGAGGTACGTAGCGCGCGCTACCGTGTTCGGACAGTGGGTACTGGACTACCCAAACTACTCGTTAGCGCACGCTATGCACAAGGGCTAGCGCACGCTAACCTGGATTGAGTATAAATTGGACAGTTTAGTCATAGTTCGTCATTTTTCATCTCATTTCATTCCTTCGGTATTTTTGGGCGATTCCGAGCGATCCAGAGGGGATTCTTCGAGTTGTAATCATCAATCATCATCTTCAAGTCTTTGAGTTGAGTTTATCATCACTTCATCATCTCCGAAACGTCGAATCAAAGGTATTAATCTCTTGGATCTAGAATTTCGGATTTTTGGGGTTTTCCTTCCGATTTCTTCGTGTAAGCCTGGATTATCATTGGAATATGTTAGTTATGGATTATCTAACTTGTATAAACATATTCCTACGGATTTAATGGTTATTTTCGGAATTGTTTTCAAGAACCCTTGGGGTTGACTTCGGTTAATTGGGGATTTTTCCGATGGATGTCGTTATAATCATGATTTATGGATTCCTAATGGATTATTGATATCATTGAAGTGTTTTGTTAGTTCGAATACTCATTTTGGTGTGGGTTTCGACATATCCGGATTGGATATTTTCGTAGTTGTGCGGTCGGTTATGTATTCGTTGGAATGCCTTGAGTTCGATTATCGTTGTTTCGACCTTTGGGTTAGTCGTGTTTTGTTGTTTGATACGTGTATTGAGCGATTGTTGGTAATTATTGTTATTCAAGGTTGTTCGAGCGATCGGTATCTTGGTTAGGGCGTTGTTCGTGGACGGACATTCTTCATCGGTATTGTGTAAGTTAAATCTTACTCGGTTAAAAGGATACTCATTCCTTTTGTTGTTGATTGCTCATAATCATAATTCATTCATCATAATATTAATCATTTCGTGACTTGTCATTGTCGAGTAATCATTTCATTCACGAGGAACAGCGGTTCCAAATAATTTCATTGGATTATCAATCACGTCACTATCACTATCATATCGGTGAGTCATCTTGGCCTTGTTTAATTATCATTCATTGATATTCATCACGGTCATTCTCGTTCATGTGACCTTAGGGTTCATATTGCGTGGCGGGTGTGGTGTGTGGAATTTTTAGTCGGGCACACGATGGTCATGTATTGGGTTCACCGATACATTGGGACCGTGCACACAGTAACGCTTACCTCCGTGAGACTAATTAGGTACAAGGACGGGTGTGTCGGACATTCGTCTTGTACACTTGCACAGACATTACGGGCGTACTATGATGCTCCTCTTCAGCGTAATTCATAATTAAGAATATTTCATCACTTGATTAATTCATGATTGTGTAATTTCAACTCTTGAGGATTGTTGTTACGTATGGCGGCCGTTGGGGATTTTGTTTTCAGTCACGGCAAGGCAAAGGCACGGAAGAGCATGTTGACGCGACGAGTCCCGATGATACTAGTAGGGGCTCCCGATGCTCGATCATTTATTCAGTCATTCGTGTTTCCTTTATTTTATTCCGCTGCAGACATTCCGTTTGAATGCTCATTTCATTCAGTGTTGTGTATTTTATCGTCACATAAAATACACATGTATTCTATTTTATCCTGGGTGTGTTGTATAAAACTCCTCATCGGAGTAATTGATGTTGTAATGTGGTTCGGTACTACATTTACTGTGTAATTCATTCATTTTCATTACCGGTGGGTCCCAGGTCGGGGTCCACGGCCGTAATATCCGCCTAGTTTGGGGTGTTACACAGTTGGTATCGGAGCGTGGTTTTGAATACTACCCTCCAAGTCATGTCTCATTTGAAATCATAGTCATCGGGCTAGTATCATTGGACTTTCGCGTCACGTGTGACCTGTGCAACTGCCGAGCCAATCAGACCAAGAATCGTAAGATTTCTAATGCCATGGTATAATTTACGCATTAATCATTCATTCATAATTCATCGATTAACAATCCTCAATCATCATTGTCATTTTGGCCAGGACGGTCGAGTTAACTCATTAATCGGTCAATTCATTTCATTGTTCGATTGTTGATCGTGAAGATCGGATCATTAATCTTGTTAACTCATCCAAGATAATCATTTCAAGAACTTCATCGAGATAATCATGTCACGTCAATCAATCATTCATGTAATCGCGTATTTGAGCGCGTATGCTCATTTTCATCATTTCATAATATAATCATAATGTGATACTCATGCGAGATGTATAATCATCATATGACTTTCCACTTCGGATGGAAAGGGCCGGCGGAGGACGTGGAGGACGAGGCCGTGGAGCGGGCCGAATTGAGAACTCGTGCGAATACCGTGCAAATGCCGGGAATAATGCTAATTCGGCCGGCAATGACGCCGCCACTCATTCACAGGACGCGATCATTCATTATCGGGAGTCGTACCGAGGACACGGCTCGGTCGGAGGGTGTCCGGGTTGATCCACTCGCATTTATGCGGGCATGATGGCCCAAATGACTCGGATGGCTCGGTTGATGGAGACGATGCATAACTCCGTCAATCGAATCGGCCAGGCTCCTCCGCCGCCACCTCGGAGGCAAGAGAGGAATGTGAGTAATATCATCGGCGACATCTCTCGCGGAGGCCACCGACTTTCGAGGGCTCGTCGAGCCGGCAGATATTATTCATTGGCTCGAACATTTCGAAGTTGTTTGCTATGGTGGAGTGTCAGGAAGGACACAAAGTTTCATTGCGGCTTACTACCTTGGTAAGAGCGCACATTCTTGGTGGTTGTCGTTGAAGCCCACCGAAGGATCTTGTACTTGGGATCGATTCAAGACTCTCATGATGGAGAGGTACTATCCGGCCCCACTCGGGAGGCCAAGTGTCGATTGCTCACCCCCGACCCCTCAACGGTCGAGGATGTTCTCGCCATTGCCGAGAAATTTCGTGAACTTCTTCCGTTCGCCTCATCTATCATTCATTCGAAGCGGACAAGATCAAGTATTTGACAAGAGGTCAAACCCCGTATGAGACTTCGATTACTTAATCATAATTGCACCACGTTGGCGAGTTCATTGAGAAGGCTCTCACTTATGAGCTTACTGCTAAGGAAATTGCTAAGCGGCAACCTTCGTCTGCTAGCAAGAAATCGAAGAATCGTAATCGATCAAGGCGGTCGACAACCTTCAAGAAACCCCGTGCGGGCTCGCTTTTTCGAGCGACCTCCGGTGTCGTCTAAACCCGCGGAATCTCGATCGCGAGCGGCCAGTTCGGCCATCACCTGTTATAATGCGGGGAACTTGGTCACCTCGGTACCAAGTGTCCGGCGTACTATCACATGTCATAATTGTGGAATTGCCGGACAAAAGGCCCCTTTTTTCCGTAGGGACACCAAACCTACTCGGACGTCATTTCGTGCCCCTAAGCGGTCAACCGTTCAGAATCAGGCCACTCAATCAGCGTCGTTTAAAACGACGGGAGCGACTAAAGGTGGAGCTTTTAGCCATCAGACGGGAGCGTCCGGTGCCGGGACTAGCAAGCCCCGGATTTATGAGATGAAGAAGACCGATGATCCAGAGGCCCGAATGATCTCAGGTACACTCGATATTCTATCTCAACCTGTGTGTACTCTTTTCGATACTGGTGCATCGCATTCATTCATTTCCGAGTCATGTTTGAGTAGACTACGTCTGGGTAGTGCTACTAGTTGTGAGCCTTATGTCATTGGCCTACCTGATGGTAGACGAATTATCGGTAATCATGAGATTCAGAATTGTCCGATTCAGTTTCATGGTCGTGTATGGCCAGCGGACCTAATCGTGGTAGATTTACCGAGGGACGACGTCATCTTGGGTATTGATTGGATGGATCGTCATGATGCCATCATTAATGTCCGTAAGCGTATGGTCACTATCATTTCAGACGATGGAGTTGAATGTGTGTTTCAAGGAGGTAATCCCTACTGCTCGTAAGGTCATTAATTCAATGAAAGCGATAAGGTTACTCAATCGGGGATGTGTCGGTTATTGGTGCTATATGGCCAAAACCGAGAAGTCATCGATAATGTTAACGGATATTCCGGTGGTGAGGGAATATGCCGATGTTTTTCCGCACGAGTTACTGGTTTGCCTCCACAGAGGATGTGGAATTCACGATTGAGTTGGAGCACAGTACGTCCCGATATCGAAGGCGCCGTCTGGATGGCCGACCGAAATGCGGGAATTAAAGAACCAACTTGAAGAGTTGTTCGAGAAGGGTTATATTCGACCGAGTGCGTCCCGTGGGAGCACCGGTGTTATTTGTCAAGAAGAAGGATGGTTCATTCCGCTTATGTATTGATTATCGGGAGTTGAACAGGTGACGATCAAGAATAAGTATCCCTTACCCCGTATTGATGATCTCTTAGATCAACTTCAGGAGCTTGAGATTCTCCAAGATCGACTTAAGGTCCGGATATCATCGATTCGGATCCGAGAGTCGGATATCGCGAGGACGGCGTTTGAACACGCTATGGTCATTATGAGTTTGTGGTTATGCCGTTCGGATTGACTAATGCACTGCGGTATTCATGGAGTTAATGAATCGGGTCTTCATCGACTTTTGGATCGATTTGTTGTTGTCTTCATCGATGACATTTTGATTTATTCTCGTGACCGGGAGGAGCACGAGTTTCACCTTCATCAAGTGCTCGACGTGTTGAGACGAGAACAACTTTATGGGAAGTTTTCTAAATGTGAGTTACGGATGTCCAGTGACTTTTCTCGGACATGTAATTTCATCGAGACGGAGTTCGTGTCGATCCTCGAAGACGGAGGCTATTCGAGATTGGCTACCTCCGAAAAGCGTTAAGGAAATCCGAAGTTTCCTCGGATTAGCGGGTTATTATCGGCGATTTGTAGAGGATTTTCTCGAATCGCTCAACCCTTAACGAACCTTTGCGGAAGGATAAGAAATACATGTGGTCCGACGCGTGTCAACGGAGTTTTGAGGAACTCAAGAGCCGGTTAATGTCAGCACTGTACTTTCCTTGCCGCGAGGGACGGAAGGATTTGTGGTCTATAGTGATGCGTCGGACGGGGTCTCGGATGTGTGCTCATGCGAGCGGGAAGGTTATTGCCTATGCTTCACGGCAATTGAGACCTTACGAGATTAATTATCCGACCCACGACACGGAGCTAGCAGTAGTGGTGTTCGCTTTGAAGATTTGGCGTCATTACCTTTATGGCGTCACCGTCGAGATATTCACCGATCATAAGAGCTTAAAGTATATATTTACTCGAAGGAGTTAAATATGCGTCGAGACGGTGGTTGGAATTAATCAAAGATTATGATATTGAGATCCTCTACCACCCGGGCAAGGTGAACGTTGTCGCCGACGCCTTGAGTCGTAAGTCCGTTCGGAGCGGATGCTTGCCGTTTAACGATTCGAAGGAGCTTGGCGGGAACTCCTTAGACCCGAGATCGAGTGCAGCCGGCGAGTTCGAGACGACTTTGCATGTTAGAGATTTCATCATCTCTTGAGGATGCAATCAGGGAGAATCGGGGTTCGGACCCATCATTGTTGCGCATCCGAGAGGATGTGGCTCAGGGAAAGCCCCTGGATTTGTGGTCCACGAGGATGGACTTTTGAGGTTTAAGAATCGGTTGTGCGTACTGGCAAATGACGAGTTGAAAAACTCGATTTTGAAAGAAGCTCATGCTACCCCTTATTCCGTTCATCCGGGTCTAGCAAGATGTACAAGGACTTGAAACAAAATTACCGGTGGAGTAATATGAAGCGAAGTCGCAGAATTTGTTTCGAGATGCTTAACTCAACAAGTTAAGATTGAACATCGGCCGGCGGGTATGTGAATCCCCTTCCTATTCCCGTGTGGAAGTGGGAAGACATTTCTATGGATTTCATCACGAGTTTGCCGACGAGTCGTCGTGGCATGAACACGATCTGGGTGATCGTGGACCGCTTAACCAAATCCGCTCATTTCCTTGATATCAAGGAGACGTGGGGTCCCGAGAGACTTACCTGTTGTTCATCAAAGAGATAGTCGGTACGCAGGTACTCCTAAAAGTATCGTTTCGATCGTGACGGACGGTTTGTGTCGCATTTTGGAAATCGATTCATCGTGCTATGGGAACTCGGCTTAATCTCGCACCGCTTTTCATCCTCGGTCAAGCGGTCAATCGAGAGAGGACCATTCGGACATTAGAGGACATGTTGAGGGCATGCGTCCTCGATTGGAAAAGCGATTGGGAAGCCCAACTACCATTGATCGAGTTCACGTATAATAATAGTTGGCATGCTTCGATCAAGATGGCACCTTACGAGGCCTTGTATGGTCGCCGTTGTCGATCTCCGTTGTGTTGGGACGACTTATCGAATCAATCGGCACCGAGCCCGATATGCTTATAGCCGCCCGTGAGAAGGTAGCTTTGATCGAGTCGTTTGTTGGCATTTCAGTCGGCAAATCATATGCGAGATAGCCGTAAATCGACCATTAGAGTTCGAGGTGGTGACCATGTGTTGGTCAAGGTATCCCCGAGTCGTGGTATCTTCCGTTTTGGGAAGAGGGGAAAGTTGAGTCCGAGATTCATTGGGCCGTTTGAGATTTTGGATCGAGTGGGCGAGTTAGCTTATCGATTGGCTTTGCCTCCGGCGTTGAGCCGAATTCATAATGTGTTTCATGTCTCTCAGTTGCGGAAGTATGTTGCCGACCCGAGTCACATACTTCAATTCGATGAAATCGAGATTGCCGATGATCATTCATATGAGGAACGTCCTATACGAGTTTTAGAGCGGCGAATCAAGCAGTTGAGGAATAAGACGATTCCTTTGGTTAAAATTCAGTGGTCTAGACACGGAGTCGAAGAGGCTACTTGGGAAACCGAGGATAGTATGCGGGAGAGTTATCCCGAGTTGTTTGACCCTTAGTTTCGGGGACGAAACTCTTTTAAGGGGGGGTGTATGTAATACCCAGTTGTAATTCAGTAATTATCACTCAAGAATTATCATTCAAGATTTATCATTCGATGGTGGTACTCATTAATTTCATTATTGATCATTTGTCACTCAGATTCGGTCATGGTATTCATCATTCGAGTAATTGTATCAGTATCGATCGTCATTCATCATTAATCGATTGGAGTTTCGTGCCGTGTTTATCATCATTGTCATTTTCGTTGCGAGTATGCGTGAGGAGTAGCGCACGCTACGTACTCATTTTAGCGTACGCTAATTGAGTATAGGTAGCGCACGCTACTACTCGGCCTTAGCGCACGCCAGCTAAGGCTACCTTGTGCGATCCGGAAGGTGCAGTGAGAATAATTGTAGCGCACGCTACGAGTGTTAAGTAGCGCGCGCTAACGGGTTGTAGTAGCGCACGCTATATGTGTGGAGTAGCGCGCGCTAGGGGCGGATCGGGTTGAGTCCGGTAGCTACCGGATCGCACCGGGTTTATTCATAGCGCACGCTAGGCATTGTTGTTAGCGTCGCAACCGATATGTTAGCGCACGCTAAATAATGGTTGTAGCGCACGCTATCGAGGTTAGATCAGAGGGCAGATGGTTTTCTGGACTCCAGTACTGGGCGTCAAATATTTCGCTAGCGCACGCTAACAATGGATATTAGCGCACGCTAGTAGTATGGCCGTAGCGCACGCTACAAAGAGGTACGTAGCGCGCGCTACCGTGTTTGGACAGTGGGTACTGGACTACCCAAACTACTCGTTAGCGCACGCTATGCACAAGGGCTAGCGCACGCTAACCTGGATTGAGTATAAATTGGACAGTTTAGTCAGAGTTCGTCATTTTTCATCTCATTTCATTCCTTCGGTATTTTTGGGCGATTCCGAGCGATCCAGAGGGGATTCTTCGAGGTGTAATCATCAATCATCATCTTCAAGTCTTTGAGTTGAGTTTATCATCACTTCATCATCTCCAAACGTCGAATCAAAGGTATTAATCTCTTGGATCTAGAATTTGGATTTTGGGGTTTTCCTTCCGATTTCTTCGTGTAAGCCTGGATTATCATTGGAATATGTTAGTTATGGATTATCTAACTTGTATAAACATATTCCTACGGATTTAATGGTTATTTTCGGAATTGTTTTCAAGAACCCTTGGGGTTGACTTCGGTTAATTGGGGATTTTTCCGATGGATGTCGTTATAATCATGATTTATGGATTCCTAATGGATTATTGATATCATTGAAGTGTTTTGTTAGTTCGGAATACTCATTTTGGTGTGGGTTTCGACATATCCGGATTGGATATTTTCGTAGTTGTGCGGTCGGTTATGTATTCGTTGGAATGCCTTGAGTTCGATTATCGTTGTTTCGACCTTTGGGTTAGTCGTGTTTTGTTGTTTGATACGTGTATTGAACGATTGTTGGTAATTATTGTTATTCAAGGTTGTTCGGCGATCGGTATCTTGGTTAGGGCGTTGTTCGTGGACGGACATTCTTCATCGGTATTGTGTAAGTTAAATCTTACTCGGTTAAAAGGATACTCATTCCTTTTGTTGTTGATTGCTCATAATCATAATTCATTCATCATAATATTAATCATTTCGTGACTTGTCATTGTCGAGTAATCATTTCATTCACGAGGAACGCGGTTCCAAATAATTTCATTGGATTATCAATCACGTCACTATCACTATCATATCGGTGAGTCATCTTGGCCTTGTTTAATTATCATTCATTGATATTCATCACGGTCATTCTCGTTCATGTGACCTTAGGGTTCATATTGCGTGGCGGGTGTGGGTGTGTGGAATTTTTAGTCGGGCACACGATGGTCATGTATTGGGTTCACCGATACATTGGGACCGTGCACACGGTAACGCTTACCTCCGTGAGACTAATTAGGTACAAGGGCGGGTGTGTCCGGACATTCGTCTTGTACACTTGCACGGGACATTACGGGCGTACTATGATGCTCCTCTTCAGTAATTCATAATTAAGAATATTTCATCACTTGATTAATTCATGATTGTGTAATTTCAACTCTTGAGGATTGTTGTTACGTATGGCCCGGCCGTTGGGGATTTTGTTTTAGTCACGGCAAGGCAAAGGCACGGGAAGAGCATGTTGGCGGCGAGTCCAGTGATACTAGTAGGGGCTCCCGATGCTCGATCATTTATTCAGTCATTTGTGTTTCCTTTATTTTATTCCGCTGCAGACATTCCGTTTGAATGCTCATTTCATTCAGTGTTGTGTATTTTATCGTCACATAAAATACACATGTATTCTATTTTATCCTGGGTGTGTTGTATAAAACTCCTCATCGGAGTAATTGATGTTGTAATGTGGTTCGGTACTACATTTACCTGTGTAATTCATTCATTTTCATTCGCCTGGTGGGTCCCAGTCGGGGGTCCACGGCACTGTAATATCCGCCTAGTTTGGGGTGTTACATACACTGTACCCCAACTGAGAACGAATGATTGGGATCATTCAAGAACCATTCTGTCGTGAATACCAGTATACGTATAAGCCCTTCTTTCAAATGTCCCGATCAAGTTATAGGGTCACGGTCAGTCAAACCCTATCTGTACTTGACGCTATGCATGCGTTAATGCAAATCGAGATCATCGAGCTGTCGTGTATCTAATACAACTAGCTCCAATGCTTTGGCCAAAGACTTATGATCTCATCTGCCAATAACCGCATAGGACATATAACCCGCTCACTAACGGGAGAAAGAATTCTATCTTGGTATTCAGTAGGACCTGCTACTTGCCCGTCAAGATGCACGTCGAGGTTGACCCCCGCCTTAGGTTTACGGGGTCGAACTACTCTATTGAATATCTTGTCGACACAAGCACATCCCTAATAAATGATCAAGTCGAACGTTCACGAATTCATATCACAACCTTTAGATCGATTCATTGTATGTCCATGAGTGAAATCCATGTGACTATTCGAGGGTGAGTCGGTTCGAGTATACTAATCCAATTAGCATACCTATAACGTGTGCTCCCACTAACCATTAGTGTTCGAGGCACTCTCCATGTCAAAGAACACGTCATACAAGTCTTCACATAAACTTAATGCCCGATCAAGTTTTATCGACTTGCGAGCGATTAAGTATTTGAGCTATAACCTTTCCGGTGCGACCCCTTATCCAATAAGGAGTGGAAAGTTTTGCTCTCAAATACAGGACTAGTTTCTATATGTTTATTTACGAGTTAGGAATGCCGGTAACTACCGGTAAATAAAGAAACATTCATTGCCTTATATAAATGGTTTACATAATTACAAGTACAATGCCCTCACTCAACAACCTCTGAGTGGCATTCGAGGGCATACTCCTAACAATCTCCCACTTGCACTCAATGCCACACACTATGGTATCTAATACCCATGTTCTCCGGATGACGCTCCAAGCTAGTCTCGAGAAAGTGGCTTGGTCGGTGGATCGGCGACGTTGTCGGCCGAGTCTACTCTGGCGGACAATGTATCCCTTGCGAACAAATTCTCTTACGAGATGATACTTCCTCTCAATATGTTTGGTCTTTGTTGTGAAACCTCGGCTCCTTGGCTGCGCTCTGACTCGTCGTTGTCGCGATGCAGTAGACAGGCGGCTCGGCACATGGTATTATTTGAAGTTCTCCCGAAACTTCTTAATCGTAACCCTTCCTTGGAAGCCTCCGAGGCCGCTTGATACTCGGCTGACAGTGGAATCGCGATCGCGCTTTGCTTGGCGCTACACCAAGATACTGCTCCTCCATTAAGAGTAAATATATAGCCAGAAGTAGACATCGAGTCGTCCTTCAGTCCTTGGAAGTCCGAATCAGTGAATCCCACCACATCCAAATCTCCACCGCCATACATCGTAACCATATCTCTAGTCCTTCTCAAGTACTTGAGAACGTTCTTTCTGGCGATCGATGTTCCCTACCAGGTTTGCACGAAACCTACTCACCACGCTTACGGCATGCGCGATGTCAGTCTTGTACACAACATAGCATACATAAGGCTACCACGGCCGAAGCATATGGTATATTACTCATTTCCTTTCGTTGTTCCTCATTTTGAGGACACATCTTCAAGGTGAGTTTTATTCCATGTCGCATCGGTAGGAACCCTCTTTTAGAATCATCCATCTTAAATCGCTTTAAGATTTTATCTATATAGAGGGCTTGGGAAAGACCTATTGTTCTCTTCGCTCTATCCCGGTAGAGTCGAATACCAAGAATATAGGTAGCTTCTCCCAAGTCTTTCATGGAGAAATTACTC
Organism: Orobanche coerulescens; assembly: GCA_033398695.1. Lineage (NCBI taxonomy): Eukaryota > Viridiplantae > Streptophyta > Magnoliopsida > Lamiales > Orobanchaceae > Orobanche > Orobanche coerulescens. The sequence goes on from CM065817.1 coordinate 135,905,854, forward strand.
AAAGCCAAGCTTTCACGTAACCGAGCATTCCCCCCTCATTACCTATTAGTAGAATGTCATCTACATATAGTACTAAGAATGCGATCTTGCTCCCACTAACCCTCTTGTATACACAAGGTTCCTCTTCATTTTGCACGAAGTCAAACTCTTTGATTGCCTCGTCAAAACGAAGGTTCCAAATCTGCGACGCTTGCTTGATCCATAAATGGAATGAAGCTTGCACACTTCTCGAATATCGACTTCGGACACAAAGCCTTTGCTGCTCCATATAGATTTCCTCCTCGAGGAATCCATTAAGGAAAGCCGTCTTTACGTCCATTTGCCATATCTCATAATCATGGTAGCGGCTATAGCAAGCATCATGCGAATAGACTTGATCATGGCTACGGGCGAGAAGGTATCGTGGTAATCGATCCCTTCCTTCTGGGTATAACCCTTTGCCACAAGCCTGGCCTTATAGGCGTCAACCTTGCCATCACCATCAGTCTTTCTCTTGTAGATCCACTTGTTCCCAATAGGCACTATGCCCTTGGGGCGGTCTACTAGAGTCCAGACCTGATTGACATGCATCGAGTCTATCTCAGCTTCCATAGCTTCACGCCATTTCGCGGAGTCTACATCCACCATCGCTTGGTCATAGGTTGTTGGGTCGGTCTCTTGGCTATCACTTGGAACCTCATGGAGACCCAGCTCCTCTAAGTGCACAAGCCCATACCTCTCAGGTAAATGAGACACCCTACTAGACCTACGAGGTGGTTGTACTTGTGTTTTAGAAAGTTCGGTTCCAGTTTCTTGCACAGGTGTCTCTCGAGGAGTTTCATTGTATTCTTCTAAAGAAATACTTCTACCTGCTCCGCCTTCCTGAATGAAATCATCTTCCAGGAAGTGTGCTTGTAAAGCAACAGTGATCCTTCGATCTTCGGGCATGTAGAATAGATATCCCATCGTCCCAGACGGGAATCCAATGAAACGTCCCATCGCAGACCTAGCTTCCAACTTTTCCACCTTAGTCTTCTTGACATAAGCGGGACATCCCCAAATCCTAATATGATTAAGACTTGGTTTCCTTCCTTCCCACATCTCATGTGGAGTTTTAGGAACGGATTTGGAAGGACATCTGTTCAAGATATACGCGGCGATCAGTGCATACCCCCACAGGTAAATCGGCAAGTCAGTATAGCCCAGCATGGAACGGACCATGTTCAACAGGGTCCGGTTCCTTCTTTCTGACACACCATTTAACTGAGGAGTACCTGGAGGTGTTAGTTGTGAAACTATTCCATGTTCTTTAAGGAACTCGTCAAACTCCGTACTCATATACTCGCCACCTCGGTCCGACCGAAGTGCTTTGATATGATTACCAGTTTGTTTCTCGACTAGGGCCTTGAATTCCTGGAATTTCTCAAAGGCCTCGGATTTATGTTTCATTAGGTATACATAACCATACCTAGTATGATCATTTGTAAACGTAATGAAATATTGATATCCGTCATGTGCTGCTTCCAAAGCACCACAAACGTCAGTATGGATTAATCCGGTTATCGGCTCTTTCAAAAGTCCCTGTGAAGGGGGACTTAGTCATTTTGCCTTTAAGGCAAGATTCACAAGTAGGAAAAGGATCCGATCCCAATGGACCCATAAGTCCATCTTTTTCCATCTTGTAAACCTTGGTCTGACCAACATGACCAAGTCTAAGATGCCATTTCAAAACTTGGTTGGTTTCATCCCTACCACGTTTTTTAGTCATAGTATTCACAACTACTTTGTTGCTGAGATTTAGATGATACAATCCATTCAACAATGTAGCAGTACCCACTAGTTTATTTCTAAAATAAATTTTGCAGAACCATCACCAATGAAAAATGAAAAGCCTTTTCGGTCCATGACCGGAATGGATACAATGTTTTTATGCCCCTTCGACAAAACAAGTACATCTTCTAAAGTCAAAACAAAGCCGGATTCTAAACCCAAAAGAAGTGATCCTATGTCGGTCGCCTCGACACTATGCCCGCTTCCACCGTGATCATAACTTCTCCGGCTCCAAGCTTCCTACTTTGTTCCGAGATCCCGATTCACGGTACAAATATGAGAACTAGCACCGAATCCAGATCCGAAGTAGAAAATACGATGGCGAACAATTTGTTTCCAAAACTAAAAGTTACTGCACGAAGTGCCATGAAGAATCGGACAGTCTCTAGCCCAGTGGCCCACTCACCGCACTTGAGACAAGCATCCTTCTTCTTCTTGTTCTTTGGAACCATCGGGGCCTTGCCCTTTCCCTTAAGGTCCTTAGCTTGTGGTCAGTCCGCTTCTTGGTCTTTTTCTTCTTATTCTTAGACTTAGAAGTCGAAGAAATCACAAGTGCGAGACTCCTTCATCCGCGGTGTCTTCATCCGAGGCGAGCGGTCACCGGTTGTTCATTAGCCCGGCTAAGTTACATGCAATCTCATTGCGGTTGAAGTTCATAACAAAGCTGTGAGAAGGAATCGGGGAGAGACTGTAGGATAAGGTCGGTTTGAGAGAAGTATCCATTTTAAAATCAAGAGCCTCCAATCTCTCGATCATGGATGTCATTTTGAGGACGTGTTCCCCAACCTTCTCACCTTCCTTCATCCTTGCACCGAACAGTTGCTTGGATATCTCATATCTAGCAGTTCTGCTGTGCTCACCATAAAGCTCGGTTAAGTGAGATAGAATCTGCCTGGCAGAAGTCATTTTCTCATGAGCTCTCTGAAGCTCATTAGACATGGAAGCCATCATATAAGCACGGACTTTCACGTCATCCTTAACCCACTTTTCGTGGTTTTCAATCTCTTCTGATTGGCTCGAGTCGCATAGGAGGCGCCGAATGTCCGTCTCAAGACGTATCCCAGTGCCTCTATACGAGGACAATCATAAGATTGCGGAGCCAATCCACAAAGTTAGGTCCCATTAAGGTGTTCTTTTCGAGTAGAATTGCGAGTGGATTCATTGTCATATTGAGATTTATGCATTAAGTATAGCAGTTAATTAGTGACTTGTTATATTATGATCCGAGTATAAAATTAAGGTCTTTTCTATTCTTGTTACCCGGCTCCTACTATTTTTATCGGAACAACACACTCCCATGTGAAATCAGGAAGTATCGTCGCACTACTTCATAGTGGTGATCGAGTTCTTTATAAATCTTAATAGAGGGCAACCGAACAGGTTTCTAGTCTATTAATTTTCATAAAGTGGTGTCCAACACCAACCCATCTAATGAATGATTCGATCTTCTTTTTCCCCTTGTTCACTCCCCTCCTATACGGTTTCTATGGTTCGTGAACAAGTTAAGTTTATACCATCGACGCAAATCGGTTTCACAATTGAATCTTATCCAGGCAACCTATCGGGTTTCTAGGGATAAAATTTGCTCCAACCGAAGGCATCGATGCGCTCCTAATTTATCCGTCCTCCCGAACGACTACCCGATAACTCGGAAGCATAGCACATCCGGTTTGGATTTCAATTTCAAAGCTCGATGGAGGAAGGAAAACCTTGAAACCTTATAAACTTAATAATTTGTTGTGGGAGAATTTTCGCGATTAACGTTACACTTTGCACATTAATCACTTTAGCGCGTTTGTTGCATTCATACAATATGTAACAACCATTCACAACCTAGTTGCTACCAACATGTGGTTCATGGACCGTTCCTAGAAAACAAAAACTCCGTAATCCAATTACAAGTCTTCGTCTTGAATCTTCGTCTTCTCGAAAGCGGATCGCCTCGGTCTTCGTCATTACATATAAATTTTACATTGAAAATTGCATCCGGATACAAATATTTCTAGTAAAATAAATAGGCTCAAACGGCCTTTACAACCCAATCGAATAAAGCGAATGATTCAAACTAAGTCCATGAACCACATCCCCATTCAAAAGCATTCATCCAATAAATACTCAATAAATGGATAGCGAGAAGATTACATATGATCCAATCAATAATCAACAATAAATAGAATTGATCCAATCAATTCAACAATAATCGACAATTTAATTTTCGTCCGTAGTGTACCCTTAAAATATTTTCTTTGAGTTTTCCCTCATCAAAAATTCCAAATTAATGATTTTAATACAGAAAATTCAATAATCGAAAATATCTTGAAAACGAGACCCGGTGCGGCACTGAAAGCGCCAGCGGACTGGGCTCCTGCCGGCAGCCTACAGGCCACGCCTGCGGCTACGAGCCACGCTGAAAGGGGGCTGATCATGCCGGACACGCCGGCAGATACAAGACGTGCTCCGATCGGCCGGAAGGCAACAGCTTGAACGCTACTGATACAACGCTCAGATCGACCGGACCAGCCTACGCTTCGGCCGGATCTGACAACGCGCTCGGCCAAGCACTCGGTGAATACAGCAAGCGCTCGGCATCGGCCCAGCAGCAACGCTCGGCCGGATCTGACAAGCGTCGGCGGGATCCAATGAGCACTCGGCTCGTCTGGCCTGTGATCGGCGGACTTCGGCAGAATCGCAAGCGTCGGCCCGCCACGGCCCGGGACGTGCTCGGCCACACTCGGCAATGTATGGAAAATCGTCAACGATTCGATACGGCTCGTTTTAGCGATTTCTAAAATCCTGTTATTCCCGATCTGAATATTATTAATATAAATCATATTTCCAAGAAAAACTGATTTATATCATAACATAAAATCACGGAAAAAGCGACACTACTGACGAACAATAAAATATCTACGATTATTAAAGTGATTCTAAATCACAAAATAAGCATTCAAATGCTAAATATCGTATATACGATCGCAAGACCTCGCTCCGATACCACTTTGTTGGGATTCGGTGCCTAAAAGCGAAGGCCAGTGGGCGATAAAGCGAAAATTAATTCGATCGAATCCCTACGAGGATCGATCGAGCTACGTATATACGAATATCAAAAGCGAAATACAAGAGATACGAGAAACATACCCTCGTAGTCCGTTGATTAAATGGATAACCTTCTCTTGAGCTATTCCCCAAGTTCTTGAACGATCCAACGCCGAAAACACCGCGTCTCTACTTGCCACGCGCCGGAGAAACGACCAAACAACAATCACCTTGCTATCCTCCAGGATACGGCTAGAGCTAAGTGATGAAGCTATATATTTGTGATTACAACACTCCAAGTGTATAACTCACTTACTCTCAATGAATCTCTCAATTTTCTCCAAGAACAATTAAGATGATATGAAGAAGATGATGAAGATAATTGAGAAAAAGGTTTTCTCTTTCTCTCTCTCTATTTCACTTTCACGTATGGAAGCTTGTGTTTTAAGTGATAGTCATCCTCCTTTATTTATTCAACTCCCCACTACCTTTAACAACTCATGCATGTGGGAATCTAACCCCACCTCCACAATAATAATACATTAAAGAATGGAGACATAAGTCGAAAAGGAAGGTGGGTGGAATGTGGGGCGGCCCATGCTAGAAATCGGACGAGTTCGGTTTGTTTCGGACTCAGGGTCTAAACAGATAAACTCCGATTCGTATCGATGTATTTATATCGATTAATTAATCCAATTAATTAAACATATCAAATACAAAATAATATAATTAATTTCTCCAAGAAATAATTATATACATGAATTAAATTAATCACCCGAGAATTTATTTAATTCATTAGCCGTAAATCAATTTATCCGATAAATCGATTTAAACATCCAATGTTCCAAAATTAGATATCGATATCTAATATTCATAATGAGAAAATTAGCTTGAATCATTCCGTCGTCAATCCTATCAAGCGACTCGGTAGGTCCGTCTCGATCGGCAATGGGAGGAACCAAAGAGTAGTAGCACTACCTAGCCACTGGCGGCTTCTGCTGCACCCATCGAGAACGAATGATTGAGATCATTCAAGAACCATTCATCGTGAATACCGGTATACGTATAAGCCCTTCTTTCAAATGTCCCGATCAAGTTATAGGGTCACGGTCGGTCAAACCCTATGCATGCTTGACGCTATGCATGCGTTAATGCAAATCGAGATCATCGAGTTGTCGTGTATCTAATACAACTAGCTCCAATACTTTGGCCAAAGACTTATGATCTCATCTGCCAATAACCGCATAGGACATATAACCCGCTCACTAACGGGAGAAAGAATTCTATCTTGGTATTGATAGGACTGCTACTTGCCGCCGTCAAGATGCACGTCGAGGTTGACCCCGCCTTAGGTTTACGTGGTCGAACTACTCTAATGAAAATCTTGACGTCACAAGCACATCCCTACTAAATCCTCAAGTCGAAGGTTCACGAATACCTATCACAACCTTTCGATTCCGTCATTGGTGTCCGGAGTGAAATCCATGTGACGAATCGAGGGTGAGTCGGTTCGAGTATACTAATCCAATTAGCATACCTATAACGTGTGCTCCCACTAACCATTAGTGTTCGACAGGCACTCTCCATGTCAAAGAACACATCATACAAGTCTTCACATAAACTTAATGCCTAGTCAAGTTTTATCGACTTGCGAACGATTAAGTATTTGAGCTATAACCTTTCCAGTGCCGACCCCCTTATCCAATAAGGAGTGGAAAGTTTTGCTCTCAAATACAGGGACTAGTTTCTATATGTTTATTTACGAGTTAGGAATGCCAGTAACTACCAGTAAATAAAGAAACATTCATTTGCCTTATATAAATGATTTACATAATTACAAGTACAATGCCCTCACTCAACAACCTCTGAGTGGCATTCGAGGGCATACTCCTAACAGAGGACTCAATTTCTGACTAGCTTCAACCTCTTGAGCTCTGAACACTGTCTCAGTATATGGTAGCACCCCATGACCAGCCACAATGTGACGAATACTCGGGCGTAAACCACTCCGGAACTTAAGGGCCCTCTTGCGGTCAATATCCACCATGTGCTCCACGAAAAAGCTGATTTGGTTGAATTTTCTCTCATATTCTTCATCTGATAAGCTCCCTTGCTCAAGGTTCCAGAAATCTCTCTCCATCTTCTCTTGGTAGTGCTGTGGATAGTACTGTTCCATCACTAGTTCTTTGAACCGATCCCAAGTTAATGTAGCACGCTCGGCTGCCGGCCTCAAACGCCAATAGCTCCTCCACCAATGTCCATCATCCTCTACCATTTGATACTGGGTGCAAATAATCTTTTGCGCATCGGTGCACCCAATGAGCTCAAGGGTACACTCCAGCGACATCAACCATTCATCGACAAAAGCTGGTCCTTCTCGACCATTGAATGATGGTGGTGTGAAACGTCGGAACTGTTGCACAACTTGTGTTTGGGTAAGAGCTGGCTCATTATTATAGTGGTTATCTTGACCTCTGTTACCATCACCACCAGATCCAGCACCAGGGTTTTCGTTCTGACCACCGAGATTATCAGCACCTCGGTTAGTTGGGCGTCCACGTCCACGAGTTGACATGGTCCTAAGGTGCATTATAGCCAATAACTTCTTAGGAATATCCTCATAAGCGATGGAAATGAAAGTATACATCGCGTCTAAGGGTTAACTGCTCCCAATAGACGTTCTAGCAGTACTATACTAACGCATCTACATGTTTATAAATTTATAAGAAAGCACATACATGTCCAACATTTATTATGAATCTCAATAGCATATCGGCTCTAAAATATAAACGTGGTATTGCAACATGACTCAAAAATGAGTTGAATCGCATAACCGTAAAATTTTTTTACGATTACAACATAAACATAACTTGAAATGTGTACCTTGGAGTTGACGTGGAGCGGCGATGGTGGCTGATAATAATCACAGATGGCATTAAAGTTTTAACAACTTGCGAAAAAAGGAAAATTTAGTTTGAAAAAAAAATATTTTAACGAGTCTACAGAATCGTAGACCCGCTCCGATACCACTTATGTAGCGAACACTTTTTAAAATGAGATTTTGAAATAATTTCAAGGGAGATTAAATATCCCTAAAAATATAATTGAATAATTGCAGCGGAAATTGAAATAAAGTCATCCATTTCGCAAGTAAAATAAAATAAATTCCCAACATTTTAGAACATCCATAATATCCGAAACCATGACAATGAAGCCAAAGTTAAAATTTTAAATAAACGAAATAAATAAAAAGCTGATAAATATTATTATCACGCCACGCCTTTGCCCGCCACGCCAGACTCCTCAACCTAAAAGGTTTAAATAATGGGGTGAGCTTTCAACTCGCTCAGTGAGGAGGTAACGCTTTGTTAAATTTAAATACATACATGTTGCCAAGTAGATATGACATGCCTGAACCTGGTGATTGCCCGAGGGCCATTAATATACAAACTTTGTGCATACTGTCTGCTACTCATTGGAGGCTACAACATAAATAATATGCAAACTTTGAGCACATTATGTCTAATACTCATTGGAGGCTACAACGTAAATAATATGCAAACTTTGAGCATATAAATATTTGGCAAAGAAACAAGCATATATACAAGTAACATCATGCATTAAATAAAACAAGCGTAAAATCTCCACCTCGAAATACGATGATGGTACTTGAAAGTTTGAGATGCGAATGTAGTTCAAATCCTAGGCTCCGAGTCCTCGTCTCCTAAAAAAATAATTAAATTTTTAATATTAATATAGTGTCCAAAATAAATTAATATAAATTATTTGAATTTATAATTGAGTAAAAGAGGTCTGATTTTAAATATTAAATACTGATTGGGATCAAACTAAAAGGATTACAAATTGACTCGTGTTAATTTGAAGAAACTTAAAATTAAAGGCTGAAATTGAAATACACTAAAAATCTGATTTGGGGTCAAATCGAGAAGTTTAGAATTCTGAGGGACAAAAATTGAAGAATTATAAGTAAGTTGGGTCAATTTGATAATACTAGAAAATTATTGGGTATAAATACCCTAGCCCTAATGACCGGCCGACATATACTCCATTCTCTCCATCTCTCCCTCTCCCTCTGCTCTCTCTCTCGCTCTCTTCTCACTCAACTCCTCTGCCAAAAACAAAAGCATCGATCTATCTGTAAAACACACACACAATCGACTGCATAATAATTCTCCCGTTCATCTCCTGTCGATTCTCTCTCTCTGCTGTTAATTCATTAAATGATTAACACACAAATATATGTATAGCATTCAATCGGACACACGAAGATGCCGCGAAACTGGACGGCGGCGACTGTGATTGCAGCGCGCCATTGGCGATGACGTGAAGGTAAGGGCTCGCCGTTTCTGGATTCGGGTTGGGTTTTGGATTGCCGATTCTGGACCAATTTGGTGTTCTGATTTGGGTCGGTTGTACGAGTAGGTTATTGGGTTTGTTTATGCTTAAGATTATGGTATTGTGGAATTATGTTTTGATTGTGGATTTCTGGTTCCAGGGATGAGGCGGCTCAGGCCTGATAGGGTTATTTGTCGGTGATTTGGACTCACTCAGTTACGAACTGAGTTAACTCGAACTTAGGAGTTGTGTTAATGTGACCCGTTGGACTATGGTTCGGTAGGTCCATGTCTTAGTTACTGTAAGTTTGTAGATAGATAACACTTGGGATCGATATCCCGGTTGAAATTAAATTCTCGGGTTTAAACTGTACTCGAGTTGCAGATAGTTTGGTGAATATAATTCGTATCTTCGTAGGATATTTTTGAAATTTGATATTGCTGGTCTGATTTGCAGATAAGCTTCGAACCGAGCAGAAGGATGATAAAAATCAGAATTGAATGGAGGGTGTTATGGTTTAAAATTTTACCTTGTCGAATTACAGAGTATGATGAATAAGGCTGAATCTGGATGAGGCACACGAGCAGAGAAAGAATCGTTCCTAGTGACCTCGATGAAAAATCTAGAGCAGATTCTGTCATGCTTCTTCCTTTGCAATAGAGTTTGTAGTACGAATTATTTTGTAGATCTCAGAATTTTGATCGTGAGTTGCAGTAGGAATATGTTGTAGTTGTAGGGTATGTGGTAAGAAATCTGCCGATGCTGTTCTGCTGGGGGTATGGTGTATTCTAGGGTCTGTATGAGTATAGCATACAGTATTTATACTGTAGAGGTAGGTTTAGTAGTAAAGTTTTGATTTGTGTAGTGTTCTTGTTTGATGTGGATTGATCAAAATATAATATTAGTAATATATTAATTATATTATTATTTTAAATCTTTAATTAATCAGCTTACTAATTTCAGAATAAATTAATTAGATTGTTGAAATTAATCTTTACTAATAACCTATTAATTTATGATATTAATATTAATAGGAAATTAAATTGCTAGATTAATAATAATAATAATAGGTTCTTGATATTACATTAAAAATGATCAAGTAAAATCGATCTGAGCTATTATAATATGAGAACTTGGACTCGAGCCTGGAGCGTAAATTACAATCATGATATGCGAATAAGGAAAAATTGGACCTTATGGAATAAAATTCGTAAATAAATTGTTGGACGTTTAAAATCATTCATGCGCTTTCTATAAATTATAAAATAAATGCATGCTCGAAAATTGGGGCGTTATACTCCTTCTGCTGATACCACGTGACCGAGGAACATCACTTCCTTTAGCCAGAATTCACACTTATAAAGCTTGGTGTACAATTGCTCGCTTCTCAAAAGGTCTAAAACGATCAGCAAATGCTGCGCATGCTCTTCCGGGCTCTTAGAATAAACCAGAATGTCATCAATAAATATGATTATGAATTTATCCAAATACTCTATGAATACTCGATTGATCAATTGCATGAACATAGCAGGTGCATTAGTGAGACCAAACGACATCACTACAAACTCATAGTGTCCGTAGCGAGTTCTGAATGCTGATTTTGGAACATCAGATTCCTTAATCCTCAACTGATGATATCTCGACCTCAGATCGATCTTAGAAAACACTGTTGCTCCTTGTAACTGGTCAAACAAATCATCAATCCGTGGCAACGGATACTTGTTCTTGATCGTCATCTTGTTCAACTCTCGATAGTCAATACACAATCGAAGCGCTCTATCCTTCTTACGGACAAAAAGAACTGGTGCACCCCAGGGTGAAACACTTGGTTGAATATAGCCTTTGTCCAGTAACTCTTCCAGTTGTTTCTTTAATTCGTACATTTCAGTAGGTGCCATACGATACGGCGCCTTAGAAATCAGCATAGCTCCTGGTTCCAGTTCGATGGTGAATTCTACATCCCGTCGTCGAGGTAGTCTAGGTAATTCATCAGGGAACACATCCGGGAACTCATTCACAACAGGAATGCATGAAAGCTCTACTCTCCCGTCTTCCTTTTTCATTGCATAGCACCAGTATCCGGTACAGCCTTGTTTTAGCAGTTTAACAGCTTTCATCGCTCTGATCAACTTTCCTGAGCTTCCTGGTCTCCATCCCTCAAACAGTATTTTGGAACCATCTTCAGCTATCAGTGAGATATTCCTCTTCCGATAGTTTATAATAGCTCCATATCTATTAAGCCAATCATCTCCGAGAATCAGGTCATCTTCTTGCATTTCTATTACAATCAGATTTGAGGGCCAATCTCTGCCTCCAATTGATATGGGAAAATTTATGGTTTCAAAGTTTCCCACAATTCTCTCCCCACTCGGTAGACCCACAACATATGGTTCACATTTATGAAAACAAGAGATGTTCAAACGTTTAACACAAGACAGTGATATAAATGAATGTGTGGCCCCTGTATCGAACAAAACGCTAACTAGTTGAGAAAGGATCTGAACGGTACCTGATGCGACGGAAGCATCCTGATCGTCTGCCCTCCTCATCTCATACAGGCGTGGAGGAACGGATCCGGCACTCGATGTCCCTCTTTGGTCGAACTGTCATCTGCCTCGTCTGCGACTAAAATTCTGGGGTGGCTGGACACTTTGCTACGTCTGCTGAACACTCGTCTCTTTCTGAGCTGGTTGTGATGCACGAGCTCTAAAAGATTTTGCAGCCTCCTCACAGAACATCACACGATGTCCCTCTCGACCATAATCATAACACGTCACAGCGGGAAGTGAGCAATCTTGTCAAAAATGTCCTGTACGACCAAAGTTAAAGCACTTTCTGGTTGCATCCGTCATGGCTGATACTGCTCCAGAGTTCTTCCCACCCTTGGATGGATGTGGGGGTCTCTTGAAAGAATGAAAGGATGACTGGGCCTTATGCGGCGTACTGCTCTTGTGCTCTGTAAAATTACCAGAGACTTTCTGCTTCTTGGATTCTGTAAACTTTTCCATCGCTGCTTCTTTGATCTCATATGCCAATGCCTTGTCCTGATATTGACGGAGAGTGGTGCATTCAAAACCTGACATGTACCTCTGTATCTCCGGTTTCATCCTCATATCAAAATGGATCATCATTTTTGCATCTGTTCTGACCAGGTGTCGAACAAACGCCAGGTGCTGATTAAATGTTTTAGTCGCCTGAGATACTGGCACGTCTGATGGCTGTGCGGAGAAAAATTCCCGAACTTTAGCTTCCCTCAACGGACGGGGACAATAATGAGCTTCCATCATCAATTTGAATTCTTCCCAGTCGGCATCATGATCTATGGGTCGGATGGCTCCCCACCACTCAGACGCTTCACCTGTCAGAAAGTACTGAGCAATGGAGGCTCTTCGGTCGCTTGGGTAGTTAATTCCGGAAAAAAAATTCTCCAGTTCCTTCAACCAATGATCCCATGTCGGTGTCTCGAAAAAACCATCAAATTTTGGTGGTTGCATCTTTGCTACCTCCTGTAGCCATCGGTCTCCGCAATTTCCCAAGTCTGGGATGTCTTGCTGTCTTTCTCCTGGTTACAACCCTACTGCCACCTGCATTCGGTACACAACCTGGGCAAACTGAGTCATCTAGTTAACCACCTGACGGAAGATGTCGGGAACGGCGGGTTCCGGTTCATTGCTAGTGGATTCTTGTGGCTCGCTCTGTGGCTAGCCTGATTTGAAGGCGAAGCTTCTATTTCGGCATTCCTACGCCCGCATCCATGACCGCGACCCCGTCCACGTCCACCTCTCAACATACTGTAAATATAAACAATCAATATGCAGGGAGCAATATCGTTCAAATTTCAAGTATAAGAGGTACATGATATGAATTACGAGATAGAGTTGAGGAACTTACAACCACCGCCCGCATGAAGACGTAGGTAGTACAGTGTTTGACTGACCGTGACCCTATAACTTGATCGGGATATTTCAAAGAAGGGTTTATACGTATACTGGTATTCACGACAGAATGGTTCTTGAATGATCCCAATCATTCATTCTCAGTTGGGGTACAGTGCAGGCTGCCAGGCTGGATAGGTGGCGCTACTACTCCTTGGTTCCTCCCATTGCTGACTGAGACGAACCTACCAAGTCGCGCAATAGGATTGACGACGGAATGAATCGAGCTTATTCTCTCATTATAAATATTAGATATTGGATATCTAATTTATTGGGACATTGGATGTCTAAATTGATTTATTGGATAAATTAATTTACGGCCTAATGAATTTAATAAATTACTGGATGATTAATTTAATTCATGAATATAATTATTTCTTGGAGAAATTAATTATGTTATTATGTATTTGATATGATTAATTAATTGGATTAATTAATTGATATAAATACATCCGATTCCTTCTAGATGGCCACCCCATCACCTACTCCCTCACTTGGTCTTGGTCTTTACTTTGTAGGGTGGTAAACTTGTGACCAATCAAGGGGACAAATATCAACCCTTGGTGATATTGTCTAAAGTAGGAGATTTTGGGAGATTTGAATAAGGATAAAATGAAGACTACTCCTCACTCACCCCATTCATTCCAACCGTGAGAATAGCAAGTGTGAGAGAGAGAAAATAGTTTTCTCAATTGTCTTCATCTTCTTCTTCATTTCTTCTTGGTGGTTCTTGGAGAAAAATCAAGAAATCAAAGAGAGGTAGTGAGTTATACACTTAGAGTGCTATAATCACAATCGAAAGCTTCATCATCCTAGCTCTAGTCGTATCCTTGAGGATAGCAAGGTGATCGTCATTTCGTTCGTTTCTCCGGCGCGTGAAGTAGAGACGCAGTACTTTCGGCATTGGATCATCCAAGAGCTTAGAGCGGATTGGATTCGTGGAGAACAACTAAAGCTTGGGGAATCGCTCAAAAGAATAAAACCATTTAATCAACGGACTACAAGGGTATGTTTCTAGTATCTTCTTGTGCTTCGTGTTATATTCGCATATACGTAGCTCGATCGATCCTCGTAGAGATTCGGATCGAATTAATTTTCATTTTACCGCTTCCGCTGGGCCTTCGTTTTAGGCACTGAATCCCAACAGTGGTATCAGAGCGTAGGTCTTGCGATCGTATATACGATATTAGCATTTAGAATGCTTGATTAGATGGTGAATGATTTGGAATCATTTATAGTCATAATCGTGGTGTATGTTTTTCGTTCATTGTAGTTGTATTTTTCGTAAGTTTATATCTATAAATCTTTAATTTCTGGGAAATGTGATTTTTATTGAAGATATGAAAGTCGAAAAATATTAATATTAGATATCCGGTCAAAAATCTAGTCCCGAATCGTCGTTGGACGACTTTTCGGACGAAGGGCGGGAAGCTGCCGGGCTGACCCGATCGTGTCAGGCGAACGGGCCGTGCCAGCGGGCTAATCTCGAAAGACTGTCGGGGTAACCCGACCGTGCCTTTCGGCACGGGCCGTGTCTGGCAAGCCAACTTTGGAAGTTGTCGGGGTAACCCGACCGTGCCATTCGGCACGGGCCGTGTCTGGCTGGCAGACTGCCGAAGGTGACTCGACCGTGCCAATCGGCATGGGCCGTGTCCGGCTGGCAGTTTCACCCTGGCTCAATTTTTTCGTGTATTTAGAAAATTAATCTCCCGCATGTTAAATTGGATTTAATATGATTAAAATGATTTATGGCATTTCATTTTATAAGGGAAATTTGATTAATTGGAATACTTGTGGATGACCGAATTACTTTGTATATTTTCATATTACCGGTTGTGTGAATTGATTGGATCGATTCTATTTATTGTTTGTATGCTTATTGGATCAATGTATCTCTACGCAATCCGTTTATATAATATTTATTGGATGAATGCTTTTGAATGGGGATGTAGTTCATTGACTTAGTTTTGAATCGTTCGGTTTTATTCGATTGGGTTGTAAAGGCCGTTTTGAGCCTATTTATTTTACTAGAATTATTTGTATCTAGGATGAAATTTTTCAATGTAAAATTTATATGTAATGACAAAGACCGGAGGAAGATCCGTTTCGAGAATACGAAGATTCAAGACGAACACTTGTAATTAGATTACGAAGTTTTTATTTCTAGGAACGGTCCATGAACTACATATTGGTAGCAACTAGGTTGTGAATGCTTGTTCAAATTGTATGAATGCTACAAACGCGCTTAAATGGATTAATGTGCAAAGTGTAACATTAATCGCGAAAATTCTCCCACGACAAATTATTAAGTTTATAAGGTTTCAAGGTTTTCCTTCCCTCCATCGAGCTTTCGGGAAATTGAAATCCAAACCGGATGTGCTACGCTTCTGAGTTATCAGGGTAGTCGTTCGGGGAGGATGGATAAATTACCGGGAGCACATTGGATGCCTTCGGTTGGAGCAAATTTTATCCCTAGAAACCTGATAGGTCGCCAGATAAGATTCAATTGTGAAACTGATTTGCGTCGATGGTATAAACTTAACTTGTTCACGAACCATAGAAACTAGGTTGAGGGGAGTGAACAAGGGGAAAAAGAAGATCGAATCATCCATTATATGGGTTGGTGTTGGACACCACTTTATGAAAATTAATAGACTAGAAACCTATTCGGTTGCCCTCTATTAAGATTTATAAAGAACTCGATCGCCACTATGAAGTAGAGCGAATGATACTTCTGGATTTCACATGGGAGTGTGTTATTCCGATAAAAAATAGTGGGAGTTGGGTAACAAGAATAGAAAAGACCTTAATTCTATACTCAGAACATAATTAAACGAGTCACTAATTAATCTGTCATACTTAAATGCAGACATAACTCTCAATATGACAATGAACCCACTCGCAATTCTACTCGAAAAGAACGCCTTGAACGGACCTAACTTTGTGGATTGACTCCGCAATCTGATGATAGTCCTCAGTATAGAGGTACTGGGATACGTCTTGGAGACGGACATTCCGGCGCCTCCAGTGCGGACAAGAGCCAATTAGGAAGAGATTGAAAACCACGAAAAGTGGGTTAAGGATGACGTAAAGTCCGTGCTTACATGATGGCTTCTATGTCTAATGAGCTTCAGAGAGCTCATGAGAAAATGACTTCTGCTAGGCAGATTCTATCTCACTTAACCGAGCTTTATGGTGAGCACAGTCGAACTGCTAGATATGAGATATCCAAGCAACTATTCGGTGTAAGGATGAAGGAAGGTGAGAAGGTTGGGGACCACGTCCTTAAAATGATATCTATGATCGAGAGATTGGAGTCTCTTGATTTTAAGATAGATGCTTCTCTTCAAACCGATCTTATCCTACAGTCTCTCCCTGATTCCTTCTCACAATTTATTATGAACTTCCACTGCAATGAGATTACATGTAACTTAGCTGGGCTAATGAACAAACTAGTGACTGCTCAGTCTCAGATGAAGACTCCGCGGATTAAGGAGTCTGTCCTTGTGATTTCTTCTGGATCTCAGAGGTCCAAGAATAAGAAGAAAAAGACCAAGAAGTGGACGGGACCACAAGTCAAGGACCTTAAAGGTAAGGACAAGGCCCCGATAGTTCCGAAGAGCAAGAAGAAGGACGCTTGTCTCAAGTGCGGTGAGATGGGCCACTGGCAAGAGACTGTCCGATTCTTCATGGCGCTTCAGGTACAGAACTTTTAGTTTTGGAAACAAATTGTTCTGCTACTGTATTTTCTACATCTTGGATACTGGATTCTGGTGCTAGTTCTCATATTTGTACCGTGAATCAGGATCTGGAACAAAGTAGAAAGCTTGGAGCTGGGGAAGTGATGATTATTGTCGGAAGTGGGCATAGTGTCGAAGCAACTGATATAGGATCACTTCTTTTAGGTTTAGAATTCGGCTTTGTTTTAACTTTAGAAGATGTACTTGTTTTGCCCAAGGGGCATAAAACATTGTATCCATTCTGGTCATGGATCGGAAAGGCTTTTCATTTTTCATTGGTGATGGTTCCTGCAAAATTTATTTTAGAAATAAACTAGTGGGTACTGCTACATTGTTAAATGGACTGTATCATCTAAACCTCAGTAACAAAGTCGTTGTGAATACTATGACTAGGAAGCGTGGTAGGGATGAAACTAATCAAGTTTTGAAATGGTATCTTAGACTTGATCATGTTGGTCAGACCAAGGTTTACAAAATGGAAAAGGATGGACTTATGGGTCCATTGGGATCGGATCCCTTTCCTACTTGTGAATCTTGCCTTAAAGGCAAAATGACTAAATCCCCCTTCACAGGGACTTTTGAAAGAGCCGCTGATAAACTAGGATTAATCCATACCGACGTATGTGGTGCTTTGGAAGTAGCACGTGACGGATATCCGTATTTTATTACGTTTACAGATGATCATACTAGGTATTGTTATGTATACTTAATGAAACAT
Source organism: Orobanche coerulescens (assembly GCA_033398695.1). Taxonomy (NCBI): domain Eukaryota; kingdom Viridiplantae; phylum Streptophyta; class Magnoliopsida; order Lamiales; family Orobanchaceae; genus Orobanche; species Orobanche coerulescens. The sequence goes on from CM065817.1 coordinate 135,923,448, forward strand.
AAATCTGAGGCCTTTGAGAAATTCCAGGAATTCAAGGCCCTAGTCGAGAAACAAACTGGAAATCATATCAAAGCACTTCGTTCGGACCAAGGTGGCGAGTATATGAGTATGAAGTTTGACGAGTTCCTAAAGGAACATGGAATAGTATCACAACTAACACCTCCAGGTACTCCTCAGTTAAATGGTGTGTTAGAAAGAAGGAACCAGACCTTCTTGAACATGGTCCATTCCATGCTGGGCTATACTGACTTACCGATTTACCTGTGGGGGTATACACTCCTGACTGCTACATATATCTTGAACATATGTCCTTCCAAATCCGCTCCTAAAACTCCACATGAGACTTGGGAGGGCAGAAAACCAAGTCTTAATCACATTAGGATTTGGGGATGTCCCGCCTATGTCAAGAAGACTAAGGTGGAAAAGTTGGAAGCGAGGTCCGCGAAGGGATGTTTCATTGGATTCCCGTCTGGGACGATGGGTTATCTATTCTACATGCCCGAAGATCGAAAGATCATTGTTGCTTTGCAAGCACACTTCTTGGAAGATGAGTTCATTCAGGAATGTGGAGCAGGTAGAAGTATTTCTTAGGAAGAATACAATGAAACTCCTCAGGAGACACCTGTGCAAGAAATTGGAACCGAACCTTCTGAAACACAAGTACAACCACCTCGTAGGTCTAGTAGAGTGTCTCATTTACCTGAGAGGTATGGCCTTGTGCACTTGGAGGAGCTGGGTCTCCATGAGGTTCCAAGTGATAGCCAAGAGACCGACCCAACGACCTATGACCAGGCGATGGTGGATGTAGACTCCACGAAATGGCGTGAAGCTATGGAAGCTGAGATAGACTCGATACATATAAATCAGGTCAGGACTCTAGTAGACCGCCTCAATGGCATAGTGCCTATTGGGAACAAGTGAATCGACAAGAGAAAGACTGATGGTGATGGCAAGGTTGACGCCTATAAGGCCAGGCTTGTGGCAAAGGGTTATACCCAAAAGGAAGGGATCAATTATCACGATACCTTCTCGCTCATAGCTATGATCAAGTCTATTCGCATGATGCTTGCTATAGCTGCCTACCAAGATTATGAGATATGGCAAATAGACGTAAAGACGGCTTTCCTTAATGGATTGCTCGAGGAGAAAATCTATATGGAGCAGCCTAAAGGCTTTGTGTCCGAAGTCGATATTCAGAAAGTGTGCAAGCTTCAGAGTTCCATTTATGGACTGAAGCAAGCTTCGCGTAGTTGGAACCTTCATTTTGACGAGGCAGTCAAAGAGTATGACTTCGTGCAAAATGAAGAGAAACCTTGTGTATACAAGAGGGTTAGTGGGAGCAAGATCGCATTCTTAGTACTATATGTAGATGACATTCTACTAATAGGAAATGATGTGGGAATGCTCAATTCTGTGAAAGATTGGCTTTCGAGTAATTTCTCCATGAAAGACTTGGGAGAAGCTACCTATATTCTTGGTATTCGGCTCTACCGGGATAGAGCGAAGAGAATGATAGGACTTTCCCAAGCCCTCTATATAGATAAAATCTTAAAGCGATTTAAGATGGATGATTCTAAAAGAGGGTTCCTACCGATGCGACATGGAATAAAACTCTCCTCGAATATGTGTCCTCAAAGTGAGGAACAACGAAAGGAAATGAGTAATATACCATATGCTTCTGTCGTGGGTACCCTTATGTATGCTATGTTGTGTAGGAGACCTGACATTGCGCATGCTCTGAGCGTGGTAAGTAGGTTTCAGGCAAACCCAGGTAAGGAACATTGGACTGCCGCAAAGAACGTTCTCAAGTACTTAAGAAGGACTAGAGATATGGTTCTTATGTACGGCGGTGGAGAATTGGATGTGGTGGGATTCACTGATTCGGACTTCCAAGGACAGAAATACGACTCGATGTCTACTTCTGGCTACATATTTATTCTTAATGGAGGACTAGTATCTTGGCGTAGCGCCAAGAAAAGCGCGACTGCTGATTCAACATGTCAGGCTGAGTATCAAGCAGCCTCGGAGGCTTCTAAGGAAGGGTTCTGGATTAAGAAGTTTATGGGAGAACTTCAAGTGATACCATGTCTTTGAGTACTGTTAGATGTCTTTGCGACAACGCGGAGGCCGTAGCGCGGGCCAAGGAGCTGAGGTTTCACAACAGTACCAAACACATTAAGAGAAAGTATCATCTCGTAAGAGAATTTGTTCGCAAGGGATACATTGTGCTGCATATAGTAGACTCAGCCGACAACGTCGCTGATCCACTGACCAAGCCACTTTCTCAGACTAGCTTGGAGCGTCATCTGGAAAACATGGGTATTAGATACATAGTGTGTGGCATTGAGTGTAAGTGGGAGATTGTTAGGAGTATGCCCTCGAATGCCACTCAGAGGATATTGAGTGAGGGCATTGTACTTGTTATTATGTAAATCATTAACATAAGGTAATGAATGTTTCTTTATTTAGTGGTAGTTACTGGAATTCTTAACTCGTGAATATAAATATAGAGATTAGTCCATGTATTTGAGAGCAAAACGTTCCACTCCTTATTGGATAAGGGGGTCGACACTGGAAAGATTTATAGCTTAAATACTTAATCGTTCGCAAGTCGATGAAACTTGACTGGGCGTTAAGTTTATGTGAATACTTGTATGACGTGTTCTTTGATATGGAGAGTGCCTGTCGAACACTAATGGTTAGTGGGAGCACACGTTATAGGTATGCTAATTGGATTAGTATACTCGAACCGACTCACCCTCGATTCGTCACACGGATTTCACTCCGGGACAGTCAGTGGCGGAATCGAAAGGTTGTGATAGGTATTCATGAACCTTCGACTTGAGGATTTAGTAGGGATGTGCTTGTGACGTCAAGATTTTCATTAGAGTAGTTCGATCATGTAAACCGGAAGGCGGGGGTCAACCTCGACGTGCATCTTGACGGGCAAGTAGCAGGTCCTACTAAATACCAAGATAGAATTCTTTCTCCTGTTAGCGAACGGGTTATATATCCTATGCCGTTATTGGCAGATGAGATCATAAGTCTTTGGCCAAAGCATTGGAGCTAGTTATATTGGATACATGAGAGCTCGATGATCTCGATTTGCATTAACTCATGCATAGCGTCAAGTACAGATAGGGTTTGACTGACCGTGACCCTATAACTTGATCGGGACATTCGAAAGAAGGGTTTATACCTATACTGGTATTCACGACAGAATGGTTCTTGAATGATCACAATCATTCGTTCTCAGTTGGGGTACAGTGTAGGCCGTCAGGCTGGCTAGGTGGTGCTACTACTCTTTGGTTCCTCCCATTGCTGACTGAGACGCACCTACCGAGTCGCGCAATAGGATTGACGACGAAATGAATCGAGCTTATTCTCTCATTATAAATATTAGAGATTGGATATCTAATTTATTGGGACATTGGATGTCTAAATTAATTTATTGGATAAATTAATTTACGGCCTAATGAATTAAATAAATTACTGGATGATTAATTTAATTCATGAATATAATTATTTCTTGGAGAAATTAATTATGTTATTATATATTTGATATGATTAATTAATTGGATTAATTAACTGATATCAATACATCAGAAAGGAATCGGAGTTTATCTGTTTGGACTCACGGGAGTCCGAAACGAATCGAACTCGTCTGATTCCTTCTAGATGGCCGCCCCATCACCTACTCCCTCACTTGGTCTTGGTCTTCACTTTGTAGGGTGGTAGGCTTGTGACCAATCAAGGGGGCAAATATCAACCCTTGGTGATATTGTCTAAAGTAGGAGATTTTGGGGGATTTGAATAAGGATAAAAGGAAGACTACTCCTCACTCACCCCATTCATTCCAACAGTGAGAATAGCAAGTGAGAGAGAGAGAAAATTGTTTTCTCAATTGTCTTCATCTTCTTCTTCATTTCTTCTTGGTGGTTCTTGGAGAAAAATCAAGAAATCAAAGAGAGGTAGTGAGTTATACACTTAGAGTGCTATAATCACAATCGAAAGATTCATCATCCTAGCTCTAGACGTATCCTTGGAGGATAGCAAGGTGATCTTCATTCCGTTTGTTTCTCCAGTGCATGGCTAGTAGAGACGCAGTACTTTCGGCGTTGGATCATCCAAGAGCTTGGAGCGGACTGGATTCGTGGAGAACAACTAAAGCTTGGGGAATTGCTCAAGAGGAGGAAACCATTTAATCAACGGACTACAAGGGTATGTTTCTCGTATCTTCTTGTGCTTCATTTTATATTCGTATATACGTAGCTCGATCGATCCTCGTAGGGATTCGGATCGAATTAATTTTCGTTTTAACGCTTCCGCTGGGCCTTCGTTTTAGGCACCGAATCCCAACACTTATGCCTTTGGGGTTTTATCTTACTATATAGGCAACGTTGCCATGAAGGAGGGACAAGAACATAAGGACTATCACTTTTATGGTCCTATTTGGGCTTTACAGATATGGTCGTATGATATGATTCCTTCATTGGAAGAATTGTGTGGAATTCGAGATAAATCTGTCCAAGTCCCCCGGTGTTTAATGTGGACTGCGGGGAAGATGTTCTGTGATTTCACTCATTTCTTTGACGATAAGGTACATAAATTTATAAACGTATTTTCTTTTGAATTCACTCATCTCTTCAATGTTATGTGATTGCCCATCTAATGGTATGCTTTGATGACTACTTTTGTAGCACAAAGTACTTCCCTCTTTACCGCATCTGGAGGAGTATGAGACTGAGTACTACTACCTGAGTTTTGAGAATGGCTCGCCATATGACATTAAGTTCATAAAGCCTATAAGAATAGCTATGAAGAACAAGTAGGATGAGCCTGCGCCGTTGCCGAGAAAGAAAGTTATGGATAGGTTGAAGAAGGCTGTTGGGAAATTGATTACATATGAGTCGGCACATAAAGTGTCGAAGTGACGCCGGCAGAGTACCCCACCAGTAGATGGTGCAGAGACATCGGACCGGTAGAGGCAGCCAGAGAGGGTGTGTTGTGTCCACGGACTTCCTTGTCCGGACCACACCCAGGACGCGAGCAGGAATGAGTACTTCGATAGTCGTTTGAAGGTGATCTTGTACGACGAGTCTGAGACAGGATTTATTGCTCTAGTTTCTCGAAAGGTGCTTTCTGGGATAGTAGATTTCTTCAAACCTACGCATAGACGTTCTAGGAGCCCGGTGCACTACTCAGCTGGGAGCCATGATAGGTTTCCCGATAGGCCTCGTCATTGTGCATCTGTTAGCAGCGCCCAGTGGAGGATTTCTGACCCTCCACGTCACTTAGTCTCTGGTGCAGCCTACAGTCACCATTCTCAGCGTCAGCCTAGTCATCATTCTCAGCGTCAGCCTAGTCACCATTCTCAGCGTCAGCCTAGTCACCATTCTGAGGTCCAGCACAGTCACCATTCGGAGATCCAGCGCAGTCATCATTATCAGATTCATCATTTTTTTGAGCAGACTGAGCAGCCCCTTGAGCCGACTTTGCGGTTTCTAGATTATGAGCATCAGTATCAGCCATTTGATGCGCCATTTCAGCAGTATGGGACGATGTTCGATTGGTTTCAGGACGAGTATCATTATAGTGCGATGTTTCAATGTGAAGGTAGTAGTCCTCAGCACCAGCCTCCATTTCAGATCGAGCATCCAGTATTTGAGATCGAGCAGCCGGTTCTACAGCTCTCTGATCGTTATAGTTGTGAGAGGGATGCTGAGGGTGATTAAGTTGGTGAGAGTGCCGGGACGCAGCAGTTAGGTGAGCATAGTCTTCCACCACGAGTGAGTCGACCATATGTTGCTCTTTGGGAGCCTTTTGTGGCGGCGCCTCCAAGAGATAGCGAGGCTCTGAAGAAGTTGTACCTACATTTTAAGAGGGAGCAGCCATGTGATGCTATTGTCCGGTGTTTGTATACTGGGCATGCTCTCATCCAGGCATTATTTGACCGGATAGAGTCTAGCTGTGAAGACTTAGATGCCGAGGTGATAGATTGTTATGTGCTTGCGACTCGAGCGAGGCTTCGGAGGGGAGTCCGTAGTGTTGGTGTCGGTAGAGTTGGCACTGTACTTGCCGGCTCCCAATTTTACGTAAGTTCTATAACTTACTCGCTTGTATATCATTGGTGTGATGTGGATTTTTTTTATTTTGTGGTTTGGCTTTTTGTAGTTAGTTATGGCCAACGAGTTTGCAAGACTCCATCCGGATGATCCACATGGTATCAAGGTGACAGGGAAATCGGTTTACAGGGATTGGAAAATTCCTAAAAGCATCAAGGACTACATGACATGTCTTGATACACCAAATGCAGTTCCATGGTCAAATTGCGATGAAGTAAGTTTGAAATTTTTATTTATAAATGATTCGCTATGTTTGATGTGATGATCGTATATATTTTGTTTCAACAAATCATTGCCATTTGTTGCCTTGACCAGAGCTACTGGGTGACTATCAAGATTAACATCATAACATGGATCATGGAGTTGTACGATTCCTTATCACACCAACACCAAGATGGTGGATACCGATTCAACCAACTGCGACCAATTACTTGTCTGATGCCTTGTGTGCTAGCTCAATCCGGGTACTGGCTGAACAACCAATCGAAGAAGGAGTATGACATGGAGATGAGTTTCAAAATTATGCCATGAGAACTACAGTTCATACAAAACGACAATCACAGTTGTGGCCCCTTCGCGTGCATGTACTTGGATCGACTCATCTCTGCAAACCCAGCAGGAAGGCACAAAATCAAGGAACTTAATGAGAAATATATTAAGAAATATCTATATGGTTTAGCTGATAAAATCTTTATGTTGTCGTTAGATATGTAAAATGGTTTTTGGTGTGTTGTGTTGTGTTGTGGCAAGATTAATGTGTCGTGTTGTTAAATCTTTATGTTGTCGTTAGACAGTTTTGGCAAGATTAATGTGTTGTGTTGTTAAATCACATGTAAAATGGTTTATGGTGCAGTTGGTAAACCCAGGCCAGCTTTGTGTTGCACACGATGGCTGCACACGATCGTGGCCATCGTGGGTTACGATCGTGTGCAATCTGCCCACGGTCATGGGTTGCTGCTGTCGTGTGCCTACGATGGTTGCCATGACCGTGGTTGCTGCTGTCGTGTGCCCACGATGGTACGCCAAATCGACACCAACTGTCGCTACTGGCCCGATGTGAAACGACAATACGCCCGCCAACAGTACCCGGCCGAATGGGAACAAACAGCAACAAATGACTCCAAACAGCAACTTGTGGTCGGACACAATAGAAACAGGGAGCAAGCTCGGACAACGAACAGCAACTGTTGCGAATAGGGAACACGAATAATTTGAGAAACAACACGTAAATTGACGAGTAATTTGAGAAATTAGTAAAAATTGTGGATGTTCTTGTGCACACGACCGTGTGTCCCATCGTGGGCACGACCATGTGCACCATCGTGTGCACATGAACTTTTGATATTTTTGCCAATTTGATTTATTGTGTTATCTAGAAGGAAGTTTTGTGATTCTAAAATTGCTTGTTCAAACATTAATTACTATATATCTTCTTATACAAACTCGTATTTGTCATTTCGTGTAATTCATTAGTATATGAGATATTTCATACAGATGAACTTATCCTTACGAACTAATACATTGAGAACATATAGACTACACATGATATGCAATATATTATGTTAATTCAGTCAATAATTTTCTAAATAGGTGTATCGTTAACAAATACTTGTTAATATATAAGTAACAACACGTAAATTGACGAGTAATTTGAGAAATTAGTGAAAATTGTGGATGTTCTTGTGCACACGACCGTGTGTCCCATCGTGGGCACGACCGTGTGCACCATCCTGTGCACATGAACTTTTGATATGTTTGCCAATTTGATTTATTGTGTTATCCAGGAGGATGTTTTGTGATTCTAAAATTTCTTGTTCAAACATTAATTACTATATAACTTCTTATACAAACTCGTATTTGTCATTTCGTGTAATTCATTGGTATATGAGATATTTCATACAGATGAACTTATCCTTACGAACTAACACATTGAGAATATATAGACTACACATGATATGCAATATATTATGTTAATTCAATCAATAACTTTTTAAATAAGTGTATCGTTAACAAATACTTGTTAATATATAAGTAACAACACGTGAATTGACGAGTAATTTGAGAAATTAGTAAAAATTTGGATGTTCTTGTGCACACGACCGTGTGTCCCATCGTGGACACGACCGTGTGCACCATCGTGTGCACATGAACTTTTGGTATTTTTGCCAATTTGATTTATTGTGTTATCTAGAAGGATGTTTTGTGATTCTAAAATTGCTTGTTCAAACATTAATTACTATATAACTTCTTATACAAACTCGTATTTGTCATTTCGTGTAATTCATTACAATATGAGATATTTCATACATATGAACTTATCCTTACGAACTAATACATTGAGAACATATATACTACACATGATATGCAATATATTATGTTAATTCAATCAATAACTTTTTAAATAAGTGTATCGTTAACAAATACTTGTTAATATATAAGTAACAACACGTAAATTGATGAGTAATTTGAGAAATTAGTGAAAATTGTAGATGTTCTTGTGCACACAACCATGTGTCCCATCGTGGGCACGACCGTCTGCACCATCGTGTGTACATGAACTTTTGGTATTTTTGCCAATTTGATTTATTGTGTTATCTAGAAGGATGTTTTGTGATTCTAAAATTGCTTGTTCAAACATTAATTACTATATAACTTCTTATACAAATTCGTATTTTTCATTTCGTGTAATTCATTAGTATATGAGATATTTCATACAGATGAACTTATCCTTACGAACTAATACATTGAGAACATATAGACTACACATGATATGCAATATATTATGTTAATTCAATCAATAACTTTTTAAATAAGTGTATCGTTAACAAATATTTGTTCATATATAAGTAACAACACTTAAATTGACGAGTAATTTGAGAAATTAGTGAAAATTATGGATGTTGTTGTGCACACGACCGTGTGTCCCATCGTGGACACGACCGTGTGTACCATCATGTGCACACGTGGATACAGTGCCAATTTGACACTGTAGACACCGTGACACCTGGTTGCCAACGTGGCACATGATCGGAGCACACGATCGTGCCCATCGTGTGCACTACAAAGGGCAGCATCAAATTATTTTATTATAAAATCCCATAGTGGGCCCTCCCTTTTCAATATAAGCCCATCTTCCTGGACCGAGAGTGAAATACTTGAACCGTAGTCCCCCATTTTCACTATAAACCCTAATCAATTAAAATCAGTTAAAATCCATAAAAATTAAATACGCGAAATGAGCGGCCAATTACGAGAAAGCGATTTAGGAGGAATCGATGCACTTCCACCAAAAAGAAGAAGGAGGATACCGCCTCCCAACCCACCATACAGAACTAGGCCGAGAGAAAGATACTCAATGCTCAGAGTAAGTTTTTTGATTTTGTTGTATGTGTAGTGTGTACTGCGAATTAATGTGTTTCATGAAACAGGGCCTATTTAAAAACACTGCGAGCACTCCATTCATACTAGATGGTGATGATGATGATGATTTAGAAATTTCTGAGAAGACAAGTAAAGAAGTTATTTTAGAAGAAGAAGTTCATGAAGATGATGATACAAGACTAAAGAAACAGCAGCAGATGGGGGAAAGGGATCCAAGTGATTGTGGTTTTTAAGTTATTCTTAGATATTTTGGTGTGATGGTGATGAACTTTTGTTATGTAAAGTTATATGCTTTTGGTGTAAACTATTGCTCTTTAAAGTGAGCTACTTTGTTATGGTTAATGTTTGCCTCCATAATCACCTTTATTTGCTTTACATCACTGAACACTTAAATTTCAATTCAAAGATAAAGAAAATAGACACAAAATTATGCATTTCAACTAATAATCATAATAATGAATCAATACATGGTCCATCGAGGATCAAAATATCAGCACATGATTGTTGCTAGTAAGTCACAAAATATAATACATAACCAATTTAAGTTTCATGGTATGGACATCCCCTTATATCATGGTCATCATTACGACAAATGCTACACCTCTTCTTCTATCGGCGCCTTTGCCTTGTTTGTTCATCCATTCCTTGAGTTTCTTCTGGAGGGATATTCAAATCCACACCACCTATGGGAATGAATGCTTTGCAAGATTTTTTATTGTGGCTGGTTCCTTTACACCTACCGCACACCCGAGGCCGTCCACCTGTGGGCAAATTTTCAACAGCGGACCATGCACGACTCATCCTTGGTCAGCTGTCTTGTCGTACCCCCTCTGGAGGTAAGCAAACGATGGATGAGATCTCCGGTGGGACATTCAACTCATCAGGATGTGGGATAGGATTAATATGCTCCTTATAAGTCTCTCTAAGGCCTTGTTGCTTGAAATAACGACTAACAAAATCATACACAGACAAACCATTGCCGGCGCACCTGTTACAATAAGCAATTATGTCAAGGATGTGGTGTAGGATAATGTATTTTTGATACTGATGACTATGTATTTTACTTTTTTATCTAGATATATTCTGTTGGAAATCTGGGACCAGCCCTGTGTTGCACACGATGGCAGCACACGATCGTGCCCATCGTGGGTTACGATCGTGTGCATCTTGCCCACGATCATGGTCTGCTGCTGTCGTGTGCATCCTACCATGACCGTGTGCACACCATCATGCACACAATGGCAGTACACGATCGTGTGCATCTTGCCCACGGCCATGACCGTGTGCACACGACAGCATAGACAAAAACATTGAATGATGTGCACATTAGAGCAAAACAATTACCTTATAGCGGCAACATCATGACGACATGGAATCTGATCCAAATCAAACTCACGACAACAATATATCCAGGTTCGAAGGTCGACCTCATAAGAAACATTGTTTTCTTCGACTTTATAAATGAGTGGGGTGATAGCTAGAACGGTTAGAGTCAGACTGGCTTGCACAGAGTTAGAGAGATTTTCAAAAGTGTGCATTGTCAACTCATGGTATCTTGATGTAGCTTCTCCCTGTTTCTCATCAAACCAATTCTCTAAAATTAGGCGAAATATCTCAAGTAACGAGCAAATAGGTAAGCGCCTCGCCCACAACATACGATTATTAAAGCATTCAACAGCATTGGATGTCAAGAAGTTATAGCGTCGTACCGGACACTTCGACCTAGCCTATCTCTCTGGCTCAATTTCAAAAAGGCGACTGTGAGCACCATTAGGTCTTTCAATATGTAGTTTCGAAAATTAGTTTTCAAAAACTTCTTCACGATGCGTGTAGGCAGCGGTTCTAAAGAGTCCTATAGAATGAGCACCGTAGGAGGTCAGATTTTTTGCAAGATGGTGATAGCACAACCCGTGGAATGCATTTGGATAGACGGCTCGAACAACATTCTGAATGCTCTTATGTTGGTCACTCACAATCAGTAAATCTTCCATCGGGTTGTAGCATTTGCGTAGGTTACACAGAAAATAAGTCCATGACTCGTCGTTCTCTATCGGACCGAGACCAACTGTAAGAGGAAATACTTGCTCGTTTCCCGTCAAATGTGACGACCGCAAATAGAGTTCCTTTATTCCTTTCAGGTGGGTCCCATCAATTATAATCACCGGTCGAAGGCACGTATCAAATGCCCTAATACTCTGTCCGAGTGCAACGAACATATGGCAAAACACTCCCTCATGAGTCGTCTGCAAATCATAAATTGCCCCTGGATTACGCTGTTTTAACAAATACAGATAAGATGGGAGCCTCTGATACGACTCACCAAAGCCGCCATATGTATTCTCTATCGCTATATTCCTCGTCCGGAGATCAAAACTGTATAGCATGTCAATACCATGCTCCCTACACATCTCTGCAATCATCTCCTTTGGCCTCAAAGTGACCCCCGCACCGGTCAATCTTTTAGCAAAATAATGGGCGGCAACCTCAGAAGTGACCGACCGTGCGGCAGCACGGTTCAAATCAGGGTGATAGCTGTGCTCCAAGGTCAACTTAGTAATGCTCCAAATAGTTGCACCCTCAATAGCACACAACCTAAACTGACAATTATTTCGACCACTCTTACAGACAAACACTATACGTTTATCGATGGAACGATCAGTGATACAATGTAGCATGTTTTCCAAATGATGCATTCCTACAGTTATCCTCAACTCTGTCTTGGACTGAAAGGTGGACCCCACCTCTAGCTGACCGGTGATCGGTGGAGGCTGCTCGACCCAACCCAAAGTCCCGGCACTACCGGGGTCCGAAAATGGAATGATCCGGTTACGCATTGATTGTAGATGCTCATGCTCGCTCGCAGATTGATGGTCGGATGAGAAGTTCCGACGACTCATAATCCTATCCATTTGGGCCGGTTGGTGAACCCAAGAAAAAAATTCCGCAGATAGTGACTCAAGCAAGTCTTTACAACAATCTTCATCTTCGGATGTATGCACCTCCTCATCTTCCTCATCTTCCTCGTATTGATAATCTTTGGAAGACATGTCATAATTTATGTTTTCGGGCTCTACTCTCGAGCTGCTACATCCTATTTTAACCTTGGGAGTGGAGGAGCTGCCGTTCTCAACATAGACCTCAGGATCCTCATTGTATTCTACTAGTAATCGAAGTATCTCGGTATCGCCCCATAATAGGACTTTTACTTTGTTTCCCTTGGCCATGTGTGTCAAGTACCATAATTTGTAATCAGACTCATTTGGACCACCCAAACCCTCTCTGATAACCCCCACGAGGTTTGCATGACTAACTTTGCTCATGTCGATGTAGACAAAAACATAGGCGGATCCAGGACCGAAAACCACTGGTGCACCGACCGTCCCACGAAACAAAATGTCGAATGATAAAATATATATTAAAATTACATTAAAGATAACAAATAATACATAAATAAAGTCATGGTAATAACAAAGAATCCGTACATTTACAAAAAAATCGCCTATATTTACCGTCCATTTCCTGAAAATGTGCTAAAATAACATCATTACTAATAGTTTTAAGTACATCTCTTTTTATAAATATTACAAGACGATCATTTAACCATTGATCAATTATCTTACTACATCTCACTCTTCTAGTTATCATTTTTGCAGCAAACCCATATTTCAACTAATTTATTCACTGCATATCAACTTCACAAAACCCCAATGCAAATTTCAGAAATAAAGCAATAGAAGATAAATTAGATAATTTAATATGAAAAAACACAAATCCTAAATTCATATGAAAAACACAAATCCTAAATTCATAGGAAAAAAACACATACAGTAGTGGCGGGCCGCGGGCGGGTCGTACTCGTCGGCGGCAGCGGCTAGAGGAGGAAGCGGGCGGGCGGCAGCGGCTGGAGGAAGAAGCAGGCGGGAGGCAGCGGTTGAAGGTTGGCGGGCGAGAGGCGGGCGGGTAGTTTTCAGGAGAAGCGGGCGAGAGGGTTGGGGTTAACTATGTCAAAACCAAACGAATCGAATAACCCGAAATCGTACTGAACCAAACCGAGTAATTTTTACTTGCGAAATTAAACTTATATAGCTAAACTTACTAAACATAAGAATTATATATATATAAAACTTATGTAGTTAAGCTTACTAAAAATGATGTGTCAAGATTTGGTCAGACAATCGAATAAAGAATGGTATGTCCCCGTGGGATCGATAAGGAGTTTGCGATCAAAAAGACTTAAAAGTATGTTATCAACACATGTCGCTAATGAGTTCACAAACAATGATAATATCGACAACATAAAAAAGTTATCTGTATTATTGTCGAACTATAATTTGCCTTCCAAACTTTTTAACAGTTAGGTAGCCCAACTTCTTCCGCACCACTTTCACAGATAGTTGCCACTGGCGAATAGTGGCTTGTAGCGCTCAGGGCACCGCAATCACTATTTTTCGCTATTTGGCCGCTAAATTAAGCCAAAACGGCCATAATGACACTATAACCCACTTAGCGATGATGGATCGCTAAGCGTCGCCAAACGCCGCTATTGACAAGTTGGTTATAATAAATTGAGATGTTGTATCGTTTATATAATTTTATGTTATAATAAAGCCTAATATTAAGGTCAAAATATGTATGTTAAGTCGAGTCAAGATGTGACTAATATATACGGAATTAATAAAAATTCCTGCGTATAAGGCAAAGATACAACTGTTTCATATCTTGGTCAGAACTCTCTCATCCAATGTTTGCTTTAGACTATTGAAGTGGTTGCCATAATCAAAGGGACAAAGCTACTATAATATGAAGGCAACACGATCAAATTCATATTATTTTATGCCCAGGTGTGACAAACATAGAGCAACCATTTTCTCTATAATTCTTCTTCGTCTACTTTTGACTATTTTGTGGACAAATCATTAACACTTTATTTTTCTTGATTTGATTTGATTTGTGTATCTTTATTAGTTTTTTAATGGTCTTAGTTTTAATAGAAAATAATTAGGAAATGTGCTATTTGATTCTTATATTCTAAAGTTGTAGGAATTTTTTACTATAAATAGCACTCACTTTGGTTTGTGAAAAAATTTCATTTGGACCCTTCTTAGATTCATTAATTATGGATTTATCCCATTTAGAGTAAGAATAACATTAGACTCCCCTGTTAGATAGATTAATTACATCTATCCCCACGAATTTGACTTTTTGCGAATTAAAATGCAGAAAGTATAATTTTGCCCTCATTCAAATATTTGATTTTGTCCAGAGCCAAACAACTTACCTTGACACGTGCAGGGCACGTGTGGAGTTAGATGTAATTGATCTTATGTAATAAGGTAGTAAAATGTAATTAAGAACTTACCGTTAGAAAACTGTTACTAGCCGTTGGGATTCAAATTTGTGTCTATTTATACCCCTTCAAACTCCATTTTTTTTACTATTTGTTTGTTGTATCCACTATATATTCATATATCTTCTCCTACATTTCGAAAATGAGTGATTCGGGTGTTCTTCGTCCAGTTTGCAAGATTTCAAGGTGTCGGAAGCGTACGATGCTATCTATGTCAAATGATGGGAGATTTTATTGGAAATGTCCAACCCACGGATGGTCTGAATGGGCTAACGAGCTAGAAAATTTGCAAGTTCAACAATGGGGAGAAATAATAGAACCTACAGTTCTATGAGAATTTGCAACAAAGTGAAGATGTGCAAGAAGCAAGTGAAGAACAAGTGCAACTACCAAGGAAAATGAAAGGTGCAAAATCCTCACCAACTGATGAAGACAAATATAGTAGAACAAGGCAACTAATTTGCCTAAACAGTCTTCTCATAGCAGGTGGATCAGTTAATGGCAGCACAAAAGGAATATCAACATCATCATTCATCTTCCTATATTTCTTTTTCTTAAATGATATGTCTACAACTAAAGCTCATGTTTCATCTGTGCTTAAGTGGATTTCAATTTCCTTATACTTCATATTTTTCTCAAATTTCATCCTAACAGAATCATCATTCAAAATGTCAATTGGTTCAAAACTTTCTTCAACATCAGCCAATATGGTAAAAAACAGGGTTTGATCACTAGCAATATGTTCTAAGACCTTATCATTCACATCACTTAGCAGTTTCTTCCCAGAATACCCGTTAGGGTCAATATTCGTGAGCATGTATTGTTCTCCAGCATAATGAATCCGGATATTAAACTCGTCAACCTTCACCATTACTGTCTCACAAACACAAAAAATGCAGAAAAAAAAAACAATATCGGAGAAACCCTAGTTCGAACAGATTGTCAAAAATTTCAAAAAATACATCACATTACATACAAACCAGTGATATTAAGACCATGAACAACACAAAAGCATTAAAAATCTTAATTCTGAAAAATTCGTCTAACCTTCAACTCGGTCGCCGTTTTCTAGAATTATGCCTTCCAAACTCGTCGACAATGTCGAACTAGCCAATATACGTGATATAAGGCCTTTAAACAACGTGATTTGGTTCGATTTCAGTCCAATTTTACGATTGCAGAGGAAACGATGTATGGAGGGAAGAAGATGACGGGAAAGAAAAAGGCAAAATGGAAAAATAGTAATTGTGTGTGTAATAAATCCCTTAAATGACAAAAATAGCAGTTAGGGCGTGTTTGATTTGAGAAAAAGGAATAGGAACTTATAAGCTGGTCAATGTTTTGTGGCTGGATGTAATTGTTAATCTAAGTGGAAAAAAATGAAAAGTGGTTTAACAACAGGGGGTGTATATGGAATTTTTCCTATATAAAGTGATGAATGTAGAACTTTTGATTGATTGCAAGTTATATAAAATAGTTTTTTGTTACCAATTCACCAATTATATCCTTGATTATTTGTTGTGAATTGGACAATGTATGTCCACATAAGAAAGAGTATATGATGTAAAAAAGTCGAAACAATTCTTTTACTAGGACAAAATTGTATTTTAAAGGTAGATTTTCATTTAGGACAGCATAAGTATAATTCAGAAATAATAATAAAATTTAATCATAAATAATACTACCTTCGTTCCCCAAATTTTTTCATACATTTCTTTTTCGGTATGTTCCTCAAATTTATTCCTATGCTATTTTTGAACACTTTTAATTAATACTATATTAATGTTGTACTCATTCTCTATTCATATTACAATCCATAACACACTCGACAACTTTTTCTATTAAGGTTGGTGTCGAAAAATCCAAAGAACAACTTTGAGGACGGAGGGAGTAAAATACATCAACGCCCAAATCTCACCTCCGACGTTGACCACTACATACATGCCATTACTTGCTAACGTATTAGCTTATTGGGCATGAATTGACAGATATTTAAAAAAAATGATAAAAAATTAGGCGAAATTGCTCCAAAAAAGGAAAAAAATATTTCTCAATTTAAGAAAAATCTAAAACTAAAAAAAAAAAGTGGTACATGGCTGAAACCCTAACCATTGTTTAGGACTATGCCGCCACCAAATCGCACCTTAACCGCGAACCAGATCCTACACTTGCTAACCCCAATCGGATTCCGCACCACCGCAACCCACCAGCACAGCCCTGATCCCTAATTGCCTCCGCCCTCGCCTACAATACCAACATAAGATCTCATTGCCGTCGGAGACAACCTCGGTCTCCTCCCGGGCACCTCCAGCAGAAACCAAAGCCGATAGCACCACCACCTGTAGAATTTCCCGTCGTCTCAGATCAGAACTGCGCGTAACTAACCTCCGCGAACCACGACCAACTACAACTCGTTTCCACGTGCTCCGATTCTGACCCTCTATAAGAAATCGGATACCCAACTCAGTGACAAACCGACCTTTTCCACCTCTGGGTCTTGCATCGGTAACCCCAAACCATTCGAGATCCACCACCTTTAGTTGGATTTAATATCCTCGACAAGGACATCCATGTAGGCTATGTGTCAGTGTGTGTCCTTAAAACTGACATCATCACCGTCGTTGACTTTTAGATTTGTTTGTAATTAGTTTAAAAATACTGTACAATTTTAAATAAAATTATATAATTGTTAAAACTGTGAGTATTAATATGATTTGAAGCCATTTAAGAGAACTGAAATATCTAAACTCATAATTAATATTATAAAATATTCACATTATATCCCGTGGCATATAAAGATTTTCTTTTTGAAAAAAAAAACCCCTTCGAGATCCACTGCAATTCTCCCATTTCGGCCACATATATATATATATATATATATATATATAAAACAATCTTAGAAATCCCTTTCATCGAGATCCACTGCGACTCTCCTATTTTCGGCCTCTTAAACCCTAAATATCACCGCCGGAGCTGCGAAAGCAGTGGCCGGAACATTCCAAAATTTGGTAGAATTCAGTGGAAATAGAATCAAGCTGACACCGATTTCTCTCTCGCGATATATCGAATCCGATCCGCCTCCAGGTACTACCCGATCGGAAGATCCTTCACTCGTGCATACGCTGGATTTGTAAGGTTTATATGCGGGTGGGATAGATGATTCAGCTTGTTTTTCATGTCATTAGCTATCTGTAGGGCACATTTTTTAGATCGTTTATCAGTGATGGCATCAGCAGTGGCGGTGGAAGCTCAGCAACCAGTTTCTGCTCAAATTGTGAGTTTTGGGTTCTTTTTTGTTTCAATTTGATTTCATTTCTTCCAATTATCATAATTATTTTCAAGAAAGACTTGCCTTTTCTTTTTATGATTTCTGTTCAATGTTAGGTCGGAAACGCGTTTGTTCAGCAGTACTATCACATACTGCACCAGTCACCGGGGCTAGTTCATAGGTTTTATGGGGACACAAGTAGGCTTGGTCGTCCAGAAAGGGATGGCTCCATGAGCATCACCACCACTATGCAAGTAATCTATCTTTTCCCTCTTTCTTATGCCTTTTACTATTTATGTTATTGTATTTCAAGTACTTTTTTGGCAAGCCAGAGCCAAGTACGTGTATGAAGCTCCACCTTTTGATTTGTTATGTTAGTGGAAAAAAGGGAAATTTAGAAAAGGAAACATATACATAAGTTTTGTATGTATATTTTCTTTTGGTCTTGTGCTAAAATGTTACTTGTGTGCTTCTGTTCCTTATGTTTGAAGTTTGTTGATTTTAATTTTAAGCTGGTTGACATTGTAAAACACATTCTGTTTAAGGTTTTGTTATGCGATCAAGTGCTCTTACCTGATTTGAATTGCAATATTATAGATTTGAATTGTCTATTTTATTTTAAATCTTTTTGGTGATGTGATTTTACTATGCAGGCCATTGATAAAAAGATTGTGTCGCTCAACTATGGGGATTTAAGAGCTGAAATTAAGTCGGTGGATGCACAAGAGTCATTTGATGGTGGAGTTCACGTTCTTGTAACTGGTTATCTGACAGGGGAGGACAATGTAGTTAACAATTTCGCTCAATCTTTCTTCCTTGCTCCACAAGAGAAGGGCTACTTTGTTTTGAATGACATGTTCCGATATGTGGATAATGTCACTGTGAACCCAGCGTTAGTCAGTGATATTGTGGTGCCTCCAGCCACGGAACCAAGTAACCAAGCTGTTTCTGTACTATTTGGTTTTCTTGTTCTTTTTCATTATTCTTTAAGCGATCCTGTTTCTTTCTTTTTTCCCCCCTATTGTTGGCAGTTCCTGCTCCAGTTCAGGACAATCATGCTATTCAGGACAATCATGTTTCTGAGCAGAGTACAACATCTGAAGAGGAAGCCATTGCAGGTGAAGTTTACTGCCCCCCTGAGAATGGAGATGTGCCCATTATTGAAGAAGAAGTCCCTGTAGCTGATGAAGTTTACTGCCCCCCTGAGAATGGAGATGTGCCCATTATTGAAGAAGAAGTGCCTGTAGACGAGGTTGTTGACCAAGAACAAGATGATGAAGTACGGGGCGACTCAGAGCCGATGGTTGAATGCAGTGCCAAAAGCAACGAAGTTCCCAAGAAGTCTTATGCGTCTATTGTAAGTGGCCACGAGCAGCATAACGAAATTAGCCTACCACCATGTTTTACAGTTTTTGGTTAATATTAGCCTTTTATGTCTCTGCATTGAGTGTCAATATATGAACTATATGTATATACCAAGGTATGATATATGTATATACCAAGTATGATAGATGCTAGTTTTTCTGATTTCCTTATGTTTCCTGACACCTACCTAGGGCTGAGAATCGGGACGGGACCGGGTACCCGTCCCGAAGTCCCGAAGTCCCGATCCCGAAAATCGTCAATTTTATGGTTCCGGTCCCGGTCCCGTTCGGGACTTCGGGAGTCCCGAATCCCGAAATGGGAAAATATCAATCCCGGTCGGGCCTATAATTTCCCGAGTGTCCCGAATGTCCCAACTGTCCCAATCGGGACCAAAAATTTACCCGAATATATAAATGTTTTTACAATATTTCGAAAATTTTCTTCGATTAGCATGTTTCAAATTACACAATCACAATTCACCAACAAATGATGACATAAACAAATCACACAAATTGTGAATTGAATATCAATTTTTAGGAATTAGAGTTATAATTTTTAATTTAGAATTTTAAAATTAAATTTATAATTTAAATTTAAATTGAAATTAATTTTCGGGAATTTGGGAAAGTCCCGATCGGGATTCGGGACCCCGAGTCCCGAAATTTTCCAAAACTCAAGTCCCGGTTCCGGTCCCAAACCCGAAAATTTCGGGAGGTCCCGAATCCCGTCGGGACTCGGGTCGGGACGGGAATTTCCCAAGTCCCGGTCCCAAATTCTCACCACTACACCTACCCCATTTCATGATTTTATTTCAGGTGAAGCATCTCAAGGAAAGTGCTGCAAGCTTCTCTCCCCCTCCACCGGCTCCTCGAAGACCACCACCGAAGAGCATGGAGCATGTGAACCCTGCTATGGTCCTGACGCCTGGTGAACCAGTTTCAAATCTGGATTTTGTTGAAAACGAGCATAACCAAGAGGGGCCTGAAGGCATGATTTCCAGATCAATTATCCACATCCTAATGTTTATAATATAATTATCACGTCTTTAATTGAATACTTGAATTGCTCTTGTCATTTATTTGCTTGGTGCCCTTTCTAATTTTTGTAAAACCATGTGTTCTTTATTTTGTGCAGCTGATGGTTACTCGATATATATTAAGGGCCTCCCAATGAATGCCACCGAGTCCTTACTTGAGGAAGTGTTCAAGAAATTTGGGACTATCAAGAATGATGGTATTCAAGTTAGAAGCAATAAGGTATGTGCTATCAGTTGATCGAGTGATCGATGATGGTTATTGTCTGTCTATCAATATCAAGAGTTACGGAGTAAATCTAGATATTATAATTTTGCTGCAGCAAGAAGTGTTTTGTTTTGGCTTTGTGGAATTCGAGGAGGCCAGTTCTATGCAAAAAGCCCTTGAGGTATGTTGGTTTTTTGTGCTTACATGCTCGATTAATTAGATTACAAAATAAACTGTTGTGCTTTTTGTGGGTTTCTGTTCCTTTTTAAATGGAAAAGCTCTGGAAAAATGGGGAAGGTTTGTGATTGAAGATTGAATTTCATATTGTTGTTCTGTAGCTTTTATAAACTGTGTTGGATTTTAATTGGACGTAAAGTTGATTTCATTTGATAGTCACTTACACGGTGTTTGAGCCCTGTCCTTTGGTGATAAAAAGAAGTGATTGACGAAGGGGGCGGAGTTTGAGTTAAGGGAATGGGGTTGAGATGGTTAATTTGTTGTAATTCTACTTTCCTATATTAATGCAGTAGTTTCATTCTTTTTATACTGGAGCCTGATTCTTTTTTTTAACACTTTCGGCATTATCACATTCTCTTGATGTTTCATCAGGCTTCTCCGATAGCAGTCGGTGGGCGCCAAGCTTTCGTGGAAAAAAAGAGGTCTACAAATTCTCGAGGCAAGTGCTCGTTTCCGAAAAAGAGAGGAAAATGGACTGATTATCAACTTTAACGGCACTGACATAACCCAGAAAGAAAATTTGATCTCCAAATTTTCCTTTTCTTATTCCCCCTCACATCTGCATTGATATTCCATTCTAATTTTCTCTCTTTCATGGTTTGTATTTTATATTGCGGCACAGGAAATAATAGATCGGCAAGATTTCGATCTGGAAGAGGCTCTGGATTCAGAAACGATGGAGTTAGAGGTCGTGGGGACTATGGAGGTGGCAGGGGTTACAATAGAGGGGACTTCAACAACAGGGACGAATATGGTAACAGGGGTGGAAATCGAGGAGGATCGCCAAACCGCGACGGGTATCAGAGGTCCGAAAACAACACTAGCAATGGAGGCCGCGTGAACCGAATGGCCAATGGCAGTGCAAAGAACACGACACCTGGAGTATCTGCTACTTCTTGAGAGAAATTGTGCTTGGAAGATGGTCGGCGAGTTTTTCCGTAGTGCCTCTAGTAATTCTACATTGGCGGTAAATCTTTTGGTTTGACAGCCGATTGTCTGAATTTTATACGGCGACTATGCGGGTAGTTAGTTTTTTAGATTGGTAGGCAAGGTTTGGTAGAGGTTTTGGGGGGGTGGATGGGTGGGTGGGTGGGTGGGTGGGGGGGGGGGCTGGGAATGAACAACCCTTCCTATAATTTAGAGTTTCACATAATTATTGCTGTTTAAATTTTGGTGACCTATTTAAGACCACAAGTAGTTCACAACGGTTTCAGATATCCGAGTATTCCTTCTTGTTTTGCAAAATTTAATTAGCATAAAAATTAGGAGGTTCGTCGAAACTCTCTTTGTTTCTAGTTTAATTTTTACTCTAGGATTGTTGTTTAATATTGAATTTTCATCATTTACTGTCTTAAGTATTGCAGATAAATATAAAAATCACACCCTTGGATTTAGAGGGTTTTTTTTTTTTTTTTGGTGTGTGTGTTTGTGGGTGGGGGGGAGTAGACGTGCTGCCGGGCCGAAACCGCCGGTTTCGGGCCTCGAACCGGCGGTCCTTGGTCCCCAAAACAAGGGACCGAGCTTGGACCGTAAACTAGCCCGACCGCCCGTGCCGGGCTAGAAACCCGCCGGTCTAGAGCCGGGCTAAAACCGGCGGTCCCGGGCCGGGCCGCCCAATTTTTTTTTTTTTCTTTTTTAACTTTTATTATTATTTTTTTTTATTTTATTCTTGTATATTTATTACTTTTATGAATAGAAAATGATAATTCTTAATGTTTTGATTTTTTTTAAATATTTAAAAACTCATTAAATTGTTGAAAAATGAATAAGGAAAATTATAACAAATAAGTTTGCATTAAAAATGAGGAAAATTACAAATGAATAAGGACACAATAATTTTGCAAATAAATAAGGACACAATAATTTTGCATTAAAAATGAGGAAAAGTACAACAAATAAGTTAAGCACAATTTAAGAAGTTTTACACTTGAATTCTTGAAATGAAAAAATAATAATAATAAAGGACTTGAGCTCTCTACTCCACATCCGATCGATCCGTCTCGGTGAAGGCTTCATCTTCACTCTCATTTGCATCGTCCCATTCCGGTTCTTGAGCTCTAATGTCGGCCCTACACCAATTATCGAGCAACATGGTAGCTTCAATGTTCGCCGGCTTCATCCTTGATCTTCTTTGATCTAACATAAGTCCTCCGATGCTAAAGGCTTGTTCTACGGACACGGTGGATGCCGGGACGACAAATAACTCCTTTGCAATGATGGAGAGTATTGGGTACTCCTCTCTCTTCGACCACCACTTTAACACATCGATCGACGGACCACTATCTTCAACACCAAATACAAAACGAGTTTGCAAGAACATATCTAATTCACTATTACCTTGCCCCATTGGAAGTTCATTGCTTCTATTTTGCATCATTCCATGCATTTGTTGAACTAAAGGTTCACTTTCATTCATCTCAAAAGGAAAATAACATGAAGGCATCATAGATGAAGGCATTGTAGAAGAAGGAAACTCACTACCATGTTTTAATCTATATTCTTGAAAAATAGATCTCAAACTCCTATCAAGATCTATCTTGATTTGTGGCACGGAAGGAAGATCAAAGAAGACCCCTTCACCATCAATTACAACATCACTCAAGTCCATTTGAGTAAAAGCATCATAATAAATACCAAGCATTTGACAAACACCATCATACTTCCATTTAGAATCTAAGCACTTAGCAAGTAAGAAAACCATAGAAATCTCCCTAAAATACTTGAGCCATTTTTGAACCATAAAATAAATCACACCTTGCATGTTTGGCCTACTAAAACAACTCTTAAAAGACAAGGCAATATACATGCAATGTTCCAACACTTTAACGGAAGTACAATAATAAACACCCGATAATTGTTTAGTAGCATTATGAAAAACTTTTAACAAACGATACAAATCCATACATGAATCCCAATGACTCTCATTAAGAACTAATTGCATGTTTGAGAACTCTTTCCTAAAAAAATCGCATAAATAACTCTTATACTCTAGTGTACTATTAATCATCTCATAAGTAGAGTTCCAACGATGAGATACATCTAATTTGAAACAAGTATAAACAATACCCTTTGCACGACAATATTTTTGCCATTTTTTCCCCAATATTTTTGATTTGTGCAAATACTTAACGACATTTTTAATAGGAACAACGGAATCTTGAAAAATACTAAGCGCATCTTGAACACATAAATTTAAAATATGACAAATGCATCTAGAATGAAAATATTTTCCTTCAAATGATGGTGCACATGCTTCAACAAGTTCCGGAATACTAGCGGTGTTCGCCGATGCATTATCAAAACCAACGGAAAATACCTTGTTAACCAAACAATACTCATTTAAAACCGTAATAATAATTAAAGCAATATTTTGAGCCGTGTGAGGCTCTTCAAACTCCCTAAAGACAATCAAACATTTTTGCATAATCCATTTTGCATCAATCCAATGACAAGTAATTCCCATGTAACTATTTTTATTATAAGCATCGGTCCAAACATCGGCACAAATAGAAACTTTTTGAGACAAACGAACTAAATATTTCATTAAATCTTGTTTTTTGTCAAAGCATTGTCTCCTAATTCTCTTAAGCATTTGAGTTCTAGCTACCTTGCTAACATTAGGCCCCAAACCATCTTTATAAGAAGCTTCATACGTTATTCTATCCGCATAATTAAAAGGTTGTTTTTCCATGGCACAATATCTAGCACAAGCATCTTCATATCGATTTTTTTTCAAATTTAAATAAAGCGGAAAAAGACATACCCGTCGCCGAATTTGAACTAGTAGTACCTCGAATTTGCGTTTGAGTAGTATATATTCCATACTCGAATGGATGAAACCCCTCCATGTGCCTTTGTAGTGTTCCGTAGCCTCCCTTCTCGATCCATTTGTAGTGCTTTGTGCAATAGTTGCAATAAGCAATGAATCTCTTTCGACCATCGGATAAAGGAGGTTCTCCTTCGTTGATAGGAGCCAATTCTCTTTTAAAATGTTTAACGAAGATTTCGGACTTGAGAGGCTTAGGCTTACTTGTTGGCGGCAGAGGAGGTTGGTTTTGTTCGTCTTCTTCGTGCTCTTCGTCCTCTTCATGTTCATCATCATTTGTTGAGCCACGAAATTCGTATCCCGTGCTCTCCATCGTATGAACCATTTCTTCAAATCGGGCATCTTCTTCGGCTTGAATTCGTTCGGCGACTTGTCTAGAAATTTCCTCCGCCAAATCGGCCCTTCTAGGCCTTTGAGTTTGAGGTTGAAAATTTCCTCCTCCACTTCGTTGGCCAAGTTCAATGGCCTTGCCCTTGTTAGTGTTGTTCTTTGAGGTAGACATGGAGATAGTAGAATAGAGAGTATAGTAGAGAGAGTAGAGATTGAATTTTTAGAGAGAATTAGAGTGTGATTATTGGTGAATTTTGAGTTAGGAAGATGTAGTATTTATAGTGGGGATGGGTAGAGAAAATGGGGGATTAATGGGGAAGTTTGGGGGTGGAAATAGGGCTGCCAACGGCTCCTTGAAGGAAATAGCCGTTGGCAATTGGCGTGATCGATCACCATTTTGCCATTTCTGAAATAGCCGTTAGGCCTGTCGGTCCGGCCCGGCCCGCCGGACCGATGCAAACCGACGGGCCTTTTAGGACCGGCGGGCCTGAACCGCCGGTCCGCGGTTCCAATTCCCCCGACCCTAGCCCGGCCCTAGCTTTTCGGTCCCGGTCCGATTCGGGCCCGTTGACCGGCAATCCCGGGCTAAAACTGTTGACTTAGGGCCGGTTTAGGGCCAAATCCGGCGGGCCTGAAAGCCCATGTACGTCTAGGGGGGAGTGGGGAGTCTGGGAATGCACCCTTTCTACAATATTAGAGTTTCGCGCAACTATTGCTGTTTAATTTTTGTGTATTTTTATTTATGCTTTTAGGTTTTTTTAAAGTATTTCCTTGCCTAGATACGGATGTAGTGTGGGCCATAAGTTATCAAATCTTAAATTCAAGCTTGGATTGACCGAACTCAAACACGAAGCACCTCTCAAAATTTCTTTCTTTTTTGGCATTATGTAATATTTTTGAAACATATAACTGATTTTTCAATTATGGAATCAAATAGAGTCACACAAGTCAAAATCAACAATTTAGCTCCGAGAAGAAAAGGGAGGGATACATAGAGAGTTATGAGAGAGCTGATGGCTGATCCCCGTGGGTCTATTTATAGGCTTATGGGCTATATTCGGATCTTAAAGAGGACTAGGGCAACGATTCTTAGTAGACTTTAATTTTTCATATTAATAATCTTAAAATGTTGTCTATTAGTATCAACTCAATTCACTAAATAATTAATATCACACTTTTTGCCTAAATCCTAATTTACGAAATTGAGGTTCCTTCTTAAATCAATTATTTCCTTGTTTAAAAGTTTGAATGTCTATTGATTAATTCAAACTATTGACAGATTACATTAATTAATTGCTTGTCTATGAGTGATACCACTCAAATTTTATTATTATATTGGAACTAATCCACTTTGTATGTTTTAATGTAACAATTATTCCCGAGCTCCTCAAGGGGACATTATCAACCAGTACGTGTTGAGACATGATTTCTAGCTATAATATTAGCTGTTAAATAAAAGTAAAAAATATTATAAATAAATAATTAAATATTATACACTATAATTAAGAAATAATAATTATCCAAATATTTGCTTATGGTTAGTACAAAAGAAATTATTCCACTGCGATATAGTCCACCGGATGCAAATACGTTAAGGTATTTTAATAGTCAAGACTAACTAATCTCAAACAGACACTACAACTTCTCACATAATTTATCTAATTATATAGGCTAAGAATTAATTATATTATTTTATAAGGCACTGACAATTGAATCTTTCGTGTGATACCAACACACCAGATTATCTACAATATAAAATAAGTAGACGATATTTCAATAACCATTACGTGAATTATTATACAAAATATGTGACAAAATGTAATAATTTTATAAATAATACAAGAAACTAAAATAATACAAAACAGAAAGTATAATTTGCGATATACAATCATAACATTTATGTCATATAAGTATCTCTTTGCTAATCAGAGCAATGGCATTTAATAATAATGAGGTTCGTATCATTAATTATGGGTATTATTATAAACACCACCCTCAATTATTAATCATCGTCCTTTACACTTTTGTCATATTCATATTTACTTGATATTTTTCCATTCTCTCATTTTCATTTATTCCACCAAGAACAATCAAACATTGAAAACTATCATCACCAATACATTTGGTCACCATCCCACAACCGTGAAAATGGACAAAAACGTACCGTCGAGGCCTCTTGAGGTAAATTTTTTCCTTTTTCGTGCGAAATAACGCAGGCGTCTGGACAGGACGCCTGCACCATGGTACAAGCGTCCACGATATCCGCCCGCACTATTGCGTAGGCGTTACATAAAGACGCCTCAACCGTGGTGTAAGCGTTAAATTCAGACGCTTGGACCATAGCGCAAGCAAAAACTCTAAGCGTCTAGTCCATGATTCAGGTGTTTACCGATTCCGTCTCTACCATGGCACATGCAGAAATTTTGGGCGCCTGCACCATGGTTCAGGCTGAATTCTCGGACGCATATGTTTTCTTGTTTGCATCATTTTAAACTTCAATATCAGAATTATTGGTAATATAATTAATCTCATCTCAATTAAAATTTTCAGGTTATATTGGAAGAATCTGACGGTGACATCGTTGATTATAGTGGATATTTCGTTAGCTCCGAAATATTCGAGAGTGATTTAAATGCGATTGCTTGGGCCAAAAAATCGCGCTTCAAATTGGTTTCAAGTTGATTGTTTCCTCGCACAAGAATAAAGGAAAGACGAAATTATGGAGATGTAACCGTGGTGAACGTTATAGACAGGTACTGAGAGATTTGGATGACACTGCACGAAAGGACACAAAGACGAAATCATGCAGGTGTACATTTCAAATAAAAGCCGAACAATTGTATGACTCTAGTGGTTGGATAATCGTACCGTTTTCTGGGAGTAGGGGTATGCAGAATCACTCGTTTATTGTCTATCCGAAGGGACATCGACAAATGAGCGGACTTAGTAAATCTGCCAAACAAGTTGTTCGTGAAATTAGTGCGGCTCTAGCAAAGCCGTGTGCTATCTTAGCGGCTATTCAGAAAAAATTTCCGGAGGACAAACCGACTAGAAGACATATGTATAACTACAGAGACTACTTGAGCAGGCATGATTTTGAAGAAAGAGATGTCGTCCGTCAGTTTCACCATTTAGCTGTGAAGAATAACTACGTACATTGGACGCAGGCTGACCCAGATACAAATGTGGTAACCCACGTGTTCATGGCACATCCAACATCAATCAACTTAATCCGGACCTACAGGTGGTTCATTGGCATGGATTCTACGTACAAAATGAACAAGTACAAGATGCCATTCTTCAAGATAGTTGGGATGACTCCATGTAACAAGAACTTCCTGATCGCCTATGCAATTACGAAAGACGAGCCCTAGACGAGCTACGCACGGGTGTTGGGAAAGTTGAAAATTTTGCTTGGGTTTGATGTTCATCTGACGGCTATTGTTACAAATTGCGTGTTAGGACTGATGCGACCTATTGGAGAGATATATTTCCAGAAAGTGCTCACTTGCTTTGTACATAGCATATTAATAAGGATGTTGAAGACAAGGTCTATAGAATATATGGAAAAGATAAGAAAATTGGACAAAAGTTTAAGAACGGGAAGTGGAAGAAGATCATGGAAGCGACCGAAGAGGTATACAACCAAGCAGTGCATTTCATGAAGGATACATGGAGATGGAATCCTAAGGTGATATCCTACGTTGAGGGTCATGGCTAAAATACACGAAGATGTTCGTTGTTGCATGGACGAATAAGGTGCTGCACTTTGGCAACACAACTTGTAGAGCAGAGAGTGCACATGCCGAGTTAAAGCAATGGCTTAACTCTTCCACCGGAGCCCTTGATACCATCTGGACCAAGGAGAACCAGGAAATCGAATCACAACTAATGCAAATCAGATACACACTTGAACAGTCTAAGTGCCATGCAGGCGTGGTGTACTCGGGTTTTCCATTCAACTACTTGAGCTTCCGTGTTTCCCACTATTGTTTGCGATTACTGTCGAATGAATTGACGTGTATGAGATAATTAAATGATCAAGTATACGATCGTTGTGGTTGCGTACTCCAAAAAACTCACTAGATTCCTTGTGCATGTGAGATGAAGAGAGCTATGTAATCGCAAACTCCATGTAGTGTTAATCGTCTCCACCTATTTTGGTGAACACTTGTGATCAGTGATGGGGCGGACACGAGCAAGTTTTTCGATCCTTCTACGGGTACTGAATCTAAGGCTGTTACTGGGTGGATAGATCCGAGATCCGGTCCGAAAAACCCGAACCGATCCGAACCGATAAGCTTATCGGTCCGGGAATGGATACCATATCGAGATCCGGTATCCGATAAGATTCGGACCGGTAACCCGATAAGAAAAGCATAATAAAAACAAAAATACCGGATTTTATCTTTTTGCTGGTATTTTGATGAACTTGAAACATGGTTGAAGTTGTGAACTTATATATTTGAATGCATGAAGATAGTTATTCATTAGGAATTATGCCTTAGATATTTTTTTCTTATTTTTTGGTTGTGAAAAGAATGATTTTGGGTTATCGGTTCTTGAATTCGGGTCAGTATTGGATGAAATGGGTAATCGGGACATCCGGTCCGGATCGATCCGGGTACCCGATAAAATTATCGGATCGGTCTGGTTACCTGATAAGATTACCGGATCGGTTCCTGGGAACAATATCGGATCCGTTAAGCTTATCGGATCGGTTCCCGGTTATCCAATAAGCTTATCGGTCGGATACCGGGTAGGTCAAGATCCGGACCGATCCGGACCGATAACAGGCCTAACTGAATCGGAGGACCACCGCTACTTCCAATCTATTGTCGACGAGGTCAAACAAAGCGGTCCCGCAGTTGTCACAACATATCACTTATTATCCACGATCATCTTCACCCCGATCAAATGAGTTATGTCGAACCAGATGTGAATACGACAATTAAGGGTCGACCAAGAGGAAGTTCCTCGACTAAACGCGATCCTAGTGGTTAGGAGTATAGTCAAAGGGGTCGTGGCCATCCTTGGTCATCTGGTTCGTCACGTGGTCGTGGTCGTAGCTCTTCTGCATCAGTCCACAATGCATCTTAATGTGGTATGAATAAATTTATTAATAGTCATGATATGTATTTAAATTTGATGTTGTTACGATAAAACATTGCAGATGGACGCCGCCGAGTGGAGATAGCTAACTATGACCATGTCAACAAGGTACCGAGAATTATTCTACAGTTTGTTGAAGGTTATCTTGATGTCATCGGAGACGGTAATTATGGATTTCGTGTTGTGGCCGATTACATATTTGGCGACCAAGAAAAATGGCGACTTGTAAGGGTATGTATTGCAAATGAAATCATTGCCAACCATACACTCTACCAATCGATCTACTATGACGGGATTGAAGCTGAGGTTCAACATATTACGTGGAATGGTGGTGCGTGTCGATCGGATCATTGGATGGTTGTGGTGGAAGACTTATTCCCTATTGCTACTATTTTTAATGTCGCCGTCATATTGTTCGGGTTCAGCAATGGTAGGTCTTTATTTTCATGTCTCACTGTGCTGCCGTTGAAAGCACCCTCAATGGCAACACGTCCTAGCTAGGAAATCGTTATCAGTCATTTGGGAGATATGTACAAACATTATATTCATCTAGACTTAATGCCTAATTTTCCTGTACCGCCCATAATGACTAATTGGTTTACATACCGCGATAGTAGTGTTGTTGGTTGGGAGAATTTATATAAGAGTATGACAGAACAATAGGTAGTTTTGTTACTGTTATTATTATTATTATTAATTTATTATTATTATTATTATTATTATTAATAAGAAACTTATAGGGTATACAAGAAATTAGTGGGGAGCCGAGAAACAATCTGAGCCCCCACTCCTCTAGCTATAGCGAAGCTAACCCTACTAAAAATATGAGCAGCAGCACGTGCTCCAATATCTTGAGTCACCGAGAATCTTCGGATACGTTTTAGTAAGGCCACCACATCCTTCTCAAGTTCTCCAAAAGAAGAGAATGAAAAGGGGAGAAACCCATATCCCATATCAGAGAATTTAGCCTCGTACTTGACACGTTTACGTTGTGCGACTTCAATCACCGCACGACCAGGCACAAAATCAACCATGCCAGTTTGCGTTAAGGGCGATGACCCTGTCAGATCAACACATACATCAAACCTACCATCCCATGAGTAAAGTATCATATCAACAGGACGTAAGGGTTTGTCCCTTTCCCCAATAAGCCCAATATCAACCTCCTTACGTGCCGAAATCCCAGACCGAGAATATATGTCCACAAGAACATCACGCATAACATTATGCCGATGTTTAATACCAATAATACCGGCGCACGAAACATCATGGTCCCCATAAATATCCCCAGTAAAGACCTTGGAGCAAGCTGAGCACGGCATCTGAACAGAAAAAAGTGGAACACCTAGCCGATAGCACAATACACATCGGTAAGTCCTGGCGTTCATAGTCTGTCCTAAAACAGATATTGGAACCACTCTGAGCCAATCTGAAGTGTAGTCCTCCTTTTGCGAATTCCATAACGCCATCTGTCGAGAAGATAGGTGAAAGGTGGATTCAACCGTTTGGGTAACCCGTGCGAAATGTATATCTGCCAATTTCTTCATGAGTTTGGGGGCAGCGATCTCACTCGGGTTACTCAAAAGGTCCATATCCATTTTCGCATTAAAAGTACATAATGCATAATCAAAAAAAGGGCCAGAAGTCACAATACCGGTATGTCGGAGAAGCATAGCTAGTAAGCTAGCAGATTGAAGTCTAGAAGCAAGGAAGGCATAGTTCAAGACATCACCTGCAGAAAATACACCAAGTCTCCCAAAAGAAAAGGGTAAGGTGGCAAGTCTCCATTGCCAATCACCAAAACCAGGTACAGAAGCAGTGACAATACGCTCCAAAGAAGAACGAAGGGCCACATCAAATGAAATATGAGCACTCTCAAAGACCCGGGGAGAACAAGTGCGCATCGCAAAATATAACTTGTAAATACCGGCACAAGCACGAAGCAACAACAACTCACATTGAGGATCATTAATTATTATTATTATTATTATTGTTGTTGTTATTATTATTATTATTATTATTATTATTATTATTATTATAAAACATCAGTTTATTAAATACTCAAAGGATTTACAAGAAATTAGTGGGAAGCCGAAAAACCAACTGGGCCCCCACTCCTCTAGCAATAGCGAAACTAATACGATTAAAAATATGATCCGCAGCACGAGCTCCAATGTCTTGAGTCAAGGAGAAACGTCTAATACGCTTTAGTAAGGTTACCGCCTCTTTCTCAAGTTCTCCAAAAGAAGAAAAAGAAAAGGGGAGGAACCCGTATCCGATATCTGCACATTTAACCTCATACTTGACACGTTTACGTCGTGCAGCCTCACTAACCGCACGCCCTGGCACAAAATCAAGCAACCCCGATTGCGTCAAAGGAGACGAACCTGTAAGATCAACGCAAACGTCACGCCCGCCATCCCAAGAATAAAGCAATATATCGGCCGGTCGCAAGGGTCTGTCCATATCTCCATGAAGCCCAATATCCACCTCCTTACGAACAGAAATCCCGGACCGAGAGCATATATCAACAAGAACATCGCGTACAATGTTGTGCCGATGTTTAATGCCAACAATACCCGCACACGAAACTGCATGATCCCCATAAATATCTCCAGTAAAAACCCTAGAACATGCCGAGCACGGTACCTGAACAGTGAAAAGGGGAACACCCAGTCGATAACACAGCACACAACGATAAGTCCTGGCGTTCATAGTTTGTTCCAATCCAGATATAGGAGCCACCCTAAGCCAATCTGAAGTGTGATCCTCCTTTAGTGAGCTCCATAGCGCCACCTTTCGAGGGAATAGATGGAACGTAGATTCAACAGTTTGGGTAACCCGATCGAAGTATATATCTGCCAATTTCTTCATAAGTTTGGGGGCAGCGACCTCGCTAGGGTTACTCAAAAGGTCAATATCCATATTCACATTAAAAGTACATAGAGCATCATCAAATGAGGGACCAGTAGTCACAATACCAGCACTATGGAGGAGCTTAGTCTGCAGACTAGCAGATTGAAGTCTCGAAGCAAGAAAAGCATAGTTCAAAACATCACCTGCAGAATATAAACCAAGCCCCCCAACCAGCATTATTATTATTAATATTATAATAATTATTATTATAATTAATATTACAACCAAGTATTACTAAAACATTATATACAAAATACGCAATGCAAATACAATCATACTAATAACAAATATATCTCGACAAATATTCAGATGCAAAAAAAAAAAACTCAGTTGGCCAAATGCCAATCCCTCATATGCTCCTGCAACATGGTCGCAGCTTCCGCCGCCTGGTCTGGGGGAAGACCTCTAATATTGTACTGAATAATGCCGGCCAATCGACTCACCCATTGTTAAAAAATATTAACAATATCCAGTAAATGTAATGTGTGATTATGAAATAGTGTAAATTGTAAACAACATACATAGTCGCTGCTAGAACGAGAAGGAATCTCCGATCCAGATGCAGCACCGTCATTCAATAGCCGAGGGTGTGAATAACGATAATACCACTCAATGTAGTCATCCGCGCATGTAGCGTGATCATATGTAGCACTATGATAGTCATAGAGAATAAGCCTATATGCGCCCAAAAAATCACCCAAGTATCAGATGACATCCGAATGGGATAGTCAACCATGTATGATCTGCTCGTCCATGACCTGATCGCTTTCTCCAGTCTGTTGATTGGGAACGGGATGATCTGCTTATAACCGAACTGCCGCAACGCTCGACCAGGTATGTATGGCTCAATAATATCCTGATACCGTATCCAGCCGATGAATGTGGTCCTCAGGACATCCCTCACTGGATCAGGGCCACAGGGAAACCACTCTACCTGCATACATATAATCAAACAATTAGACAAGTTACATTTGAAATGAATTATTTATTGTTAGAAAGAACTGTTATACCTCTGCGGCAGTCAGCTGATCAATGCGGCGACGCAAAGACTGGAGTCGACGCTCATCCTTACCCTCCACCTGGACACTCCACGACAGGCTCGGGGTTGCGTGGGCTCAACAATTATCCACTCCTGGTGAGGTCGAAAGTAGGGAAAGTACTCGTAAATCTAACCCTGGATGAGGGTAAGACATCCACAAATACCCATGGAGTCACCCCGACTAGCCACACCGAGCTAATGATACATGAATGCCAACGTGGCCGAACCCCACGAATACCGAGCAGTCGTATCCATACCATCCTTGACCTCCAGTAAGCAAGATGGTATAATCCGGTTACCACTTTTGTCAACAAACAAGGTGGATCCAAACAACAACCACATCAAAGCTACCGCCTGGGTATCCTCCACTCGAGCTCTATCGTGGCATAACCTAAAAATCAACTCAATAAGTACGCCTCCACCCCCCAATGAGTAGCAATTAGCTCCACCCAAGAACCTCCATCACATCTACTTGCAGATGTGTAGAAGTGCTATCAGCATAAACCAATCGCCCCTCGACTGGAATGCGAAGGATCTGCCACACATCATGTAACATGATGGTCATCTCTCCGAATAACATGTGAAAAGAGTTCGTTGTTACGAATTTCTATGAATGCAAGTGCACGTTGTCGTAATCAAGTAATAAAGTGATGAGAAAAGTATCGTTCCCTCGAGGACTGATGTACTAAGTACCAATTTATTAGTATTTCTAATTTTATTTGAACGATCGAAATTTTGTGGTTGAATAATTATTAAAAACTAAATATTGCGATAAACTAGAAACAAACAATAGAATCAATAGTTCGATAAAATGAGATCAAATAGGAGAAAAATCTAGGATCGAGAATTCACCTCGATTAATCCAAATTAATCTTGATTAATATAATTTATGTAATTCCCCAATTTATTGAAAGCGAAGATTCTAAGTTAATCTAATGCCTCTTTCGAGGCCAGTAGAATTTTCCAAAGCGAATAATTCACTCTATTCCTAGGTGAGTTAATTCGACAATAGCCAAAAAGTTCTAAAATCTTCAAACAAGCTTCATAATTCTTATGAGTATATTCCTATCTCACAAGACAAAATGGTTTTCTCCCAATTTTCACTACTTACTCTCCTATCCCGATTCAAGTTACGTAGTTATAACAATTCAATCATAGGCCACACAATTAAAAGCATTAAGAACAATTGGGGAAAACTCAATAGAAAAGGGAAATATATCAATAACGTAAAATCAAGAATTAATCCATCATAATCTTGGTTTCATCTCAATCCTAGAATAAAGGGTTCTAGCCCGACATGCTAGAAAACAATACACAAATATTTGACTTAAACATAAGGAAGAAATTCAAACACAATTGATGAACTTGGCTTCTTCCGTTCTCTGGCCTTGCTCTCTGCTGCTAGGTATTCTTCTCTTTTCCTTCGATGATTTATTTTCTGACCTTCACTGCCTTTTTATAACCATTTTTTCTCCTCCAAAACGCATCCGAGGATTAGGTCTAATCCCGCCTCCAAAACAACCAAAATCGCGAGCTGAGTTCAGAGTTCCCGCGCCGCGGGCCGCAGCCCTAGTCATCAAACAGCCCAGCCTGGGCGTAAAAATCATTACGGGCCGCGGCTCGTAGGGAGTGTGCCGCGGCCCCGGTATAGTTTGTACCGATTTGCTGGGTGCGGTGCTTGTGCCGCGGTCCAGCTTCGGCGCGACACGTCCCTCGACCGAAAAATGTCGTTTTTGGCTCGTTTTTCCATTTTCGAGCTTCAGGACTCTAATTTCCTTCAAAAC
The DNA here is from genome assembly GCA_033398695.1 of Orobanche coerulescens. NCBI lineage: Eukaryota > Viridiplantae > Streptophyta > Magnoliopsida > Lamiales > Orobanchaceae > Orobanche > Orobanche coerulescens. The sequence continues at coordinate 135,959,419 of CM065817.1, forward strand.
ATGTAAACATAATGTATTAAGAGCTCATTTACGCAGATTTAAATCCAAAATGGAGATAAAATAATGATAATAAAGTGCACAAAGTAACATGTAACAAATACCCCCAAACTTAAGCCTTTACTTGTCCTCAAGCAAAAAATCAATTTCAAACAATACTACAAGTGTCGTTGACAATCTTGCAAATCCATAGTGCTCAACCAATTAATACTACCCTGAAATCTCAAAGAATAATATGAATATCGTACTAGTGAGTCACATTACGGACAATGATTTCTCAAGGTAACCATTTTAGTGCTTATCTTACCTCATGAAAAAAGTCAAGGCTCAAAGATTAACAAACGTGAATTGAGCCGATCGCCAATATGAATGTTGAGAGTTTAACAAGCCAACTCGCCCAGTCCCACAGCCTCGTGGCAAAACATAAGAGTTTCAGCATAAATAATGTTCCCCGTACAACACTCCCTTTTATTTAATAACTATTATGATTCGAGTTAACCACTAGGTTTCAAGTTCCGGGATGTTTCATCGGATGAACCCTAGGGTGGATTTCTATTCTCATGTATTGGGGAACCGTTTGACGTAAAAGACACTCATGAGGCTCATGAATGTTTCTAGTTACTAAGTCTCCCTCTACAGCAGAGAAAAAACTCGAATAGCTACTCCCGCACGTCCGATTTAAGGTTGCTGTTTTACGCGAATGTAAACGACGTGTCACGTGAATACATCTGGTTACTTGGCTTCCAATCATCGAAGATGCGATTTTTCTGAACCATTAATCTACTCATGAACATGTCTATTCAGGATTGTCGTTTTACGCGAGAGTAAATAACGGGTCACGTGAATACACCCGGTTACTAGACTTCCCATCATAGAACATGCAAGGTTGCTCAAATTTTTGGGAATTAATACTGTGCGACTCAATGCTTAACCGTAGGTACTTAATTGAATGCCAACAAGGTTAAAGTTACTGGACTACTAGCTAAGTGAATAGCTCCACCAAACATATAGACGACAACTCATGTAATACGGACACTACAAACACGTATGTCTCATTTCTTATATGCCAAGACTACCACAATGACGCAAAAAATCAGACCGAAATGAATACTCGAGGGAAACAAATATCGCATACTGTGAACTCGACTAGTACTCATCCGTTTCTTCAAATAGAAATCAGTATCATAAATTCTGTTTTACACAAGGCTGCACGACATACTCATGAATGAAAATAAAATCCAGCATACCATAGAAGACAAGCAAGGCAACTAAATAAATAACAACTAAAAATAAATAACAACTAAAAAAAAGTAATCCCCCCCAAACTTGAGAAGTACATTGACCCCAATAGACGACAAATAGGAATAAGTAAAGGACAGGTCAAGTACTCCCATGAATGAACGTAAGCTCAGACACTGGCATTAGTCTCGTCCGGTGAAGTGGGTGGTGTAAGTGGCCTGGTCGGAGGAATGAAGGGTCCGTCCGGGTGAAGGATATGGCCCGTCCACACAGCTAAGTAGTCCCAATGGTAAGCGTCCCTCGCAGCTAAGCGCCTCTCCACACGCTGATTTGCCCGGCGGACCTGCTCGTACATCTCCTGTCGAACGACTGCGAGCACGCTATCTCGATCTGCTTGCATCTCCTCCCTCAATCCGTCAAACATCGCCTGAAGAATGTGATCTCTTGCTGGCGGTGGAGTGGACTCGGTCTGATCCTTAGTATCTGCCGCCGGGTCATGAGTCAGAAGAAGTGGCTCTAAGGAGTGCTCATGTGGCTCATCTAGAAGAAATCCTCATCCTCGCGGGTGTGCCCGCGCGCCACCCCACTCGTCGAAATGATAAATAATACGATGGTCGATCGGACCCTGGGGTGCGATAGTAGGCTCGTCATCCGACCAAGTCACACCCGACTAGCGGCATAAGGCACAAATCAGAGAGGGATGTTTTAGTCCCGTATTGGCCCCTCCCTGGATGCACTGGAGAATAGACAGGGCCAGACGTGGGGCCACATCAAATCGAAGTCCGGTCGTGATGGCATATAGAAGTCGGGCGCAAGGAAGCAAGACAGAGCGAATCTGTGAAGTAGGGTCGACCCGCGAGCAGAGAAAATATAGACAAACTCGCCCGAGCCGACTGAGATGGGAGCTCTTGAATAAGAAAGCCGCGGACCCCGGGACACGCGTTTCCCAAATGGACTCCGATTGAGTAAGTGTCTCCAACAATTCCTCCTTCGTGAGGCTACCCATTGTCCGCGTGAATGCCGATTCGTCTAGCTCGGGTAGCTCGTATAAACTCCGAATTGCTGCCACCGAGAAGTCCACTGTCTGGCCACGGACAACAACCTCAGTACGTATATTTGGTCTCCCCAACATATGACCTCCCCGGATATGGAGTAACAACGCGCTGGCGTAGAATTCATGTGTACTATAGAGATTACGGCCGGCTCGGGCTGTGCGAAAAATCTTGTCCACCCCATTTTGGTGATCATGGTTAATAGTTCGCCGTCTTGGGGGGCGGGAGTGAATCCCCTTTCAGGAATTATGGGCCGAGGATGAATTCTTTCATTATAGATTCGATGGATCTCCGGGTCGGAGAATTGTTGGGAATGCCCATCCGTGCGGTTTTGCGAGGTTTCTCCTCTCGGGGGAGATGAACGAGTCGTAGCACGAGTGGAGCTCAACTTTCTCTTACGTGCCATTATGTGTTCCTGAAAATAAAAACAGGATATCAGACGACTTAAATAACGAAACACCAATCACAACTTATAAAGTGCGAGAAATGAATGTAGCGTTAAAAACTCTCACTTCCATATGAGGGACATGATGCGAAAATTTGATCAAAAATGAACATAAGGGCTGGGGGAACATATCATTCGGATAATCGTATTCGCTGCAAAAAGCTTGGAGATGTTTAGATTAAACACACTTTACTGGGTTATTACATCAAACACTTGACGTGCGTAACTTAAATGAAGAACAAAAATAATAAGTAGGAATTTAATCGCCAACAACAACCAATATCGCAGAAATTCATGACAATACATGAAATACAATCAACATCAATCGATATTCTCAACACATTCCGATTAAAATCTTGATAGAACTTAGATAAGAAAGACATTTTGTTAGGAATACTTGTTAGATTTTGATGATGTCATTAATATAATTCAAATGTTTATTACTTGGCAAAAATGTAAGGAAGAACCAAATGAGTATCTTTCACAGGCCAAATTATGTTAAGTTTATTACTTGGCAAAATGTAAGGAAGAACCAAATGACTATCTTCTATAGGCCCAAATAAGTTAGGCTCAAAATCGGCTAAGTACAAATGTACAGCTGAGTTCATCAGAGAGGTACATCCGAGTCATATCAGAGAAGTTCTGGTCAACAAAAATCATCAGAGATGTTTGACCAGACTGCAGTCAAGTGACTTCAGACAAGTCATTTGATCAGGCGAGTCCTAAACAGCCACCATCAGAGAAGTCCAGACTGCAGAATAGATGACTGTACATCAGCCTACTTGAGATCAGCCAAGTACTCCTAGTCCACATCAGCATGCGTTGAAAAGTCAAATATTACGGAAAGTCACATGCAACGTGAAGAGGCATATTGGAGAGATTCCCGCAAGGATATGAATTAAATAATTCATCCAGGCCTACCACTGAAGACTTTATCTTACTATATTCAAAAGATTTGGCGCCTCACATGCAAAGTCTTCACAACGGTCGATCGATGGATTAAAATATGGGAATCCAGCCTTGCAACATTCAGAAAAGAATAAACAAAGAAGTCTCTCTCTAACGGACTGATTTGTTACAGGATTTGCAATGGCTATGAAGAAATGCTCAAGGATCAACACCTATACATATCCGAAGATTTGAATTTGAGCAACTACCGGTGCAAACATAGTCTCAAGCAATCAAAGCATTCAGAGCAATCTAAAAGCGAACTATAGCATCGTGAAAATAGCAGTTCTCAAAAGTTCATACGTGAAGAAGCTCTTATTTGGAGAAGACAAAAACTCGTGTCTTTAATCCTGAGTTCGGTGTACTTCACTGGTTGAAGTTCAAGACTGTAAAGGCATCCAAGGATCGCGGATCAAGAGGTGCAAGGCAGTCAAGGGTGTTACAACGGCAAGGATTTCCACTGGTTGGGAGCTGTTTTAATTAGGTTGAATCACTGTAATATTTATCACTGGTTGACAATTATAGTGAATTCATCTCCAATTGGTTTGGAGAAAAGTGGATTAGTAGAGGATTACCCCACCTCTGAGACCACTATAACTGCCTGCGTTTTTTACTGTTTTATAGCATCATACTTTAACTGCTGCATTCATTGTTAAGTGTTTCATTAGTTGTTTTGTATTTGTCATCAGCTGACTTCCGCACGTATTGAGAACAAACAACTCTAAGTCATTTGCATATCTATCAGCTGAAGAAACTTACTCTTCGTGAAAAACAGTCTAAGAGTTTCAATAAGTCTATTCACCCCCCCTCTAGACTTATTCCTGGACGACTTGTGACCTACAAGTGGTATCGGAGAGGTTGGTTCATTTATTTCACGAACCAGATCTATATCAGAGATATATTTTTACTCTCATTATATAATGGAACACATGCATTCTAGACTACCTGTGTTTTCAGTTGACGAGTATGATCTTTGGAAGATAAGGATGCAGACACACTTATCTTCAATCCATGATGACATGTGGTGCATCATAGAAGACGGTCCATTCACCTTCGAGAAGGACAACACTCCATAGGAGATCGCAACAGGGAAGCCAGAGAAGATCCCAAAGAAGAGGACAGAGCTGACTCCCAAAGAAAGAAAGCTGGCCAACCTTGACAACTGGGCCAGAGACGTGCTGTATCAAATGCTTGACAAATCTACCATGGTCAAGATCAAGAATTGCAAGAATGCAAAAGAAATCTGGGACACATTAGCTTTAATATGTGAGGGAACGGAGCTGATCAAAGAGAACAAGTTGTCAATTGCTACTCAAAAGTTTGACAACTTCAAAATGAAGAATGGCGAATCAATAGACCAAGTGGACACAAGGTTCAGTGAGATCATCAATGAGATCAACTCCCTTGGCAAATCTTATGGCAATAGGGAAATGGCGCTGAAGGTCCTAAGATCTCTCAATACTGAATGGAGCATGAAGGCAGTGGCCATGAGAGAATCCAAGGATCTTAATAAAATAAAGATCCAAGAGCTGTTCTCCGACCTGAAGGCTTATGAGTTCGAACTCCCAAGTTCATCCTCAACCGAGCCTACAGAGAAGGGAATAGCCTTTGCAGCCGAGTCCCCTGCCAAGAGCTTATCTGATGTAAAGCCTCCAAATCCATTAGATTTTGAGGAAGAGATGGCGTTCATAATGCAGAGGTTCAACAACTTCCAGAAGAACTACTCCAAATACAAGAAAAATTATAAGGAGAATCCCAGAAGGAACCAGAAAGCCGGAAGCTGGAAGATGGAGTGCTACAACTGTCATAAGACAGGACATATTCAAATCGACTGTCCTGATCTTAAGAAGGATGAGAGCAAGAAGGAGGTGAGCAGAAAAGAAGACAGAAGGAAGGCCCTCACCAGAAAGATCAAGAGCGTGTAGAGTCCAGCAGCGGATTCTTCTCTGATGATGATGAAGACTATTGTAATACCCAGTTGTAATTTAGTCATTATCATTCAGTATTTGTCACTCAGTAATTTTTCACTCATTAATGATCAATTGTCACTCATATTCAATCATTGTATTCATCGTTCAGAGTAATTGTATCGTGTATTAATCGTCATTCATCATCAATCCAGTTGGAGAATCGTGCGATGTTTATCATCGTTGTCATTTTCATGGTGTGTGTGTGTGAGGAGTAGCGCACGCTACGTACTCTCTTTAGCATACTCTAATTGAGTACGGGTAGCGCACGCTACCTCTCAACACTAGCGCACGCTAGTATCTTCAAGCAGGCAGTCCAGAAGGCACTAGACTGCAGTTGAGTCATAAGTAGCGCATGCTACGAATGGTAAGTAGCGCGCGTTAGTAGGCTGGATTAGCGCACGCTATGCAGCCGGTATAGCGCGCGCTAAGGTCGGATCAGGCAGAGTCCAGTGGCTATTGGACTGCTTTGGATATATGCCTAGCGCACGCTATGAGTGGTTTTAGCGTACGCAAACGGTGTAGTAGCGCACGCTAAATATTGTGTGTAGTGCGCGCTACCGAGATCAGATCAGAGAACAGGAGGTTCTGGACTCCAGTACTGGGCATCAGATAATTCGTTAGCGCACGCTAACCTTTGGTGTTAACGCACGCTAATACATGGTTGTAGCGCACGCTACAAAAGGTACGTAGCGCATGCTACAGTTGCGATCAGAGGGTACTGGACTACCCAGTACACCCGTTAGCGCACGCTACGCACAGGAGCTAGCGCACGCTAACTGGTGCTTCTATAAATAGGACAGTTCAGTCTTTTCTTCATCAATTATCATTTCTCTTCGTTTCTTCGGCGGTTTTGGGCGATTCCGGGCGATTTGGAGAGTGTTCTTCGAGGTGTAATCATCAATCATCATTTTCAAGCTTACCATTCGGATTAATCATCATTTCATCATCCTCATCACATCAAATCAAGGTATTAATCTCTTGGATCTAGAATTTCGGAGTTTTGGGTTTTTCCTTCCGATTTCTTCGTGTAAGCTTGGATTGTTGTTTAAATACGTTAGATATGGATTATCTACCTAGGATGAATGTATTCCTACGGATTTAATGGCTATTTTGGGAATTATTTCAAGAACCCTTGGGGTTGACTTCGGTTAATTCGGGGATTTTCCGATTGATGTTGTTGTAATCTTGAATTATGGATTTTTATTGGATTATTGATGCCATTGATATTGTTTTGCTGGTTTGAATCAATCATTTGATAGTTGGTTTCGATAATTTGGGTTTGGTTGTAACCAACGGGAAGGATATTTACAACGTATTCGTTAGAGTTCATCTATGAGTTTGGATATTGTTGTATCGACGTTTGAGTTGGTTAAGTCGTGTTTGATACGTGTATTGAATGGATTATTGGTAATTGTGTTATTCAAGGTTGTTCGAGCGACCGAAATTTCATTTAGGACGTTGTTCGTGGTCGAACATTCTTCATCGGTGTTGTGTAAGTTAATTCTTACTCGGTTAAAAGGATATTCATTCCTTTCGTTGTTGTTCATTCATAATCATAATTCATTCATAAAGTAATAACCGTATTGAGAATTGTAATTGTCACTTAATCACTTCATTCACGAGGAACGCCGGTTTCCAATCATTTCATTGAGCTGTCATTCATTTCACTATCATTTCATCTTGGTGAGTCATTATTGATTTTCGATGTCACTTTTGTTATATCGTGGCATTCCGGGTCATACTGGCGTGCCGGTTTGTATGTGTAGGATTTTCATGTCGAGCACATTTAAGTCGTGTGTTGGTTGTTGGCCTCAAATTGGACTGTGCACACGAGTCGATTAATTCGTGAGACTGATTAGGTACAAGACCACACGTATATTCGATCGATACTCGTTGGTGGCTTGTGCACGGACACATTTCCATACCGGGCGTAGTGTTGCGCCATTCTTTGAGCCGTATTGTCAGTTGATTCATATAGCATGTTTGATTGCGTATGTTTTCAACAGGATTGTGATTATTCAACTCTTGAGGATTGTTGTTCTGTGTAACTGACCCCATTGGGGGATATTGTTTTTCAGGTCATGGCAAGGCAAAAGCACGGGAAGAGCACGTTGACGACAAGGAGTCCTAGTGATACTAGTAGGGCCCCCCAGTCTTTTCAGTCATTTATGTTTCCTTCATTTTATTCCGCTGCAGACATTCCATTTGAATACTCATTTTACTTAGTGTTGTATATTTTATCTCCATATCAAATATACATGTATTCTGTATTATCTTGGGTGTGTTGTATGAAACTCCTCATCAGAGTAGTTAATGTTGTAATGTGGTTCGGTACTACATTTACCCTGTGTAATTCATTCATTTTCATTCGCGTGGTGGGTCCCAGTCGGGGGTCCACGACACTGTAATATCCGCCTAGTTTGGGGTGTTACAGAGTTGGTATCGGAGCGTGGTTTTGAATACTATCTTCCGAGTCATGTCTCATTTGAAATCATCATTCATCAGACTAGTATCATTGGACTTTCGCGTCACGTGTGACCTGTGCAAGTGCCGAGCCCTTCAGACCAAAGGACAGTAAGATTTCCTCATTTATCATTTTCATTTGTGATCTAGTCGATCATGTGAATTCATTAATCACTCAGTTCATTTCATTGTTCAGTTGTTGATCTTGAGGATCATATCATTAATCTTGTTAACTTGTCCAAGATATTCATTTCAAGAATTTCATCAGATAATCACGTCATTTCAGTTGATCATTCATGTAATCGTTGTACTTGAGCGCGTATGCTCATTTTAATCATTTCATAATATAATCATAATGTGATATTTATGCGAGATATATAATTATCATATGACTTTCCACTTCAGTATGGAAAGAGCTGGCAGAGGACGTGGGGGAAGAGGCCGTGGTGCAGGCCGAAACCCGAGAGCTCGTGTGAATACACGTGCGAATGCTAGGAATAATGCTAACTCATCGAGCAGTGCTGCCACTCATTCACCTGGACGTGATCATTCACTATCGGGGAGTCGTACCCGGGACACAACTCAGTCAGAAGGTGTTTGGGTTGACCCACTCGCTTTTATGCAGGGCATGATGGCCCAAATGACTCAGATGGCACAACTAATGGAGACAATGCATAACTCAACTACTCAAAATCAACAGGCTCCTCCGCCGCCACCTCAGAGGCAAGAGAGGGGTGTAAGTAGTATCATTGGCGATATCTCTCGCCAGCGACCACCTACTTTCGAGGGCTCATCTGAACCGGCGGATATTGTTCATTGGCTTGAGCATTTCGAGAAGTTATTTGCTATGGTGGATTGCCCTGAAGGGCATAAAGTTTCAGTTGCGGCCTACTATCTTGGTAAGAGCGCTCATTCATGGTGGTTATCGTTGAAGCCCACCAACGGATCATGTACTTGGGATCAGTTCAAAACTCTCATGATGGAGAGGTATTATCCAGCCCCACTCAGGGAGGCTAAGTTGTCGGAATTACTCACTCCCGACCTTTCAGCGGACGACGATGTTCTCGCCATCGCCGAAAAATTTCAGGAACTCCTTTCGTTCGCCTCATCTATCATTCACTCTGAGGCAGACAAGATCAAGTATTTCAGCAAGAGGCTGAAACCTCGTATGCAGCTACAGTTGCTTAATCATAATTGCACTACTCTGGCCGAATTCATCGAGAAAGCTCTTACTTACGAGCTTACTGCTAAGGAGATTGCTAAGCAACAACCTTCATCTGCTGGCAAGAAGTCTAAGAATCGTAATCAGTCCAACGGCAGTCAGGCCACTTTCAGGAAACCACGTGCGGGCTCTACTTTTTCTGAGCGACCTCTTATGGCGCCTAAACCCGCGGAATCTCAGTCACGAGCGGCCAGTTCGGCCATCACCTGTTTCAACTATGAAGAACAGGGTCATTTCAGCACCAAATGTCCGAAACAGACTGTCACGTGCCACAACTGTGGGATTGCTGGGCATAGGGCCCGTTTCTGCCGAAGGGACTCTAAAACTACTCCAGCGTCATCTCAGGCCCCAGTACATTCAGCGGTGCAGAATCAGGCCACTCAATCAGCGTCGTTCAAGACGACAGGAGCTAATAAAGGCGGAGCCAAGAGCTATCAGACGGGAGCATCCGGCTCGGGGGCCGGCAAGCCCCGAATTTATGAGATGAAGAAGACCGACGATCCAGAGGCCTGGATGATCTCAGGTACACTCGATATTCTATCTCAACCTGTGTGTACCCTTTTTGATACTGGTGCATCGCATTCATTCATTTCCGAGTCATGCTTGAGTAGACTACGTCTGGGTAGTGCTACTAGTTGTGAGCCTTATGTCATTGGTCTACTTGATGGTAGAAAAATTATCGGTAATCATGAGATTAAGGATTGTCTGATTCAGCTTCATGGCCGTGATTAGTTAGCAGACTTAATCGTGGTGGATTTACCGAGAGACGACGTCATCTTGGGTATTGATTGGATGGATCATCACGATGCCATCATTAGTGTCCGTAAGCTTATGGTCACTATCATTTCAGACGATGGGGTTGAATGTGTTTTTCAGGGAGGTAATCCCGGCTGTTCTGGTAAGGTCATTAACTTGATGAAAGCATTGAAATTACTCAGTCAGGGGTGTGTTGGTTATTGGTGCTATATGACCAAAACCGAGAAATCACCAGTAATGTTGACGGATATTCCGGTAGTGAGGGAATATGCCGATGTTTTTACAGACGAGTTACCTAGTTTGCCTCCACAGAGAGATGTGGAATTCACGATTGAGTTGGAGCCCGGTACGTCCCCAATATCGAAGGCACCGTACCCGATGGCCCCGACCGAAATGCAGGAATTAAAGAACCAACTTGAGGAGTTGTTCGAGAAAGGTTATATCCGACCGAGTGCGTCCCCGTGGGGAGCACCCGTGTTGTTTGTCAAGAAGAAGGATGGTTCTTTTCACTTGTGTATTGATTATCGGGAGTTGAACAGGGTGACGATCAAGAATAAGTATCCTCTACCCCGTATCGATGATCTTTTGGATCAACTTCAGGGAGCTTCAGTATTTTCCAAGATCGACTTAAGATCTGGGTATCATCAGTTGCGGATTCGAGAGTCGGATGTCGCAAGGACGGCGTTCCGAACACGCTATGGTCATTATGAGTTTGTGGTCATGCCGTTTGGATTAACTAATGCACCTGCGGTGTTCATGGAGTTAATGAATCGGGTTTTCATCGACTATTTGGATCAATTCGTGGTTGTATTTATTGATGACATTCTAATTTATTCTCGTGACCGGGAGGAGCATGAGTTTCATCTTCATCAGGTGCTCAACGTGTTGAGACGAGAACAACTTTATGGGAAGTTTTCCAAGTGTGAGTTCTGAATGTCCGAAGTGACATTTCTCGGACATGTAATTTCATCAGACGGAGTTCGCGTCGACCCTCAGAAGATGGAGGCTATTCGGGATTGGCTATCTCCGAAGAATGTTAAGGAAATCCGTAGTTTCCTCGGATTAGCGGGTTATTATCGACGATTTGTGGAGGGATTTTCTAAAATCGCTCAACCCATGAAGAACCTTTTACGGAAAGATAAGAAATACACGTGGTCCGACGCGTGTTAATAGAGTTTTGAGGAACTCAAGAGCCGGTTAACTTCATCACCTGTCCTTTCTTTACCACAAGGGACGGAAGGATTTGTGGTTTATAGTGATGCGTCCAGACAGGGTCTCGGATGTGTACTCATGCAGAACGGAAAAGTTATTACTTATGCTTCACGGCAATTGAGACCTTACGAGGTTAATTATCCGACCCACGACCTGGAGTTAGCACCCGTGGTATTTGCATTGAAGATTTGGCGTCATTATCTTTATGGCGTTACCTGTCAGATATTCACCGATCATAAGAGTTTAAAGTTTATATTTACTCAGAAGGAGTTAAATATGCGACAGAGGTGGTGGTTGGAACTAATCAAAGATTATGATATCGAGATCCTTTACCGCCCGGGCAAGGCGAACGTTGTCGCCAATGCCTTGAGTCGTAAGTCCGTTCAGGAGCAGATGCTTGCTCGATTAACAGTTCCGAAGGAACTTCAGCAGGAATTTCTGAGACCCGAGATCGAGGTCTGGTTACAGCGAGTACAAGGGCAATTTTGTACGCTGGAGATTTCATCGCCACTTGAGGAGGCGATCAGGGAGAATCAGGGTTCGGACCCATTTTTGTTACGCATTCGGGAGGATGTGACTCAGGGGAAAGCCCCCGGGTTTGTGGTCCACAAGGATGGACTTTTACGTTTTAAGAATCGGTTGTGCGTACCGGCGAATGATGAGTTGAAAAACTCGATTTTGAGAGAAGCTCATGCTACCCCTTATTCCGTTCATCCGGGGTCTAGAAAGATGTATAAAGACTTGAAACAAAATTACTGGTGGAGTAATATGAAGCGAGAAGTCGCGAAATTTGTTTCGAGATGCTTAACCTGTCAACAAGTCAATATTAAACATCAGCGACCACCGGGTATGCTGAAACCGCTCCCTATTGCAGAATGGAAGTGGGAAGATATTTCTATGGATTTCATCACGAGTTTGCCGACGAGTCATCATGGTATGAATACAATTTGGGTGATTGTGGACCGCTTAACTAAATCAGCTCATTTCCTTGAGATTAAGGATACGTGGGGTCCCGAGAGACTTGCCCAGTTGTTTATCAAAGAGATAGTGAGATTGCACGGTACTCCTAAAAGTATCGTTTCCGATCGTGACGGACGATTCGTGTCTCATTTTTGGAAATCAGTTCATCGTGCTATGGGAACTCAACTTGATCTCAGTACAGCTTTTCATCCTCAGTCCGACGGACAATCAGAGAGGACTATTCAGACTTTGGAGGACATGTTGAGGGCATGTGTCCTCGATTGGAAAGATGATTGGGAAGCCCAACTACCGTTGATCGAGTTCACGTACAATAATAGTTGGCATTCTTCAATCACCTTTGTGTTGGGATGACTTATCAGAATCAATCGGCACTGAGCCCGATATGCCTATAGCCGCCCGTGAGAAGATAGCGTTGTTTAGGAGTCGTTTGTTGACTGCTCAGAGTCGACAGAAATCTTATGCAGATAATCGTCGTCGGCTATTAGAGTTCGAGACAGGTGACCATGTTTTGGTCAAGGTTTCCCCGAGTCGTGGTATCTTCCGTTTTGGGAAGAGGGGGAAGTTGAGTCAGAGATTCATTGGACCGTTTGAGATTTTGGATCGAGTAGGCGAGTTAGATTATCGATTGGCCCTACCTCCGGCGTTGAGCCGAATTCATAATGTGTTTCACGTCTCTCAGTTGCGGAAGTATGTTGCCGACCCGAGCCACATACTTCAGTTCGACGATATCGAGATTGCCGATGATCATTCATATGAGGAGCGTCCTATACGAGTTTTAGAGCGGCGAATCAAACAGTTGAGGAACAAGACGATTCCTTTGGTTAAAATTCAGTGGTCTAGACACGGAGTCGAAGAGGCTACTTGGGAAACCGAAGATAGTATGCGGGAGAGTTATCCCGATTTGTTTGACCCTTAGTTTCGGGGACAAAACTCTTTTAAGGGGAGATGTATGTAATACCCAGTTGTAATTCAGTCATTATCATTCAGTATTTATCATTCAGTATTTGTCACTCAGTAATTTTTCACTCATTAATGATCAACTGTCACTCACATTCAATCATTGTATTCATCGGTCAGAGTAATTGTATCGTGTATTAATCGTCATTCATCATCAATCTAGTTGGAGAATCGTGCGATGTTTATCATCGTTGTCATTTTCATGGTGTGCTGTGTGTGAGGAGTAGCGCACGCTACGCACTCTCTTTAGCGTACACTAATTGAGTACGGGTAGCGCACGCTACCTCTCAACAATAGCGCACGCTAGTATGTTCAAGCAGGCAGTCCAGAAGGCACTGGACTGCAGTTGAGTCATAAGTAGCGCACGCTACGAATGGTAAGTAGCGCGCGTTAGTAGGCTGGATTAGCGCACGCTATGCATCCGGTATAGCACGCGCTAAGGTCGGACCAGGCAGAGTCCAGTGGCTACTGGACTGCTTTGGATATATGCCTAGCGCACGCTATGAGTGGTTTTAGCGTACGCAAACGGTGTAGTAGCGCACGCTAAATATTGTGTGTAGCGCGCGCTACCGAGATCAGATCAGAGAACAGGAGATTCTGGACTCCAGTACTGGTCATCAGATAATTTGTTAGCGCACGCTAACCTTTGGTGTTAATGCACGCTAATACATGGTTGTAGCGCACGCTACAAAAGGTACGTAGCGCATGCTACAGTTGCGATCAGAGGGTACTGGACTACCCAGTACACCCGTTAGCGCACGCTACGCACAGGAGCTAGCGCACGCTAACTAGTGCTTCTATAAATAGGACAGTTCAGTCCTTTCTTCATCAATTATCATTTCTCTTCGTTTCTTTGGCGGTTTTGGGCGATTCCGGGCAATTTGGAGAGTGTTCTTCGAGGCGTAATCATCAATCATCATTTTCAAGCTTACCATTCGGATTAATCATCATTTCATCATCCCCATCACATCAAATCAAGGTATTAATCTCTTGGATCTAGAATTTCGGAGTTTTGGGTTTTTCCTTCCGATTTCTTCGTGTAAGCTTGGATTGTTGTTGGAATACGTTAGATATGGATTATCTACCTAGGATGAATGTATTCCTACGGATTTAATGGCTATTTTGGGAATTATTTCAAGAACTCTTGGGGTTGACTTCGGTTAATTTGGGGATTTTCCGATTGTTGTTGTTGTAATCTTGAATTATGGATTCTTATTGGATTATTGATGCCATTGATATTGTTTTGCTGGTTTGAATCAATCATTTGATAGTTGGTTTCGATAATTTGGGTTTGGTTGTAACCAACGGGAAGGATATTTACAACGTATTCGTTAGAGTGCATCTATGAGTTTGGATATTGTTGTATCGACGTTTGAGTTGGTTAAATCATGTTTGATACATGTATTGCATTGATTATTGGTAATTGTGTTATTCAAGGTTGTTCGAGCGACCGACATTTCATTTAGGACGTTGTTCGTGGTCGGACATTCTTCATCGGTGTTGTGTAAGTTAATTCTTACTCGGTTAAAAGGATATTCATTCCTTTCGTTGTTGTTCATTCATAATCATAATTCATTCATAAAGTACTAACCGTATTGAGAATTGTAATTGTCACTTAATCACTTCATTCACGAGGAACGACAGTTTCCAATCATTTCATTGAGCTGTCATTCATTTCACTATCATTTCATCTTGGTGAGTCATTATTGATTTTCGATGTCACTTTTGTTATATCGTGGCATTCCGGGTCATACTGGCGTGCCGGTTGGTATGTGTAGGATTTTCATGTCGGGCACATTTAAGTCGTGTGTTGGTTGTTGGCCTCACATTGGACTGTGCACACGAGTCGATTGCTTCGTGAGACTGATTAGGTACAAGACCACACGTGTATTCGATCGATACTCGTTGGTGGCTTGTGCACGGACACATTTCCATCCTGGGCATAGTGTGGCGCCATTCTTTGAGCCGTATTGTCAGTTGATTCATATAACATGTTTGATTGCGTATGTTTTCAACAGGATTGTGATTATTCAACTCTTGAGGATTGTTGTTCTGTGTAACTGACCCCATTGGGGGATATTGTTTTTCAGGTCATGGCAAGGCAAAAGCACGGGAAGAGCACGTTGACGGCAAGGAGTCCTAGTGATACTAGTAGGGCCCCCCAGTCTTTTCAGTCATTTATGTTTCCTTCATTTTATTCCGCTGCAGACATTCCATTTGAATACTCATTTTACTCAGTGTTGTATATTTTATCTCCATATAAAATATATATGTATTCTGTATTATCTTTGGTGTGTTGTATGAAACTCCTCATCGGAGTAATTAATGTTGTAATGTGGTTCGGTACTACATTTACCCTGTGTAATTCATTCATTTTCATTCGCGTGGTGGGTCCCAGTCGGGGGTCCACGGCACTGTAATATCCGCCTAGTTTGGGGTATTACAAGTATGACTGCCTGATGGCCAACCTAGCTGATGAAGAGGTAACATCAAAACCCTCTGGTTCAAATAATAGTTCAGCCATGTCACAAGATATGGATCTGCACGAATCTGTAAATCAGCTACTTAAAGATTTTGAAACATTAAAATCTGCAAACCTATCTGTATCAGCCAAGAAGACTCAGCTACAAGATGAGAATAGGGAGCTGAAAAATGATTTTGAAAAACTCAGCCTAGAATTAAATAAAGTCAAAACTGATTTTGAAAACCAGGCTGCAGTTAACTTGAAAAACCAGGCTGACGTCACTACAGCTGAGATAAATCGACTAACTATTTTAATTAGAGAAAAATCAGTTGCACTTGCTCATGTGAAGGCCGAATTTACTAAACTGACTCAAGTAAGTAAGACTCAGGCGCAGGAAATAACCTCCCTGAAAGCGTCTTTAACTCTGGACGAATTGTGTACTAATAAGAGGCCACTATATTCCAGATCAGGCCTTGGATATGATCCTCACACTCCCTCTAGTTCTAAAACCACTTTCATCAAGGGAGAAACAATAGTCTCGACTGCTGAGCCTATATACAAACCGATATTTAAAAACAGGCAACAACCAAGTCACAAGTCTAGGCTGCAGCCAGGGTTCACAAGGCAGCCACCTAGACAAGCGACTAGGCATTGGCCAAGGCAGACGCAGTAGCCCAGACAACATGCCCACTATTATCAACAACTCCCCAAAAACAGATTTCAAAATGGGAGGGGCAGATGGAAACCTCAAGGTTATCCTAATTTCCAAAATGAAAAAGTGTGGAGACCTCAAAGATTTAATAAATGGTCTCAGCCAAGGTTTAGAAATGGCCCACACTATCAATATTTTGAGGAATATCCGGTATACAATCCCAACAGAAGATACAGACCTAGACCTTACACACCATATAAGGGTTATAATAATAACAACTTTCACAATCCAAGGAGAAAGCAGTTCTCCAGGAAACCAGCTAACCCGAGAGGACCCACATAGATTTGGGTACCTAAATCTCTGCTTGTATGATTGCAGAAAAGGTGGAAGGACTACTACCACATCTCCACAAATTCAAACTTTGGAGGTGAAGAATGGTTTGTAGATTCTGGATGCTCGAGGCACATGACCGGGAACAAGAAGATGCTAACAAAATACACCAAAGAAAGAGGTCCAGATGTAACCTTTGGAGATAGCTCTAGAGGACAAACGAAGGGCTTTGGAGAGCTGCACCGAGGAAACATCATTATATCCAAAGTTCACTATGTCAAAGGGCTCAAGTATAATCTCCTGAGCATAAGCCAGTTTTGCGATGAGAAAAATCTAGTAGTCTTCACCATTTGGAAATGTATGGTGATAGATATCCTATCTGGAGAGGTGAAGCTACAAGGATTCAGAAGGAGAGATGTCTACATGATAGATTGGAACACAGGAACTTCCAACACCTGTTTTCTATCTAAGACAATAGCTGAGAACGGATGGCTATGGCACAAAAGATTATGTCACCTAAACTTCAAAGCCATCGACAAGATTAGTTCTCAGAAGCTGGTCAGAGGACTTCCAGATGAAGCATTCAAGAAGGAAGCTCTCTGTGATGCGTGTCAGAAAGGGAAGTAGACGAGAGCTTCATTCAAGCCAGTCCAGCCTACGACTCTCACAACAAGGATCTTAGATCTACTACACATGGATCTATTTGGTCCTATCAAGACAAGGACTCTAACGGCAGAAAACATGCACTAGTAGTAGTGGATGACTATTCAAGGTACACTTAGATCATCTTCCTGTACAAGAAAAGCGAAACCTTGACCAAGCTACCTGAGCTGCTGAGAAGGATTCAGAATGAGAAATCTCTCTCAATCATCAAGATCAGATCAAACATAGGAGGAGAATTTCTCAATAAGGCGATCACTGATTACAGCGATCAGAATGGAATCCAGCATGAGCTCTCTGCAGCCAGGACCCCCTAGCAGAATGGTGTTGCTGAAAGAAGAAACAGAACCCTGAAGAAAGCAGCTAGGTCCATGATTGCAGAAGCGGACCTACCCAAGAGGTTCTGGGCTGAAGCTGTCAACACAGCTTGCCATACTCAGAACAGGAGTATGATAGTAGGGAGACATGACAAAACTCCCTATGAGGTTTGGAATAACAGAACTCCTACTGTTACTTACTTTCATGTTTTTGGTTGTAAGTGTTTCATCCACAACAACGGTAAAACACAACTAAATGCCTTTGATGCTAAAACTGATGATGGTCTCTTTATGGGATACTCACAAAGAAGCAATGCATATAGAGTCTTTAACAAAAGAACCTTAGTTGTGGAAGAAACACCCCATGTTGTATTTGACGAATACACTGTTGAGTATAGAAAGCAAGTTGAGCTAATTGAGAATAAGCTCAAATCAGCAACCCTCGAAGAAGTCATTATCTATGACACTGGAATGGTGGACTCATATACAGACCAGCCTGAAGACACAACTGTAGCTGCTGAAGACCCAACTGCAGATCACATAGGAACACCAAACCTACCTGATCCAATTGTCGCTGATGAAGACCCATCTGTAGCTGATAAAGTCTCATCTGCAGATCAGATCCAACCTGCAGATGACAATACGATAGCTGATCCAGTTGCAGATCAAGGAGACCAGATGCAAGCTGATGCAGACAGAGAGGAAATCCACTAGAGCATATCTACAGGGGGAACAGACCCTGAAGAAGATGATATTCCCAAGTGTCTCAAAGACCATCCAATCCTGCAAATCATTGGGAACCTGACTGATGGAGTTAAGACAAGACAGTCTACCCTACCCGCAGGAATGGCTATGTTCTCTTGCTTCATGTCTCAGATAGAACCCAAGACAACAGAACAAGCCCTGGAAGATTATTCATGGATCAATGCCATGTAAGAGGAGCTGGAACAAATGGAAAGGAACAACGTTTGTGAACTAACAGACAGACCAGACCACAAGAAGGTTATTGGCACCAAATGGGTGTACAAAAACAAGAGCGATGAAGATGGAGCTGTTGTTAGGAATAAAGCCAGACTTGTTGCCAAAGGATATGCACAGTGTGAAGGAATAGATTTTGATGAAACCTATGCACTTGTTGCAAGATTAGAAGCCATCAGACTATTCCTCGCATATGCTGCATTCAAGGATTTTGAAGTCTACCAGATAGATCTAAAGAGTGCATTTCTAAATGGAATCCTAGAAGAAGAAGTCTATGTAGAGCAACCCCCAGGATTTGTCAAAGGAGACAAAGTCTACAAGCTGTTGAAAGCTCTCTATGGACTTAAGCAAGCACCAAGAGCATAGTATGAAACCTTATCTGTATTTCTTGAGAAGAACGGTTTCTGCAAAGGGAAGGTGGACAAGACATTATTCAGAGTGGAACACGAAGGCCACATATTGATAGTTAAGATATATGTGGATGACATTATATTTGGCTCAACTAACCCAGAGCTGTGTGAGAAATTCTCAAACCTCATGAAAGGAGAGTTTGAGATGAGTATGATGGAAAAACTTAACTTCTTTCTCGGATTACAAGTCAAGCAGATGGAAAATGGAATTTTCATCAATCAAGCCAAGTATACCCGAGATCTAATCAAGAGATTTGGAATGGAATCAGCCAAACCAGCAAGAATTCCTATAAGCACAAGTACTCACCTAGATGCAGACGAGGGAGGCATATCAGTGGATTCAACCCACTACAGAGGACTTATTGGATCATTGCTATACCTCACTGCAAGCAGACCAGACATATCTTATGCCATAGGAGTATGCGCACGATTTCAATCCAAGCCAAAGCAGTCGCACAAAGATGCAGCCAAGAGAATAATTAAATACCTTAAGTCTACGGTCAATGTTGGACTATGGTATCCTAAGGACGATAACTTCGAGCTATCAGGATATTAAGATGCAGATTTCGCAGGATGCAAAATTAATAGGAAAAGCACTAGTGGAACGTGCCAATTCCTAGGAACCAGACTAATATCCTGGTTTCGCAAGAAGCAGGTTTCTAACTCTATCTCCACCACAGAGTCAGAATACCTAGCTGCAGGTAGTTGTTGTGCCCAGATCTTATGGATCAGACAACTTCTGAGGGACTACAACATCATTGCCAATGAAGTCCCTATTTAGTGTGATAACAATAGTGCTATTGCAATAACCAACAACCCAGTTTTTCATTCAAGGACCAAGCACATTGATGTTAAGCATCACTTCATTAGAGACCACGTGCTTAACAAGAGAGTCAGAGTTGAAAGAGTCAGCACAGACTACCAAATTGCTGATATCTTTACCAAACCTTTACCAGAAGAAAGATTTTTGGAGCTGAGCAGAGAACTTGGTCTACTAGATTGGGAATCTAGTACAGAAGAAAAAGCAAGCTGAAGCAGATCAGAGGAAGGATGGACCTAGCTGAGTATAGGAATCAGACCCTACCTGATGCAGACAAGAAGACGGAGGACAAACAAAGAAATCTAGATGATCATAGCACACGCGAGAAGTCAAAGGAGTCAACTCACCTGATGCAGAGCAGTCAAACGGTCAACCAGCTAAGTTTTCTAACCTTAACCGACTTCTGAATATTATATTATTATCTGCTATATATATATATATATATATATATAATATTATCATATTATTTTTTGGTTCACAAGTGGCACAATATTATATGCTTTAAATACACGTGGCAATCACAGGTTAAATCGACCTCCACTGTGACCAATTAAAATCCAACCGTCTGTTTTTTTTTAAACTCAAAACCTGGACCACCGATTAAAATTTGAATTTTAAAAAGGATTCTCAAAAGGCGGACCACCGATTTAAAATAAATAATTATTTAATTTCAACGCCGTTTCACTTTCTTTTTAAAAGACGGAAAAATTCCTCACTTTGCCTTTAACAGTCTTTCAAAAACCCTAATTTACAGAGCAGAAAAATCCTTTAACTCTAAATATACTAAGAAATCTCATATATTTGCAGACATGGAAGCTTACTTTGAAGGCGTAAACATGAAGGCTGTCAAGGACCAGATCATTTTCTCTCTGGTCATTGATTTTGAAGGTCTCTTGGAATCAAATATGGAAAACAACGACGTACTCTTCCTTATCCACTCGATGAAGAAAAATGGGATCTATCCATTTTTGGATATCAGTCCCAAACACCTGTACAAGGAGGACGTTATTGCATTTTACCGCGAAGCCCATGTGATTGAAGAAGGAATTAGGAGCACCATCGGTGGAGTTAGGGCTGGAAAAAATACCGAAAATATCGAAATACCGAAAATATCGTATCGAAAAATATCGAAAATATCGAAATTTTTGGTATACCGATTTTTCTAAGATTTATGATACCGTTACGGTATTTTCGATTTGAACGGTATGAGTTTGTGAAATTTTCGATATCTGAGGTATACGAAAATTTTCGATATCTGATTTTTTCGACATATACCAAAAATTTTCGATATACCGAAAGATTATCGGTATATCGAAATTTTTCAGTATACCAAACTATGTATAGTATATTGATTTTTTTTTGATATATCTTAAAATTTTCGGTATCATGAAGTTTCGATATCTGAAAAATTAGCAGTATCTGACTTGATTTCGTATCCGATATTTGATACAATAACGGTATGTAAATATGTCATGCGAGATTTTGATATCGGTTTTCGGTATACCGAAAATTTCGGTATGGTAATGGTATGATTTTTGTCATACTGAAAATTTCTGTACGGTATACGGTATGGATGATAATTTTCGGTATACCGTACCGAACCACCCCTAGGTGGAGTAGAGGTTGACATATCGCCGGAGACGATTCAAAAAGTTTTTGGAATGAAGAATCGTGGCATAGCGGTCGAGGCCCTAAAGCAGAAAGCAGCCGACACTTGGATGAAGATTAAGGTGGTCGGCCAGCTGGAGAAGCTAAAGCTCACCGCTAAAAGGAGCAAAATTAAAAAGGAATATCGATATGTGTTGGACATCACCAACAAAATCGTCATGGGTATGGCCGGCAGTTATGACCAACTGTCGTCGGCAAAATTCATAGTGCTGGAGCACTTATTCAGGACGAGCCGATTGATTGGTCTGACTACATTTTCAGGCAATTGGTTCGCGAGGTCAACAAGGCCGAATGGCTTGTTGATGAGAAGAAGTTCAGATCCAAGCTAGCATTTGGAACGCAGCTAAGTTGGATCTTGGAGAAGTTGGGTGTGGCGAAGGGAAAGACTGACCCCTTTCACATCAACAAGAGACTTGATCATTTAGACCAAGATACATTGAGGAGACTCGGAAGCAGTAGAAGAGCAGCTCGGATGCTAAAAGAGTTGTCTGATTCACAGCCAGCAACCCACCTGCAGCCAGTCTGAGACAGAATCAGGCAATACGCCAATAGATCTTCGCTTCAAAAGAAGGGGACCAGCCCCCGATGAGCAATCAATCATTTATTCCTCACCAGAACCCTCTCCGAAGAGGCCCAGGCGCCTGCAGTTCAGTAACGAGGAGCAGCCAGAGCAATTTCCCAGTCCTGCAGCCAGGTCACCTATTCACCTGGAGGACCAGCCTGCTCCGGGCAGCCTGGAGACCCAGATCATCCCTCTTCTCAACCCCAAGTACGTCTCAGAAGAAGAGGAAGCAGGTTTAATAATTTCCATCCCTGAGGCAAATTACACTTTTCACCTGCTTGACAACAACCTTTTCAATTTATCCCTAGAGCAATTACAGTTGGTTAAATCATAAGCTCTAAAGCACTCTTTTGTCCATATTTTTGAAGAGTGGAAAGTTTTTAAATCACTGTCTTTTACTGAAGTTCAAACCTATGTTGAAACTAGTGGTTGGGGATATCCCCAAGCTACAAAAGAAGTGTTGACACATTTTTTGCAAAGTGTCAGACACAGTTTTGATTCTTCAGGAGAATTGGTTCATGTCCAATTTCAAAACCAACATGGACCAATTCATCCACTCTATCATGTACAACATTTTTGATGGATCTTTTGGAAAAGAATATGAGGAGGAAGAAGAAAAGGAAATAAGAATAGAAGAAGTTAATGGAGAAGTAGAAGAAGAAGTTATTGTCATTGATGATGAAGAAGAAAGGCAGGAAGAAAGGGAAGAAGAAGAAAATATTTTAGTTGAAAAAGAAACTGGAGAAGAAGAAATTGAAAAAATAGTGGAATTAACAGATGAAGAAGAAGAAGAAGGAGAAGAAGTTGAACAGGAGGATGGATAAGAAAAGGAGGATGATGAGGAAGAAAAGATAAAGATGATGAGAAGGATGATAAGGATGATGATGATGATGGTAAGGATGATGGAGGAGAAAAGGAGGCTGAGAAAGAAAAAGAGGATGTTTAAGAAGATGAAAAGGAGGAAGAAGGAGAGAAGGAGCTAGAAAAAGAAGAAGAAAAAAAAGAGAAAGAAAAGGAGAAGGAGTCAGAAATGGAGGCTGCAGACAAGGCTGGTGCACCTGCCCGGTATACCAGCCTAGATGCAGACCTGGATGAAGACTCCAGATCAGGGACACCTGAACAGACCCCATCTGGAATGCTAGCTGCAGATAGGAGTCTGCATACAAGTGGATCGTTCGCAGAAGGCTCAGGCGAGCACTCTCCACCAACATCACAGATCTCACCTGCGATGACCGAGCTGATCAGACAAATTGTCAAGGACACTATTGGAGAGCTGCTTGCATCTCAGGTCACCCCTGATCTCCAATCTATCAATGCAAAAATCGATACCTTGCTGCAGCGAGAAATATCTCAACCTCCTCCTCCTACAAACAATAGAATGCCTTTTGGCATGTCTGACTGGATGCATCGAATGGAGCAGCAGTTGAACACCTTGGTTGATGCTGGCAAAAAGGGGGAAGAAAGGATTCAGGGGGAAGGCAGCAATCAAGGAGAAATAAGGGAAGTTCAAGAGCTGAGATCTAAGAAGAAGCAAGATATCCCATTAATCACTGCTGTGACATCTTCAGCTAAGAGGAAGGGAGAAGCAGAACAGGCTGATGATCAGCCTGCAGGCAAAAGAAGGAGGATCACAGGAGGATTAGAGCCAACTCAAGAATGGGAAGGCATGGAGTTGTGGTTTGTAGAAGATTTTGTCCCTGCAGAAGCTTTAATTATGTGTGGATCTGCAAGGAAAAGGTTCATCAGAGACTACTATATCTGGGAATTACTCCAGGATAGTAGCTGCTCCCCGCAGCAGATTTTCATCAATTAAATGGAGGAAGCATATCCACAACTCTGGGCCATCCTTCTAAAACATGCAGAGGCATGCAATGCTTATCCCATGATCCCTCCCTTCAGGGCAAAAGAACCTCACACTTTGGAGAACAATGTATTGAATGAACTAGCTCTCCAAAGGAAGATCAAGAAATTATGTGTTGAGAATAAATTCTCCTCACAAGAAGAGCAAGATTTTGCAGCTCTTGTTGTAAGAAGAAAGTATGGTCTTGTTCCTGTCAAGATAAGACCAATTGGAGCTAAACCATTCAGACCTGCCAATCAGCCTATACGAAGAGGAAGAGGCAGAGGCAGATAATTTTTATTCATTTTTGTACTTGTAAAATTTTCTGTAAACGTTTGTTTTGACATGTATTTGTAATCAATACAAAAATTTTATAACAGTCTTTTGAATGACAATTCCCTGTTGTCTCAAAACTAGACTGATTTTAGTTTGTGTCTTGCACTCAAATCCAGACTTGTTCATTTGAATATTTGCTTAAGTTTTGCCATCATCAAAATAGGGGGAATTTGTTAGGAATACTTGTTAGATTTTGATGATGTCATTAATATAATTCAAATGTTTATTACTTGGCAAAAATGTAAGGAAAAACCAAATGAGTATCTTCCATAGGCCAAATTATGTTAAGTTTATTACTTGGCAAAATGTAAGGAAGAATCAAATGAGTATCTTCTATAGGCCAAAATAAGTTAGGCTCAAAATCGGCTAAGTACAAATATACAGCTGAGTTCATCAGAGAGGTACAGCCGAGTCATATCAAAGAAGTTCTGGTCAACAAAAATCATCAGAGATGTTTGACCAGACTACAGTCAAGTGACTTCAGACAAGTCATCTGATCAGGCGAGTCCCAAACAGCCACCATCAGAGAAGTCCAAACTGCAGAATAGATGACTGTACATCAGCCTACTTGAGATCAGCCAAGTACTCCTAGTCCACGTCAGCATGCGTTGAAAAGTCAAATATTACGGAAAGTCACATGCAACGTGAAGAGACATATTGGAGAGATTCCCGCAAGGATATGAATTAAATAATTCATCCAGGCCTACCACTGAAGACTTTATCTTACTATATTCAAAAGATTCGGCGCCTCACATGCAAAGTCTTCACAATGGTCGATCGATGGATTAAAATATGAGAATCCAGCCTTGCAACATTCAGAAAAGAATAAACAAAGAAGTCTATCTCCAACGGACTGATTTGTTATAGGATTTGCAACGGCTATGAAGAAATGCTCAAGGATCAACACTTATATATATATCCGAAGATTTGAATTTGAGCAACTACCGGTGCGAACATAATTTCAAGCAATCAAAGCATTCAGAGCAATCTAAAAGCGAACTATAGCATCGTGAAAAGAGCAGTTCTCAAAAGTTCATACTTGAAGAAGCTCTTAGTTGGAGAAGACAAAAACTCGTGTCTTTAATCCTGAGTTCGGGGTATTTCACTGGTTGAAGTTCAAGACTGTAAAGGCATCCAAGGATCGCGGATCAAGAGGTGCAAGGCAGGGTGTTACAACGGCAAGGATTTCCACTGGCTGGAAGCTGTTGTAATTTGGTTGAATCACTGTAATATTTATCACTGGTTGACAATTATAGTGAATTCATCTCCAACTGGTTTGGAGAAAAGTGGATTAGTAGAGGATTACCCCACCTCTGAGACCACTATAACTGACTGCGTATTTTACTGTTTTATAGCATCATACTTTAACTGCTGCATTCATTGTTAAGTGTTTCATTAGTTGTTTTGTATTCGTCATCAGCTGACTTCCGTACGTATTGAGAACAAACGACTCTAAGTCATTTGCATATCTATCAGCTGAAGAAACTTACTCTTCGTGAAAAAGAGTCTAAGAGTTTCAATAAGTCTATTAACCCCCCTCTAGACTTATTCCTGGACGACTTGTGACCTACACATTTATCAATGAACGAAACAAACATTACCCCACTTCTCAATCCTTGTTGCAAATAAACTTAAGGAATAAGGATTACCTGGTGTTGGATCGAAGAAGCTAAGAAGAAGAATTGAATTGGAGATGGTGACCACCTGCGCCGCGCGGAAGAAGAAGGGTTTTAGGAAGTGATACCTTATCTCGGCCGAATGACTCTAGTTCATGCGCTGCCCGTTTAAAAACTTCAGAAGGGGCCGCGACACGTAGCGAGTGAGCCGCGGCCCATGGTACAACAGGTTTTAGCGTTCGGAGAAATTAACATCGTGCCGCGGCCTGTTCATAGCGTGACGCAGCTCGTAATCTTGTGTGCTGCAGCTCAGAATATGCGGCCCGCGGCCCCTAGTACAACAAGTTTAGCCGAAATTTGAGAATTATGTGTGTCGCGGCCCGCTCTTGGTGCGCTGCGGCCCTAACTGAAATTTGGCCTTGGGGAGATTCCTGCGAAGGTTTTTCAACTGAAATCACATAAAACATGTGATAGAAGCACAACAAAGCAACAATACCAAAAAAATAGACTCCTAAAATGGAAAAACAACGAGAACTAAAATCTACTACTAATACTCGAGTTGCCTCCCGAGAAGCGCTAAGTTTATAGTCTTCAGCCGGACCTTTTGAAAATCAATTTGCTTTTCGCAAACACCAATTGGACTCCACCCAATCCATTGAACCGTTAATATGTGTTTTAAATTTTTGACCATTAGTTTTTAACCGTTCGACTTTTAGTTTGGACATCCAACGTTCTTTGCGAAAAGACTTGAACAATAGTAACTTCCCAAAACACCCATATTGTAACTGAATTGGCACCCATTTCACTTCCGGCTTAGTTTTCTTTTCCACGGACGAACTTATGACGGCATGAGAATTTTTTAATGGTGGGTGAATGGATGATGAAGACGACATGTCCAAATGCCTAAGATACGCGACTCGTTCTACATTTTTTTTATACGTCGGAGTAACTAAAACAGATTTTGAACATTTCGACTGACAACTCTCCCGGTGTGTGTCTTTCACAAAAATATCTAAGCTTTCAATTTGAGAACACTTCTCGACCTTGCTTGGATACGGGAGAGATCGAAACACTTTGAATGTGACTTGTTCATCTTGAACCCGAAGCATCAATTCACCCTCCTGAACATCAATAAGGGTCCTACCAGTGGCCAAAAACGGTCTACCCAAGATAATCGGAATCTCATGATCTTCTTCCATATCAAGCATAATAAAATCAGCGGGGAAAATGAATTTATCAACTTTGACCAGAACATTTTTTATCACCCATATAGGGTACTTGATGGATCGATCAGCTAGTTGTAAAGAGACCGTAGTAGGTTTGGCTTCCCCAATACCTAGTTTCTTGAAAATAGAGAGAGGCATGAGATTAACACTGGATCCAAGGTCACACAAAACTCTATCAAACGACGAGTTTCCAATAGTACACGGTATAGTGAAGCTTCCTGGATCCTTCAATTTAGGTGGGAGCTTTTTCTACATAATGGCGCTGCATTCTTCAGTCAGTGCCACCGTTTTATATTCTTCGAGCTTCCTTTTATTAGATAAAATCTCCTTCATAAATTTCACATAGCTCGACATTTGTTCCAAAGCATCGGCAAATGGGATATTAATGTGCAATTTCTTAAAGACATCAAGAAACTTAGAAAGCTGCTTGTCTAACTTTTGCTTTTGCAGACGCTGTGGAAACGGGACTGGTGGTACATAAGTAGGATATGTGGCCGAGACTGCTTTTGACTTGGGCTCTTCGTCATTCACTTTCTCAACGGGGCTGCTCTTTCCTTTGCTACTCTTGGGCTGCTCGTGTATCTCCTTTTCACTTCGTAACTCAAAAGCTTGCACATATTCCTTTGGATTCGTTTCGGTAGCACTTGGTAAGACACCTTGGGATCTAGATGACAATAGATTTGCAATCTGCCCCATTTGAACCTCCAAATTCCGAATAGAAGCGGAATGATTCTGTAGAGTGGTTTCCGTGCGGGTCATGAATTGACTCGTGTTAGCCGCCAATTGAGCAATTGCATCTTCTAAAGAAACCTTCGGTGGTTGAGGGGGCTGCTGTGGTGGCTGAGTGACTTGATCTTGTGGAGGATTGTTCAACGCTTGCCTGTTCCTCCATGAAAAATTTGGATGATTTCGCCACCCTTGATTGTAAGTGTTAGAATACGGGTTATTCTGACGATTTCCATTCCCCACAAATTGAGATTGTTCCATCTGAGTTTGCTCAAAAGGATTCCCGACTTGACATTCAACACTAGGATGTGACTAGTTGCACCAATTACATGTTTCCATGGTATTGGTAGAAGGGGTATGTGAAAAAGCTTGCAGTTGTTGAGTTAAAGCTGCAACATGGGCTGATAGCGTAGAGATTGGATCGTTGTCAGAAATTCCCATAACTCGCTTTGGATTTACACCTCCTGAAGGCGACTGATAAGCATTTGTCGCCATATCTTCCAGTAAAGAATGAGCTTCAGCCATCGTCTTGCCCATTAAAGCACCTCCAGCGGCGGCATCAACAAGAGTGCGTGTAGAAGCACTCAGTCCGTTATAGAACGTTTGAATCTGCAGCCAATCCGGTAGACCATGATGGGGGCTTCTCTTAGCAAATCCTTATATCGCTCCCATGCCTCATGCAGCGATTCCATCTCAAATTGCCCGGAAGTAGTTATTTCATTCCTGAGTCTCTCTGTCTTCGCCAGCAGAAAGAACTTAGCCAGAAAAGCTTGTGCTAACTCCGCCCAAGTTGTGATAGAGCCAGGCGGGAGTGAATTCAACCAGAACTTGGCTTTGTCCCTTAAAGAGAATGGGAAAAGCCGTAGACGAATGGCATCATCTCTAACACCATTGGCTTTGAATGTGTCGCATATCTCGAGAAAGGATGCAATATAAGCATTAGGATCATCATTAGCCAATCCACAAAATTGGCTTGCTTGCACCATTTGAATGATAGCTGGCTTAATTTCGAAATTGTTCACTTGAATGGTTGGACGCCGAATCCCCAAAAAATTCGCGTTGATTTGTGGAAATGCATAATCACGGAGTGCCAATGTTGGTTGAACGGCTTGATCCGGGTTGTCGTTCCCTTGATTTCCAGTATTATTCATCAAGATGTCTGGAATAATTGATTCACGTGTTTCCCTCCTGTTTTTACGAAGAGTGCGTTCGATTTCAGTGTCCAAAGGGAATAAACCTTCGTCACCAAATTTCTCATGCACTAACGAATTTCTGCAAGGAAAACAAATGAAACCAAATTTACACAAAAATAAAATAATATTCAAATTAAGACTAAAAATACTGAAATTGATATTAGTAAAACAATCAGTCCCCAGCAAAGGCGCCAAAAACTTGTTACGAATTTCTATGAACGCAAGTGCACGTTGTCGTAATCAAGTAATAAAGTGATGAGAAAAGTATCGTTCCCTCGAGGACTGATGTACTAAGTACCAATTTATTGGTATTTCTAATTTTATTTGAACGACCGAAATTTTGTGGTTGAATAATTATTAAAAACTAAATATTGCGATAAACTAGAAACAAACAATAGAATAAATAGTTCGATAAAAGGAGATCAAATAGAAGAAAAATCTAGGATCGATAATTCGCCTCAATTAATCCAAATTAATCTTGATTAATATAATTTATGTAATTCCCCAACTTATTGAAAGTGAAGATTCTAAGTTAATCTAATGCCTCTCCCGAGGCCAGTAGAATTTTCCAAAGCGAATAATTCACTCTATTCCTATGTGAGTTAATTCGACAATAGCCACAAAGTTCTAAAATCTTCAAACAAGCTTCATAATTCTTATGAGTATATTCCTATCTCACAAGACAAAACGTTTTTCTCCCAATTTCACTATTTACTCTCCTCTCACGATTCAAGTTACATAGTTAAAACAATTCAATCATAGGCCACACAATTGAAAGCATTAAGAATAATTGGGGAAAACTCAATAGAAAAGGGAAATATATCAATAACATAAAATCAAGAATTAATCCATCATAATCTTGGTTTCATCTCAATCCTAGAATAAAGGGTTCGAGTCCGACATGCTAGAAAACAATACACAAATATTTGACTTAAACATAAGGAAGAAATTCAAACACAATTGATGAACTTGGCTTCTTCCGTTCTCTGGCCTTGCTCTCTGTTGTTAGGTATTCTTCTCCTTTCCTTCGATGATTTATTTTCTGACCTTCACTGCCTTTTTATAACCTTTTTTTCTCCTCCAAAACGCGTATTTGGTCTAATCCCGCCTCCAAAACAGCCAAAATCGCGAGCTGAGGTCAAAGTTCCCGCGCCGCGGGCCGTGGCCCGGCTTAAGTGTGCCGCGACCCTAGTCATCAAACAGCCCAGCTTGGGTGTAAAAATCATTACGGGCCGCGGCTCGTAGGGAGTGTGCCGCGGCCGCCGGTACAGTTTGTACCGTTTTGCTGGGTGCTGTGCTTGTGCCGCGGCCCAGCTTCGGCGCGATGCGTCCCTCGACCGAAAAATGTCATTTTTGGCTCGTTTTTCCATTTTAGAGCTTCAGGACTCTAATTTCCTTCAAAACATGTAAACATAATGCATTAAGAGCTCATTTACGCAGATTTAAAACCCAAAATGGAGATAAAATAATGATAATAAAGTGCACAAAATAACATGTAACATTCGTATCGGGCTACCACCGCTCAACGAACGCCAAAATCAATGAGAAGTCAATGTGTCTAAACCTGGTCTCTATCAAGTGCGACAATCCAGTCCCACTAATCCGTTGAACCAAACCTTGTGACTGATCTGAGCGCCACTGACTCAAACTATGGCAAGCAAGAGTCTTACTGTGACACTTTAGCCGACCTCTCATCTCCCCCATCGAGATACGTGACGCGACATGCCCACCAATACTCGGGATAATGCTGCCATCAAAAGGGCTACCAGACATCTCCTCCGTAACGATCCAAGCTGTGTCATTCTCGGGCCTACATCGTTTACTACTGCTCGACCCAGAAGTGACAAACCTCCCACCTCTCCCCTTCCGGACCCGACTCACAATGAACGAGGAGTCATCATCACCCTCGTACAGGTCCTGATCATCGTCCTGGTCATGCGAATAAAATGCGCTAGAATCAAACTCTACGTCCTCGTCACCAAAGTCACCAAAAGCTGCGTAACCCATACCCTCCGCATCCCGCTGTCTCCGAATGGAAGCATCAATACCACGAGCTCTGGTGTGACGCGGTCTAGAATCTATCAAAATCTCTCTGCCTAGCGGCATGAATTTCCCCGCTCCTCCTCTCATCTGCATCTAGCATAATACAACTAATGAGTAATTATAATAATTCCAACAATAACAAGACACTAATTATTAAATAAAATAATAATTATAATTATTATAATTATTTAATTAGATAATATTTATAATAATTATAATTATATGTAATAATTATTATTGATTATAATAATAATTCTACCACATTTATAATTATAATGATTATTTATTATTTATTATAAATATTGAAAATGGCAAGCGTCAACAAATTCCGCTGTGCCACGTTCGAAGCGTCTACGTTAGACGCCTGGACCATGGAGAGGCGTCTGCCAATTATGCCTAAACAATGTCCGGGCTGTAATATTCGGAATTTCTACTACTGTTGTTTAATGCTATTTTATCCGAGTTATATTGTACAGCGTGGAATCTGTACAGTATGGATAAAATAAATGAAGAACTGAGATATTTGTATTGGTATAATTGTCGTACTTGGTCGATAATTGCAGTTGAGGATATTGTGTATCGTATGAGAATATTATTGGAAGTAGTATACGTATCCAGTGTAATACCCGGTTGTAATTCAGTCATTATCATTCAGTATTTATCGTTCAGTAATTGTCACTCAGTAAATTTCACTCATTAATGATCATTCATCGTTCATATTCATTCATAATATTCACCGTTCAGAGTAATTGTATCGTCATTCATCATCAATCTAGTTGAAGAATCGTGCCGTGTTTATCATTATTGTCGTATTCATAGTGGGCTGTGTGTGAGGAGTAGCGCACGCTACGAACTCTCTTTAGCGCGTGCTAATTGAGTTCAGGTAGCGCACGCTAATGTAGTTCAATGCAGGCAGTCCAGAAGGCACTGGACTGCAGTTGGGTTGTAAGTAGCGCATGCTACGAATGGTAAGTAGCGCGCGCTAGTAGGTCGGAGTAGCGCACGCTATGCAGTCTATGTTGCACGCACTAAGGACGGATCAGGCAGAGTCCAGTAGCTACTGGACTGAGTTGGAATAATTCCTAGCGCACGCTACGAGTAGTTATTAGCGTATGCTAATAGGTGTCAGTAGCGCACGCTGTATATTCTGTGTAGCGCACGCTACCGCGAACAGATTAGAGAACAAGAGGTTCTGGACTTCAGTACTGGGCATCATATAAATCGTTAGCGCATGCTAACATTTTGAGTTAGCGCACGCTAAGTATACGGTTGTAGCGCACGCTACAAAAGGTACGTAGTGCACGCTACCATTGCGAACAGAGGGTACTGGACTACCCAGTACACCCGTTAGCGCACGCTACGCACAGGAGCTAGCGCACGCTAATTGGGATTTGCTATATATTGGACAGTGCAGTCCATTTCGTCATTTCATCACCTCACTTCATTACTTCGGCGGTTTTGGGCTATTTCGGGCGATTTGGAGAGTTTTCTTCGAGTTGAATCCACAAATCATCATCTTCAAGCTTATCATTCGGACAAATCATCATTTCATCATCCCCATCACATCAAATCAAGGTAATAATCTCTTGGATCTAGAATTTCGGTTTTTTGGGTTTTCCTTCCGATTTCTTCGTGTAAGCTTGGATTGTTGTTGGAATATGTTAGATATGGGTTATTGATACGAATCGGTCAACATCATCAAATACAAAAAGAAGATTATCCGACCAAGCTTGATTGAGTCGCAGGCATACATAAAATCCTCATGCAAAATACATGGACAAATTACCAATTCTCGCGCGCACGACGACTTCGTAGCAGTTTTTGTATTTTGCCCATAACTTTCTCGTCCGAAATCCGATTCAGGTGATTCAAGTGGCCATGGAAAGCTAAGAAAGAGAGCTACAAATCTTATGAGACCATAGGACCAAATTCGGACCCATTGGATCCCAGAAATGACAAAACCGACAGCATCATATTTGGTCCAAGATCATGAAGATTTTTGTCTCTTCTAGTTTCAAGACTTCATTTTCAAAGTCCACTACAATACTTGGGTCCCTCCACACTTCAATAATTCGGCCAACCCAAGTGAATGGAAGCTTGATTTTTGTTGTCCTTGTCAAGTATCACATGTGATACGATATCTAATATTCCAATCGAAGATGCTCCAATAAAAATCGACATCCACGACGATACAAATTCGCATGGTCATGCATCATTATACTTGGGAGAAAAGAACACGCGGATTGGAGTTACGTTGTTAATCGGAACCGAGTAACGTAAAACTCGACGGAATCGGTCAAAGCATGAAAATTCGGCCATATCATGCTTGAAAGGGACTCATGATTTGTCAAGATGCATGAAGATATTTCTCCTTCCCCACCTCAATAAAAAATCGGCCCAAGCATGAGAATTTGATGAAGACTTTCATCAAATATCTCCTTCATGTCACCATCACCATAATACTTCCAAATGAAGATATTTCTCCTTCCCACCATAGTACAAAACGTAAGAAACATAAGATTGAAGGAAGACTTTCATCCTTCATGTCATTGTCCCTCATGTCATAGTCACCATAATAATTCCAAAGGGGTTGATATCATATCTCCACAAAATCCTCCTAATCACTCCTTGATGAAACTCGGCGAATTGAAGATTGCAAGGGATGATATTTGGTGAAGATTTTCTTCATGTCACCATCACCATAATAAGTCCAAGAATCATCAAAGATTTCTTCATGTCATAATCACCTAATAAAACCAAGATACTTGGTATCTCCTCCTTAGATATTTCGGCCGAATGGAAGCATGCTAGGAAGTTTCGTTTTCTCGTTTTGTTGTATTTTCTTACGGTTGGAAACTACTATATATAGTAGTACTTGTTGTATTTGTAAAGCATCTTGAATATTAATAAACCTTGTATTTCTTTGAAATATACGTTGAACGAGTTCAACAAAACTTTAGTTATTATTTCGACGCGTCTCGAATTATAACTTGATCGATTCTCAATAGGTCTTGAGGAGAGATTATCTTTATCGAGTTATAGGTCTAATTCGGTAAAACACATTCAAACCCATACACTATCCTACATCACGGCCGAAAACCGTATAAATTTCGGCCACCACCTTGTACTTTTGGTTGATACTTTGATACTTTTCCAAACATAATAATCTTCCGTTGTATTTCATACGCATTACGTACACTTACAAACGTAATTCGTATCATAAGTGGTATCGGAGCCCAAGGTCATCTCCTTGGGCGATCAACTATATTCACCGAATTTTTTTTTTGTTGAAGTATTTAGTCACCTTCTTGGGTTGTTCTTCACAGTTAGAAGAATTTTCGCATAACATTGGCAGATTAGCGCAGTCGGAAGAAAATAAATTTTCCTGTGGATTCGACCGTTGGATCGTCACGAAATTTTGACAAAGGTAAGCCAACTCATTGAACTACAGTCTGAACGGTGGAGATCAGATTCTTTGATCATCT
This sequence comes from Orobanche coerulescens, assembly GCA_033398695.1. Lineage (NCBI taxonomy): Eukaryota > Viridiplantae > Streptophyta > Magnoliopsida > Lamiales > Orobanchaceae > Orobanche > Orobanche coerulescens. The sequence goes on from CM065817.1 coordinate 135,993,987, forward strand.
TCTTGGTTCATTCTTCACGGATTTCTTGGCAAATTTTGTGTCCGATTTCTTATCAAGAACTATCTCTTGATTCTTGTTATGGATTTCTCCGAGCTCGATTTCTTCATGAAACTCCGTGACGCACTAAATGGCTTACCGGAGCAACGTATGCAAGAAAGACGCAGAGACGATGCCAACGATATTGATTTCTTGGCCAAATTCCGCAGCATACCGGAATTTCACGGAGATAGTAATCCAGATGCGTGCATAGATTGGCTCCATGCTTGTGAGGAGCACGCGGACTTCAAGTCTGCCCCGATCAACCGCCGCGTTTCGCTGGTGACAAAGCGCCTCCGCGGTAGCGCCGCCTTCTGGTGGCAAAAATTGAAACAGTCCCGTTCACAACAATGTAAGCCTAAAATTACAGATTGGCAAAAATTCAGAAAATATTTCAAGCGAAGGTTCAAAGCCACATCTTACCACCAGTCGTTGTTTCCCCACCACCAATCCTTCGACGCCCCGCCGCCAACCTTTGATCAAAGATTTTTTTTTCATCGAAGAATTTCCAGCGAAGTTTTTTTTGACGAAGATGATGTCCCTACCACTATTTTCAATGAAGTAGACGAGACAGAGTTTTCAACGGAGCAATTCAACGAAGAAGATGAGTTGAGCCGTGTCTCCCTAGTCGACGAACCTAGATCTTGCTACTTTGATCATAGGCTAGTTGGTTGTGTTGGCCAAATTGACCAAAACGGACCAAATTATTTTAGTAACGCGAAACAAGATCACGGCCTTATGCTTTCTGAAATGGCTAATCTTGAAGATGAACTCTTTGTCACTGACGACTTTGATATGACAGAATTTTTTGCGGCATTTTTTGATGACAAAGAAGACGATGGTTGGAGTCGAGCTGCCCTATCGGAGCAAAGTGGGTCGTATGACTTTGTTGCGGTACGAAATGAGCTTAGTGGGTTAAATTTTGATGAGTCATTATTCAAGGAGAACGATAATATTAAAATGGAAAGTGGATCGGGTTATGATGGACCGCCAATATTTGATACAGAATCAGATGACAAAGAGGAGCCCATAATTGATCTCGAGCTTCCCATTTTTGAAGGTGAGCATGAACACATACGGGTGCTTAAGGAGACCCGAGATAATGGCGTGGTTATGCAAAGCGAACTAATCGAACAAAGACCGCCTTGTTATATTCCACACAAGGTTGTTTCAATTATTGTCAAAGAACTGGAGGGTCCTAATCCATTTGTTCTTGTTGAACCAGTTCTTGACACCGACCAACGTGAAAGCAGCGTGGCTGCGTATAATCGGAAAATAGTAAGGGACGAATTCATTATTGAAGGGAGTGAGGACGCGATTTGTGTTCACTTAGCACAGGAGTTGGAAATTACTCCGTTAAACCATAAATCATCTTTTCGGGATTCCATTAAGGGGAATGGAAGACTCCTAGGTATGTCGTTTGTTTCCATTTTGCATGTTGTTCTTTTGGATACGCAATCACAAGTTAAAGTCAACATTATGGACGAAAATTACATCTTCAAACCGGGAGGAATGCAACCATATCCGGAATATCAACCCTTCTTTCGGGCATTAGAATCAAGAATGAATCTTCTTGAAAAAGAAGGGAATGATGTGATTAAGGCCGAGCATCCAATGAACTACATGTCAAGTCTTACACCACAAAAAAAAAAAGTTCAAAATCTGGATTTGAGGTCAAATCCTTTGAAAGGGGGAGGGTATGATACGAATCGGTCAACATCATCAAATACAAAAAGAAGATTATACGACCAAGCTTGATTGAGTCGCAGGCATACATAAAATCCTCATGCAAAATACATGGACAAATTACCAATTCTCGCGCGCACGATTTACTTCGAGCAGTGCTTTAGTATTTTGCCCATAACTTTCTCGTCCGAAATCCGATTCAGGCGATTCAAGTGGCCATGGAAAGCTAAGAAAGAGAGCTACAAATCTTATGAGACCATAGGACCAAATTCGGACCCATTGGATCCCAGAAATGACAAAACCGACAGCATCATATTTGGTCCAAGATCATGAAGATTTTTGTCTCTTCTAGTTTCAAGACTTCATTTTCAAAGTCAACTACAATACTGGGTCCCTCCACACTTCAATAATTCGCCAACCCAAGTGAATGGAAGCTTGATTTTGTTGTCCTTGTCAAGTATCACATGTGATACGATATCTAATATTCCAATCGAAGATGCTCCAATAAAAATCGACATCCACGACGATACAAATTCGCATGGTCATGCATCATTATACTTGGGAGAAAAGAACACGCGGATTGGAGTTACGTTGTCAATCGGAACCGGAGTAACGTAAAACTCGACGACGGAATCGGTCCGAAAGCATGAAAATCCGGCCATATCATGCTTGAAAGGGACTCATGATTTGTCAAGATGCATGAAGATATTTCTCCTTCCCCACCTCAATAAAAAATCGGCCCAAACATGAGAATTTGATGAAGACTTTCATCAAATATCTCCTTCATGTCACCATCACCATAATACTTCCAAATGAAGATATTTCTCCTTCCCACCATAGTACAAAACGTAAGAAACATAAGATTGAAGGAAGACTTTCATCCTTCATGTCATTGTCCCTCATGTCATAGTCACCATAATAATTCCAAAGGGGTTGATATCATATCTCCACAAAATCCTCCTAATCACTCCTTGATGAAACTCGGCCGAATTGAAGATTGCAAGGGATGATATTTGGTGAAGATTTTCTTCATGTCACCATCACCATAATAAGTCCAAGAATCATCAAAGATTTCTTCATGTCATAATCACCTAATAAAACCAAGATACTTGGTATCTCCTCCTTAGATATTTCGGACGAATGGAAGCATGCTAGGAAGTTTCGTTTTCTCGTTTTGTTGTATTTTCTTACGGTTGGAAACTACTATATATAGTAGTACTTGTTGTATTTGTAAAGCATCTTGAATATTAATAAACCTTGTATTTCTTTGAAATATACGTTGAACGAGTTCAACAAAACTTTAGTTATTATTTCGACGCGTCTCGAATTATAACTTGATCGATTCTCAATAGGTCTTGAGGAGAGATTATCTTTATCGAGTTATAGGTCTAATTTGGTAAAACACATTCAAACCCATACACTATCCTACATCACGGCCGAAAACCGTATAAATTTCGGCCACCACCTTGTACTTTTGGTTGATACTTTGATACTTTTCCAAACATAATAATCTTCCGTTGTATTTCATACGCATTACGTACACTTACATACGTAATTCGTATCATAAGTGGTATCGGAGCCCAAGGTCATCTCCTTGGGCGATCAACTATATTCACCGAATTTTTTTTTGTTGAAGTATTTAGTCACCTTCTTGGGTTGTTCTTCACGGTTAGAAGAATTTTCGCATAACATTGGCAGATTAGCGCAGTCGGAAGAAAATAAATTTTCCCGTGGATTCGACCGTTGGATCGTCACGAAATTTTGATAAAGGTAAGACAACTCATTGAACTACAGTCTGAACGGTGGAGATCAGATTCTTTGATCATCTTCTTGGTTCATTCTTCACGGATTTCTTGGCAAATTTTCTGTCCGATTTCTTATCAAGAACTATCTCTTGATTCTTGTTATGGATTTCTCCGAGCTCGATTTCTTGATGAAACTCCGTGACGCACTAAACGGCTTACCGGAGCAACGTATGCAAGAAAGACGCAGAGACGATGCCAACGATATTGATTTCTTGGCCAAATTCCGCAGCATACCGGAATTTCACGGAGATAGTAATCCAGATGCGTGCATAGATTGGCTCCATGCTTGTGAGGAGCACTCGGACTTCAAGTCTGCCCCGATCAACCGCCGCGTTTCGCTGGTGACAAAGCCCCTCCGCGGTAGCGCCGCCTTCTGGTGGCAAAAATTGAAACAGTCCCGTTCACAACAACGTAAGCCTAAAATTACAGATTGGCAAAAATTCAGAAAATATTTCAAGCGAAGGTTCAAAGCCACATCTTACCACCAGTCGTTGTTTCCCCACCACCAATCCTTCGACGCCCCGCCGCCAAGCTTTGATCAAAGATTTTTTTTTCATCGAAGAATTTCCAGCGAAGTTTTTTTTGACGAAGACGATGTCCCTACCACTATTTTCAATGAAGTAGACGAGACAGAGTTTTCAACGGAGCAATTCAACGAAGAAGATGAGTTGAGCCGTGTCTCCCTAGTCGACGAACCTAGATCTTGCTACTTTGATCATGGGCTAGTTGGTTGTGTTGGCCAAATTGACCAAAACGGACCAAATTATTTTAGTAACGCGAAACAAGATCACGGCCTTATGCTTTCTGAAACGGCTAATCTTGAAGATGAACTCTTTGTCACTGACGACTTTGATATGACAGAATTTTTTGCGGCATTTTTTGATGACAAAGAAGACGATGGTTGGAGTCGAGCTGCCCTATCGGAGCAAAGTGGGTCGTATGACTTTGTTGCGGTACGAAATGAGCTTAGTGGGTTAAATTTTGATGAGTCATTATTCAAGGAGACCGATAATATTAAAATGGAAAGTGGATCGGGTTATGATGGACCGCCAATATTTGATACAGAATCAGATGACAAAGAGGAGCCCATAATTGATCTCGAGCTTCCCATTTTTGAAGGTGAGCATGAACACATACGGGTGCTTAAGGAGACCCGAGATAATGGCGTGGTTATGCAAAGCGAACTAATCGAACAAAGACCGCCTTGTTATATTCCACACAAGGTTGTTTCAATTATTGTCAAAGAACTGGAGGGTCCTAATCCATTTGTTCTTGTTGAACCAGTTCTTGACACCGACCAACGTGAAAGCGGTGGCTGCGTATAATCGGAAAATAGTAAGGGACGAATTCATTATTGAAGGGAGTGAGGACGCGATTTGTGTTCACTTAGCACAGGAGTTGGAAATTACTCCGTTAAACCATAAATCATCTTTTCGGGATTCCATTAAGGGGAATGGAAGACTCCTAGGTATGTCGTTTGTTTCCATTTTGCATGTTGTCCTTTTGGATACGCAATCACAAGTTAAAGTCAACATTATGGACGAAAATTGCATCTTCAAACCGGGAGGAGTGCAACCATATCCGGAGTATCAACCCTTCTTTCGGGCATTAGAATCAAGAATGAATCTTCTTGAAAAATAAGGGAATGATGTGATTAAGGCCGAGCATCCAATGAACTACATGTCAAGTCTTACACCACAAAAAAAAAAAAAAGTTCAAAATCTGGATTTGAGGTCAAATCCTTTGAAAGGGGGAGGGTATGATACGAATCGGTCAACATCATCAAATACAAAAAGAAGATTATCCGACCAAGCTTGATTGAGTCGCAGGCATACATAAAATCCTCATGCAAAATACATGGACAAATTACCAATTCTCGCGCACGACGACTTCAGTAGCGCTTTAGTATTTTGCCCATAACTTCTCGTCAAATCCGATTCAGGTGATTCAAGTGGCCATGGAAAGCTAAGAAAGAGAGCTACAAATCTTATGAGACCATAGGACCAAATTCGGACCCATTGGATCCCAGAAATGACAAAACCGACAGCATCATATTTGGTCCAAGATCATGAAGATTTTTGTCTCTTCTAGTTTCAAGACTTCATTTTCAAAGTCCACTACAATACTTGGGTCCCTCCACACTTCAATAATTCGCCAACCCAAGTGAATGGAAGCTTGATTTTGTTGTCCTTGTCAAGTATCACATGTGATACGATATCTAATATTCCAATCGAAGATGCTCCAATAAAAATCGACATCCACGACGATACAAATTCGCATGGTCATGCATCATTATACTTGGGAGAAAAGAACACGCGGATTGGAGTTACGTTGTTAATCGGAACCGGAGTAACGTAAAACTCGACGACGGAATCGGTCCGAAAGCATGAAAATTCGGCCATATCATGCTTGAAAGGGACTCATGATTTGTCAAGATGCATGAAGATATTTCTCCTTCCCCACCTCAATAAAAAACGGCCCAAGCATGAGAATTTGATGAAGACTTTCATCAAATATCTCCTTCATGTCACCATCACCATAATACTTCCAAATGAAGATATTTCTCCTTCCCACCATAGTACAAAACGTAAGAAACATAAGATTGAAGGAAGACTTTCATCCTTCATGTCATTGTCCCTCATGTCATAGTCACCATAATAATTCCAAAGGGGTTGATATCATATCTCCACAAAATCCTCCTAATCACTCCTTGATGAAACTCGGCCGAATTGAAGATTGCAAGGGATGATATTTGGTGAAGATTTTCTTCATGTCACCATCACCATAATAAGTCCAAGAATCATCAAAGATTTCTTCATGTCATAATCACCTAATAAAACCAAGATACTTGGTATCTCCTCCTTAGATATTTCGGCCGAATGGAAGCATGCTAGGAAGTTTCGTTTTCGTTTTGTTGTATTTTCTTACGGTTGGAAACTACTATATATAGTAGTACTTGTTGTATTTGTAAAGCATCTTGAATATTAATAAACCTTGTATTTCTTTGAAATATACGTTGAACGAGTTCAACAAAACTTTAGTTATTATTTCGACGCGTCTCGAATTATAACTTGATCGATTCTCAATAGGTCTTGAGGAGAGATTATCTTTATCGAGTTATAGGTCTAATTCGGTAAAACACATTCAAACCCATACACTATCCTACATCACGGCCGAAAACCGTATAAATTTCGGCCACCACCTTGTACTTTTGGTTGATACTTTGATACTTTTCCAAACATAATAATCTTCCGTTGTATTTCATACGCATTACGTACACTTACATACATAATTCGTATCAGTTATCTACCTTGGATAAATGTATTCCTATGGATTTAATAACATATATTTCGGATTTCATGTATTGTTGGGGTTTGATTCAAGTGCACCTTGGAGTTGACCTTGATATTTGGGGGTTTTCGATTAGATGTTGTCGTTAACTCATTTTGTGGATTCCTATGGGATTATTGATATCATTGGAGGTGTTTTGTTGGTTTGAAATACTCATTTTGGAGTTGGTTTCGACATATTCGGGATTGGATATTATCAAAGGATGTATGTTTGCTAAGTGTTTGTTTGAATGCCTCAATGAGTTCAGATATTGTTGTATCGACCTTTAAGTTAATCGTAATTCATGCTTGATACGTATATTGAGCGGATTATTGGTAATTGTGTCATTCAAGGTTGTTCGAGCGACCGACATCTCGTTTTAGGACATTGTTCGAGGAAGGACATTTCGACACCGGTATTGTGTAAGTAAATTCTTACTCGGTTAAAAGGATATTCAATTCCTTACGTTGTTGTTCATTCATACATGTAATTCACTCATAATATATCGTTCATGTCGAGACTTGTAATTATCAACTCATCATGTAACTCACGAGGAACGGCGGTTCCAAAATCATTTCATTGAAGCTATCACTAGTTGTATCATTATTTTATCTCGGTGAGTCGTTCTTGATCCTTATCGGATTCTATTCATTACTCCTCACCTTGGCCATTTTGTTCTGGTGATCTTCCAGAATTATATTGCATGGCCAGTTGGCGCATGTGCGGAATTTTAGTCGGGCACACTATGGTCATGTGTATATGCGGGACTCCGGACACATTGGACTGTGCGCATGGTAATGTGTATACGCGGGACTCCGGACACATTGAACCATGAGACTAATTAGGCCAATAGCGGGTGTATATGTGGGACTCCGGACACTCGGCTATTTGTGCTATTACTCAGTTCATTCGGGCATACATTGATGCTCATCATTCAACTTAATTCATTAATTCATTCATGTGATTGTTGTATATTGTTCAACTCTTGAGGATTGTTATTCTATGTAACTGACCCCGTTGGGGGATGTTGTTTTCAGGTCATGGCAAGGCTAAGGCACGGGAAGAGATCGTTGACGGCGAGGAGTCCCAGTGATACTAGTAGGGGCCCCCAGTCCTTGTAGTCTTCATGTTTTCTTCATTTGTATTCCGCTGCAGACTTCCACTTTAAATACTCATTTTAACTGATGTTGTATATTTTATCTTCATATAAAATATACATGTATTCTATTTTTATCCTGTGTGTGTTGTACTTGAAACTCCTCATCGGAGTAATTATTGATATTACTGTGGTTCGGTACTACAACTATATCACTTAATTCATTAATTTTCATTCGCCTAGTGGGTCCCAGTTGGGGGTCCACGGCACTGTAATATTCGCCTAGTTTGGGGTGTTACATCCAGTATGCCGAATGTTCGTATTCTGTATGTCGAGATGTTGGACAAGAATAGCTGAAAATGGCTAACTATAGCCTTATTAGCGCATGCTAATATATGTGCTTAGCGCACGCTATCGTGCAGGTTTAGTGCACGCTACGGGTATAGGTTAGCATACGCTAGTGCAGAACAGCTCAGAGTGAATCTACGTGTGGACCCGGCCACTTTTGGCGCATGTTTCGACAAGGTCAACGGATGTTTGTTGTGAAGGGTTAGCGCACGCTAATGCATATTGCTAGCGCATGCTAACATCAGATCGGTCCAAAAGGAATCTTATCATTGTCAGAGCTTTCGACATGTGGGGACACGGGGGTAGGTGCAGACTGTAGCAAGTCAACTATGAGTAGCACACACTATGGTTGAAGGCTTGCGTACGCTAAATGGAGGGATTTACGTACGCTGTTGCATGGGTGTTGCGTACGTAAATCATTGTACGAAGTAAGGCAGTAGCTTATGGACTGCGATAGCGCACGCTAACAAAGACAGTTAGCGCACGCTAAGCATGTAACGTACATTAAATGAAGATGTTAGCGTACGTTAATAATGTGCAGTATATATATAAGTGCAGTTGGCCATTTTTCATCATTTCCATCCATTTCTTCATGTGAGCCTATAGAGAGAGCCTTGAGAGGTATTTGAGGTTCCCAAACACCGAGAGATGATAATCTTTAACAAGATTAAGGTGTAGAGCATGGATTAAAGCCTTGTTCTTGAAGTTATTCATGATTCTTGGAAAAGAGTTCAATTGTTCTTATTCTTGGTTCATCTATACTAGGTAATTTCGTATCCCTTTGATAGTGGTTCGTTTTTAAGGATGATTACTTGTGAGAAAACGAGTTGGATTATCTTGTAATGATGTTGTATGAGATTTAATGGAATTTTGATAAGAGTTTTCGGATGTTAATTAAGATTCTCCATACTTTAAGAATTGTGTTTCGTTTAATCTGATGAAAGATGGATTTCTGAATTATGTTGATTTCATTTGAATCATGATATGAGGTTGTATTCCAGATTAAGAATGACATGATATGATGATTATGTATAGGAGGTGTTGGTGTATTCATACCTAGAGCTAAGATATGTGTTTTGATATAATATTCGTATAAGAACACAAATATGATTTCGAGTATGGTGATGAGATTGAATTTGGAAAAGTTATTGTTAATCTTGGAGCATGACTTCCTTTTCATTCGTATTCGTAGTCGCAAGGTGTTAGTCGATGCTTGGAATGCATGCAACTGTACAGCATTAGCGCACGCTAAGCTTACTGGCTAGCGCACGCTAACGGGAGCAACTTAGCGCACGCTACGTGAAGGGATTAACGTGCGCTAAGTCAAAAGACAGTGTAGTATATCCTGTGTTGGTTATGAATTTGTGATCATTTAAGTTGGATTGATCAGACTAGTGGTTAATCGAGATATTGTTAGCCGTTGGGTTTGTGAATTGGTTTTATTGATTGTTGATTGTTATCGAACGTGTTGTTTATCGAATTACTGTAATAGGTTGAGAATATTGATCGGTGATTATAACCGTGTGTTGCGGTCGAGTTCGAGGATGTTCGTGAATTGCTTTGGTGGGGACCGAGGAACTTGTAGATGAAGGCAATGGGATTGATAACAGCTTCATCGGTATCGAGGCAAGTCATTACTTGCTCAGTTTATAATATTTAATGAATGGTTTCCGTTTCATTCATTTATAATTCGTATAGCAATGTTTATAATCGTAATCACAGGAGATTTGGGATTATAAGTTGTATTCGAGTTTTGGGAATTAAATCATAATGTATATGATTTACAATTGTTGTTGGTATACTTGGTATCGAGGATACATTGTGGTATAGACGAAGACGTGAATTATCTACCGTCCGTGAAATTTTGGATCGTAGAATATTCAGAATAATGGTTGGTGATGGTTTAGATATCGAGATTGCTCTCGAAGGACTCGGAGCAAGTATTTTAATCATTTTGGTCATTTGTGTCAATCATGTTGTGATACATTCATGTATCGTTGTTGTCAAGCATTTGTGCATTGTTGTTGTCGTGCATTGTGTACTGTTGTTTTGTGCACTTGTGCATTGTTGTGATATGTCCACCATGCGTTGGTCCGACGGGATCAACATGGGATATCTATGGATGTGTGCGCTGGATCGTTGGACAGGTAATGCCACCATGCGTTGGTCCGACGGGATCATCATGGGGATCTATAGCTGTGTGCGCTGGATCGTTGGATTACCATATGTGTTGTTGTTGTGCATATGTATATTATGGATTTGCCATTAGTATGTAGTGTTTTTATTGATGTGAGCATATTGACGTTGTCATATGAGTATGCATTTGTAGGTCTTGTGCTAGGACCGCGTCCGTATGTTATGTTGATCTGATCTTGGATTAGACTGATGTGATTTCGTCGTGGCATTTCATATCTTGAGGTATGTTCCGTATTTCCTTTGGTATTTGTCTTTGATGGACAATTGATTATCGTGTTGGTATTTGATGATGTTATCCGATGGATCGAATTGGCAGAGCTGGTATTTTTCCGTATCGTGAGTTAGTGATGATATTCTGATAATCTTGAGTATTGTTTGAGGAACACTACAGATTCTATGTTTGAGTTTATTGGTTAATTAGGATTACGAGATGTACAATATGATAATGGTTATTCTGATGAGACTTATTCGAGTAAGTAAAGTTACGACGGTAAGATTACATCGGTAGTATTCTTACTTAGTATCTCATTGGTATGTAATTATTGACGTGATGTGATGGTTATCATTGTTGAGTATTATGGCTGACCCCGTCGTGGGCTTTCTTTTTAGGTTCTTGGAATATCAAGCTTGTAGCGGTCTTGGAGAGATGAGCTTCCCGGAGGATACTGACTAGGGCATGTATTTGTGTATTGAGTTTCCTGATCAGTCCTTGTGTTCCGCTGCTAGAGTATTTTAATTGTAAGATAGAATGCTCCAATGCAAGATAGATGAGGCTAAAATCTATATGGGGAGGTAGGAGGACGATTTCTAGAGAGAAAAACGAAGTATGGTTCATTTAAGAATGAAAGGCAAGACAAGATTATATAACCTGCATACTTCATTACGTACGTTAACAGGGAAAATTTACGTACGTAATGAGCTTTACGTACGTTAACACTTTTAGTGTTACGTACGCAATATACCATCAAAGCCCACTGCCTCAAACCTAGCATCCATCACGTACATTAAAGGATTACACATACGTAAGGCTCACATGCATTACATATGTTAAAACACACATATTACGTACGTAATGCGCGTTGACCTGCTGTCCTAATTGAGTCGAGAATCCAGGCCACAGACACGGCCCCACATGATGAAAGTCTAGATATGATATGATACTCTCCATTACGTACGTAAGGCACAAGACTTAACGTACGTAACTGTCCACGAATAACGTACATTATGCTCTCAACATAACGTACGTAAGTGCACTAAGGATAGAGTCCAGAATACAACTCACCAAGGATGTCTACACTAAAGATGATATGAACATATACAATCAAGATGATACGATTATAGTAAATCTCAACATCATAAACATCAAATTAATTCTAATTATGACATGACGATACTCGAATCATCAGAATAATATAATGGTAAAATGTAACAGTAAACTAAAGTTACAGCCGGATATTACATACTACCCCTTTTAAAAGAGTTTTGTCCTCGAAACTAAGGGTAAACAATATAGAATATCACATACTCTCCCTCTTAAAAGAGTTTTGACCTCGAAACTATGGGATAAATAACTCGGGATATCGCTCCCACATGCTATTTTTGGTCTCCCACGTGGCCTCCTCGACTCCATGTCGCGACCACTGGACTTTTAGCAGGGCAATCGTCTTGTTCCTCAATTGTTTGATCCTTCTCTCAAGTATCTGTACAGGACGATCATCGTACGAATGATTATCAGCTAACTCGATCTCTTCAAACGGAAGTATGTGGATAGGATCGGCAACATACTTCCTTAACTGAGAAACATGAAACACATTGCGAATCCGACTCAAAACTGGTGGTAACGCCAGATGATAGGCTAGATCGCCTACACGTTCCAATATCTCAAATGGTCCAATATACCTCGGACTCAGTTTGCCTCTCTTCCCAAAATGAGAGACACCTCGAGTAGGGGACACCTTCAATAGCACATGGTCACCAACCTCGAACTCAAGCGGTCGTCGACGATTGTCTGCATAAGATTTCTACCGGCTCTGAGCTGTTAACAAAAAACTTCTAATCAGAGCAATATTCTCACGAGCTGCTAACAACATATCGGGTTCCGTACCCAGATATTCAGATAGATCGTCCCAAAATAAGGGGATCTACAACGACGGCCATACAGCGCCTCATACGACACCATCTCGATCGAAGCGTGCCATCTATTATTATAGGTGAATTCTACTAAAGGTAGTTGGGCCTCCCAATTGTCTTTCCAATCGAGAGCACACACCCTCAACATATCTTCTAGAGTTTGGATAGTCCTCTCCGACTGGCCATCGGTCTGAGGATGAAATGCTATACTGAAGTTCAACTGAGTACCCATTGCATGATGGATTGTTTTCCAAAAATGCGAAACGAACACGTCACGGTCCGATACGATACTCGTATGGGGTACCATGTAGCCTTACAATTTCTCGAATGAACAGCTGGGCTAATCTCTCGGGTCCCCATGTATCCTTGATTCCCAAAAAGTGGGCTGATTTGGTCAGACAATCAACGATCACCCAAATCATATTCATACCTCGATGACTCGTCGGCAAGCTAGTGATAAAATCCATCGATATGTCCTCCCATTTTCATTCCGGAATCGGGAGTGGTTTCAGCATACCTGCTAGTCGCTGATGCTCAATCTTAACATGCTGACAGGTTAAACATCTCGAAACAAACTCTGCAACCTCACGTTTCTTATTACCCCACCAATAATATTGCTTAAAATCCTTATACATCTTGCTAGACCCCGGGTGAATGGAGTATGGGGTAGCATGGGCCTCTCTCAGGATAGAGTTCCTCAACTCTTCGTCTGCCAGTACACATACTCGATTCCTGAAGCATATCATTCCATCCTCGTGGATCACAAATCTAGGGGCTTTCCCTTGAGTTACTTCATTCCAAACCCGAGATAAGAATGGGTCCGTAACCTGCTTCGATCTGATTATATCATCAATGGATTATGAAATCTCAAGTGTGCAAAGTTGTCCCTGAACACACTGTAATCAGACTTCAATTTCCGGCCTCATAAGATCTAACTGCAATTCTCTTTGAGCTGTCAAACGACTAAGCATCTGCTCCGGTACCGTCTTACGACTCAAGGCATCGGCAACCACATTTACTTTGCCCAGATGATAAAGGATCTCGATATCATAGTATTTGATTATATCTAGCCACCTTGTCTGTCTCATGTTCAATTCCTTCGGAGTAAAAATGTAATTCAGGCTCTTGTGATCAGTATAAATCTGACAGGTAACTCTATACAAATAGTGATGCCAGATTTTCAAATCAAACACCACGGCTGCTAGCTCCAAATCATGAGTCGGGTAATTGACCTCGTAAGGTCACAACTGTCTCGATGCATAGGCAATCACTTTCCCATTCTACATTAGCACACATCTGAGATCCTGCCTTGACGCGTCACTGTACACCACGAATCCTTCCGTTCCTTTTGGTAAAACTAAAACTGGTGCTGAAATCAATTAACTCTTGAGTTAGTCAAAACTCTGTTGACATGCCTCTGACCACAAATACTTCTTGTCCTTCCTCAACAGATTAGTCAGCGGTTGGACAATCTTGGAAAAACCTTCCACAAACCGTCGGTAATAACCTGCTAGGCTAAGGAAACTGCGAACTTCCTTCACGTTCTTCGGAGGTAGCCAATCTCGAATAGACTCTGTATTCTGCGTGTCTACTCTCACTCACTCGACCGATATCACATGCCCAAGAAAATAACCTCAGACATCCAGAACTCACATTTGGAAAATTTTCCATAAAGCTGCTCTTTCCTCAACACCTCGAGAACCTGATGGAGATGACGCTCATGCTCTTCGTGGTCACGACAGTAAATCAGAATGTCGTCAATAAAAATGACTACAAAACGATCTAAATAATCAATAAAAATGCGATTCATCAAGTCCATGAATACCACCGGTGCATTAGTCGGTCCAAATAGCATCACCACGAACTCATAATGCCCATAGCGAGTACGAAAAGCTGTCTTCAAAATGTCAGACTCTCGAATCCTCAATTGATGATATCCGGATCTCAAGTCGATCTTAGAAAACAAAGCATCTCCATGAAGTTGATCCAATAAATCATCAATATAAGGCAACGGATATTTGTTTTTGATTGTTACTCTATTCAGCTCACGATAATCAATACACAAACGCAGAGATCCGTCTTTCTTCCGTATAAATAACACTGGCACCCCCCAAGGGGACACGCCCTTCTCAGTCAACTCCTCAAGCTGGCTCTTCAACTCCTGCATCTCAGTTTGTGCCATACGATACGGTGCTTTCGAACGCGGGGATGTACCTGGATCTAACTCAATAGTAAACTCTACCTCACGATATGGAGGTAAGCCTGGCAACTCATATGGAAATACATCTAGGTAGTTTCGAACTACTGAAATATCGGCCATTTCAACTGGTTGATCTGTTGTTTTGTTCATGTAACACCAATAACCAATACACCCTTGATTAAGCAGTTTCACTGCTTTCATAGCGCTGATGACTCTCCCAAAATGGATGGGATTATCACCCTGAAAAATGCACTCGAAACCATTATCAGAAGTGACGATCACCATTCGCTTACGAACACTAAGAATGGCATCATGAGGATCTATCCAATCGACACCCAAGATTACATCGTCCTTAGGTAAATTGACCATAATTAAATCTTACAACCACTCACGGTCGTTCAAACGAACCGGACAGTTATGCACTTCACGATTCCCAATGATTCTTCTACCATCGGGGTGACCAGTCACATAAGGTTCATAATCGATAACATGATCTAATTGCAATGGACTCAAACAAGAAGAAGATATAAAGGAGTGTGAAGCACCAGTATAAAAAAGAACGCATACAGGCTGAGAATGGATCTCGACTGTACCTGCGATCATGCTGGCTTTGAGGTCATCGGATCTCTTCATATCGTAGATTCTGGGTTTTGCTGCCCTGGTACTAGATGTACCAACTTGATTCCCTCGACCTACTCCCCTGTTCGCCCCGATAGTCTAGTGGGAAGCGGACGGAGGTGGACGGTCCTGGAATGATGACTGAACTAGAGCATATGAAGCCACCGGAGTATGTCCTGGTCCACTCCTGCAAAAACGAGCACGATGCCCATAAGTCCCACAAGTAAGGCATGCAACAGCCGGCTTAGGGCATTTGGTGCGGATGTGTCCCTGCTCTCCACAGTTAAAACATACAACACACGAGCTGGCTGCTCGGGAAAATAATCCTGCCGGTTTTGATGTTGCAGGCTGTCGCTCAGAGAAAGTCGGTCCGTATTGGGCCTTCTTGAATGTCCCCTGGTTACCCTCAGATTGGTTTTGATTCCTCGATCTCTTATTAGAAGACGGGGGCTGTTTCTTAGAGATCTCATTCAAAGTAAGTTCACAATCAAGGGCTCTCTCAATAAACTCCGGTAGAGTCGTACAATGGTGATTAAGCAACTACATCCTCATCCGAGGTTTCAATCTCTTCAGGAAATACTTGAGCTTATCAGTTTCCGTTCGAACGATGGACGTGGCGAACGGAAGAAGCGCTTGGAATTTCTCCACAATCGATAACACATCATCATCCTCAAATGAGTCCGGGTTCAGCAACTTTGACAGTTTGGCTTCACGGAGTGGAGCTGGATAGTAACGGTCCAACATGAGATTCTTGAATTCATCCCAGTTGCACAAACCATCGTCCGGTCTCACAGATAGCCACCGGGTGTGGGCGCTCTTACTAAGGTAGTAAGCCGCCACAGATACTCGGTTCTCTTCTGGACAATCCACCATCTCGAACAACTTCTCGAAGTGCTCGATCCAGTGGACAATATCTGTAGGCTCAGATGATCCTTCAAAAGTCGGAGGTCGCTGGTGAGAGATGTCACTGACGATCCGACTCACTACCCCACCGTACAGAGGAGGTGGCGGCTGGGGTCCCTGATGCTGTCCAGTAGTAGCAGCCCTTTGCATAGCTTCCATTATTTGACCCATTTGGGTCATCTAGGCCATCATGCACTGCATAATCATATAAGGGTCGACATGCGTGCCCTCGTGCCGTTCGGTGTGGTGTGATTGGTTCCCGGTAGGCGAGTCACTACCTGCTGAGCTTTTGTCCCACACTAGAATGCGTATTAGCTCGTGGTCTCAGGATTCAGCCCCTTCCGCGGCCTCGGCCCCCTCTACCACGACCTTCACATTTCTTTCCATACTACAAGAATAAAACAATAATCATAAGCACAGTTCAATATATGTCTCTAAGGCCAAATCACAAATTTCTGCAAGTTAATAGCAACAATCACAATTATACGTTCACAATTTTGATTCATCACGAATTACAGCATCACGAGTGTTACACAGAATATCACGTCGACATTAAGTCGAAACAATTTCGATCACAAAATTTTATCCAAAATTTCCCTCGGAATATCAATAAGATAAATTCCGCCACAAATCCCTCGGAACATCAAGATCAACAGAAGGATCAATTCCACCACAAATCATCCTGCCAGTAATTAAATAATGGCACATAAATAACATACCGTATTTGGCTCGTAGGGTCAGACACTTGCACAGGTCACACGTGACACGAAGGTTTCTTGATACTAGTTCGATCAATAATGACTCATAAAAATATTCGCGCTCTAATACTATCTTCTGTAATACCCTCAATAATGGCGGCTATTACAGTGCCGTGGACCCCACACTGGGACCCACCAGGCGATACCTAAATATAACTTGAACCAATCAAATCCCAATTTGTGGTACCGAACCACAAAATTATATTCAATACCTCGATGAGAGGTTTAAACATCTCGCGACTAGAATGCCATAGTACACAGGATCCGGAAAATTAGTATAAACCATGTGAAGATGGAATATACTTTAAGTAAAAATACAAATAACAAGAGTTACATAAAAACGGAATAAATACCAATACATGGTTTAAAGTACAACTGGATAAAAGTAGACTTGGGCCCCCTGAACTAGTATCCTCCAAACCCTTCGCCGCCACCATGTTCGCCCTGCGCCTTGGCTCTGCCTCGACCTAAAATACAACACAAGTATTTCGCCCAAAACCACAGGGTCAGATATACATGATAATAATTCTCAAGATGTTATACAATTCCTATACATTGGATCTCAAATAAAGAACTCGACTGTCGA
Source organism: Orobanche coerulescens (assembly GCA_033398695.1). Taxonomy (NCBI): domain Eukaryota; kingdom Viridiplantae; phylum Streptophyta; class Magnoliopsida; order Lamiales; family Orobanchaceae; genus Orobanche; species Orobanche coerulescens. The sequence continues at coordinate 136,011,679 of CM065817.1, forward strand.
ACATACCCCTCGGGCATATGAACAACCAGTCGCCAAACCGTCGAACATACCCAATCAAACATAGAGTATAACGACGAATCATTATGGCTCAAGACGGACATCACAGTACGCCCGATTCGGAAATATGTTCATGCACATGTCCACCCCGTATACGGAATCCAGGATATACGTGGGACATGTAACTAATTAGCCTCACGAACTAAGTTCTCGTGTGCAGGGTCCAAATGTAGAAACATCAACGCACGAGCATATGTCCCTAGCTAAAAATCCTACACAATAACCAATCGGCATGCAGATATGATTCCAGATATGTCACGATGCAACATGACAACAAAACTCAATCAATTACTCATCCAACGAGGATCAAAACTCACCGAAGTGATAAACAATAATCAACGAGACCAACGACATCAAAGATAGCAAACTTGGGAATACAATCCCATAACAAACGATAGACACAATCAACGATAATATCCATCATGAATCGTAGATTCATAAAGCAATACATATATACGAACTATATAACAATCACAATAATTCTAATCATCATTATCACTAAGCAAGATAACTTGCCTCAATACGGAGGCGTGAATAATCCTCCCTCGACGAACGAACGGACATACGGTCCTCGACTAACAAAAATTACCTGATCAATCGACCTTGAATCAAATACAATTCATTCAATAATACATTCATAAAATCATCTATATCGAATTCGTAGGAAACGACATCCGTAAATTAATTTGAAGGTTCAACTATTACAAAAGGTATTATGGTTCTAATTCAAGAACCCTAAAATTCCCTAATTCATTCCTATGATTAAATTCTCACCTTCATCAAGTTGTTAATAAGTTATGAGGTTCTATCAACCAATAATCTAACAAGAATAATACTTATTGATAAACTTATCTCATCAAAACCCCGTTTTTAGAACATTAACAACATTCCAATATGATCTTCTAAACAATCCTACTTCATGAATCATAAAACCACAAGGGTTATTCAACAATTCATTAATTTTATACTTGAATATATCATAATTGTGATGATTATCTAATAATTCATGGAAAACCCTTTCTTTAATAAGGTTATAACATCTAACAATTTATATTGGTGAAGAATAGACTTATCTAAATGTTCTTAGTCATATCTTCCTAAGAATCAATAGCAATCATGTTATCTTTCAACATTACAATCATTTAAGAAGGTTTTATCATCAATATTATCATGCCCTTATTTAGTCGCTCAAGATTCTAATAACTAACATTCTAATAACTAACATGATATGGTTGGTTAATCAACTATGATTGAAAGAAAATTCATAACAGTTCAGAACTGATATGAGTTAAAACAACCAACCTTTGAGAATGGGGGATAAACTCCAAACCCTTCAAGAACACACTCAAATCCTTAATCTTAATGCTTCAATCCAAGATACAATGCTCTAATGCAAAATAGAATGCTCCAATACAAGATAGATGAGGCTAAAATCAATATGGGGAGGTAGGAGGACGATTTCTAGAGAGAAAAACGAAGTATGGTTTGTTTAAGAATGAAAGGCAAGACATGATTATATAACCTGCATACTTCATTACGTACGTTAACAGGGCAAATTTACGTACGTAATGAGCTTTACGTATGTTAACACTTTCAGTGTTACGTACGCAATATATCATCAAACCCCACTGCCTCAAAACTCATCCCCATTACGTATGTTAAAGGATTATATGTACGTAAGGCTCACATGTATTACGTACGTTAAAACACCCATATTACATACGTAATGCGCGTTGACCTGCTGTCCTAATTGAGCCTAGAATCCAGGCCACACACATGGCCCCATATGCCGAAAGTCTAGATATGATCTGATACTCTCCATTATGTACGTAAGGCACAAGACTTAACATACGTAACTATCCACGAATAACGTACGTTATGCTCTCAATATAGCGTACGTAAGTGCACTAAGGATAGAGTCCATAATGCAACTCACCAAGGATGTCTACACTCAAGATGATACGAACATCTACAATCAAGATGATACGATTATAGTAACTCTCAAAATCATAAACATCACATTAATTCTAATTATGACATGATCGAATCTTCCGAATAATACAACGGTAAATGCAACAGTAAACTAAAGTTGCAGCCGGATATTACACCACTTCAGCCCAAAATCATTCCACATCACAAAATTTTATAAACAGAAAACCCTTTTCATAGCCATTTGTCACGGGGCGGGAGTACCGAAGCCCGTGCAGCATCCCAGGGCCCCTTACACCTTGAGATAAACCTATCCCACATACGCATGCCAACCCTTCCATGGGCTCATCAGGGAGTGGCAATAGCCACCGACCAGTTGTGCCCTACCCACAACGATCCCCTTCATAGTAAAGTACTCGACCAGAGACAAGCTCCCTGGACTAAACCGGGTCGGCATCCCTAACTCGGTCAGACCGATGCATTTGGGAAAACAACACCTTAATGCTAATGTCTCCCCTATTACCCCTGTTGTGGCAAGCTAACCAGAAGCCACACCTCATTTTGCAGCAAGATCAATTGGCATGCGTATGTGGGATAGGCTGGTCTCGGGGTGTGAGCCCCCCTGGACAATTGAGTCTCGGCCCAACAATCATTTTCATAAAAAACTTCCCTTCAAAATTCTTGATCGTCAAAACATGCTTATGATCCCGTGATCTTCTGCCATGTGTTTTCGTAGGTTCAACGACCCATGGATTGATCCAAACAAAAAATCAACACATGCTCGTGACTCTATGATCTCCCACCATGTATATCCGTAGGTTCGACAACCCGCATGGTTTGAGCTAAACAAATAATTCCCACATCCAATCCTCGACTACGTGATCCCTTGCCACAAGCCACAATAGGTCCTGTCGAACATACACGGTTAGACTATGATGTGTCCCAACCACATGATCTCCTGCCATGTGTCATCGTAGGCCTCATCGGACCCGCACGATTGGACCTTAACACCACTTACTAAGTTCCGATCCCATGGTCCCTTGCCATGTATCCTATGTTGGAAATAATGCCCTAGGACATTCGATGTGGCTAGATTTGTAATTGTAACATTTAAATAAAGTTACTTGATATCATTTATTTCTCGCTGATTATTATAATGTGTGCATGTTTTAGTATTATAATAATCGAATAACAGTTATTGACGAATAATAGTTTATAGACAGATTCATGGTGTTGACTATGATGAGACTTTTATCGCCAGTAGTCATGCTTAAATCAAATAGAATTTTATTTACCATTGCCGTATACTATGATTATGATATATGGCAAATGGATGTCAAAAAAACATTCCTTAATGAAAACTTACTCGAGGATGTGTACATGACACAACCTGAGGGTTTTGTTCGTCCTGAAAATTCTAAAAAGGTTTGCAAGCTTCAAAGATCTATTTATGGGTTGAAGTAGGCTTCTCGGAGCTGGAATCTTTGTTTTGATGAAACTGTCAGAGTTTGGGTTTATTCAAACTGAATATGAACCATGTGTGTACAAGAAGGTTAGTGGGAGCATAGTTGTTTTCTTAGTCTTATATGTAGATGACATATTACTCATTACAAATAACATACCCACCTTGCAGACAGTCAAGATTTGGTGGGGAAGTTGTTTCTCAATGAAAGACTTAGAAGAAGCTGTTTATATTCTTGGGATAAAAATCTATAGAAATAGATCAAGGAGAATGATTGGTCTGAGTCAATGTACATACATTAACAAAATATTGAAGAGGTTCAATATGCAAGACTCTAAGAGAGGACTCTTGCCAATGCCACATGGCATTCATCTGAGTATGACTCAGAGTCCTTAGACTCCTGATGAGCGAGCCCGCATGAGCAAGATTCAATATTCTTCGGCCATTGGATCGATCATATATGCCATGATTTGTACTCGACCAGATGTATCGTTTGCCCTTAGCATAACAATTCGATACCAATCAAATCCAGGTGAAAGTCACTGGACAGCAGTGAAAACCATCCTAAAGTACTTAAGAAGAACTAATGATGCTTTCCTAATTTATGGAGGGGTGGGAAACGAGCTGGCTATAAATGGTTACGCCGATGTAAGTTTCAAAACCGACAGAGATGATTTTAAATCGCAAACTGGTTATGTGTTTGTATTGAATGGAGGTGCTGTGAGTTGGAAGAGTTCCAAGTAAAGCACGATTGCTGATTTTGTAATAGAAGCTGAGTACCTGGCAGCATCAGATGCAGCTCAGGAAGCCGTATGTATCAAGAAGTTTGTTACTGAACTAGGAGTGGTACCGACCATCCAGGGTCCCATAAGCCTTTATTGTGAAAATAATGGTGCTATTGCACATGATAAAGAGCCTAGATCCCATCATAATTCCAAACATATACTCAGAAAATATCACCTAGTCAGAGAGATCTTCAGACAAGGAGATATTACAATATGAAAAGTAGAAACAGAAGAGAATGTTGCAGATCCACTTACCAAGCCTCTGTCACAAGGAAAGCATGTTGTGCATGCTAGATCGATAGGACTAAAAGTCATGAATGAATGGTCCTAGTGCAAGTGGGAAATTGTTGGAAATAATACCCAATGACATTCGATGTGCCTAGGTTTGTAATTGTCACATTTAAATAAAGTGATTTGATATCATTTATTTCTCGTTGATTATTATAATGTGTGCATGTTTTAATATTATAATAATCGAATAATAATTATTCACGAATAATAAGATTATTCAAATGTCCCTGGTCCAATCGCGTCGAGTAGAGACTCAAGTGATTAATGTGCTAGTATAAGTTTGATTGATAATCATCGGATGATTATACGTATGGTACAGATCAATCTTATGGGTATTGGTTGGAGAACCAATACTGGACAGACCCGCATTAAGATCACTGCATGGAAATGTTATAAGTAAATCTCAATATACAGTATGTCAATAAATCCTTGAACCTGGGATTATCATAGAGTCCAACATGATAACTGCTATGCCTTGACGTAATCCAACGTCATCTGAAACATGGTGATCACAAAGGTTAGCGATCGGGATAGTGGGAGTCATGTAGGGGGCAATGAATAATCAAGATGCAGATTTGTCCCTCTCTTTAGTGAGAGAGATATCTGTTGGGCCTCTCGATAAGTAGGAGTGAAAGAAATACATGGCCATGCTCAAATGAAGAGTCATTTGATTCAACTAGTCTACTTAAGATCGAGAAAGAGTTTGGACATAATAAGTATGACAATATCCATGACTTAGTTCAAATATGATATCGCGCGACAAAGGGATTTGACACGTTAAATGGTTTAATAGACTATAAACTTATATTATTTGGGTAGTCATAATGTCTTGCTAGAGACCGCTTATGATTTATTATTTAATAAGGTATTAAATAATTACCAACATAATATAAGCCTTTTGGGTCACACATACGACAACTAAAGACAAGCAAGAATAATTAATAGATATAATATTAGATATTATATTTATTAAAGAAAATAAATAATGAGTAATATACAATATAGGATATTATATATTATATTATTTAATTATATCAACTTGGAAAGATAAATATAATATTAGATATTAGATCTATTAGAGAATAATAAGTAATATATAATATAAGATATTATATAAACCAATCGCCCCCCGACTGGAATGCGAAGGATCTGCCACACATCATGTAACATGATGGTCATCTCTCCGAATAGCATGTGAAAAGTGTTAGGAATACTTGTTAGATTTTGATGATGTCATTAATATAAATCCAAATGTTTATTACTTGGAAAGATGTAAGGAAGAACCAAATGAGTATCTTCCATAGGCCAAATTATGTTAAGTGTAAAACTTGGCAAAATGTAAAGAAGAACCAAATGAGTATCTTCTATAGGCCAAAATAAGTTAGGCTAAAAATCGGCTAAGTACAAAAGAACAGCTAAGCTCATCAGAGAGGTACAACCGAGTCATATCAGAAAAGAACTGGTCAACAAAGATTATCAGAGATGTTTGACCAGACTGCAGTCAAGTAACCTCAGACGGGTCAGCTGATCAGGCGAGTTCCCAACAGTGAACATCAGAGAGGTCCAGAACTGCAGAGAAGTTAACCTTACATCAGCCTACTCGAAATCAGCCAAGTACTCCAAGTCCACGTCAGCATGTGTTGAAAAGTCAAGTATTACGGAAAGTCACATGCAACGTGAAGAGACAAATTGGAGAGATTCCCGCAAGGATATGAATTAAATAATTCATCTAGACCCACCTTGAAGACTTTAATCTTATTATATTCAAAAGATTCGGCGCCTCACATGCAGAGTCTTCACAACGGTCGGAAGATAGATTAAAATATGGGAATCCAGCCTTGCAACGTTCAGAAAAGAATAAACAAAGAAGTCTCCCTCCAACGGACTGATTTGTTACAGATTTGCAATGGCTATGAAGAAATGCTCAAGGATCACCTATATATATCTGATGATTTGAAGTTGATCAACTACCGGTGCGTACATACTTTCAAGCGATCAAAGCATTCAAGCAATCTAAAAGCGAAATATAGCATCGTGAAAAGAGCGGTTCTAAAAAGTTCATACTTGAAGAAGCTCTTAGTTGGAGAAGACAAAAACTCGTGTCTTAAATCCTGAGTTCGGGGTACTTCACTAGTTGAAGTTCGAGACTGTAAAGGCATCCAAGGATCGAGGATTAAGAGGTGCAAGGCAGTCAAGTGTGTTACAACGGTACGGATTTCCACTGGTTGGAAGCTGTTGTAGTTTGGTTGAATCACTGTAATATTTATCACTGGTTGAAAATTATAGTGAATTCATCTCCAACTGGTTTGGAGAAAAGTGGATTAGTAGAGGATTACCCCACCCCTGAGACCACTATAATTGCCTGCGTACTTTACTGTTTTACAGCATCATACTCTAACTGCTGCATTCATTGTTAAGTGTTTCATTAGTTGTTTTATATTCGTCATCAGCTGACTTCCGCACGTATTGAGAACAAACGACTCTAAGTCATTTGTATATCTATCAGCTTAAGAAACTTACTCTTTGAGAAAAAGAGTTTAAGAGTTTCAATAAGTCTATTCACCCCCCCTCTAGACTTATTCCTGGATGACTTGTGACCTATAAGTGGTATCGGAGAGGTTGGTTCATCTGTTTCACGAACCAGATCTATATCAGAGATATATCTTTACTCTCATTTTATAATGGAACACATGCATTCTAGACTACCTGTGTTTTGAGTTGATGAGTATGATCTTTGGAAGATAAGGATGCAGGCACACTTATCTTCAATCCATGATGACATGTGGTGCATCATAGAGGACGGTCCATTCATCTTCGAGAAGGACAACACTGCAGAGGAGATCGCAGCAGGGAAGCCAGAGAAGATCCCAAAGAAGAGGACAGAGCTGATTCCCGAAGAAAGAAAGCTGGCCAATCTTGATAACCGGGCCAGAGATGTGCTATATCAAACTCTTGACAAATCCACCATGGTCAAGATCAAGAATTGCAAGAATGCCAAAGAAATCTGGGACACATTAGCCCTAATGTGTGAAGGAACGGAGCTGATCAAGGAAAACAAGTTGTCAATTGCTATTCAAAAATTTGACAACTTCAAAATGAAGAATGGTGAATCCATAGACCAAGTGGACACAAGGTTTACTGAGATTATCAATGAGATCAACTCACTCGACAAATCTTATGGCAACAGGGAGATGGCACTGAAGGTTCTAAGATCTCTCAATCCTGAATGGAGTATGAAGGCAGTGGCCATGAGAGAATCCAAGGACCTCAATAAGATAAAGATCCAAGAGCTGTTCTCTGATCTGAAGGCTTATGAGTTCGAGCTTCCAAGTTCATCCCCAACTGAGCCTGCAGAGAACGGAATAGCCTTTGCAGCCGAGTCCCCCGCCAAGAGCTTATCTGATGTAAAGCCTCCAAATCCATTAGATTTTGAGGAAGAAATGGCGTTCATAATGGAAAGGTTCAGCAACTTCCGGAAAAACTACTCCAAATACAAGAAAAATTATAAGGAGAATCCCAGAAGGAACCAAAAAGCCGGAAGTTGGAAGGTGGAGTGCTACAATTGTCACAAGACAGGACACATCCAAATCGACTGTCCTGATCTTAAGAAGGACTAGAGCAAGAAGGAGGTGGGCAGAAAAGAAGACAGAAGGAAGGCCCTCATCGGAGAAGATCCAGAGCATGTAGAATCAAGCAGCAGATTCTTCTCAGATGATGATGAAGAGTATGACTGTCTGATGGCCAACCTAGCTGATGAAGAGGTAACATCAAAACCCTCTTGTTCAAATAATAGTTCAGCCATGTCACAAGATATGGATCTGCATGAATCTGTAAATCAGCTATTTAAAGATTTTGAAACACTAAAATCTGCACACCTATCTCAGACAAGAGAGAAGACTCACCAAGATGAGAATAGGCAGCTGAAAAATGATTTTGAAAAACTCAGCCTAGAACTGAATATAGTTGAGATAACTGCAGCTAACATGCAAAACCAGGCTGATGTCAATACAGCTGAGATAAATCGACTAACTGTTTAACTTAAAGAAAAATCAGTTGCACTTGCTCATGTCAAAGCTGAATTTACTAAGCTGACTTAGCCAAATAAGACTCAGGCTCAGGAAATAACCTCCCTGAAGGCGTCTTCAACTCTGGAAGAATTGTGTACTAATAAAAGGCCACTATATTCCAAATCAGGCCTTGGATATGATCCTCACACTCCCTCTAGTTCTAAAACCACTTTCGTCAAGGGAGAAACAATTGTCTCGACTGCTGAGCCTACATACAAACCGATATTCAAAAATAGGCAACAACCAAGTCACAAGTCTAGGCTGCAGCCAGGGTATACAAGGCAGCCACCTAGACAAGTGACTAGGCATTGGCCCAGACAGAAGCAGCAGCTGAGACAACATGCCCACTATTATCAACAACTCCCTAAAAATAGATTTCAAAATGGGAGGGGCAGATGGAAACCTCAAGGTTATCCTAATTTCCAAAATGAACAAGTGTGGAGACCTCAAAGATTTAATAAATGGTCTCAGCCAAGGTTTAGAAATGGCCCACACTATCAATATTTTGAGGAATATCCAGTATACAATCCCAACAGGAGATTCAGACCTAGACCTTACACACCTTATAAAGGTTATAATGATAACAACTTTCACAATCCAAGGAGAAATCAATTCTCCAGGAAACCAGCTAACCCGAGAGGACCCACATAGATCTGGGTACCTAAATCTCTACTTGTATGATTGCAGAAAAGGTGGAAGGACTACAACCACATCTCCACAAGCTCAAACTTTGGAGGTGAAGAGTGGTTTGTAGATTCTGGATGCTCAAGGCACATGACCGGGAACAAGAAGATGCTGTCCAAATACACCAAAGAAAAGGGTCCAGATGTAACTTTTGGAGATAGCTCTAGAGGACAAACAAAGGGCTTTGGAGAGCTGCACCGAGGAAATATTGTGATATCCAAAGTTCACTATGTCAAAGGGCTCAAGTATAATCTCCTGAGCATAAGCCAGTTTTGCGATGAGAAGAATCTAGTAGTCTTCACCATCTGGAAATGCATGGTGATAAATATCCTATCTGGTGAGGTGAAGCTACAAGGATTCAGAAGGAGAGATGTCTATATGATAGATTGGAACACAGGAACACCTAACTCCTGTTTTCTATCTAAGACAGTAGCTGAGAATGGATGGCTGTGGCACAAAAGATTATGTCACCTGAACTTCAAAGCCATCAACAAGATTAGTTCTCAGAAGATGGTCAGAGGACTTCCAGATGAAGCATTCAAGAAGGAAGCGCTTTGTGATGCCTGTCAGAAAGGAAAGCAGACCACAGCATCATTCAAGCCAGTCCAGCCTACAACCCTCACAACAAGGATCTTAGATCTACTCCATATCGATCTATTTGGTCCCATCAAACCAAGGACTCTAAGCGGCCGAAAGCATGCACTTGTTATAGTAGATGATTATTCAAGGTACACTTGAATTATATTCCTGTATAAGAAGAGTGAAACCTTGACCAAACTACCTGAGCTGCTGAGAAGGATCCAGAATGAGAAATCCCTATCCATCATCAAGATCAGATCAGATAGACGAGGAGAGTTTCTCAACAAGGCGATCACTGATTACAGCGATCAGAATGGGATCCAGCATGAGCTCTCTGCAGCCAGGACTCCCCAGCAGAATGGCGTTACTGAAAGAACAAACACAACCCTGAAGGAAGCAGCAAGGTCCATGATTGCAGAAGCAGACCTGCCCAAGAGGTTCTGGGCTGAAGCTGTCAACACAGCTTGCCATACTCAGAACAGGAGTATGATAGTAGGGAGACATGGCAAAAATCCCTATGAGGTTTGGAATAATAGAACTCCTACTGTTCCTTACTTTCATGTTTTTGGTTGTAAGTGTTTCATCCACAACAACGGTAAAACACAACTAAATGCCTTTGATGCTAAAACTGATGATGGTCTCTTTATGGGATACTCACAAAGAAGCAAGGCATATAAAGTATTTAACAAAATAACCTTAGTTGTGGAGGAAACACCCCATGTTGTATTTGATGAATCTACTGTGGAGTACAGGAAGCAAGTTGAGCTAATTGAGAATAAGCTCAAATCAGCAACCCTTGAAGAAGTCATTGTACATGACACCGGAATGGTGGACTCACCTGCAGACCAGCCTGAAGATCCAACTGTAGCTGCTGAAGACCCAACTGCAGATCAGACAGGATCACCAAACCTATCTGATCCAGTTTCCGCTGATGAGGACCCAGCTGTAGCTGACAAAGACTCATCTGCAGATTAGACCCAACCTGCAGATGACAAGATGGTAGCTGATCCAGCTGCAGACCAAGGAGACCAGAACCCAGCTGATGCTGAAATCCACCAGAGCAATTCAACAGGGGGAATAGACCCAGGAGAAGACAATATCCCCAAGTGGCTCAAAGACCATCCAATCCAGCAAATCATCGGGAAGCTGACTGATGGAGTTAAGACAAGACAGTCAACTCTACCCGTAGGAATGGCTATGTTCTCATGCTTCATGTCACAGATAGAACCCAAGACAACAGAGCAAGCCTTGGAAGATTACTCTTGGATAAATGCCATGCAAGAGGAACTGGAGCAGATGGAAAGGAACAAAGTTTGGGAACTAACAGACAGACCAGATCACAAGAAGGTTATTGGCACCAAATGGGTGTACAAAAACAAGAGTGATGAAGACAGAGCTGTTGTTAGGAATAAAGCCAGACTTGTAGCAAAAGGTTATGCACAGTGTGAAGGAATAGATTTTGATGAAACCTATGCACCTGTTGCAAGATTAGAGGCCATCAGACTATTCCTCGCATATGCTACATTCAAAGATTTTGAAGTCTATCAGATGGATGTAAAGAGTACTTTTCTAAATGGCATACTAGAAGAAGAAGTCTATGTAGAGCAACCCCCAGGTTTTGTCAAAGGAGACAAAGTCTACAAGCTGTTGAAGGCTCTCTATGGAGTTAAGCAAGCACCAAGAGCATGGTATGAAACACTGTTTGTGTTTCTTGAGAAGAATGGTTTTTGCAAAGGAAAGGGGGACAAGACCCTATTCAGAGTGGAGCACGAAGGCCACATATTGATAGTTCAGATATATGTGGATGACATCATATTCGGCTCAACCAATCCAGAGCTATGTAAGAAATTCTCCAACCTCATGCAAGGAGAATTTGAGATGAGTATGATGGGAAAGCTTAACTTCTTTCTCGGATTACAAGTTAAGCAGATGGAGAATGGAATTTTCATCAACCAAGATAAGTATACCAAAGATCTAATCAAGAGATTTGGAATGGAATCAGCCAAGCCAGCAAGAATTCCTATGAGCACAAGTACTAACCTAGATGCAGATGGGGGAGGCATATCAATGGACTCAACCCACTACAGAGGACTCATTAGATCATTGCTATACCTCACTGCAAGCAGGCCAGACATATCCTATGCCGTAGGAGTTTTTGCGCGATTCCAGTCTAAACCTAAGCAGTCGCACCTAGACGCAGCAAAGAAAATAATCAAATACCTTAAGTCTACAGTCAACATTGGAATATGGTATCCTAAGGATGATAACTTCGAGCTGTCAGGATATTCAGATGCAGATTTCGCAGGATGCAAAATTAATAGGAAAAGCACTAGTGGAATGTGCCAATTCCTAGGAACCAGACTGATATCCTGGTTTAGCAAGAAGCAGGTTTCTAACTCTATCTCCACCACAGAGTCAGAATACCTAGCTGCAGGTAGTTGTTGTGCCCAGATCTTATGGATCAGACAACAGCTGAGGGATTATAATATCATTGCCAATGAAGTCCCTATCTGGTGTGATAACAATAGTGCTATTGCAATAACCAACAATCCGGTTTTGCATTCGAGGACCAAGCACATTGATGTTAAGCACCACTTCATGAGAGACCACGTGCTTAACAAGAGAGTTAGAGTTGAAAGAGTCAGCACAGACTACCAAATAGCTGACATCTTCACCAAACCTTTGCCAGAAGAAAGGTTTTTGGAGCTGAGCAGAGAACTTGGTCTACTATATTGGGAATCTAGTATAGAAGCAAGCTGAAGCATATCAGAGGAAGGACGGACCTAGCTGATTAGAGGAATCAGATCCTAGCTGATGCAGGCAAGAGGACGAAGGACGGACAAAAGAACCTAGCTGATCAGAATCTCAGGCGAGAAGTCCAAGGAGTTAACTCACTTGATGCAGAGCAGTCAACAGTCAAAGCAGCTAAGTTTTCTAAACTCAACCGACTTCTGAATATTTTATTACTGTTTGCTATATGTATAATAATATTATATTAATTTTTGGTTCGCAAGTGGCATTTAAATACACGTGGCGATCACTTAATAATTCGACCTCCACAGTGACCAGTTAAATCTAACCGTCCAATTTTAAAAACAAAACCTGGACCACCGATTCGAATTTGAAATTTAAATAGAATATCAAAAGGCGTACCACCGATTCAAAATAAATAAATCCATACGTCTTTTCATCTTCTTTATAAGGACGAAAACCCTTCACTTTACCTTTACGGTTACCAAACCCTAGATTTACAGAGCAAAAATCTTTTGAACTCTAAATACACTGAAAATCTCTTAGGCCCTGTTCTTTTGGACTTATTTTGATTTTGATTCGATTGATTCGATTCGAGTCCATTCGATTCGATTCGATTTAGTTCGATTCAGTCCATTCGATTCAGTCGATTCGATTCGATTCAACTCAGTTCTTCTTCTTCTTCTTCTTCTTATTATTATTATTATTATTAATCTTAATTATTATTATTGTTATTATTACTAATAATATTACTATTATCGTTGTTGTTGTTGTTAATTACTATTATTTTTATTATTTACTATTATTATTATTTACCCTTAATATATATTTGATTCGATTCGATTCGATTCGATTCGATTCCATTTAGTTCGATTCGATTCGAATCCATTCGATTGATTCGATTCGATTCATTCAGTCCAAAAGAACAGAGCCTTATTTGCAGAAATGGAATCTTATTTCGAAAGCCTTAACATGAAGGCGGTCAAGGACCAGATTATCTTCTCTCTGGTCATTGATTTCGAAGGCCTTTTAGAAGCAAATCTGGACAACAACGACGTTCTCTTCCTTATCCACTCGATGATGAAGAATGGGATCTATCCATTCCTGGATATCCATCCCAAGCACCTTTACAAGGAAGACGTCATCACCTTCTATCGCGAGGCCCATGTGATTGAAGAAGGAATCAGGAGCACAGTCGGCGGAAGACAAATCAACATCTCGCCAGAGTCAATTCGTAAAATTTTCGGTATGAAGCACTGTGGCATAGCCGTCGAGGCTCTCAAACAGACAACACCCGATGTTTGGCTAAAGATCAAGGCGATTGATCAACCGACGAAGCTAAAACTCACTGCAAAAAGGAGCGAGATTAAAAAGAAGTATCGGTATATGTTGGATATTATCAACAAGATTATTATGGGAATGGCCTGCAGTTAAGACCAACTGTCGTTGGCAAAATTCACAGTGCTGGGAGCACTTATTCAAGACGAGGCAATTGATTGGGCTGACTATATCATTAGGCAGCTTGTTCGAGAAGTCAACAAAGCCGAATGGCTTGCTGATGAAAAGAGATTCAGATCCAAGCTGGCGTTTGGAACGCAGCTAAGTTGGATCCTTGAGAAAATGGGTGTGACGAAGGGAAGTACTGACCCTTTCCACATCAATAAGAGACTTTGTCATCTGGACCAAGAGACCTTAAGGAAGTTGGGAGGCAACAGGAGAGCAGCTCGGATACTCAAAGAATTGTCTGATTCATCACCCTACAAATGTCCTTCATCAGACGAGTCGGACCGACCTGCAGACATCAACCTAACTGCAGCCGAGTCAGACTCCGAGTCAGACAACACACCTATTGCCGTCCGGTTCAAAAGAAGGGGACCAGCCCCTAGAGAGCCATCCATCATGCAGTCATCTCCAGAACCCTCTCCCAAGAGGCCCAGGCGACTGCAATTTAGCCAGGAGGCGCATTCAGATAATTATGCAGTCCTGCAGCCAGGTCACCTACTCACCTGGAAGACCAGCCTGCTCCAGGCAGCCTGGAAACTTAGATCGTCCCTGTCCTCACTCCAGCATACATTCCAGAGGAGGAAGAAGCAGGTTTAATCATCTCAATCCCTGAAGCAAACTACACCTTTAACCTGCTGGACAACAATGTTTTCAACCTGTCCATCGAACAATTACAGCTTGTTAAACCACAAGCTTTAAAACACTCTTTTGTTAATATTTTTGAAGAGTGGAAATTTTTCAAATCACTTTCATTTGCTAAACTTCAAACTTATATTGAAACCAGTGGTTGGGAATATCCCCAAGCCACAAAGGATGTACTGATACACTTTTGTAAAGTATCAGACATAGTTTTGATCCTCCAGGAGAATTGGTTCATGTCAAATTTCAAAACCAACATGGACCAATTCATCATTTCTATAATGTATAGTATTTTTGATGGTTCATTTGGAAAAGAAGATGAGGAAGAAGAAGAAAAAGAAATAAGAATTGAAGAAGTAAATGGAGAAGAAGATGAGGAGATCATTGTCATAGATGACGAAGAAGAGGAGCAGGAAGAGAGAAAAGAAGGAGAAAATATTTTAGTTGAAAAACAAACAGAAGAAGTGGAGAAAACAGAGGAGTTAATTGATGAAGAAGAAGAAGAAGGAGAAGAGGTAGAACAGGAGGATGATGAAGGAGAAAAAAATGATGAGAATGATGGAGAAAATAAAAAAGATGGGAAAAAGGATGATGATGATAATGATGATGATGATGATAAGGATGAAGGAGGAGATCAGGGAGCTGAAAAAGAAAAAGATAATGTTGAAGAAAAGGAGGAAGAACAAGAGAAGGAAGTAGAAAAGGAAGAAGAGGAGAAAGAAAAAGAGCTGGAGAAAGAGCCAGAAGTAGAGGCCGCAGACAAGGCTGGGGCGCCTGCCCGGTATACCAGCCTGGACGTAGAGTTGGCTGAGGACTCCAGATCAGGGACACCTGAAAAGACCCCATCTGGAGTGCCAGCTGCAGATAGGAGCCTGCAGTCTAGTGGATCATTTGCAGAAGGCTCAGGCGAGCACTCTCCACCATCGCAGATCTCACCTGTGGTGACTGAGCTGATAAGACAAATAGTGAAAGACACTATTGGAGAGTTGCTTGCATCTCAAGTCACCCCTGACCTCCAATCCATCAATGCCAAGATTGATACTCTACTGCAGAGGGAAGTCCCTCAGCCTCCTCCCCCTACAAACAACAGAATGCCATTTGGCATGTCTGACTGGATGCACAGAATGGAGCAGCAGCTGACCAATTTGGTTGATGCTGGCAAAAAGGGGGAAGATAGGATACAGTGGGAAGGCAGCATTCAAGGAGAGATAAGGGAGGAGCTTAGAACGAAGAAGAGACAGGATGTCCAGATGATCACTGCTGGGACATCCTCCGCTAAAAGGAAGGGAGGAGCAGAAAAAGAAGAACAGGCTGATCAGCCTGCAACCAAGAAGAGGAGGACTAGAGGAGGATTTGAGCCTACTCTAGAGTAGGAAGGCAAGGAGTTGTGGTACGTTGAAGAATTTATACCATAGGAAGCTCTACCCATGTGGGGATCTGCAAGGAAAAAATTCATCAGAGACTACTACATCTGGGAAATACTCCAGGATGATAATCTCCCCCCACAGCCGATCTTCATCAACTTCATGGAAGAAGCTCATCCACAACTCTGGACTATTTTGAAGAAACATGCTGAGACATACAACGATTATCCCATGATCCCTTCGTTCAGAGCCAAAGAACCTCCCACCTTGGAGAAAGGTAGTGCTTTAAATGAACTTGCTCTCCAGAGAAAAATCAAGAAGCTGTGTCTTGAGAATAAGTTTATTTCCCAAGAAGAGCAAGACTTTGCAGCTCTTGTTGTAAAGAGGAAGTATGGTCTTGCCCCTGTCAAGACAAGACCAATTGGAGCGAAACCTTTCAGGCCTGCCAAGCAGCTTATTCGTAGAGGCAGAGGCAGAGGCAAATGATTTCTATTTATTTCTGTACTTGTAAAATTTTCTTGTAAAATTTGAAACATGTATTTGTAATCAAGTCAGAAAATTTATAACAGTCTTTTGAATGACAATTTCCAGTTGTCTCAAAAAGTAGACTGATTTTAGTTTGTGTCTTGCACTCAAGTGCAGACTTGTTCATTTGAATATTTCCTTAAAGTTTTGCCATCATCAAAATAGGGTGAATTTGTTAGGAATACTTGTTAGATTTTGATGATGTCATTAATATAAATTCAAATGTTTATTACTTGGCAAAATGTAAGGAAGAATCAAATAAGTATCTTCCATAGGCCAAATTATGTTAAGTGTAAAACTTGGCAAAATGTAAAGAAGAACCAAATGAGTATCTTCTATAGGCCAAAATAAGTTAGGCTAAAAATCGGCTAAGTACTAAAGAACAGCTAAGCTCATCAGAGAGGTACAACCGAGTCATATCAGAGAAGAACTGGTCAACAAAGATTATCAGAGATGTTTGACCAAACTGCAGTCAAGTAACCTCAGACAGGTCAGCTGATCAGGCGAGTTCCCAACAGTGAACATCAGAGAGGTCCAGAACTGCAGAGAAGTTAACCTTACATCAGCCTACTCGAAATCAGCCAAGTACTCCAAGTCCACGTCAGCATGCATTGAAAAGTCAAGTATTACGGAAAGTCACATGCAACATGAAGAGACAAATTAGAGAGATTCCCGCAAGGATATGAATTAAATAATTCATCCAGACCCACCTTGAAGACTTTAATCTTATTATATTCAAAATATTCGGCGCCTCACATGCAGAGTCTTCACAACAGTCGGAAGATAGATTAAAATATGGGAATCCAGCCTTGCAACGTTCAGAAAAGAATAAACAAAGAAGTCTCCCTCCAATGGACTGATTTGTTACAGATTTGCAACGGCTATGAAGAAATGCTCAAGGATCACCTATATATATCCGAAGATTTGAAGTTGAGCAACTACCGGTGCGAACATACTTTCAAGTGATCAAAGCATTCAAGCAATCTAAAAGCGAAATACAGCATCGTGAAAAGAGCGGTTCTAAAAAGTTCATACTTGAAGAAGCTCTTAGTTGGAGAAGACAAAAACTCGTGTCTTAAATCCTGAGTTCGGGGTACTTCACTAGTTGAAGTTCGAGACTGTAAAGGCATCCAAAGATCGAGGATCAAGAGGTGCAAGGCAGTCAAGTGTGTTACAACGGCACGGATTTCCACTGGTTGGAAGCTGTTGTAGTTTGGTTGAATCACTGTAATATTTATCACTGGTTGAAAATTATAGTGAATTCATCTCCAACTGGTTTGGAGAAAAGTTGATTAGTAGAGGATTACCCCACCTCTGAGACCACTATAATTGCCTGCGTACTTTACTGTTTTACAGCATCATACTCTAACTGCTGCATTCATTGTTAAGTGTTTCATTAGTTGTTTTATATTCGTCATCAGCTGACTTCCGCATGTATTGAGAACAAACGACTCTAAGTCATTTGTATATCTATCAGCTGAAGAAACTTACTCTTTGAGAAAAAGAGTTTAAGAGTTTCAATAAGTCTATTCACCCCCCCTCTAGACTTATTCCTGGACGACTTGTGACCTACAAAAAGAGTTCGTATCGGGCTGCAACCGCTCAACGAATGCCAAAATCAACGAGAAGTCAATGTGTCTAAACATGGTCTCTGTCAAGTGCGACAACCCAGTCCCACTAATCCGTTGAACAAAACCTTGTGACTTATCTGAGCGCCACTGACTCAAACTCTGGCTAACAGGAGTCTTACTGTGACACTTTAGCAGACCTCTCATCTATACGTGACGCGACATGCCCTCCAATACTCGGGATAATGCTGCCATCAAAAGGGCCACCAGACATCTCCTCTGTAACGATCCAAGCTGTGTCATTCTTGGGCCTACGTCGTTTACTACTGCTCGACCCAAAAGTGACAAACCTACCACCTCTCCCCTTCCGGACCCGATGCACAATGAATGAGGAGTCATCATCACCCTCGTACAGGTCCTGATCATCGTCCTGATCATGCGAATAAAATGCGCTAGAATCAAACTCTACGTCCTCGTCACCAAAGTCACCAAAAGCTACGTAACCCATACCCTCCGCATCCCGCTGTCTCCGAATGGAAGCATCAATACCACGAGCTCTGGTGTGACGTGGTCCAGAATCTATCAAAATCTCTATGACTAGCAGCATGGATTTCCCCGCTCCTCCTCTCATCTGCATCTAGCATAATACAAATAATTAGTATTATAATAATTCCAACAATTAACAGGACACTAATTATTAACTAAAATAATAATTATAATTATTATAATTATTTAATTAGATAATATTTATAATAATTATAATTATGTGTAATAATTATTATTGATTATAATAATAAGTTTACCACATTTATAATTATAATGATTATTTATTATTTATTATAAATATTGAAAATGGCGGGCGTCTACAAATTCCGCCTGCGCCACGGTTGGAGCGTCTACGTTAGACGCCTGGACCATGAAGAGGCGTCTGGCGATTCTGCCTAAACAATGGCCGCGCGTCCATCAATTTTGCCCTACCACTGGGCGGGCATTCGAGGATCCCGCCCCAACCTTAAGCGAGGCGTCTGGCCTAGACGCCCTACACCGTGGCCAGGCGTAAACTTCAGACGTCTCGCCTAAGGTTGGGGTGGTTTTTGTGGACGTCTGGGACAGGAGAAAGTAAAGATCACTTACGGGTGTTTTCCCTTTATCCAACATTGTTGTGTGGCGGTGGCGCGACGGCGAATCGGCGGCGGTAGGGAGAGAGTAGTAAGAGAATAGTGAGGGAGTAGTGAGGTAAAGAGAGTGAGATTTTATTAAAAGGGCAAAATTATAATTTTTGGGGGCAGTAGTTAGTAATTAGGGGCGGTATTTAGTAATCCAGTTAATTTATCCATGATTAGTTGTTTCCTAGTAATTAGTTATCGAGTCCTCCAAATTGTTTAACGTGGACTTTTACAACTTAGAGAATTTGATCCAAGTGCATGAACAACACATTTTGGTTCAGGGTCGCCTTGATCTAGTGCTGGCAGTGCAATTACACTAGGTCCAATAGGATTCAAGAACCTAAAAAACTTATGTATATATATGACATTCAATCATCAGCTATCTATCTATCTATGTATCTATCTATGTATCTATCTATCTATCTATCTATCTATCTATCTATCTATCTATCTATCTATCTATCTATCTATCTATCTATCTATCTATCTATCTATCTATCTATCTATATATATATATATATATATATATATATACACACACACACATAGGTGAGTTCGGGTGAGAATAGATTTTTAATTAGTAAATAAAAATACATCCATACCATGTACTTAACTTGTTTTAATAATCGAGAGTATACGCATGAAATGAGGAAAAGATATTTCCCATATATTAATTATATTGCCAAATGAGGAATCAGTCATTAATTAAAAAATATTCCAAATATCATACAATCCGAACTATCCATCACATGCAATCAATAGCTGAAATGTATTCTTATTTCTCAAAATAAATCTCATTATCATATGATCTCTTTCCTATATATATAATATCAGTATGTATATATAAGGGTTATACATATATAACCAATATAAATCCTCTTTTACTGTACATTTGATGATTGAATGTCCTATTTTTGTGCGCTACGGTGACAAGTGAGTTTTTCATACTTATTACAGTCCAATAAATTGTGGTTATTATTTGATCAGAGTCCTTTATATTTTATTTTAAATGGTTATCTTCCTCATTGAGCTTTTATATTTCTTGATTTATGAATTCGAAAAATCTATCTTTGCATATAAATTGTTGGTTGTTGAAAATTATAGTATATGTAGACATTATAAGAATTACATATAAAATAATTAATTAACGTACTGAAATAAATATAAAAAAGTTCCCCAAAAATTTCTCGCACTGGGCTATAAAATCTCAGGGCCGAACCGTTTTGATTACACGTGTACACGTTGGCCTGGTTAACCAATCCGCGACCCTTATTAGATATCTAAAAGAATTTGCCAAGTTGAGAAAATAATCATTGCAAGATAATATGGTGTTTACGATTTCCGTCGGGATAGAATTCTTGAAACCCAGGCCCTCCCCAAACTTTATAATTCAGTTTATTTTGGTTTCGATTCTCAAAACCTAAAACTCAAACCCTTTCCAAATATTTCGGTAGTTTGGTTTAGTTCGGTTGCATTAAGTTTCCATACAGATAAACTTAATATTATAAGGACTTTCATATGATTTTCCTTAACTTGGAAAAAGCGCATGACCGAGTCCCTTGAGGTATCATATGGAAGGTTTTGGAGAAGAAAGCAGCTTGTTGTGTATATTGAAGTAATCAGACAAGTATGAGGGAGTTATGAAGTCGGTGAAGACTAGTGGAGGGAATAGTAAAGAGTTTCTCATTATAATGGACTACACCAAGGCTCTGCTTTGAGCCTTACTTATTTTCTTTGGTTATGGACGAACTCACTAGATATGTTTAAGATGGTGTGTCATGGTGTACGTTATTTGCTGATGATATCATTTTAGTGGGCTAGGCGATGACAGATGTCAGTGCGAAGTTGGAGATATTGAGAGAAGCATTGGAGAGCAAATTATTTAAAATAAGTCATAATAAGACGGAGTATATGGATTGTAGATACAACAAGAACAGAGGTAAAAGTACTGCAAAAGTAAGTCTTCGATCGCATGTGATTGTTGAAAAGGACAAGTTCGAGTATCAGGCTAGACACTGCAATAGACATCATAATGTTTGACCGGCTAGAGTCAAACTACATATAAATATAGATCGATAAGGTCGACAACTCAAAACATAAGGACTGATTGTTGGAGCAAGATCGGTATATGCGCCGTTTGTGCGGTAGCGAATATAAAGTGCAGAAAATAAATCACACAAGGATTTATAGAAGTTCGGCTATAATCGAGCCTACGCCCTCTCTCGGTATCTTTTTCAATAGGTTGAAGAAAAACCTCTGCACCTCTCTTCTATCGGTCGAGGGATAATCGTTACAATCACGTCTTCTATTGGTCCGTGATAAACCACTCGTAATTGTCTCTGTGTCGGTCCAAGTTAAACTGTTTTCCTTTTCTATCTGACAAGGAATCAACCGCTCTAGCTTTCTATGGGTACTAGATAAACCTCACGAAGATATCGATTACGATTTTAATAATGCCGGATCCTTAATCCTAATAACACCGAATCCAATCGCATCTTTTCTTTTACCTCTCGTGCATGATGTTGAATGTATAAACATTCAAACTAACAATATAAGCTCAATATTACAACAACAAGAATATCAATATGAATATCTGATCAATGAGTCATTTTTTTGAAGTTTTTGTATGGATGAATACCAAGGATGTGGTATTTATAGCCTTAATCACCCAAACTAGCCGTTAACCTCTTGTGCATTGATTACGGCCGCTATTACCTTTACATTACGTACGCTACACCATTTACGTACGTTATATATTTCTCCTTATGTAAGTTAACGTGTATGCATTTTAGTTCAGTAGCATTCGTTATTTTCCTTACATACGTTGGACGATCTTGCATTACGTACGTTAGCTATATGTCATTGATGATGTCATATATCCATTGCTGCTTTTCGGACTTTGACTCTTCCCAACGCCCTTCTCGTTTGAACACCTTTACGTACGTTATGTACCATCCTTTACGTACGTTATTTCACACTCGTTACGTACGCTATGATCGACAGTTTACGTACATTAGCCTTGCAAAATCCAGCTTTTTGCACTTCGTCTTCTTCGATGCTTTGCTTCGCCTTGTTGTTTTGCTTTGTTTATCAACTTTAATCATCAAAACATTATAAAGCATGTATGGAACAAAATGTTCCAACAATCTCCCCCTTTTGATGATTACAAAACAACACTTCGTCAATGGGATTTACCTGCAAAAATACAAATATATCTATATGTGTACATACCAAAGTTTTCGACTTTGTCTGCTTCGTTAGTATCTTCTCCCATTTATGTTTCGACTCCTTATTTCCTTTTCTTTTTCTTTTTGAATTTTCAAATTTTCATCATCTTTTCGACGTCTCCTCATTTTTTTTTCAACTTCTCTTTTTTTTTTCTTTTCAATTTCATCTTTTTAACTTTTCTTCTATTTCGATTTTTCTCCCCCTTTCAGGGTTAATCCCATTTTTATCCTTTCTCTCCCTTTTTGTTTTCATCAAAAAGTGTAAATAAATGACAATGAAATGATAAATACCAAATTGATAAAAAAATGCGATACCAAATGATGAATATAGGGTATAAACTCCCCCTGAAAATATTATCTCCCTTTAAAAAATTATTACTCCCCCTAAGTAAAATATATTTTGATAAAAAATTAATTTTGGGGATCCAACCGAGAGTTGGTTTTTCTTTCGAGATGTAGACGATATTTGAAACAATTGTTCCTTTAGGAACCCAAATTTTCTTAACTTTAATTGTCCGTCTTGGGCTCTTACAGTTTGAAATATGATGCCCAATTTTCAAATATTTTTCACACCGGGGTATTTTTAAATTTACGGATTCATTTTTAAAACGTGGTTTGAATCCTAACCCCTCTTTATTTAAAGTAAACTTTTGCACCGAGAGCATATTTTCAAATTTCTCGATTCCGAGAGAAAATTTCTTTGTTAAATTTTTGAGCTCGGTTTGAACTTTAACAAGATCATTCCTTTAAAATATTTTCATTTTCAACGCATTTTGAATGATCGATCTCAACAGATTTTCCCTTTTCAAGAATTTTGGAATTTTCAATTCCCAATGATTTATTTTTAAATTGAAGGGATTTAATTTCGGATAAAGCATTTTGATAATCGGTATGCAATAATTCAAATGCTTCAAAATGTTCGTCGTAAGAATTACTTACTTGGCTTTCGACATCGCTATCGTCGAATGAACTCCGTGCCATAAGAGCGAGATTATTTTGATTGATAAAATCATCATCTTCGTCGTCATCATTCCATGTTGCAACAAGAACCTCCTTCTTTGGTTTAGCTCGGCAATTCATAGCAAAGTGGCCTGGTTGACCACATAATCGACAAGAGTTGTCGAATTTCTTAGATTCGCCCGAGATGTCTTTCTTTCTCCAGTTTAATAAGGTTTGAAACTTATTAATATTTTTGGCATAATATGCCAATTCTTCGTCGCTTTCTTCAACCGGTATTACTTCCTTCTTAGACATCTTAGCCTTCAAGGCTATTGATCTTTCCTTCGGTTTGGCTTGACACTTCGTGATTTTAAAACAATCTCATAATTAATTAGCGAACCAACGAGTGTGCTAAAATCAAGCGTATTGAGATCTTTAGATTCCATGATCGCAGTCACAGTGCCGTCCCATTCGCTAGGTAGTGATCGTAATATTTTCTTGACTTTTTCACTACTAGATAATGGTTTACCAAACGAAGCAAGTCCATTTGTGATGACCGAAAATCGGTCGAGCATGTTAGTGATGGACTCATCACCTTTCATCATGAATAATTCATAGTCATGGAGAAGCATATTGATCTTCGTCTCCTTGACTTGATTTGTCCCTTCGTGTTTGATTTCAAGAATTTTCCATATTTCTTTAGCACTATCACACGATAAGATTCGATTGACCTCTTCCGAATTTAAGGCACAATATAAGAGTTGAGTAGCCTTACAATTTAGATGGTCGTTCTTCCAATCCTCGTCATTATATTCTTCGAAACTTTTAAGAGATCCGTCGGATTTGATTGGAACTTTCGGGCCAAGACAAATGATCTTCCAAATCTCGATGTCATACGCTCGAATGAATATTGACATCTTTTTCTTCATGTCATGAAATTTGCGCCATCAAAAAATGGTGGTCGGTTAAGAGCAAGGCCTTCGACTGGAGCAAATTGAAACGCCATTTGGATCGACTCCTCGGATGTTAAGCCGTGTATTAGAGTAACTGCTCTGATACCAATTGTTGAAGCAAGATCGGTATATGCGCCATTTGTGCGGAAGCGAATATAAAGTGCAGAAAATAAATCACACAATGATTTATAGAGGTTCGGCTATAATCGAGCCTACGTCCTCTCTCGGTATCTTTTTCAATAGGTTGAAGAAAAACCTCTGCACCTCACTTCTATCGGTCGAGGGATAACCGTTACAATCACGTCTTCTATTGGTCCATGATAAACCACTCGTACTTGTCTTTGTGTCGGTCTAAGTTAAACCGTTTTCCTTTTCTATCGGACAAGGAATCAACCGCTCTAGCTTTCTATGGGTACTAGATAAACCTCACGAAGATATCGATTGCGATTCTAATAATGCCGGATCCTTGATCCTAATAACACCAAATCCAATCGTATCTTTTCTTTTACCTCTCGTGTATGATGTTGAATGTATAAACACTCAAACTAACAATATAAGCCCAATATTACAACAACAAGAATATCTGATCAATGAGTCGTTTGCTCCAAGTTGTTATATGGGTGAATACCAAGGATGTGGTATTTATAGCCTTCATCACCCAAACTAGCCGTTAGCCTCCTGTGCATTGATTACGGCCGCTATCACCTTTACATTACGTACGCTACAACATTTATGTACGTTATATATTTCTCCTTACGTACGTTAACATGTATGCATTTTAGTTCAGTAGCATTCGATCTTTTCCTTACGTACGTTAGACGATCTTGCATTACGTACGTTAGCTGTACGTCACTGATGATGTCATATATCCGTTGCTGCTTTTCGGACTTTGACTCTTCCTAACGTTCTTCTCGTTTGAACACCTTTACATACATTATGTACCATCCTTTATGTACGTTTTTTCACACTCTTTACGTACGCTATGATTGACAGTTTACGTACGTTAGCCTTGCAAAATCCAGCTTTTTGCACTTCGTCTTCTTCGATGCTTTGCTTCGCCTTGTTGTTTTGCTTTGTTTATCAACTTTAATCATCAAAACATTATTAAGCATGTATGTAACAAAATGTTCCAACACTGATGAGGTCACACCCAAGATATAAGAAACATAACCTAAACAAATCACATCATATACCCACGCAAGGGTTAATATACAACAACAGAAGTGTTATACAATTCAACCATATAAAGAACTCTGACTCCAGATTGATTAATATCGTAGCTTTTTATCTTCCATACCGACCCTGTGATAGCTCCCTCGAACTAAGTATACCTCAAATGCATGAAGCGCATCTCCCCCATTTAAGGGGTTAGCAATTCGAATTCCAATGCAAGTATTCTATCTATGCAAAATATACCACGCAAATATCAGTCAAGAATCGACAACAAACTTTAAGAGAAGTTCATATAAGTTTTAAAGTTTATAAGATAATTCAGATCCTTGAAAACGTTCCATCATCTCGGGGGTTTTAGAAAAGAAAACGAAAAGTATGTAGGACCTTAAGTCCTTAATTGTCATACCACTTGTAACACCCCAAAAAATGGCGGCTATTACAGTACAGTGGACCCTACACTGGGACCCACCAGGCGATACCCAAATATAACTTGAACCAATCAAATCCCAATTTGTGGTACCGAACCACAAAATAATATTCAATACCTCGATGAGAGGTTTAAACATCTCACGACTAGAATGCCATAGTACACAAGATCCGGAAAATTAGTGTAAACCATGTGAAGATGCAAAATACTTAAAGTAAAAATACAAATAACAAGAGTTACATAAAAACAGAATAAATACCAATACATGGTTTAAAGTACAACTGGATAAAAGTAGACTTGGGTCCCCTGACGAGTATCCTTCAAACCCTTCGCCGCCATCGTGTTCTCCCTGCGCCTTGGCCTTGCCTCGACCTAAAATACAACACAATTATTTCGCCCAAATCCACAGGGTCAGATATACATGATAATAATTCTCAAGATGTTATACAATTCCTATACATTGGATCTCAAATAAACAACTCGACTGTCGAACATACCCCTCGGGCGTATGAACAACCAGTCGCCAAACCGTCGAACATACCCAATCAAACATGGAGTATAACGACCAATCATTATGGCTCAAGACGGACATCACAGTACGCCCGATCAGAAAAATGTGTCCGTGCACATGTCCACCCCGTATACAGAATCCAGGATATACATGAGACATGTACCTAATTATCCTCACGAAACTTCTCGTGTGCACGGTCCAAATACGGAAACATCAACGCACGACCATATGTGCCTGGCTAAAAATCATACACAATAACCAATCAGCACGCATATGTGATTCCAAATATGTCACGATGCAACATGACAATGAAACTCAATCAATTACTCATCCAACGAGGATCAAGACTCACCAAAGTGATAAACAATAATCAAAGAGATCAGCGACATCAAAGATAGCGAACTTGTAAATACAATCCCACAACAAACAATAGACACAACCAACGACAATACCCATTATGAATCGTAGATTCATAAAGCAATACATATATATGAAATGTATAATATTCACAAGAATTCCAATCATCATTATAACCAAGCAAGATAACTTGCCTCACTACGGAGACGTGAATAATCCTTCCTCGATGAATGAATGGACGGACGGTCCTCGACTAACAACAATTACCCGATCAATCGACCTTAAATGAAATACAATTCATTCAATAATACATTCATAAAATCATCTATATCGAATTCGTAGGAAATGACATCCATAAATTAATCCGAAGGTTCAACTATTACAAAAGGTATTATGGTTCTAATTGAAGAACTTCATAATTCCCGAATTCATTCCTATGATTGAATTCTCATCTTCATCAAGTTCTTAATAAGTTATGAAGTTCTATCAACCAATAATCTAACAAGAATAATACTTATTGATAAACTTGTCTCATAAAAAACCCCCTTTTTAGAACATTAACAACATTCCAATATGATCTTCTATACAATCCTACTTCATGAATCAATCAAGTTTATTTTGATCATCAAATCACAAGGGTTATTCAACAATTCATTAAGTTTATACTTGAATATATCATAATTGTGATGATTATCTAATAATTCATGGAAAACTCTTTATTTAACAAGGTTATAACATCTAACAATTTAAAATAGTGAAGAATAGACTTATCTAAATGTTCTTAGTCATATCTTCCTAAGAATAAATAGCAATCATGTTATCTTTCAACATTACAATCATTTAAGAAGGTTTTATCATCAATATTATCATGCTCTTATTTAGTTGCTCAAGATTCTAATAACTAACATGATATGCTTGGTTAATCAACTGTGAATGAAAGAAAATTCATAACAGTTCAGAATTGATATGAGTTAAAATAACCAACCTTTGAGAATGGGGGATAAACTCCAAACCCTTCAAGAACACACTCAAATCCTTAATCTTAATGCTTCAATCCAAGATACAATGCTCCAATGCAAGATAGAATGCTCCAATGCAAGATAGATGAGGCTAAAATCTATATGGGGAGGTACGAGGATGATTTCTAGAGAGAAAAACGAAGTATGGTTCATTTAAGAATGAAAGGCAAGACTGTAATACCCGGGATTTTTGCTCCAGATATTTTGCCTTTTTCCGGATATTTCTCGGTTGCCAAGTAACGATATTATTTTCCTCGATGGGTGAATTATTGTGTTTATATGGTCGCGTGTAACTAATTATTGCATGATGTTTCGTTTCAGATCATTGATGTTGTCCACGAGCTTTTCGTCGTGTTCGTTCCGTGCTTGTGGTATTTTATGCTTCGTAATTTGCTCGTTATCATTTTGAATCATAACCGGTGTGTTAAGGTGGTCGAGATGTCCTCGAGCATCTCACTGGACTGTCGGAGTCGGCCACGGCCGAGACATGGCCGTGCATTTTGGGACAAAACACACCTGGCCGAGTTACGGCCGTAATAGGCTGGCAGCTACGGCCGTAAGGCCTGTTACGTACGTAAGCCCTGGCCAGTAATGAACGTACCGCTGCCGGTAGTTTTGGGCAGAAGGTTCGGCCATGGCCAGTTACGACCGTAAGCCATGGCCGATTACGTACATAAGGCGGTCGGCAGGCTGTATATATAAGGCCAGCAGACGGGTTTACACCCATTTTCTCACTTCGTTTCTTTCCCTTCCGCAGCTGGCGGCTTGGTGGGCATGGAGGCATGTTGTCAGGCGATAAATCCATGAAGTCCTAGAGTTCATATCATCGATTAGACATCCTATAACACCCTTTGATCGAGCGAATCAGGTCAGATTTCTTGGAAATCCTAGTTTGTCCGATTTAACCGTAATAACCTAGATTTGTGATGCATTGATGATTATTTAGATATATTCTATCATTTCCCTTGTTACTCCATGGTTGGATTGTATAGATTCTTCGTTTTGGTCGAGTTCTTAATCGACGCTTCGAAGGTGTCGGATAAAAGGTCTTAGAGGGGGATTTGGGAGTTATGCGATTATTATTCGTCGCACGATTATTGATTTATTGTTGATATGATGTAGGAACGAAATCCTTGTGAAGAACTCGAGTTGTAACCCTCCCGTTCGTTGTCTTCTTTGGGGTCCGAGCTTCCCGGTCGAACCGTGTTCTTCGGAGTGTTCAATAGCGGTTATTAAGGCAAGTATCTTGCTATACGATGTGTGCCTTGTGAATAGAGACTTCGTGCTAGGTTTATGATGATTTGGTTTACCTTCGTGAATATGTTTCATGTGATTTTATAATCGTGAACGATTGATGATAGTGATGATATCCTCACCTGGCTAACGTCGTGGAAATTGTGTTGGTTGTGCTAATCCTATGATTTGTGTCTTGCGTTATTGATCATGGTTAAGTGTTCGTGATGATATTTATATCGGTTTGATTACATACCTTAATATGTATTATGGTGTTATTGTTGATTGAGGTGACATATTGTTAATTATGTGTGTTGCATGTGGCGATGTGTGAGTTGATCAATATGAGTTTGTGTCGTGTCAATGCGTGTGTTCCAGGTAAGGATCTGACGAGGCCTCTGGAGTTCGGTACATGATGTATATGAACAGTGTATGTAGTCCGGGTAGGGTCCGTCGAGGCCTCTGGAGTTCGGTACATGATGTGTACGAACAATGTGTGTAGTCCATGTAGGGTCCATCGAGGCCTCTAGAGTTCGGTATATGATGTGTACGAACAACGTGTGTAGTCCAGGTAGGGTCCGTCGAGGCCTCTGGAGTTCGGTACATGATGTGTACGAACAATGTGTGTAGTCCGGGTAAGGTCCGTCGAGGCCTCCAGAGTTCGGTACATGATGTGTACGAACAGTGATTGTGGAACAGTGATCGTATAACAGTGATGGTTTGGATAACGTTTTAAAACATGGGTCACAGACTCGTAATGAAATCTTAACCAGTGTGTTTTGAAATGAGAACCGGGCTGAGGCCCAAAGGTGTTCGAAAAAGTTTTGTAAATCGGGACTTGAGGTCCAAAGGAATTTCTACTTTAAAAATCCCCGAGCTAATGAGTTCCTTTTCAAATATTGCTTACTTGAGATCGAAATTCTAAAACTTCTTGGGAACATTTGGATAGTTGATTTCCCTGTCGTGGTTGCTATTTACTTGTTGCATTTCGTATCGTATTATACTTGCACTAGCAAAATAGTGGAATTTTGCTAACCCCCGAGTAAGCGGGGGGTGGATGTCTATTTTGTTTCTAGGTGCGGGAGTAGTCTCAGGATCGCACAGGAAGTGATGGGCTATGATACTAATCGAGAGTTGGGAGTTGAGTCGAGTGAGTTATCGTCAGAGTCGTATTCCGCTTTCCGCTGTTTTGTGTCTTTACCCCTGCGTGGGTGTTCATTGTATAGAGTTGTGTTTTTATGTTTACGTCAGTTGTACGACCTCATCGGTATGTGTAGTTGCTTATAATTGACCTTAGCGGTCCGTATCATTGTATTGTATGCCCCAGTCGGGCACAAACACTTGGTCGTTTTGTGATGATTAGCCTGGTAGATCCTCATGGGAAGGATCTACGGCGTGTAATATTCCCATATGCTTTTGAGGGTGTTACATTTATGGTATCAGAGCTTAGGTTGTGGAAACCTAGGCTGTCGGGTCAAGTCGAGTCGTGATTTGTCAAGTAATGTGTTTTCTCGTTGTTCGAATTGTTGGGTGACAAGTTGAGTTGTGCGTAGTCACAGCGTGTCGGATATGTTGTCGGATGATATTAGTATCATGGGCGACCGTCATCTCCGTGCGGCCTGTGGACGTTAGTCTCCTATTTTATGCATAATATATGTGTTCATGATTCCATTTATGTGCGATATTTGTGGTGCATAATGTTATTTGCCCGGTGTTGTGTAATAGAGTTTGTACTCGATACTTGTGATACACTGTATGTGTATAGAAATTGGACGTATTGATATTTTGACCTTGAACCACCGTGTGGGGTGGTATAATGTGAAAGTTGTAAACCTTGATCGTTCCGAAAAAGGTACCGACAGTAAAGTTTGTGAGAGACTCCGATAGATGGTTTCGTTGTATGTTTAACTTGATGCCCATGAGATGCATTTGATTGAATTAGTGATCCCGTTTGCCATTTGGGCACGTGGTTCTAAGTTCGACTATTTTGGATTGTTGTAATTATGCCCGCTGCGGGTAGGTTTGAAAACGTTTTTCCTGAAAGACTCTACCGGTTTGAGAATTTTTGTGGAAATCAAAATTTTTGAAAATGTTTCGATGGTGCGGTTAAACAACAGTTTGTGTGGATTGTGAAATTGGTTGAATTGTGACCAGTTGGTCATGTATTTTCAAATAGCACCATCAGTCGGTATTTGGAAAATGTGTTTTGAAATACTCCGGACCTTGCAAAATACTACCGTCATTTTTATTACGATCGAAAGGATTCTGGGAAATTTCTGTTTTGCAAACGACCTTGGTTTTCGGAATTCTAAGCATTATGTGATTGTGTGTTGGGGCTAAGTAGTTGCGACAAGTTTGTTATGTTGTTGTGCTCGCCATATAATGTTGCAGTGTTTTCTAAATGTTGTAATACTTAGTTAGGAGTCGATCCCTGTTGGCCACTTAAGTATACTGGATACAGTTTGGAAAAGTAGTTTAAACAACAAACTGTATGGAATCTAAATCTGAGTGCGTAGCGGAAGTCTTGGATACAGTTAGTTGCCGTGGATACAGCAACAAAATGTTTGGTGTATACTTAATATATCACAGTAATTTCAAACAGTAAAAGCAGAAGGTAAATAACACAGTAATTTAAGTGGTTCGAGGTAAACCCCTCTACGTCCACTGGTCCTCCACACAGGAGTAAAAAGTTTATTAAATAATTACTGCGTACACAACTACGTAATTATAAACAAACCTATCCTTGTATCGTTCACACAGATTGATACAAAGAATATCACTTTCAACCGTTCACACAGATTGGTTAAAGCTTCCTTCTTGACTAGCTTCTTCACACACGGTTCAAGCTTCGTCCTTATTCGTCCCACACAGTCGAATAACTTGTTGAGTTCACACAGAGCTCGGTTTTTACACGAGGTAAAAGGTTAGGTAACCGTAAGAACAGTGACTTTGAATATCAAGATCCGATGATAGTGTTCTTGATGTTTGAGCACCGTATATCTCTTTCATTTTAACTTGCGGTTGCTCGGAGATATGTTTGCTCGGATGATAACTTTGATAGCTTTGAGAGTTATATTACTTGGGGTAATCGATCTTCAATGTCTTCAAGGATATATATAGCCTCAAGAAAGTATCCGTTGAGATGTCCGTTTGAATAAGATTTTCCTTCAACGGAATATGACATGATCCGATTTCGGGATTCAAGATACGAAGATCGATGTATTTAAATACTTTATCCTTGAGTATTTAAATACTTCTTTGTTCAACGGAACTTGACTTGTGTTCTTTCTTGTCCTTTTGTGAACTGTATGGAGAATGATCGTATTAGGGATGTCGAGACGTTTCCATACTTGATCTTCTTACAAGTCTTCAAGTCTTGTGAGCTTCACTTATGCCGATTCGAGGCGTCTTGATACATGATAAATCCTTGAATCCTCGTCTGATTATCCTTTACTGTATTTGGCATATATGTCAAAACCTTTTCAATAACAAATAACAATCGATACAGGGATCGGGTATCCCGGCTGAATCGATACAGGGTGTTTGTTTTTCCTAACAATTTCCCCCTTTTTGACAATTTGCCAAGTCTTAACTTAAACTCTTCGAGTCTTCTTGATGATGCCAAAACCTTCTTCATGAAGCGTTCTTCTTCGATGACTTCTGGCAGATTTCTTGGTCTCTTGTCAATAGGTCTGACTTAGTGACTTTAGTCTACAATAATGAACTGCTCGCAGGCACGTTCGATACAGTTTGAGATTTATTACAACTTAAGCCTATGATTTGGCGCGCAGGCACAATCTTACAATGTATTCTAAGTTTACAACTGAAACTATGAACTGTTCGTAGACTAGTTCGTACAGCTTAATTTTTCAATCAAGTTTATCTAACTTGAGATTCCTATCAAACAATTTAAGTAATCACACATAAACACAGTAGATTACGAGTTGTAATCTTTCAAGACAAACAAACTGTTTTATTGATATTCAAAAAGATTGAGTACAAAGTTTGCTGTGTTGAATAGAAATTACAAAAACAAAAATAATATACATAAATTTCAGCTCTTTATCTTTGATCCGCATGCCTCCAAGGTCTCCTTCCTGGCTCATTCTCGGTGCCGCGCCACCGCTTTGAAGTGAATCATTGCCTCGTTCTTGGTAAATTGCTCTTCCTTCATAAGAACGATCAAAGGCAAGTATCGATCCTCTGGATGGGTGACCCGATCTCCTCTTCTATGTTTTGATTTCATCTCGATTTGGAGAGGGAGCTTACCTTCTTCTAGCATCTTTGAAAATTTGTGCCGCTTCCGCCAATGTCTTATAATTTTTGAAGATGGCGGATT
This sequence comes from Orobanche coerulescens, assembly GCA_033398695.1. Lineage (NCBI taxonomy): Eukaryota > Viridiplantae > Streptophyta > Magnoliopsida > Lamiales > Orobanchaceae > Orobanche > Orobanche coerulescens. Next base: position 136,045,227 of record CM065817.1, read on the forward strand.
CCCGACGAGTCGACAAAATATCTCATCGATTCATTCTTCCTTGAAGCTTCACTTCTTCGGCGGTTGGGTTGCGGTTGGTTGGCGGACGTATTTAGAAGGTCTTTGAACAAGATTTTGCCAAGGGACATTTGGGTCATGGAATTCAGTGCTGAGCACGAAATTCTAAAACTTTGGGGTTGAGGTGCTAGCTTGTTCAATTCAGCGGCGATCTTTGCTGGCGACCTCAAATTCACTTTCTGTTGCGGTCTTAATCTCCTTGCGGCTTCTCGAGCTTCTTCCCCCTTTTGGCCTCATCAAGACTTTGCGGGATTTCAAGAGCGGCGTCTGTTTGGTCTCGATCTTTGTTTATTCTTTCAACGAGGGAGGAAAGAGTGCGACATCTCTTGAATGGATTTGTCATGCGCACGTAGGCCGAGAGTGTTCTCTATCATTGCACAGCGGTCTTGGCTTCAATTCTTGTCTTGAAGCTTCCTCCTTCAAAGATTGCGCTTGTTTATCTTCCATGATTTTCAAGGCTTGCTTGAACACTACGGCAAGATGATGAATGCTTCGACAACTCGAGATACTTCGTGTTGAAGAGTTGTCATTTCTTCACCGCAGAGGTGTGCATCCGATTGAGCCTTTTCTACGAAGAGAGAGCGTTAATCGCATCTTGATAAATACGATCGAAGGCCAAGAGCTTGCAGGCGCTCTTTGCGTGCGCAGAGATAGGAGAGTCGAGTGGCGAAGTCTTGACACCATTTAACCTTCTTACGTTCACGGATGGGCGTGAAGTAAGGTGGACATCCTCGGAGTTCGCACGTCCTCGGATTCCAAGGTTGCGGGCGGGAGTAGCTTCTTGTGGAATGGCGACAGTTGGTTCGAAGCGTCTGTGGCGAAGGTTCTTCGGCAGATAAGGATGCGGCGGGACCGAATCCTCTGTTGGGTTGTAGGACTGGCTTCTTTGGTCGCAACAGGCTCGGGTGCCTGTTCCAAAATTTCTTGATCTTCCACGACTGGAGGGACTGATTCCTCCTGGTCGGGAATGTTCTCCGGCTGTGGCGAAGGTGGATTAGCTTGGGTAGATGGCCCTTCGTCGTTTCTGGGTGGAGAGGTGGCTTGGGCTTCAGCCTCTTCACGGCTCAATCTCAGACCTGCTTGAAGAGCATCGTCGTCGTCTGAGTCGTGGTCGTCGTCGTCTTTTGGATTGATGGGAGAGTCCTCTGACTTCTTCTTTCCTTTTCTTCTGGCGTCGGATTTGTGCAGCAGGTGGCTTTCAATGAGATCTTTGCAAGAAGCGTTGTCCCATCGAAGCAAAGGCCTCAATTTCGATTGAGTCGATTACTTGAGACAAATCGCTCTTCGTGGCTCCATTCGCTCCAGTTATGCAGTGTCGTACGGAGCTAGCCTAAAGCTTTTCCATTGCGAAATCTTTCGTACGCCTGTTCAATTTGTCTTGAAAGAAGTGTTTGATTTATAATTGAGTCGGGAGGGACTTGAATCACGTCTGGAGACGCTGTTTCGAGGATTCCTGTACAGTATGGGATCCTGCACGGAAGATGGACTCCTTGCGGGGATGGTGCCCCGAAGGAAATTGGATCCTGTGCGAGTGTGGAATCCCGTAGAGGAGAAGTAGCTTTTGGCTCCGAATGGGCGGCCGACGTGCTAACGTCTTGAATGTTGGCGGATGTCTCTAAATCCGTCGTAGCCAAGGGCTCGGGATCTACTGTCGATGCGGTAGGAGACACCTCTTCCGCAGGGGTTGGGCCACAGGGTGCTATATCGATGGGTTGCGCCACGGGCGAGACATCCTGAGTGTTTGGCTTTGATTTTTGAGAGCCTCCGAGTCTCTTCTTTGACTTCTCATCGCAGAGTGCTTCTTGCTGTGAGAACGCTTGCGCTTCTTCTTTGAAGATTCCAATTCGGGGACCTTCACGGTTTCGTCTCTGGGATTATCGAAATAGGCATGTGACGTGTTCTCGGGTGGTTGGCATGCATTGTGCTCTGGTTATAGGCGAGAGGGTTTGACGCCTCCTAAATATATCCGTGAGCTGTTTTCTTGGCATCGGAGGATTGCTTGACTCGCGCCGTCGAGAATGTAGTTTAGCATTAAACCGAACGATTTCTTTTGGGTTGCCGGTTTGCACACCTCTTCCTGAAGTCGTTTCAAAATGATTTGACACCAGTTGACCTTTTCACAGGTCAAGATGGCTACCATCATTCTAAACCTTAGATTCGTGCACATCTCGAACGCGCCAGTTCGATTTTCAATGATCCTGGAACAGAAATCGTGGAGATAAACGAAATGAAGAAGAAAATTTTTCTTGTGGCACGTGGTTGTCACCATATCAACCACTTTGGACCCGGTAAATAGTCCATAAAACTTGGTAATCAGCCCTTGAGACCCAAACGTCTCAAGCTGGTCCATGGTCGAGCGTCGGCGGGCGGCTGTAGATTTTACGAAGTAGGTCGGTATCTATGCGGATTTGCACTCCTTGGGTATTGCGGTGATGTCGGCAACATGTCCTCCACTGGGCTAGTGAGAGAAAAGCGAACGGCGGCGTTGAGGTAGAATTCCTCAACCGGATGAGCGTCGTATTTGTCGGCGGTTTTGCTTCCAAAGCGATAAAGACCTTGTTGTTCAAGACGAGTAATGATATACTCCATCGGTTCGGTGTCGTTGGTTTGAGAGATGATACGCTCGATGATGACGGTTTTCGAGAAGATCCGTCCATCAATGATGTTGGAGGTCTTCTTGAGCAGGGGATGAAGATTGACTAGCCATGGATGTTTTCTTAAAGCGAAGGTGGAAGAAAAGCAGTAGAAATTCCAGATGAATATGCGAGAGAATATGTAGGTACATTTGCTTGAGATCTCTTGTAATTGCGGAATGCGTAAAGAGTCTCTAATGGCGAATCTGATCCTTTTATACTTAGGCGGCGAAATAGGGTTTGCGAGTACGAATGAGTCGATTTTAAGGGATGGGAACCGTTTTTGAAATCGGCAGTCGGGATGGATTTAGTATAAGCTGATACGCTAATCCATTAAAAGGTTTTAAAATACAGCGGGTCCCACTTCTGACATAGGTTGAATACCCTAAATGCCTAAAACGGCGGTTTAAAAATAATAATCAATTTGAAAACATCGCGGCTTTTGAGATTCAGTTGTCCAGATGTCGTGTAAGGCATTTAATGAACATGACGTTTGACATAAAACAAGGCACGTGGACAAAAATTATTTTTAAAAGGAAATAATATTATATTATATACTGAATCAAAATCCTATAGTATGTGTTGTTCTCCGCGTCGATACAGCGTTCCCCCTTAAAAAGGTACTAATAGGTTTTAAATTCCATACAAAGAATAGTTGGATTAATCTTTGTATTCATGGGTCTGTGATATTCCCCCTTAATTATTGCACACATCACCGTAGGATTCATATGCCTTCGTTCGCTCTGATCTTGTATTGATGTTTACGAGTGTACGAGATAATTAATGTTGAATCTGTATTCATGGGTCTTCTGACATTCCCCTCAATTGTTGAGTAAAAGCGGTAAATTTACTTACAGGAGTCATTTGTAGTATTCCCGGTCTGTTCTTAGCATGTTGAATCTTGCTTTGTGTCGAGAGGCTTTGTGAAGATGTCGGCCAATTTGGATGTCTGTATGGACTTTTTCGGGCGAACATCCTTGTTCTCGACATGATTCTGATGAAATGATGCTTCATGTTGATATGCTTAGTGCGCGAGTGCAAAAGCGAGTTGTGCGTGATTGCAATTGCACTCGTGCTATCACACATGATTGGAGTCTCTCTAGCATCGATTCCATAATCGGCGATTGTTCTTTGCATCGAAGGATGCGCATACAACGACTACCCAAGACATAGTACTCTGATTCGGCCGTGGAAAGAGAATTTGCCAATTGCTTCTTCTTGAACCAAGATACGAGTCTAGGTCGAAAGTGACAAGTTCCACTTGTACTCTTCCTATCTAGCTTGCGACCTCAGAGATCCGAGTCACTGTATCCAACTAAATCGAATCCGCCTTCCTTAGGATACCACGATCCTGCATCATTGTTCCTTTAACGTATTTCGAGATTCGTTTAGCCGTATTGAAGTGTGATTCCTTAGGTGCAACTTGGTATCTCGCACACACTCAACAAAGCTGGATATCGGGCACGCTGGCGTTAGGTACGGGAGCGAACCAATGAGCTTCTGTAGAGTGATTGGTCAAACGGCTTTCCGGCTTCATCAGCACTAATTTGCACGGAAGTGCTCATGGGGGTTGGCGAGGATTTGGAAGTGTTCATTCCAAATTTGTTGAGAAGCTCCTTGCTGTATTTCTCCTGGTTGATGAATATACCTGTAGGCATCTGCTTTATCTGCAAACCTAGGAAATAACTAAGTTCCCCCATCATACTCATTTCAAATTTGCTTTGCATGAGATGTGAGAACCTTTGACATAGAGCAAGGTTAGTTGAACCAAAAATAATATCATCGACATAAATTTGTACCATTAGGAGGTCATCACCTTCCTGTATTTTGAACAATGTTTTATCGACAACACCTTTCTCAAATCCTTTATTGGTTAGATACTGGGACAGGGTTTCGTACCAGGCTCTAGGGGCTTGTTTAAGTCCGTACAGCGCTTTCCTTAGCCTGTAAACTAGATCGATACCGTCTGTGTTGGCAAACCCTGGTGGTTGTTCAACATAAACTTCTTCCAAAGCTCTCCATTCAGAAAGCACTCTTGACGTCCATTTGGTATACGATAAAATTCTTATGGGCGGCAAAGGCTAAAAATATCTGATGGCTTCTAGTCTTGCTACGGGCGAAGGTTTCATCATAGTCGATTCCTTCTTCTGACAATAGCCTTGTGCTACTAGTGGATTTGTTTCTTATGATAAGTCCATTTCCATCCTTTTTGTTTGAAATACCCATTTGGTTCCTATAACCGATTGGTGTGTCGGTCTGGGTACAAGATACCATACATTATTTCTTTCAAACCGTTAAGCTCTTCTTCCATAGATGTAATCCAATGAGAGTTGTTAAGAGCGTCTATGGTCGAAACAGTTGGATGGGCTAAGAATACGGCGATAGTGCACATATTGAGTCTCCTAAGTTCGGATTGAGATTTCCATTTAGGAAGCTGTGAGACTTACGCATTAGATTCTTCTTGTGCACAAAGTACATTTCCTTGTGTACTCTGTATTCTCCTACGAGTAGAAACACTGCATTAATGTTTCCAATGATCAGCTCTTGCGGGTGATCTCTCAACCATCTTCGGTCGGGTTCTAGTTCGGGATCCCGTCTTGTATCGAAAGTTTACGTAGTGCAGCTTCGGCTTGACATGCAGCGTCGACTTCATCCACATCGATTCTTACAGTGCGGGGTTGATTTCTAAATCAACTACGGGTTCTATGGGTGTAGGTGGATCCAAGATAGATAGATGGTGAATGTCACGTGATATTATCTACTCTTGTAGGGTCATGGTGTGGTTCGTCGAACACTACATGAGCCCGATTCCTCAATCGTCGACCTCCTTTTATTAAAGATTAAAGCTTTCTTTGTGGAGGAGTATCCTACGAATATTCCTTCATCGATTTTTCATCAAATGTTCTAAGTTGGTCCTTCCCATTGTTCAATACGTAACACCGCATCCAAAATGTGAAAATACGAAACTAATGGAGTTTTGTTGTTCCATACCTCGTAAGCTGTTTTGTTGTGGTGCTTGTTGACGATACAACGGTTTTGAGTGTAGCACGCTGTATTGGTTGCTTCACCCCAGAAACGCTGCGGCAATTTGCTTTCGGCAATCATTGTCCTTGTTGCTTCTTTCAACGTCCTATTCTTTCGCTCGGCAACACCATTTTGTTGAGGTGTTCGGGCAGCTGAGTACTCGTCTTTGTATTCTATTCTCCGAACAGTATTGCTCTATAAAGCGGTTAGTAAATTCGGTACCTCTGTCGGAGCGAATGCACACGATACTTGATGCTTTTTCATTACGCAACTTTCTCGGGAGCTCGGCGGCCTTGATGTTGTTTCCTTCTTCTTGCTAAGAAAGATCGTCCAAGCATACGGAATAATCATCAACAACAACCATACAATATTTCTTACCTCCCAAACTTCTGGGTCTACAGGACCGTAGAGATCCATGTGTAGCATTTCCAATACTCTTTGGGTTGAAAGGTAGGATTTGCTCTTCGAGGTTGACTTGATTTGCTTGCCTTTCTGGCATGGTCCATGACCTGTCCTTCTTGAATGACACATCGGCAAACCTCTTACCATACCACTGTCTTGAAAGCTTGTTGATCGTCTTGAAGTTGACGTGAGACATCCTCTTGTGCCATAGCCGGCTAAGATCTGCGGTGCCTTTGGCAACAAAACATGGAATTGAGGAGCTCATAGGCTTCCGATCGGCAATGTACATATTACGATGCGCTTCTGTAAGCACAACTTCCTTGGTTTGGGTGTTCTTGACTCTACAATGATCTATATAGAACTTCACCGAGAAGCTGTTTATCACAGGCGCTAATACTAAGTAGATTATCTTGTAAGCCTTCAACATATGCGACATCGGTGACTTTGAATTTCCCGACAAGTAGGTTTCCTTTCCCTCTTGTTCTTCCTTTAGATTTATCACCGAGCGAACTTTTGGACCGCGACCTTCTACAAAATCGAGATAGCTTGCTCTGTCTCCGAGTCATGTGATGAGAGCATCCACTATCGAAGTACGGTATCCTCCTCTAGAATGTCTGTAACAAAGAAATTAGGTAGATTTAGGTCCCCTTTGATTTTTGGGTCCATGTATGTTAGTTCCTTTAGGTACCCAGTTTTCTGACGACAATTGGTTTCTTGTAGGATGTACTCGGTGCAGGTATTGCGGTATCTACGGGGCATATCCGTAGTTGTTATAATCATGATAATTACTATGCATGTAAAATTCGGGATTATTATTATTATTCGATGCGAGTGCCGTCTAGGAGGTGGAGCCATTTTCCTAGGCATAACGGCTTGTCTTACGGGTCTCCGGTTGGATTCCCAATCTTTGTTGTTGATACGGAACTTGTATCTGTGTCTTGAGGGATAACGGGGCTTACGTATCCAATACCTAGGTGCCTTTATCGAGAATGCTAGCATGCGGGCCTTTGGTGGTTGGATACCGTCTTCTTCTGAATGACTTACGGCTTTGATGATATGCTTGGGAGCATCTTTGTAGATTACGCCTTCGAGTGGTTGTTGGTTCCACTGTCTCGGGTGTAGAGTTGTGGAGGCGGAATGGCGACTTTTGGTTTTCTCGGTGCAAAGAGTTCCTTTATGGGACTAGGAACATCTTCCGATTCTGGAATGTGTTCCACACTCTTGACGAACACGATACTAGTTTTACCTTTATTCGAACATGAGTTATCCTAAGCCACTTTTATCATGAGCATGTTGCCCGGTGCTCAATTTCTTCCATTCTTTTGGACGATTTTTCAAAGACTTGAGAATGGTCTCAAGTTCGGTTTCGCTTCTCGAGAGTTGTAATTTTGGTTTGTAGTAGAACCAAATCATTTGTCTTGCTCTCATTATGGGTTTTAACCTCATTTAGTTCATGAGCAAGTTGATGATTGCTCTCCATGAGGTTTTCAAAATCGACCTTCTTTGGTTTCACAATCAAGAGACATATTATCATAGTTTATCTTGACAATTCATTCTCATCTTTCACTCTAGATTTGTTAATTGAAGCTGTATATTCTCGATTTTAGACTCTCATGGGCTTTTTGAATGTTTTTGAATTCATTCATCATATTTTGAAAGTATGAGATGCATTAGATGGAATAAGCGAGGTTGAACTTACCTCATCGTCATTGTCTTCACCTTGGAACATCTTTAGCCATAAAGCACATGTATGCTTTATCATCGAACTCATCGTCGGATGAATCACTCTCGATGACCACTGAAGACATTACTGATTTGGATGGTGTGGGGAGGCTTCGATTCTCAATCGGGGCCTTGAGCTTGTCTTTCCAAGCACGTCTTCTTTCATCTCGCTCTTGTTGCTCGGCCTCGGCAACCTTTGGACTTTGGGATGAGGACATTTGTTTGCATAATGGCACAGTTTCCTAGATTATAACACGAGTTAGCATCAGGATGATGTTTGGTACTTACCTTGTTGTGAGTTTGGGCTGTAGGAGTCTTTCAGCATGTTTAATGAACTTTTGAACTTATGCATTAGAAGCGCCATTTCATCTTGTGACGGGATGTCGTCATTGTCGGCGTTCTTGTGGCCAGGGCTTCGAGCTAGGCATCTTTGTGTCGACGGTTCGATACGGGCGAGAGCCGTGACCTTTGAAGGAGATTCTTGACTTTCTCTCTTCACAATGTCATACTCAAATGCTTTAAGGTCGGAGAAGAGATCAAAAGTGGATATTTCATTAAGATTACATGATACACGCATAGCCGTGGTCTTAATGTCCCATCGGGCCGGGAGAGATCTGAAAATTTTTAAGTTCTTCTCCTTTTGGGTGTAAATCTTGCCCAACGCTTCAAGTTCACCAACAATACCGGTGAATCGAGGTCAAGTTCCTCAAGTGTTTCGTTGGTTTCATTTCAAAAGATTCGAATTCTTGAGTGAGTTTTGAAATTTTGTTTTCTTTTGAGAGCTCGGTTCCCTCACAAATTAACTTGAGTTTATCCCGATTTCTTTGGTGTTTTGCGGCTCTTTACCTTTGAACGTGCCTTTGTCAAGAGTGACAAATAACGCGTTCTTAGCCACGTTGTCTAGATTGGCTCGCTTCCTTTCATCGGTTGTCCATTGCTCGCGTTCCTTCTCGAGCATTTCGGCATGGGCTTGGCCCTCAATCCTTCATGGTGGATTGACCTTCATAATCTTGATCGACCATCTGTATAACAAAGATCATCTCTTCGTGCATTCTTTGCAAGATGAGCTTCCATTCTAATTCTCGATCGTCAAATTCGTTAATAGAGAACATAGGGACTTTGTTAATCATAGAGGTATCCATACTGATAATATAGGAATGAAAGAAACTGTATTGAAAATAAGTGATTTGAATCTGATTCGGTAAAAAAATACGACTGATTCTATTTAGAATCAACCTCTCTGAAACCACTTGTTGGCCACTAAAGTATCTGGATACTGTTTGGAAAAGTAGTTTAAACAACAAAGCGTATGGAATCTAAATCTCGGTGCGTAGCGGAAGTCTTGGATACGATTAGTTGCCGTGGATACTGCAACAAAATGTTTGGTGTATACTTAATATATCAGTAATTTCATACAGTAATATAAGAAGTTTAATAACACATTAATTTATGTTGTTCGAGGTTAACTCCTCTACGTCCACTGGTCCTCCTCACAGGAGTAAATAGTTTATTAAATAATTCCGCATACACAACTACGTAATTATAAACAAACCTATCCTTGTATCGTTCACACTGATTGATACAAAGAATATCACTTTCAACCGTTCACACAGTTGGTTAAAGCTTCCTTCTTGACTAGCTTCTTCACACACGGTTCCAAAGCTTCGTCCTTATTCGTCCCACAGTCGAATAACTTGTTGAGTTCACACGAGCTCGGTTTTTACAGAGGTAAAAGGTTAGGTAACCGAGGTAAACAATGACTTTGAATATCAAGATCGATGATAAATTTGTTCTTGATGTTTGAGCACCGTATATCTCTTTCGTTTTAACTTGCGGTTTGCTCTGGAGATATGTTTGCTCGATGATAACTTTGATAGCTTTGAGAGTTATATTACTTGGGGTAACTGATCTTCAATGTCTTCAAGGATATATATAGCCTCTGAAGAAAGTATCCGTTGAGATGTCCGTTTGAATAAGATTTTCCTTCAACGGAATATGACATGATCCGGATTTCGCGGGATTCTCAAGATCGAGGCGCGGTATTTAAATACTTTATCCTTGAGTATTTAAATACTTCTTTGTTCAACGGAACTTGACTTGTGTTCTTTCTTGTCCTTTTGTAATCAGTATGGAGAATGATCAGATTAGGGATGTCGAGACAGTTTCCATACTTGGTCTTCTTACAAGTCTTCAAGTCATCTTGTGAGCTTCACTTATCTTGATTCGAGGCGAGTCTTGATACATGATAAATCCTTGAATCCTCGATCTGATTTTCCTTTACTGTATTTGGCATATATGTCAAAACCTTTTCAATAACAAATAACAATCGATACAGGGATCGGGTATCCCGGCTGAATCGATACAGGGTGTTTGTTTTTCCTAACAATCCCTAATCGTCGAAGCCGTGTCGGGGCTGTTGGGACAATTCTATTGTCCTGCAGCTAGTTATTACGGCCGTAAGATGTTTACCATTACGGCCGTAAGCTTATAGTTGTTACGGCCGTAAACTATATGTTGTTACGGCCGTAAGCTCTTGACTGTCACAGTGATAACCTCGTTGCTATAGTTATATCTGCGCCCTCTACCAATCAATTGATTTCAGTAAACATAGTCGTATGTTCCGCCAATGTCGACTGTGAATTTTAACCATTGTGTCAGTAATGACGCATTCGGTTAGTTACCCTATATGGTATCATTGATGTGTTGTTGATTTTTGCCATCCTTACTAGAACATTTTTGGTTTTATACACAAGTGTTGTCACATAGTATGATTTGATCGTGCTATTCCATGTCATTATACGAATGTGGTAGTTAATATATGGATATGTTGAGTGCCAGTATAAGAGGTTTTCCACCCGAGATTGGTTTGGCGAAACCTTTGGGGAGTCAGTGCCGAGGGGCATGGCCGCAGATTATCATGTGCGTTGATGTTTGTGATGGTTGGCGTAGTAACATGTGGTTGCCTTGCATGTCGTTAGCAGTGATAATGATATATATATATATATATATATATATATATATATATATATATATTGATAAGGTCATTTTGATGATATCGTTTATCGAGAAGATTGAAATTTCAACGTGTTGTTTTGACAAATAATTTCAAACAGAACAATTGTAATAATGGGCTCATGGTTTTGACTAAACGACGAGGTATTAAAAGTGTTTTCAAAATTTCATTTCACCAAAATCTTTCAACTCCTAAATTTTAAAATATTATTATTCGAACAAATACCTCGGTAAAACTTTATTTTTAAAGAATATTACAAGTGTTTGGCCCCAATGCTATGTATGCGGGTTTGATAGTGTTTGTTTTGGTATAGGTCGTACCTCTATGTGGGTGTGACCGTGCGAATTAATTTTGAATTTAAGTTCTATTATCGCAGTGTTAGTTCGTGCACTCATGTAATGACCTGGAGTGAATATTGTATTGTACTGCCGTTTATTGTCTTATATCAGTTTAGTGATGATTATTTTGTTATGTTATTCTGTATGGTGGTCCGTTCAGTATGCCGAGGGGTCGCGGCTGAGGTAGGGGCCGAAATCAGGAGCATGAGAGGGCGACCCGCTCGTTGTCGAGCGCCAATGAGCTCAGTACAGGTGGTCGAGATGACCAATCACGTGAGAAGAGGCAATCAACAGGGGAAAATGCTGACACTGGCGCCGCCACCATCCTTCGTCAGGTGGTTGACCAGTTGGCACATATGAATCAGAACGTGCACCAGGATGGGATCCCAGATGGAGATAACGGAGCTAGTAAGTGGTTACGAGATGTGATGAGAATGCACCCGCCCCGTTTCGTATGTTCTTCGGACTCTTTAGGCTGGGAGAATTGGCTCTTCCAGTTGGACAGAACATTCGATGCTGTAGGTTGTCTCGATGAAAGAAGAGTACCCATCACCCAATACCTGCTCGACAGGGAAGCTGCACACTGGTGGGAGGCCGTAGCGCCTAGTGATCATACAGCTACTTGGGCCGAATTCAAGACTTTCATGGAGGCCGAGTATTGTCCGCCGCCTGTTAAAGAGTGCAGGATTGTCGAGTTTTTCTCAGCTACGCCCTGAGACGTGTCGGTATCTCAAGCAATAGTCGATTACAATCGACAGCTGTGTTATGTTCGAGATCAAGTGCGAAGTGAGGGAGATAAAGTTTGTTATTTCGACATGCGTATGAAACCTCAGGTTCGGCAGTATATGGCTCCTTTTATGTGTGCAACGTTGAAGGACTATCAGGATCGAGCCTTAGCATTTGAAATGGCTATAATGTCTACCAAAGAAGCAGAAGATTTCCGATGACGCATCAGGAAGTGAGAGAATTAGGATTCCTAAACCTCGACCCTCGAACCAGTCGAGTATAGGAGCTTTTTGGTCAACTGTTAAATCTAAAAGACCCAAGCCGGTGTCTTTGAGTTCCGGTAATGCTCCAAGGTGTTTCAACTGTAATGTTCGGGGCCATGAACGTTTGCATTGTAAGAAACCGCCGGTGACTTGTTATGATTGTGGACGCGGGGGGCATCGAGTTCAGTACTACGAGATTGTTGCCAAGATGATAGGGGACTGGAGTCCCATTCCTATTTCTGGAGGACCCAGTGATGTCCAGCGTTAGTGTTTTGTGCTCGTACTGCGGATTGTTTCTCGTGTGGAGTTATGTTATGTGAAATTTATTTATGCTTGGAGCTTATTAACTGATATTTTGTTCGAATAAGTTTCTGTATAGTTGTTGAACCTACGGAGGCGTGTCAGTGGACCACGGGGTCATGAATTTGGTATTTTATTATGTGTCGTGTGTTTTGTTTTGTATCACTGTGGTGACCTTAGTTTAAGTTTCGGGACGAAACTTATTTTTAGAGGGGTAGAATGTAATACCCGAGATTTTTATTCCAGTTACTCTGAATTATTTGTCTCCTGGTGCCAGTTATTTTATTTCGTTATGTATATGGAATTCGCGTTTCTGTCGAGAATGGTTTGGTATACTCTGTTGTAGTGTTTGACGAGCGAGACTTGTCGTTGCGTACGTTTCTCTGACTAAATGTGTGTGTGCGGTGTGATTTTCGCTTTGGATATTTTGCCTTTTTCCGGATATTTCTCGGTTGCCAAGTATCGGTATTATATTCCTCGATGGGTGAATTATTGTGTTTATATGGTCGTGTGTAACTAATTGTTCCATGGTGTTTCGTTTCGGATCGTTGATGTTGTCCATGAGCTTTTCATCGTGTTCGTTCCGTGCTTGTGGTATTTTATGCTTTGTAATTTGCTCGTTATCGTTTTGAATCATAATCGGTGCGTTAAGGTGGTTGAGATGTCGTCGAGCATCTCATCGGACTGTCGGAGTTGTCTACAGCCAAGTCATGGCCGTGCATTTTGAGGCAAAACACACCTGGTCGAGTTACGGCCGTAATGGGCCGGCAGCTACGGCCATAAGGCCTGTTACGTACGTAAGCCCTGGCCGGTAACGTACGTAACACTGTCGGAAGTTTTGGGCAAAAGGTTCGGTTATGGCCGGTTACGGCCGTAAGCCATGGCCGATTACGTACGTAAGGCGGTCGGCAGGCTGTATATATAAGGCCAGCAGACGGGTTTACACCCATTTTCTCACTTTGTTTCTTTCCCTTCCGCAGCTGGAGGCTTGGTGGGCATGGAGGCATGTTGTCAGGCGATAAATCCATGAAGTCCTAGAGTTCATATCATCGATTAACATCCTATAACATCCTTTGATCGAGCGAATCAGGTCAGATTTCCTGTAAATCCCAGTTTGGGAAAATTGGGGGTTTTGTTTAGTTTTGTCCGATTTAACCCTAATAACCTAGATTTGTGATGGATTGATGATTATTTAGATGTATTATATCATTTCCCTTGTTACTCCATCGTTGGATTGTATAGATTCTTCGTTTTGGTCGAGTTCTTAATCGACGCTTCGAAGGTGTCGGATAAAAGGTCTTAGAGGGGGATTCCGGCGTTATGCGATTATTATTCATCGTACGATTGTTGATTTATTGTTGAAAAGACTTAGGGACGAAATCCTTGTGAAGAACTCGAGTCGGAACCCTCCCGTTCGTTGTCTACTTCGGCGTCCGAGCTTCCCGGTCGAACCGTGTTCTTCGGAGTGTTCGGTAGCGGTTATTACGGAAAGTATCTTGCTATACGATTTGTGCCTTGTGAATAGAGACTTCGTGCTAGGTTTATGATGATTTGGTTTACCTTCGTGAATATGTTTCATGTGATTTTATAATCGCGAACGATTGATGATAGTGATGATATCCTCACCGGGCTAACGTCGTGGAAATTGTGTTGGTTGTGCTAATCCTATGATTTGTGTCTTGCGTGATTGATCATGGTTAAGTGTTCGTGATGATAGTTATATCGGTTTGATTACATACCTTAATATGTATTAGGGTGTTATTGTTGATTGAGGTGACGTATTGTTAATTATGTGTGTTGTATGTGGCGATGTGTGAGTTGATCAATATGAGTTATGTCGTGTCAGTGCGTGTGTTCCAGGTAAGGGTCTGACGAGGCCTCTGGAGTTCGGTACATGATGTGTACGAACAGTGTATGTAGTCCGGGTAGGGTCCGTCGAGGCCTCTGGAGTTCGGTACATGATGTGTAAGAACAACGTGTGTAGTCCAGGTAGGGTCCGTCGAGGCCTCTGGAGTTCGGTACATGATGTGTACGAACAACGTGTGTAGTCCAGGTAGGGTCCGTCGAGGCTTCTGGAGTTCGGTACATGATGTGTACAAACAACGTGTGTAGTCCGAGTAAGGTCCTTCGAGGCCTCTGGAGTTCGGTACATGATGTGTACGAACAGTGATTGTGGAATAGTGATTGTTTGGATAACATTTTAAAACATGGGTCACGGACTCGTAATGAAATCTTAACCATTGTATTTTGAAATGAGAACCGGGATGAGGCCCTAACGTTTCAAAAAAGTTTTGTAAATCGGGACTTGAGGTCCAAAGGAATTTCTACTTTAAAAATCCCCAAGCTAATGAGTTCCTTCTCAAATATTGCTTACTTGAGTTCGAAATTCTAAAACTTCTCGAGAACATTTTGATAGTTGATTTCCGTGATAAATTCGTGGTTGCTATTTACTTGTTGCATTTCGTATCGTATTATACTTGTACTGGCAAAATAGTGGAATTTCGCTAACCCCCGAGTAATCGAGGGGTGGATGTCTGTTTTGTGTCTAGGTGCTTGCAGGTGCGGGAGTAGTCTCAGGATCGCACAGGAAGTGACGGGCTACCATACTAATCGAGAGTTGGGAGTTGAGTTGAGTGAGTTATAGTCAGAGTCGTATTCCGTTTTCTGCTGTTTTGTGTCTTTACCCCTGCGTGGGTGTTCATTGTATAGAGTTGTGTTTTTATGTTTACGTCAGTTGTACGACCTCATCGGCCTGTGTAGTTGCTTATAATTGACCTTAACGGTCCGTATCATTGTATTGTATGCCCCGGCCGGTCACACACACTTGGTCGTTTTGTGATGATTAGCCTGGTAGATCCTCGTGGGAAGGATCTACGGCGTGTAATATTCCCATATGGTTTTGGAGGTGTTACAAAGAAAAGATTATATTCCATGCATACTTCATTACGTACGTTAACAGGGCAAATTTACGTACGTAATGAGCTTTACGTACGTTAACACTTTCAGTGTTACGTACGCAATATACCATCAAACCCCACTGCCTCAAACCTAGCATCCATTACGTACGTTAAAGGATTATACGTACGTAAGGCTCATATGCATTACATATGTTAAAACACACATATTACGTACGTAATGCGCGTTGACCTACTGTCCTAATCGAGCCGAGAATCCAGGCCAAAGACACGGCCCCACATGCCGAAAGTCTAGATATGATCTATTACTCTCCATTACGTACGTAAGGCACAAGACGTAACGTACGTAGCTGTCTATGAATAACGTACGTTATGCTCTCAACATAGTGTACGTAAGTGCACTAAGGATCGAGTCCAGAATACAACTCACCAAGGATGTCTACACTCAAGATGATACGAACATCTGCAATCAAGATGATACGATTATAGTAAATCTCAACATCATAAAAATCACATTAATTCTAATTATGACACGACGATACTCGAATCATCCGAATAATACAATGGTAAAATGTAACCGTAAACTAAAGTTACAGCGGATATTACATATTACCCCTCTTACAAAGAGTTTCGCCCTCGAAACTAAGGGTAAACAATAGAGAATATCACATACTCTCCCCCTTAAAAGAGTTTCGACCTCGAAACTATGGGGTAAATAACTCGGGATATCGCTCCCGCATGCTATCTTTGGTCTCCCATGTGGCCTCCTCGACTCTATGTCGCGACCACTGGACTTTTAGCAGGGGGATCGTCTTGTTCCTCAATTGTTTGATCCTTCTCTCAAGTATCTGTACAGGAATGTCATCCTACAAATGATTATCAGCTAACTCGATCTCTTCGAACAGAAGTATGTGGCTAGGATCGGCAACATACTTCCTCAACTAAGAAACATGAAACACATTGTGAATCCGATTCAAAGCTGGTGGTAACACTAGGGCTAGAACGCCTACACGTTCCAATATCTGAAATGGTCCAATATACCTCGGACTCAATTGGCCTCTCTTCCCAAAACGAAAGACACCTCGAGTAGGGGACACCTTCAATAGCACATGGTCACCAACCTTGAACTCAAGCGGTCGTCGACGGTTGTCTGCATAAGATTTCTACCGGCTCTGAGTTGTTAATAAATGACTTCTAATCAGAGCAATCTTCTCACGAGCTGCTAACAACATATCGGGTTCTGTACCCAGAGATTCAGACAATTCATCCCAAAACAAGGGGATCTACAACGACAGCCATACAACGCCTCATACGGCACCATCTCGATCGAAGCGTGCCAACTATTATTATAGGTGAATTCCACTAAAGTTAGTTGGGCCTCCCATCGTGTTTCCAATCGAGAGCACACACCCTCAACATATCTTCTAGAGTTTGGATAGTCCTCTCCGACTGGACATCGGTCTGACGATGAAATGTTGTACTGAAGTTCAACTGAGTACCCATTGCATGATGAATTGCTTTCCAAAAATGCGATACGAACCGCACCTCACGGTCCGATACGATACTCGTAGGGGTACCATGTTGTTGGGATTCGGTGCCTAAAACGAAGGCCCATCGGAAGCGATAAAACAAAAATTAATTCGATCTGAATCCCTACGAGGATCGATCGAGCTACGTATATACGAATATTAAACGAAAACACAAGAGATATAGAAACTCACCCTTGTAGTCCGTTGATTAAATGGATCCCTTCTCTTGAGCTATTCCCCAAGCTTTAGATTGATCTCTACGAATCCAATCCGCTCCAAGCCCTTGGATGATCCAACGTCGAAAACACAACGCCTCTACTTGCCACGCGCCGTAGAAACGAACGAAACGACAATCATCTTGCTATCCTCCAACGATACGACTAGAACTAGGTGATGAAGCTTTCTTATCAAGATTACAACACTCTAAGTGTTTAATCTTTATCTCTCAATATTTCCTCACAAAATTTCTCTAAGAAAATTATGAAGATGATGAAGAACACTTTGAAGACTAAGAAAACTATTTTATTCTCTCCTTTCTTTTGCTCAATATGTGAGATACACTTAGTGAGGGGGAGAGATATTATCTTCCTTTTATTCTTCAAAAATCAAGACCATATCACCTAAAACAATATCTGAAAAGATGTTGTCCCCTTGGTGGCCACATGTCTTCCACCTATTAAGGTGAAGACCAAGACCAAAGGGGGGTGGTTGGTAAGGGGCGGCCATCTAGAAGACCCGGACGGGTTTGGTTCGTTTCGGACTCTCGTGAGTCCAAACAGATAAACTCTGATTCCATTCCGATCTATTTATATCGATTAATTAATCCAATTAATTAATCATATCAAATACAGAATAACATAATTAATTTCTCCAAGAAATAATTATATCAATGAATTAAATTAATTACTTAGTAATTTATTTAATTCATTAGGCCATAAATTAATTTATCCAATAAATTAATTTAGACATCCAATGTCCCAAAATCAATTAGACATCCAATGTCCACTAAATTAGATATCCAATATCTAATATTTATAATGAGAGAACAAGATCCATTCATTCCGTCATCAATCCTATTGCGCGACTCGGTAGGTTCGTCTCAGTCAGCAATGGGAGGAACCAAAGAGTAGTAGCACCACCTAGTCAGCCTGGCGGCCTACACCGTACCCCAACTGAAAACGAATGATTGGGATCATTCAAGAACCATTCTGTCGTGAATACCAGTAAACGTATAAACCCTTCTTTCACATGTCCCGATCAAGTTATAGGGTCACGGTCAGTCAAACCCTATCTGTACGTGACGCTATGCATGCGTTAATGCAAATCGAGATCATCGATCTCTCGTGTATCCAATACAACTAGCTCGAATGCTTTGGCCAAAGACTTATGATCTCATCTGCCAATAACCGCATAGGACATATAACCCGCTCACTAACGGGAGAAAGAATTCTATCTTGGTATTCAGTAGAACCTGCTACTTGCCCGTCAAGATGCACGTCGAGGTTAACCCCCACCTTCCGGTTTACAGGGTCAAACTACTCTAATGAAAATATTGACGTCACAAGCATATCCCAACTAAATTCTCAAGTCGAAGGTTCACGAATACCTATCACAAACTTTCGATTCCATCATTGACTGTCCCAGAGTGAAATCCGTGTGACGAATCAAGGGTGAGTCAGTTCGAGTATACTAATCCGATTAGCATACCTATAACGTGTGCTCCCACTAATCATTAGCGTTTGACAGGCACTCTCCATGTCAAAGAACACGTTATACAAGTCTTCACATAAACTTAACGCCCAGTCAAGTTTCATCGACTTGCGAACGATTAAGTATTTGAGCTATAAACCTTTCCAGTGCCGACCCCTTTATCCAATAAGGAGTGGAACGTTTTGCTCTCAAATACACGGACTAGTTTCTATATGTATATTTACGAGTTAGGAATGCCAGTAACTACCAGTAAATAAAGAAACATCCATTGCCTTATATTAGTGATTTACATAATTACAAGTGCCCTCACTCAACATCCTCTGAGTGGCATTCGAGGGCATACTCCCAACACATGTAGCCTTACAATTTCTCGAATGAACAGCTGGGCCAATCTCTCGGGTCCCCATGTATCCTTGATTCCCAATAAGTGGGCTAATTTGGTTAGACGATCAACAATCACCCAAATGGTATTCATACCTCGACGACTCGTCGGCAAGCTAGTGATAAAATCCATCGATATGTCCTCCCATTTTCATTCCGGAATCGGGAGTGGTTTCAGCATACCTACTGGTCACTGATGCTCAATCTTAACCTGCTGACAGGTTAAACATCTTGAAACGAACTCTACAACCTCACGTTTCATATTACCCCACCAATAATATTGCTTAAAATCCTTATACATCTTGCTAGACACCACTGTTGCTAGCTCCAAATCATGAGTCGGGTAATTGACCTCGTAAGGTCGCAACTGTCTCGATGCATAGGCAATCATTTTCTCATTCTGCATTAGCACACATCTGAGACCCTTCCTTGACGCGTCACTGTACACCACGAATCCTTCGATTCCTGGTAAAACCAAAACTGGTGCTGAAATCAATCGATTCTTGAGTTCGTCAAAACTCTATTGACATGCCTCTGACCACAAATACTTCTTGTACTTCCTCAACAGATTAGTCAGCGGTTAGGCAATCTTGGAAAAACCTTCCACAAACCGTCGGTAATAACCTGCTAGGCTAAGGAAACTGCGAACTTCCTTCACGTTCTTCGGAGGTAGCCAATCTCGGATAGCCTTTTTATTCTACGAGTCTACTCTCAGTCCCTCGACCGATATCACATGCCCAAGAAAAATAACCTCAGACATCCACAACTCACATTTGGAAAATTTTCCATAAAGCTGCTCTTTCCTCAACACCTCAAGAACCTGATGGATATGACGCTCATGCTCTTCGTGGTCACGAGAGTAAATCAGAATGTCGTCAATAAAAACGACTACACAATGATCCAGATAATCGATAAAAATGTGATTCATCAACTACATTAATATCGCCGGTGCATTAGTCGGTCCAAATGGCATCACCACGAACTCATAATGCCCATAGCGAGTACGAAAAGCTGTCTTTGAAATGTCAGACTCTCGAATCCTCAACTGATGATATCCGGATCTCAAGTCGATCTTAGAAAACACAGCAGCTCCCTAAAGTTGATCCAATAAATCATCAATATGAGGCAACAGATATTTGTTTTTTATTGTTACTCTGTTCAGCTCACGATAATCAATACACAAACGCAGAGCTGTCTTTCATTCATATAAATAACACTGGTGCCCCCCAAGGGGACGCACTAGGCCGAATATAGCCCTTCTCAGTCAACTCTTCAAGCTGGCTCTTCAACTCCTGCATCTCAGTCGATGCCATACAATATGGTGCTTTCGAAAGCGGGGACATACCTGGCTCTAACTCAATAGTAAACTCTACCTCACGATGTGGAGGTAAGCCTGGCAACTCATATGGAAATACATCTAGGTAGTTTCGAACTACCGGAATGTCGACCATTTCAACTGGTCGATCTGTTGTTTTGGTCATGTAACACCAATAACCAATACACCCTTGATTAAGCAGTTTCACTACTTTCATAGCGCTAATGACTCTCCCGGAATGGCTGGGATTATCACCCTGAAAAATGCACTCGAAACCATCATCAGAAGTGATGGTCACCATCTGCTTACGGACACCAAGTATGGAATCATGACGATCTATCCAATCGATACCCAAGATTACATCGTCCTTAGGTAAATTGACCACAATTAAATCTGACAACCACTCACAGTTGTTCAAACGAACCGGATAGTTCTGCACTTCACGATTCCCAATGATTCTTCTACCATCGGGTAGACCAATCACATATGGTTCATAATCGATAACATGATCTAATTGCAACCGACTCAAACAAGAAGCAGATATAAAGGAGTGTGAAGCACCAGTATAAAAAAGAATGCATACAGGCTGAGAATGGATCTCTAGTGTACCTGCGATCATGCTGGCTTTGGGGTCGTCGGCTCTCTTCATCTCATAGATTCTGGGTTTTGCTGCCCCGGTACCAGATGTACCAACTTGATTCCCTCGACCTACTCCCCTGTTTGCCCCGATAGTCTAGTAGAAAGCGGACGGAGGTACACGGTCCTGGACTGATGATTGAACTGGAGCATATGAAGCCACCGGAGTACGTCCTGGTCCACTCCTACAAAAACGAGCATGATGCCCAGAAAATACAGTACAATGGTGATTAAGCAACTACATACTCACCCGATGTTTCAATCTCTTCAGGAAATACTTGAGCTTATCAGTTTCTGTTCGAACAATGGACGTGGTGAACGGAAGAAGCGCTTGGAATTTATCCACAATCGATAACACATCATCATCCTCACACGAGTCTGGGTTCAGAAACTCTGACAGTTTGGTTTCACGGAGCGGAGCTGGATAGTAGCGGTCCAACATGAGATTCTTGAATTCATCCTAGTTGTACAAACCATTGACCGGTCTCACAGATAGCCACCAGGTGTGGGCGCTCTTACTAAGGTAGTAAGCTGCCACAGACACTCGGTTCTCTTCTGGACACTTCACCATCTCGAACAACTTCTCGAAGTGCTCGATCCAGTGGACAATATCAGTAGGCTCAGATGAGCCTTCAAAAGTCGAAGGTCGTTGGTGAGAGATGTCATTGATGATCCGACTCACTACCCCACCGTACAGATGAGGTGGCGGTTGGGGTACCTACTGCTGGCCAGTAGTACCATCCCTTTGTATAGCTTTCATTATTTGAACCATTTGGGTCATCTGGGCCATCATGCCCTGCATAATCACATAAGGGTCGACATGCGCACCCTCGTGCCGTTCGGTGTGGTGTGACTGTTCCAAATAGGCGAGTCACTACCTGCTGAGCTTTGTCCCACACTCGAACGCATATTAGCTCGTGGTCCCGGGATTCGGCCCTTTCCGCGGCCTTGGCCCCCTCTACCACGGCCTCTAACATTTCTTTCCATACTGAAATAATAAAACAATAATCAAAAGCACAGTTCAATATACGTCTATAAGGCCAAATCACAAATTTACGCTAAGTTAATAGCAACAATCACAATTATACGTTCACAATTTTTATTCATCACGAATTACAGCATCACGAGTGTTACATAGAATATCACGTCGACATTAAGTCGAAACAATTTCGATCACATAATTTTATCCAAAATTTCCCTCGGAATATCAATAAGATAAATTCCGCCACAAATCCCTCGGAACATCAAGATCAACAGAAGGATCAATTCCACCACAAATCATCCTGCCAGTAATTAAATAATGGCACAAAAATAACATACCGTATTTGGCTCGTAGGGTCAGGCACTTGCACAGGTCACACGTGACACGAAGGTTTCTTGATACTAGTTCGATCAATAATGACTCATAAAAATATTCGCGCTCTGATACTATCTTCTGTAATACCTCGAATAATGGCGGCTATTACAGTGCCGTGGACCCCACACTGGGACCCACCAGGCGATACCCAAATATAACTTGAACCAATCAAATCCCAATTTGTGGTACCGAACCACAAAATAATATTCAATACCTCGATGAGAGGTTTAAAAATCTCATGACTAGAATGCCATAGTACACAGGATCCGGAAAATTAGTATAAACCATGTGAAGATGGAATATACTTAAAGTAAAAATACAAATAACAAGAGTTACATAAAAACAGAATAAATACCAATATATGGTTTAAAGTACAACTGGATAAAAGTAGACTTGGGGCCCCTAAACTAGTATCCTTCAAACCCTTCGCCACCACCGTGTTCTCCCTGCGCCTTGGCTTTTCCTCGACCTAAAATATAACACAAGTATTTCGCCCAAAACCACAGGGCCAGATATACATGATAATAATTCCCAAGATGTTATACAATTCTTATACATTGGATCTCAAATAAACAACTCGTTTGTCGAACATACCCCTCGGGCGCATGAACAACCAGTCGCCAAACCGTCGAACATACCCAATCAAACATGGAGTATAATGACCAATCATTATGGCTCAAGATGGACATCACAGTATGCCCGATTCGGAAATGTGTCCGTGCATATGTCCACCCCGTATATGGAATCCAGGATATATGTGGGACATGTACCTAATTAGCCTCATAAACTAACTTCTCGTGTGCAGGGTCCAAATGCAGAAGCATCAATGCACGACCATATGTCCCTGGCTAAAAATCCTACACAATAACCAATCGTCACGCAGATATGATTTCAGATATGTCACGATGCAACATGATAACAAAACTCAATCAATTACTCATCCAACGAGGATCAGGACTCACCGAAGTGATAAACAATAATCAAAGAGACCAACGACATCAAAGATAGCGAACTTGGGAATACAATCCCATAACAAACGATAGACACAATCAACGATAATATCCATTATGAATCATAGATTCATAAAGCAATACATATATACGAACTATATAACATTCACAGGAATTCTAATCATTATTATAACCAAGCAAGATAACTTGCCTCAATACGGAGACATGAATAATCCTCCCTCGATGAACGAACGGACAGACGGTCCTCGACTAGCAACAATTAGCCGATCAATCGACCTTGAATCAAATATAATTCATTCAGAAATACATTCATAAAATCATCTATATCGAATTCGTAGGAAACGACATCCATAATTAATCTGAAGGTTCAACTATTACAAAAGGTATTATGGTTCTAATTCAAGAACCCTATAATTACCTAAGTCATTCCTATGATTGAATTCTCACCTTCATCAATTTCTTAATAAGTTATGAAGTTCTATCAACCAATAATCTAACAAGAATAATACTTATTGATAAACTTATCTCATCAAAACCCCCCCTTTTTAGAACATTAACAACATTCCAATATGATCTTCTAAACAGTCCTACTTCATGAATCAATCAAGTTTATTTTGATCATAAAACCACAAGGGTTATTCAACAATTCATTAATTTTATACTTGAATATATCATAATTGTGATGATTATCTAATAATTCTTGGAAAATCGTTTCTTTAATAAGGTTATAACATCTAACAATTTATAATGGTGAAGAATAGACTTATCTAAATATTCTTAGTCATATTTTCCTAAGAATCAATAGCAATCATGTTATCTTTCAACATTACAATCATTTAAGAAGGTTTTATCATCAATATTATCATGCTCTTATTTAGTTGCTCAAGATTCTAATAACTAACATGATATGCTTGGTTAATCAACTATGAATGAAAAAAAATTCAAAACAGTTCAGAACTGATATGAGTTAAAACAACCAACCTTTGAGAATGGGGGATAAACTACAAACCCTTCAAGAACACACTCAAATCCTTAATCTTAATGCTTCAATCCAAGATACAATGCTCTAATGCAAAATAGAATGCTCCAATGCAAGATAGATGAGGCTAAAATCTATATGGAGAGGTAGGAGGACGATTTCTAGAGAGAAAATGAAGTATGGTTCGTTTAAGAATGAAAGGCAAGACATGATTATATAACCTGCATACTTCATTACGTTAGCAGGTCAAATTTACGTACGTAATGAGCTTTATGTACGTTAACACTTTCAGTGTTACGTACGCAATATATCATCAAACCCCACTGCCTCAAAACTCAGCCTCCATTACGTACGTTAAAGGATTATACGTACGTAAGGCTCATATGTATTACGTACGTTAAAACATACATATTGCGTACGTAATGCGCGTTGACTTGCTGTCCTAATCGAGCCGAGAATCCACGCCACACACAGGGCCCCACACACCAAAAGTCTAGATATGATCTGATACTCTCCATTACGTACGTAAGGCACAAGACTTAACTTATGTAACTGTCCACGAATAACGTACGTTATTCTCTCAACATAGCGTACGTAAGTGCACTAAGGATAGAGTCCAGAATGCAACTCACCAAGGATGTCTACACTCAAGATGATACGAACATCTACGATCAAGATTATACGATTATAGTAAATCTCAATGTAACACCCCAAACTAGGCGGATATTACAGTGCCGTAGATCCCCAACTGGGACCCACCAGGCAAATGAAAATGAATGAATTACACAAGATAAATGTAGTACCGAACTACATTACAACAATAATTACTCCGATGAGGAGTTTAGTTACAACACACCAGGACAATACCGAATACTAGTGTATTTTATATGAAGATAAAATACACAACACTGAATGAAACAGAGTATTCAAATGAAAGTCTGCAGCGGAAAATAAAGGACAATAACATAGATAACTGAAAGATCGGGGCCCCCTACTAGTATCACTAGGACTCCTCGACATCAACATGCTATTCCCGTGCGTTTGCCTTGCCATGACCTGAAAAACAAAATCCCCAAACAGGGTCAGTTACAAAGAACAACAATCCTCAAGGGTTGAAAATACACAATCATGATTAACTGAAGTTATGAAACATTCTTAGTTATGAATTACGCTGAAGAGGAGTATCATAGTACGCCCGTAATGTTCTGTGCAAGTGTACAACACCCGTCCGTGTACCTAATTAGTCTCACGGTGTAACGCTTTCCCGTGTGCACGGTCTAATGTATCGGTGAACCCAATACATAACCATCATGTGCCCGACTAAAAATTCCACACAGCCACACCCGGCCACGCAATATGAACCCAGAAGGTCACATGAACGAGAATGACCATAATGAATATCAATGAATAATAACTAGACAAGGCCAAGAATGACTCACCGAAATGAGAGTAATAATGAAATGAATGATAGCTCAACGAAAAGATTGGAACCGTCGTTCCTTATGACTGAAGTGATTAATTGATAATAACAAGTTTTAATATGATTAATACAATGATGAATGAGTTATGATTATGAATGATCAACAACAAAAGGTATGAATTTCCTTTTAACTGAGTAAGAATTAACTTACGCAACACCGGTGACAATTATCCTTCCACGAACAACGTCCTAATTGAGATATCGGTCGCTCGAACAACCTTGAATTATACAATATCCAACAATCCGTTCAATATACCAATCAAACACGAATATAACGAACTCAAAACGTCGATACGATAAAACTAAGTCCATTGAGGCATTAAAACAAACACATTGCGTCCAAACTCCGATTGTTTACAATCAAACTTCAATATACCAATATCAAATCCCCCAAGAAGTGTTTCAAACCAAAAAAACATCTTCAATATGATTAATAATCCAAGACGAATATCCGAAAACGTGATTTCAACGACAATTAATCGAAAACCCCCAATTTCAACTCGATATTCAAAGTGTTCTTGAATAATTCCTCAATAATCCAATGATTCCTTATACAAACTCATAATCATATACATATCCCTTCATATAACATGATTATAACGTCCAAAACATCATATCTCAACACAAAATCGAAGTCCAAAGTGTTGAAGAATTTACCTCTTGAAGATCCAACCAATTCGATCCGATGAAAACGTGTAAAATCGACTATCCAAGCTTCCCAAATGATTGAAGGTGATGAAAAGCACACACTCAAATGATAATTGATGAAGAAATCTCTCCCTCAAGTTATTCTCTCTCGGTTTCAGGTGAAGAAGTGGGAAAGAAATGGAAGAAATGAGCTGAAATGCTCAAAAAAAACGAATTTATAGGGGTTGACTCGGCTGACAGACTCGACCGTGTCCGCCTGACACGGTCGCGGCGCGCAGCTGGCCGGCAGGGACTCGACCGTGTCCTGCTTGACACGGTCGCGGCGCGGAGGGGCCTTCCGAAAGTGACCCGTCCGACAGCGACTCGGCATGACTCGACCGTGTCCTGGAACACGGTCGGGCGTGTCGGCAGTCGGTTCTGGCTTATCCGGAAGAGTTCGACTCGGCCGTGCCAGACGACACGGTCGGGTCCTGAGGCAGAGACTTCGGCATTTCCGGACGAGTACGGCACGGGCCGTGTCGGACGACACGGCCGAGTTCGGTCGGCAGTGATCGGCCAAAACTGAAAAAAATGAGCGGTTGAGCTAAAACGACCATAACTCTCTCGTCCGGACTCCGATTGACTCACCGTTTGAACCATGGGAAAGCTAACTCGATGCCCTATAATAGTGCAAAGATTTAGAATTTTTGGAGTTACCAAAAATTAATGGTGATCTAACAAAGTCGAACTCATATGAGGAAAGTTGAAACAATGAACAATAACGATACACAACTCGAAGTTTTTCCGAACGGTGAACACGGTGAACGAACATGATTGATGAATGATTATAATGAGTGAAAATCCACTGAGTGACAATCATCGAATGAAATTACTGAATGATAATGACTGAATTACAACCGGGTATTACATACACCCCCCCTTAAAAGAGTTTCGTCCTCGAAACTAAGGGTCAAACAACTCGGGATAACCCTCCCGCATACTATCCTCAGTTTCCCAAGTAGCCTCTTCGACTCCGTGTTTGGACCACTGAATCTTGACCAAAGGGATCGTCTTGTCCCTCAACTGTTTGATTCGCCGCTCCAATACTCGTACAGGACGCTCCTCGTACAAATGATCATCCGCGATCTCGATTTCGTCGAACTGAAGTATGTGACTCGGGTCGGCAACATACTTCCGCAACTAAGAGACATGAAACACATTATGAGTTCAGCTCAATGCCGGAGGCAAAGTCAATCGATAAGCTAACTCGCCTACTCGATCCAAAATTTCAAACGGTCCAATGAATCTCGGACTCAACTTCCCCCGTTTTCCGAAACGGAAAATACCTCGACTCGGGGATACCTTGACCAAAACGTGGTCACCCATCTCGAACTCTAGTGGTCGACGATGATTATCTGCATATGATTTACGCCGACTCGAAATGCCAACATACGACTCTTGATCAAAGCTACCTTCTCCCGGGCGGCTATAAGCATATCGGGCTCGGTGCCGATTGATTCTGACAAGTCATCCCAACACAAAGGATATCGACAACGACGACCGTACAAGGCCTCGTAAGGTGCCATCTTAATGGAGACATGTCAACTATTATTATACGTGAACTCGATCAGTGGTAGTTGGGCTTTCCAATCGTCCTTCCAATCGAGGACGCATGCCCTCAACATGTCTTCTAATGTCTGAATAGTTCTCTCTGATTGTCCGTCGGACTGAGGATGAAAGGCGGTACTGAGATTGAGCTGAGTTCCCATAGCACGATGAACTGATTTCCAACATGAGACACGAATCGTCCGTCACGATCAGAAACGATACTCTTAGGGGCACCGTGAAGTCTCGCTATCTCCTTGATGAACAACTGGGCCAGTCTCTTGGGACACCACAAATCCTTGATTTCAAGGAAATGAGCTAAATTAGTAAAGCAGTCCGCGATCGCTCAGATCGTATTCATGCCACGACGACTCGTCGGCAATTCGTGATGAATTCCATAGAAATGTCTTCCCACTTCCATTCTGGAATAGGGAGCGGTATCAGCATATTCGCCGGTCGCTGATGTTCCATCTTGACTTGTTGACAGGTTAAGCATCTCGAAACAAATTCCGCGACTTCTCGCTTCATATTACTCCACCAGTAATTTTGTTTCAAGTCCTTGTACATCTTGCTGGAACCCGGATGAACAGAATAAGGGGTAGCATGAGCTTCTCTCAAAATAGAATTTTTCAACTCGTCATTCGCCGGTACGCACAACCGGTTCTTAAACCTCAAAAGTCTATCCTCGTGGATCACGAATCCAGGGGCTTTCTCCTGAGCCACATCTTCACGGATGCGCAACAATGCTGGGTCTGAACCCTGATTCTCCCTGATTGCATCCTCAAGAGATGATGAAATCTCTAACATACAAAGCTGTCCCTGAACTCGCTGAAGCCAGACCTCAATCTCGGGTCTAAGGAATTCCTGTTGGAGCTCCTTCTGAACTGATAAACGAGCAAGCATCTGCTCCTGAACGGACTTACGACTCAAGGCGTCGGCGACAACGTTCGCCTTCCCCGGGTGGTAAAGGATCTCGATATCATAATCTTTGATTAATTCCCACCACCGCATCTGCCATATTTAACTCCTTGTGAGTAAATATATACTTCAATTCTTGTGATTGGTGAAGATCTCGGTGATGCCATAAAGGCAACGACGCCAAATCCCCAACGCGAAAACCACTACGCTAGCTCCGGGTTGTGGGTTGGATAATTGACCAACTAATCCGAGGAAACATCGGATTTACTTAATATCTTTCGGAGGTTGCCAATCTCGGATAGTCTCCGTCTTCGAGGGTCGACACGAACTCGCGGATGAAATTACATGCCCGAGAAAGTCACTGACCTCGTAACTCACATTTGGAAAACTTTCTATAAAGTTGCTCTCGTCTCAACACGCCGAGAACACATGAAGATGAACCTCGTATTCTTCTCGGCTACGAGAATAAATCAAAATGTCGTCGATGAAGAAAACAACAAACTGATCCAAAAAGTCGATGAAAACCCGATTCATTAACCCCATGAATACCAAAAGTGCAATAGTTAGCCCGAACGGCATAACTACGAACTCATAATGACCATAGCGTGTATGAAACGCTGTCCTCGCGATATCCGACTCTCGAATCCGCAACTGGTGATATCCAGATCTTAAGTCGATCCTGGAAAATACTGAGGCTCCCTGAAGTTGATCTAAAAGATCATCAATACAGGGTAACGGATACTACTCTTGATCATCACCCTGTTCAACTCCTGGTAATTTATACACACACGAGACGAGTCATCCTTCTCCTTGACAGATCACACTGGTGCTCCTCTCGGGAACGCAATCGGTCGGAGATAACCTTTCTCGAACTACTCCTCGAGTTGAATCTTCAACTCCTGCATTCTGGTCGGGGCCATCCGATACGGTGCCTTCGATAAAGGGGACGTACCGGCTCCAACTCACTCCTGAATTCCACTACTCTATGTGAAGGCAACCAGATAACTCGTCTGGAAATACATCGTCAATCGATGACAATGATACCACGAATGTTTGAACATTTCGATTGCCCTAGAATGGTCAATCGATAAAAAGAGATACCAATAATGATTGAACAATTCGATTGCCTTAGAAAGGCCAATCGATGAAGATGATACAATGAATGTTTGAATAACTCGATTGCCTTTGAAAGGCCAGTTGATGAAAATGATACAATGAATGATTGATTGACTCGATTGTCTTAGAAAGGCCAATCGATGGAAAGGATGCAATGAATGATTGAATAACTCGATTGCCCTAGAAAGGCCAATCGATGAAAATGATACAATGAATGATTGAATGACTCGATTGTCTTAGAAAGGCCAATCGATGGAAATGATACAATGAATGATTGAATGACTCGATTGTGGAATTTCTCTGCTTTCGTCATAATAATACTTCTTCTGGAACAACGGGGATTACTTCCTTGAAGCACACATTCGACAACTAACGACGGAAAGATAGCGACCAAACGCTAACAAACACTAAGGATAGTATCAAGACGATCAAACCAACTAATACCGAAAATTAAGTCGTCCTAAGATAAATTCACCACGATTAGATCCATCAATCAATCGCGGTCGTTAAGCTTAATTCGGTATGATTCCGAAAATTCTTCCATCGTCAGGTAGACCGATGGTATGAGGTCCACAAGCAGTAGGACTATCCCGAAATAAGTCTATTCAAGCATGATTCGAAAATGAATGAATGCGGTGTACCAGCATCAAAAGGTACACACAAGTTGAAATAAAATTACGAGTATACCTGAAATCATTCGGGCCACCGGATCGTCGATCCTCCTCATCATATGAATCTGGGACTTGCCGGCCCCCGAACCGGACGCTCCCGTCTGATAAATACGAGCTCCAACTCTATTTGCTTCCATTGTCTTAAACGACGATGATAAAGCAGTCTGATTCTGAAACGTTGGTTGCTTCGGGGCCTGAGATGACACCGGAGCCGACTTGGAGTCCTTTCGGCAAAAACGGGCCTTATGCCCAAAATTCCCACAATTATAGCACGTGATAGACGGTTTCAGACACTCAGTGCTGAAATGAGCCGGCGTTCCACAATTAAAACAGGTGATGGCCGAACTGGCCGCTCGGGAATGAGATCCCGCACGATTATGCGCCGTAGGAGGTCGCTCAGAAACGATAGGACTCACACGAGGCTTCTTGAAGGTTGACTGACCGCCTTCGGATAGATTACGCTTCGTTGATTTCCTGTTGACATATGCAGGTTGCTGCTCAGCAATTTCCTTAGCAGCTGGCTCGTACAGGAGAGTTCTCTCGATTAATCCGGTCAGAGTGGCGCAATGATGATTGAGCAACTGCACATGGGCCATCATGGCCTGCATAAAAGTGAGTGGATCAACCCGAACATCTTCTGATCGAGCCGAGTCCTGGGCACGATTTCCCGGCAGCGAGTGATTATTTCTCGGGTTTCGGTCCGCACCGCGGCCTCTTCTCGTGCATCCCCTGACAGCTCTCTCCATACGGAAGTAGGAAGGTCGCATAATGATTATATTTCCCGCATGATTAGCATGTTATGATTATGTCATGAGATGATGAAAATGCGTATACATGCTCTAACTTAGTGATTATATGAATGATTTACTGAAGTTACATGATTATCTGGTAAAATTCTTGAAATGATTATCTTGACTAACTTAACAAGATTGATAATATGATCATCCAGATTGACAACTGAATAATGAAATGAATTGAGTAATTAATGAGTTAACATGATCGTCCTGATTATTAACTGAGTAATGAAATGAATTAAGTGATTAATGAGTTAACATGATCGTCCTAATCACAATGAATGATGATGTTTGAGGATTGTTAATTGATGAATGATGAATGAATGACTATTGCCAGAAATTATACCATGGCGTTAGAAATCTTACAGCTTCTTAGGTCGATTGGCTCGGCATTTGCACAGGTCACACGTGACGCGAAAGTCCAATGATACTAGTCTGATGATGATGATTTCAAATGAGACATGACTCGGAAGGTAGTATTCAAAACCACGCTCCGATACCAACTCTGTAACACCCCAAACTAGGCGGATATTACAGTGTCGTAGATCCCCAACTGGGACCCATCAGGCAAATGAAAATGAATGAATTACACAAGATAAATGTAGTACCGAACTACATTACAACAATAATTACTCCGATGAGGAGTTTAGTTACAACACACCAGGACAATACCGAATACTAGTGTATTTTATATGAAGATAAAATACACAACACTGAATGAAACGGAGTATTCAAATGAAAGTCTGCAGCGGAAAATAAAGGACAATAACATGAATAACTGAAAGATCGGGGCCCCCTACTAGTATCACTAGGACTCCTCGACATCAACATGCTATTCCCGTGCGTTTGCCTTGCCATGACCTGAAAAACAAAATCCCCAAACGGGGTCATTTACAAAGAACAACAATCCTCAAGGGTTGAAAATACACAATCATGATTAACTGAAGTAATGAAATATTCTTAGTTATGAATTACGCTGAAGAGGAGTATCATAGTACGCCCGTAATGTTCTGTGCAAGTGTACAACACCCGTCCGTGTACCTAATTAGTCTCACGGTGTAACGCTTTCCCGTGTGCACGGTCTAATGTATCGGTGAACCCAATACATAACCATCATGTGCCCGACTAAAAATTCCACACAGCCACACCCGGCCACGCAATATGAACCCAGAAGGTCACATGAACGAGAATGACCATAATGAATATCAATGAATAATAATTAGACAAGGCCAAGAATGACTCACCGAAATGAGAGTAATAATGAAATGAATGATAGCTCAACGAAAAGATTGGAACCGTCGTTCCTTATGACTGAAGTGATTAATTGATAATAACAAGTTTTAATATGATTAATACAATGATGAATGAGTTATGATTATGAATGATCAACAACAAAAGGTATGAATATCCTTTTAACCGAGTAAGAATTAACTTACGCAACACCGGCGACAATTATCCTTCCACGAACAACGTCCTAATTGAGATATCGGTCGCTCGAACAACCTTGAATTATACAATATCCAACAATCCGTTCAATATACGAATCAAACACGAATATAACGAACTCAAAACGTCGATACGATAAAACTAAGTCCATTGAGGCATTAAAGCAAACACGTTGCGTCCAAACTCCGATTGTTTACAATCAAACTTCAATATACCAATATCAAATCCCCCAAGAAGTGTTTCAAACCAACAAAACATCTTCAATATGATTAATAATCCAAGACGAATATCCGAAAACGTGATTTCAACGACAATTAATCGATAACCCCCAATTTCAACTCGATATTCAAAGTGTTCTTGAATAATTCCTCAATAATCCAATGAATCCTTATACAAACTCATAATCATATACATATCCCTTCATATAACATGATTATAACGTCCAGAACATCATATCTCAACACAAAATCGAAGTCCAAAGTGTTGAAGAATTTACCTCTTGAAGATCCAACCAATTCGATCCGATGAAAACGTGTAAAATCGACTATCCAAGCTTCCCAAATGATTGAAGGTGATGAAAAGCACACACTCAAATGATAATTGATGAAGAAATCTCTCCCTCAAGTTATTCTCTCTCGGTTGCAGGTGAAGAAGTGGGAAAGAAATGGAAGAAATGAGCTGAAATGCTCAAAAAAGCAATTTATAGGGGTTGACTGGTGACAGACTCGGACCGTGTCCGCCGACACGGCCGCGGCGCGCAGCTGGCGGCGAGGACTCGACCGTGTCTGCTTGACACGGTCGCGGCGCGGAGGGCCTTCCGAGTGACCCGTCCGACAGTGACTCGGCATGACTCGACCGTGTCCTGGAACACGGTCGGGCGTGTCGGCAGTCGGTTCTGGCTTATCCGGAAGAGTTCGACTCGGCCGTGCCAGACGACACGGTCGGGTCCTGAGGCAGAGACTTCGGCATTTCCGGACGAGTACGGCACGGGCCGTGTCGGACGACACGGCCGAGTTCGGTCGGCAGTGATCGGCCAAAACTGAAAAAAATGAGCGGTTGAGCTAAAACGACCATAACTCTCTCGTCCGGACTCCGATTGACTCACCGTTTGAACCATTGGAAAGCTAACTCGATGCCCTATAATATTGCAAAGATTTAGAATTTTTGGAGTTACCAAAAATTAATGGTGATCTAACAAAGTCGAACTCATATGAGGAAAGTTGAAACAATGAACAATAACGATACACAACTCGAAGTTTTTCCGAACGGTGAACACGGTGAACGAACATGATTGATGAATGATTATAAATGAGTGAAAATCCACTGAGTGACAATCACCGAATGAAATTACTGAATGATAATGACTGAATTACAACCGGGTATTACACTCAACATCATAAACATCACATTAATTATAATTATGACACGAAGATACTCGAATCATCAAAATAATACAACGGTAAAATGCAATAGTAAACTAAAGTTGCAGCCGGATATTACACCACTTCAGCCCAAAATCATTCCACATCACAAAATTTTATAAACAGAAAACCCTTTTCATAACCATTTGTCACGGGGCGGGAGTCCCCAAGCCCGTGCAGCATCCCGGGGCCCCTTACACCCTAAGATAAACCTATCCCACATACGCATGCCAACCCTTCCATGGGCTCATCAGGGAGGTGGCAATAGCCACCGACCAGTTCTGCACTACCCACAACGATCCCCTTCATAGTCAAGTACTCGACCAGAGACAAGCTCCCCGGACTAAACCGGGTCGGCAGCCCTAACTAGGCCAGACTGATGCATTTGGGCAAACAACACCTTAATGCTAATGTCTCCCCCTTTACCCCTGTTGTGGCAAGCTAACCAGAATACATGCCTCATTTTGCAGCAAGATCAATTGGCATGCGTATGTGGAATAAACTGGTCTCGGGGTGTGAGGCCCCCCTGGACAATCGAGTCTCGTCCCAACAATCATTTTCATAAAAAACTTCCCTTCAAAATTCTTGATCGTCAAAACATGCTTATGATCCTGTGATCTCCTGCCATGTGTTTTCGTAGGTTCAACGACCCATGGATTGATCCAAACAAAAAATCAACACATGCTCGTGACTCCATGATCTCCTACCACGTATCTCCATAGGTTCAACAACCCGCACGGTTTGAGCCAAACAAACAATCCCATATCCAATCCTTGACTACATGATCCCTTGCCACAAGCCACCATAGGTCCTATCGAACACATACGGTTGGACTATGATGTGTCCCAACCACATGATCTCCTGCCATGTGTTATCATAGGACTCATCGTACCCGCACGATTGGACCTTAACACCACTTACTAAGTTCCGATCCCATGGTCCCTTGCCATGTATCCTCTGTTGGGAATAATGCCCTAGGACATTCGATGTGCCTAGATTTGCAATTGTAACATTTAAATAAAGTTACTTGATATCATTTATTTCTCGCTGATTATTATAATGTGTGCATGTTTTAGTATTATAATAATCAAATAATAGTTATTCACGAATAATAGTTTATAGACAGATTCATGGTGTTGACTATGATGAGACTTTTGTCGCCAGTAGTCATGCTTAAATCAACTAGAATTTTATTTGCCATTTCCGTATACTATGATTATGATCTATGGCAAATGGATGTCAAAACAACATTCCTTAATGGAAACTTATTCGAGGATGTGTACATGACACAACCTGAGGGTTTTGTTTATCTAGAAAATTCTAAAAAGGTTTGCAAGCTTCAAAGATCCATTTATGGGTTGAAGTAGGCTTCTCGGAGCTGGAATCTTTGTTTTGATGAAACTGTCAGAGTTTGGGTTTATTCAAAAAATGAAGATGAACCATGTGTGTACAAGAAGGTTAGTGGGAGCATAGTTATTTTCTTAGTCTTATATGTAGATGACATATTACTCTTTGCAAATAACATACCCACCTTGCATACGGTCAAGACTTGGTGGGGAAGTTGTTTCTCAATCAAAGACTTAGGAGAAGCTGCTTACATTCTTGGGATAAAAATCTATAGAGATAGATCAAGGATAATGATTAGTCTGAGTCAATGCACATACATTAACAAAATATTAAAGAGGTTCAATATGCAAGACTCTAAGAGAGGACTCTTGCCAATGCCACATGGCATTCATCTGAGTATGACTCAGAGTCCTTAGACTCCTGATGAGCGAGCCCGCATGAGCAAGATTCCATATGCTTCGGCCATTGGATCGATCATGTATGCCATGATTTGTACTCGAACAGATGTATCGTTTGCCCTTAGCATGACAAGTTGATACCAATCAAATCCAGGTGAAAGACACTGGACAGCAGTGAAAACCAACCTAAAGTACTTAAGAAGAACTAATGATACTTTCCTAATTTATGGAGGGGTGGGAAATGAGATGGCTGTAAATGGTTACGCCGATGTAAGTTTCAAAACCGACAGAGATGATTTTAAATCGCAAACTGGTTATGTGTTTGTATTGAATGGAGGTGTTGTGAGTTGGAAGAGTTCCAAGTAAAGCACGGTTGCTGATTATGTAACAGAAGCTGAGTACCTGACAGCATCGGATGCAGCAAAGGAATCCGTATGGATCAAGAAGTTTGTTACTGAACTAGGAGTGGTACCGACTATCTAGGGTCCTATAAGCCTTTATTGTGACAATAATGGTGCTATTACACAAGATAAAGAGCCTAGGTCCCATCATAATTCCAAACATATACTCAGAAAATATCACCTAGCCAGAGAGATCGTCAGACAATGAGATATTATAATATGAAAAGTAGCAACAGAAGAGAATGTTGCAGATCCACTTACCAAGCCTCTGTCACAAGGAAAGCATGTTGAGCATGCTAGATCGATAGGATTAAAAGTCACGAATGAATGGTCCTAGTGCAAGTGGGAGATTGTTGGGAATAACACCCAAGGACATTCGATGTGCCTAGATTTGTAATTGTCACATTTAAATAAAGTGATTTGATATCATTTATTTCTCGCTGATTATTATAATGTGTGCATGTTTTAATATTATAATAATCGAATAATAATTATTCATGAATAATAAGATTATTCAAATGTCCCTGGTCCAATCGCGTTGAGTAGAGACTCAAGTGATTAATGTACTAGTATAAGTTTGATTGATAATCATCGGATGATTATACGTATGGTACGGATCAATCTTATGGGTATTGGTTGGAGAACCAATACTAGACAGACCCGCATTGACATCACTGCATGGAAATTTCATAAGTAAATCTCACTATACAGTATGTCAATAAATCCTTGAACCTGAGATTATCATAGAGACCAACATGATAACTGATATGCCTTGACGTAATCTAACGTCATCTGAAACATGGTGATCATAAAGGTTAGCGATCGGGATAGTGGGAGTCATGTATGGGGCAATGAATAATCAAGATGCGGATTTGTCCCTCTCTTTAGTGAGAGAGATATCTGTTGGGCCTCTCGATAAGTAGGAGTGAAGGAAATACATGGCCATGCTCAAATGAAGAGTCATTTGATTCAACCAGTCTACTTAAGATCGAGAAAGAGTTTGGACATAATAAGTATGACAATATTCATGACTTAGTTCAAATATGATAACGCGCGACAAAGGAATTTGACACGTTAAATGGTTTAATAGACTATAAACTTATATTATTTGGGTAGTCATAATGTCTTGCTAGAGACAACTTATGATTTATTATTTAATAAGGTGTCAATAATTACCAACATAATATAAGCTTTTGGGTCACACATACGATAACTAAAGACACGCAAGAATAATTAATAGATATAATATGAGATATTATATTTATTAAAAAAAATAAATAATAAGTAATATACAATATAGGATATTATATATTATATTATTTAATTATATCTACTTGGAAAGATAAATATAATATTAGATATTAGATTCATTAGAGGATTAAATAATTAGTAATATATAATATAAGATATTATATGTATTGTATTATTTAATAAGTTGAGGGGCAACTAAGCAATTACTAGAGTTTGACTTTCGGGTTTACTTAGTATAAATAAAGGATCAAAGACAAGGAGTTGGCAATAAGAAAAATTGCACAACCCTAGTTTTGCAAGACCCAAAAATCGGCCCCCTTCTTAACAGATCGGCCGAACTGTTTTCTAGTCCAGAGATTCATTTCGGCCATCTCCGTCCTCTTCCCTTAGTTGATTTTGATCAACAGTATAAATCCTTGTAGCAAGGAGTTAACTGTTGTACTGTTTATGAACATTATTCGTAAGGATCTAGCAATCCAGCTTGTACCAGCTGTTCGTGTGTTGATCACCGAAAGAGAAAGAGGATTTAAATCCGCTTCTAGTCCGGGTTCTGACATGTTCTTCGAATTAAGGTAATTCGATGAACTCTCAATAAATCAATTAAATTACTGCATGTAGATCCTCGTCTGGGTTTTTCGTTTATTTATTCCGCTGTGTTTTGCTCATACTTATTGTATTAGATACACGTAAAAACCCAACATCCTCGTAGGCCCCGCCAGGTCCACACGAGTGAACTTAGCAACACAACACGTAACATTCACAATCAAAATCTGCCACAATATACATGATCAACATCACAATGCACAATACCGACATCACAACCATCATCACAACACACAATCAACACAACACATCTAACGATCAACACACACGATGCACATCCAAATGTATAAACAAACCAACAAAATTCCACCACAATTAACATTCAAGAATAACATAAACACTACAAGACATCTATGACGAACTATTCACAATCAATTCACACAAACCAAGTTCAAAAGGTAAAATAATCATCACAACCAACACATAACCTCCAATTCACAAGGTACAAATTGTATATACAAGAATATTTGCCTCGATAATCGACATGCGAATATTCCAACGAACGCGGCTCGATCGAAATCCCCAAAACCTACAACCTCCGTGAGAGAAAACCAATTACGATTACTACAAGCATAGCAATCAAACATGATGGAAAAATGCCCAACAACCGACTATAAATCCATTGAAGCATTTGGCCAAACATTAAATGTACAAGGTTTCTCAAGAAGACAAAAATCGCGATCCGGATTAAACAAAACTGAAATATGGATATACAATCCATAGAATATGTCCAACAACGACGGATAACACTAAAAGAACCACCAAAATCGGATGAAAATGAATCCACAAGAAAAACCCAAAAATAGATTAAATATGGATTTCGAAGAAAAATACCTTAATCCGACGAAAAACAAAGGATTGTGTGTTGATATAATCGACAAAAATCTTCCACTACCGCCTTGGATGGAGCAAAATCGGCCAAGAATCCGAACCCTAGCCAAAGTCGTCCGTCCGCCGTGAGAAGAAGAAGCAAAATTAAGAATATGGTCAAAAGCAAGACTGTCCCGTTTTATGCTAACGGAGACGCATGACCGGTCACGCACGACCAACTGCTCGCGCGTCTCATCACCCAAACATATAGGGACGCACGAGCGCCAGACCGTGCATCTGGTCGTGCATCCCTCACTGCCCGAGCACTGGTGTGTCACACGAGTACAGCACGAGCATCTGCTCGTGCGATGCAAAGAAAGACTAGAAATGAGCCCGATATGGTTCCAAAAGAGCCCCGAATGGATCTAATTCAAAAGAAAGAGATACCATAAGCCAACATCACCTTCTAAGAGGTAAATCGACAACAAAATACCTGTCATATCACATATGCATGCACATTATCTATACAACTTATGCAATGACAAGCCGCACCCGAAGAACACCACAACACGGTACACCATATAGTACACAATAGAGAAATAACCTCAAATAATCGTCATCGGAAAAATATCGGCACAAAACGACAAATAATTTTGGGCAAACGGGAATGAAATTCTCGGATATTATATTTTGCCCCACTTAAAACAAGTTTCACCTTGAAACTTAGAACAAGAAACATCAAATAACAAACAAAATCATTAAAACCACAATGAATAAATCTCCACATGAGATTCAAACCATAATTCAAAATCAAGCAGTCCTCACTTGGCACCACTGGTCTAGAGGTGTCCATATGAAATGTACGGGTTGGTGGGTTCACAGGTCGGCCACGGATCCGGGTCCGACCCGCCGGTTTATGGGTCTGACCCGTATTTTTTTTTTGAAAAAGTATTTATAAAAGTTTATTTATTATCATTTTATACATGAAAAAATAACTAATGAACGAAGGAAATAATTGGAAACAAATGAGCTTGTATTTAATTTTAAATTATCACTTAAAATTAAATTGCCTATATGTCCTAATGAGGAATCAAAGCTCTACGTAGTTCTTGTACTTCAAAGAGGATTAAAAAAACGGCTTGTATTTAATTTTAAGTTTTCACTTAAAATTAGATTGCCTACGTATCCTCGTGAGGAATCAAAGCCCAACGTTTTTATTTTACTTACCTGACTTACCTTACTTACCTTTAATCGAAGTCGATGTCATCGTCGTCCTGATCGTCGGTTTGACTCATTTGACTAGACTCTCCTTCAGTAGTGCCCTATTGATATGCGTCTTGGTCCGCTAATAGGACATCCCACTTATTTTCTTGATCTCGTAACTCGGCTTTTGTTGTTTCTTTAAGCATCATTTGAGCCTCGAGATTTTTTGGCGTCATTCGGAATCTCTGCCCGTCCAACATATAACCTTCTTGAACTCGGCATAACAATTAAATGATAGTAAAAAGAAAGAGATTAAAGATTATAGTAATAAAACTTGAGAGATAGATAGATTAGAATGAGCGAGTGTGAAAAAATGAGAGAGATTGGGGAGTATTTATAGATAGATTAAAAAAAACAAATATGTAAATCAATCCGGTGGACCCTAGGACCCGTGACCCGTCGGGTCCAACAGTCACTTTTTTAATTCTTTTTTTTTAATTTCCCCGTCAGGTCGACATGTTTTGGAATGTAGGACCCGGACCCCACCCGTGTATACCACGGGTCCGGGTTCCCGGATCCGACAGGTTGGCCGGGTCCGGGTCCTACACGGGTCCGGCGGGTCCGGGTTTTATAGGAATCTCTACACTGGGCTCTCCCATAGTAGAAGTGGAACCCCAGCTTCCCGTCATCTTGGCAACAGTCTCGCAGTGCACCGTTTAGTGTCCCACTTGACCACACTTGGAATAGTTAACCTGCGGTGACTACATGACTACAGTTGAAACACGTCTTTGCATCACTCACCTTACCCGTTGCAGGAGTAAGACTTTTAGATTGACCAAACGAACAAGGAGTCCTCCCAAAAGATTTATAAAAAACAACAGGCTCAATAAGCTCAATCTTATGACCCTCTATAAAACTATGATAAGTCTTCTGTCTCTTAGCTTCTGAACCAGCCTTTGTCATGGAAATGGCCATTTCGATGGCTAAGGCTCGATCTTCATACTCTTTCAATTCAGTACACATGATAGAAGCCATGCTGTTGGCCACTAAGTAAACAGAATACAGCTTGGAAAGTGTTTAAGCAACAAGCTATACGATTTTCAAATAGGAGTGCGTAGCGGAAGTCTTAAAACAGTAAGTTGCTGTAAATACAGCAACTAGGTTTTCTCCTGTTTGCTTGGTGCGTACAGGGTATGCAGTGTATAATTGTAAAATAATCACAGTAATGAAAACAGTAAGTGCAGAAGGTAAATGACACGATGTTTTAAAGTGGTTCGAGGTAAACCCCTCTACGTCCACTGGTCCTCCACACAGAAGTGAAAATGCTTACTATAAACACTACGTACACAACTACGTGTCTATAATCAAACCTATCCTTATATCGTTCGCACAGATTGATACAAAGACCGTCGCTTTCAACCCTTCACACAGATTGGTCAAAGCTAACTCTTGACTTGCTTCTTCACACACAGTTCCAAAGCTTCATCTTATTCGTCCCATACATGTCGGAATAAATTCTTTAGTTCACACAGAACTAGGTTTTTACTCGAAGGTAAAAGGTAAAGTAACCAGGTAAGAACAACAGCTTGACTATGAAGATCTTGAGCTGATGATGGCTGGTTTTGATTGACTGAGTATATTTCTCCTTTTCAGATTGAAGAAATATACTTTGATTTTGTAGCTTGATCTGATTATATTGAATATTCAGTCGATAGATAGTTTGCGTATTGCTTGTAAGCTTGTATATCTTGGATAATCTGATCTTCAAACTCTGGGGTATATATAGCCTCTGAGTAGATCCGTTGGAAATAGATCCGTTGAGCCCATTATCCGTTTCAACGTGTTGACTGAATTGAATAAAACACAATCCGATTTAAGATCTGTGTCGGCTAGTATTTAAATACTTTATCCAGTCAGTATTTAAATACTTCTTTTCAACCAATAGTTTGACTTTTGCGTATAAAGCAGATTCTGTTTCAACGGTCTTCAGTCCTATTTGGATAAGTGTTGAAGGACTCAACACTTACAACTTGCTTGCTGTATCCAACATGATGTTGTAGCTGTAGGTTCTCTTGGTGCAGCTGTATGGAAAGGTGCTGTATGAATATTTCAGGACAGCTTCCATACTTGGTATCATACCGACTGATGAGCTTTTTGCTGTATGATGGTATTTCTAGAAGACTTGCTGTATGTTGGCACTTTATCAAAACTTCGATATAGGATTGTTTATCCCAACAATTTCAATCGTCTTCGGGCAGCTGCTTGCTGTATGCTGGCACTTTATCAAAATATCGATACAAGATTGTTTTATCCCAACAATTTCCCCCTTTTGATAATTCCAAATCTTCTTGATGATGCCAAAACCATGATGCTAAACCTTTGAAAACATCTTTGTTTCGAGATGCTTTCTTCTTGATCTTCTGTCGAATGTTCTGGCCTTCAGAAAATAAGAAATGTGAACTGCTCGCAGGCAAGTTCTAAAAAGGTAGAATCTAACAGCAATGTGTTTTTACAACTTAAACTTATGATTGGCGCGCAGACACAATCTTACAGTGTAATCTAGTTGAATACAACTTAACCTATGAACTGTTCGCATACAAGTTCTTATAGTTTATATACTTAACAAGTTTTCATACTTGTTTAATTTCAGCATATGGATAAATTTTCGTAATCACACAGTAACACAGTAGATTACGAGTTGTAATCTCTCACAACAAAAATTGATTTTATTGATGAAGAGCAAAGATTACAAGGTTGGGAAAAAATAATGATACAGAATTTTTGCTGTTTCAAAAATAAGATACAGGAAGGATTCTCCAAGCTAACTCCTGTAGTTGGCATGTCTCCAAGGCCTTCTTGGATCATTCTCGGTTCCCTTACACCAGTTTTGCAGGGCATTCCTATTTCGATTTAGATAGATCGCTCTTCCTTCTGCCGATTTGTCGAAAATAAGGATCCAATCTTCAGGGTGGGTAACCAGATCTCCTTTCCCGTGCTTGGATTTCATCT
Source organism: Orobanche coerulescens (assembly GCA_033398695.1). Classification (NCBI taxonomy): domain Eukaryota; kingdom Viridiplantae; phylum Streptophyta; class Magnoliopsida; order Lamiales; family Orobanchaceae; genus Orobanche; species Orobanche coerulescens. Next base: position 136,088,598 of record CM065817.1, read on the forward strand.
AGAGCTGTAGGGGGAGATTTCCTTCGTCCAGCCTTTTTGCAAATTCCTCAGCAGCTTCCTTCAGTGTTTTACAATTGTTGAACATGAGGGATTCCCTGATAAGAACTACGAAGTATATTAACAGTTCGTTTCTCCTCCAATCCTTTATCTCATCGGCTGTTGGCTGTCAGTTAGCCAGGAGATTTATCACTGTCGGCTTCTGCACAAGGTTTTTCCAAGGAAATTTTGGATCATAGAATTCAGGTTGAGCACCCTGTATCCTAACAGTATGAGAAAGAGCTGACAATCGAGAAATTGCAGCAGTAATGTTGTCTTCTAATGCAGCATCAACCTCCTTCTATTGCTCCAGTCTCCGTTGTCTAGGAGCATCCCTTGACTCTTACCCATTTTTGGCTTCATCAAGGTACGAGAATTTTTCATCTAAGCGCTCTAGGATTTTCATGGTGTTGTCCTGTTTTGTCTCCATACTTGAGAATTTTTCCACCAAGGATCGAAGCACCATCGACATATCATCAATCTTCTGATCATGGCTTCGAAGGTGTGAGCCTATTTCCTGTAGTGCAGATGCAGTCTTGGCTTCAGAGATGCGTAGTTTGGCCTGTTCTTCCTTCCGGATCTGTTCCTGTCAATGTTGGATTTGGTGGAGAGCTTGCTTCAAGATGGTGGGCAAAATGCGGAAGGCTTCTTCCACTTGGGATATTTCTCGCTTAACACCCGTCATTTCATCTATGGCATTCTTATGCAACCAATTTATTTCTTTTTCAACAGTGTGCAGGGCATTTACAGTGTCCTGTAGGAAAACTGTTTGGCGGCCAAGAGCATGCAGTTGCTCGTTCCTTTCTATGGTTCTGGGAGAGTCGGGCTTGGAAAAATCTTAAGCTCCATTAAGCTGTCTGGCGACCACATGAGAGCATGGCCGTTGTGGTTCATCCTCAGGTATTAAACCATCGTCGGATACCACAGATGGAGATGCGGGGGCATCAGTTTCTGTTTCAGGTGTTGGTTGTTCGGTGTCGGTGAAAGGGGGGACTGATTCCTCCTGTTCCGGAATTGTTTTGGTGGACATAGGTACAAGAGGGACTGAATCCTCCTATTGTCTCTCAGCTTCCACCTGCTCCTGCAGAGGGACTGATTCCTCGTGCAGGATGGCGCGGTCTTGGTCGTCAGTTTGAGCGGCGATAGGCTCGGGTGCCTGTTGTGAAACTGTTGGATCTTCCACGACAGGAGGGACGGATTCCTCGCTGTCTTGAACAGTTCCTTGCTGTTGGGGAGGGTACTGTTGCCTCGAGGTCCCTTCACCTTGTTGATGTTGCATTCTGGAGTATTCCTGTTCCCTTGCTTCCTCATGGCTCATCCTCAAACCAGCCTGAAAGGCTTCGTCGTCGTCTGAGTCGTGGTCAGACTTGGGACTAATGGGAACAGTTTCATCGGACATAGATTTTCCTTTCTTTCGAGCATCAACTTTGTCCATGAGATGGCTTGAAATCAGATCTTTGCAGAAGACATTATCCCATTGGATTAGGACTTCAATAGGAGAATCTATCACCCCCAGAACAAACTTTTCTTCCTCTCTCCATTCGCTCCAGTTGTACAAAGTTTCGTACGGAGCAACCCTGTATGATACCACTTATTGGCCACTAAGTATACAAAATACAGCTTGGAAAGTGTTTAAGCAACAAGCTGTACGATTTTCAAATAGGAGTGCGTAGCGGAAGTCTTGAAATAGTAAGTTGCTGTAAATACAGCAACTAGGTTTTCTCTTGTTTGCTTGGTGCATACAGGGTATGCAGTGTATACATGTAAAATAATCACAGTAATGAAAACAGTAAGTACATAAGGTAAATGACACGCTGTTTTAAAGTGGTTCAAGGTAAACCCCTCTACGTCCACTGGTCCTCCACACAGGAGTGAAAATGTTTATTATAAACACTACGTACACAACTACATGTCTATAATCAAACATGTCCTTGTATCGTTCACACAGATTGATACAAAGACCGTCACTTTCAACCGTTCACAAAGATTGGTCAAAGCTAACTCTTGACTTGCTTCTTCACACACAGTTCCAAATCTTCGTCTTATTCGTCCCACACAGGTCAGAATAATTTCTTTAGTTCACATAGAACTAGGTTTTTACTCGAAAGTAAAAGGTAAAGTAACCAGGTAAGAAAAACAACTTGACTATGAAGATCTTGAGCTGATGATGGCTGTTCTTGATTGACTGAGTATATTTCTCATTTTCAGATTGAAGAAATATACTTTGCTCTTGTAAGCTTGATTTGATGATATTGAATATTCAGTCGATAGATTGTTTGCGTATTGCTTGTAAGCTTGTATATCTTGGATAATCTAATCTTCAAACTCTGGGGTATATATAGCCTCTGAATAGATCCGTTGGAAATATATTCATTGAGCCCATAGTCCGTTTCAACAAGTTGATTGATTTGAATAAAACACGATCTGATTTTTTCTCCTTGATTTAAGATCTGTGTCGGCTAGTATTTAAATACTTTATCCAGTCAGTATCTAAATACTTATTTTCAACCAGTAGTTTGACTTTTGCATATAAAGCAGATTCCGCTTCAACGGTCTTCAGTCTTGTTTGGATAAGTGTTGAAGGAATCAACACTTACAGCTTGCTTGCTGTATCCAACATGATGGTGTAGTTGTAGGTTCTCTTAGTGCAGCTGTATGGAAAGGTGCTGTATGAATATTTCTAGACAACTTCAACACTTGGGATCATACCGACTGATGAGCTTTTTGTTTTATGATGGTATTTCGAGAAGACCTGCTGTATGTTGGCACTTTATCAAAACTTCGATACAGGATTGTTTATCCCAACAATTTCGATCATCTTCGGGATAGCTGCTTGTTGTATGTTGGCACTTTATCAAAACTTCGATACAGGATTGTTTTATCCCAACACATGCTCTACAGAATATGGGGTTTCATACGCATATCGAAGTAACAGACATTTTTCGATTCACTTTTCACGTGCTCAAGAACGTAACACAACTATCGATTGTAATCAATTACAGCCTGGGATATTGACACATCTTGGGTTGTAGCTGATAAAAACTCAACAATCCTGCATTCTGGGATAGGCAACAGACTCTGCCTCCATGACAGTCTTGAGCTCAGCCCAGTAGTTGTACGGTATCTAGGTGCTACGGCTCCTACCAGTCTGCAGCTTCCTTGTCGAGGAGGTATTGAGCAATAGGCACTCCTCTCTCATCAGGACAAGTTACAACATCAAATGTTCTTCCCAACTAGAAGAGCTAGTTCTACCAATCTAACAAATCAGAAGAGCCCACAAAACAAGGCTGATGCATTCTCATCACGTCTTGGAGCCACTTACTAGCTTTTCCATATGTGACTGGGGTTCATTGCGATGCCCATACTGACCTGCGCCAATTGGGATGCCGTCTGTTGAAGAATGGTTGCGACGCCAATATCATTATTATCTCCAGTTGCTCGCCTTTGATTTCGTGACTGGTCCTCATGACCATCTATACTAGATTGATCAGCACTCAACAACGAGTGAATCACCCCACCACGCTTGCGGCTACAACTACGACCTCGGCCTCAGCCTCGACCTGCAGGAATACTGAACAGACTACCGCTTAGTACAATGAAACATGACATCACATAATCAACATACCACAAACACATAAACAACACAGCATAACAAAATATGGAAATAAATAGCAACACAACAAAAAATTTACTCAGGACAACCAAATAAACGCAAGGTTTCGACTATAACAAATGGAACTTATGGCCATAAATAATGAACCATACGACAGTATATAAAGAATATTTATGCCCGTAACTGATTACTCATACATCCATAAACATGATGCTGAACAGCAGGAACAGTTCAGCAGCTCCGACAGCTCCGATGATAGCCACAACACAAAAATATGGAAAGTCACGAAGTGCTTAAGTATGTATGAAACATACGGGTCTAAGCGCTATTGTTTCGCACGAAAGCGATATCATACAAATCATGAAGAAACCTCAAGCCATGTAATCTAATAATTGGGAACGCAACCAAGATCTTTCAACAGTGATGACAACATAACGAGTATACGACAACAACTTGGCCCTCACGCAAACGCGTTAGCCCCAAACTCTAATGGTATCACCTGAAGCGATCCATCCACACTATGCACATGTTACATCCAAACTTGATTTAAGTACCTTAGTTTCGAAAATGAGAGCCATTTTGCAATTAGAATTTTTTTTCCAAATCCGAACTAGTCGAAAGAAATCGTGAAATGCCTTTCATTCAACACGTGAGAACTATAATCATTCCTCCAGGAGAAAATATCGTTACTAGTTAAAAACCTTAGAAGTTTTCATCTTTCATCCTTTTTCAAAGTAAAATCAAATTTTCATTTTAGAACACAGAAATTTCATTGTGTAAAAAATTTTCAAATCATACACTTGACTCAAATATCAGGACTAGAATTTTTTCCTTGCTGCAAATATATTCAAAAACAAAACTTATTGGGCTAAAATCATTTGCAAAATTCTTTCAAATATATCAAAAGGTTAATGACGTTAACATCTTTTAAAACACTCAAAAACATACCCCAAAAATCTAATTTTCAAATACCGTCAAAATATATCATTAGAAGATACAAGACCATATTATCAAAACTTAAACAACTTCCAAAATGTACGCTAAATCGCCGCTTACACGTATCGACAAAATATTTTAGCATATCGGTAAAGTGTACTCAAGTTCGTAAAATTTCAGAAAACCACTTTAAAGTCCACATGCAACGGAATATAATAACCAGTCAAAATGCTTAAATCCCATCCACATAACTATCTGATACCCAAAATTACGAGTTCAACAAGCAGCACTTATAAATACTGAATTCAATTAAAGATCAACATAACATGTCCCCGTTCTTAACAACTGTATCATCGACACACCTTCTAAAGTACATCAATATACCAAAAATTCACAAACATGTTCCACCAGTCATAATCCAATTTATCACCATGTTCCAAACAGTTCATGCTCAATGCACCACAACTATCAAACACAAGTTCCATCTCACATCGTACGTACACACAAAATCATACACCACAAATATAAACTATAAAAGAGGAGACATACATTCAGAGGTCGCATGAATGTTGGAGCAATATCGGTATACGCGCTATTTTGCGGAAGCGTATTTAAAGGTGCGGAAAATAAATCGACACAAGATTTATAGAGGTTTGGCTAAATGTGCCTACGTCCTCTCTTCGGATCTTTTTCTATAGGATGAAGATCAACCTCTGCATCTCTCTTCTATCGGTCGAGGGATTCCCGTTACAATCTCGTCTTTTATCGATCCGAGATAAACCATGCAGTCAATTGTCTTTTTGTCGGTCTAAGTTTAACCGTTTTCCTTTTCTATCGGAAAAGGAATCAACCTATCTAGCTTTCTATGGGTACTAGACAAACCTCACTCGGATATAGATTGCGATTCTAGCAATGCTGGATCCTTGATCTTAATAACACCAAATCCAATCTTATCCTTTCTTTTTTCTCCCGTGTATGTTTTCGTGTATAACAGTCAAACACTTATCAATATAAGCTCAAATACAACAACGATAGAATGTATAACTATATCAGATCAATATCTGGATTGCTTGAAGTTGTTGTAGGTTCAATACCATAGGAAGTGGTATTTATAGGCTCCAAAGCCTCAACTAGCTGTTATCTCACTGCTGCCTCATTACGTACGTTACGTACAATCCATTACGTACATTATTCATGTTACGTACCTTAACTCATCTTTGTTACATACGTTCACAGATCAATCCAGTAGCTTAGTTTCTTCCATTAAGTACATTATCGTATCACCATTACGTATGTTATCTTCAGTCAAAATATCCGTTATTATGATGATGTATGTCATGACGTCACAACGGTCATGTAGTTTGAATTCTGATTCAAACTCTTCATTACGTACGTTAACCATAGAGGGTTACGTACGTTAAGCTTGATACATTACGTACATTATGCTAGAGGTATTGCGTACGTTATCCATGTTATTACCAGCTTTTTGCGTCTTCGACTTCTTATTTGTTTTGTTTCGCTTCTTTGTTGTTTTCTTTGTTAAAAAACTAATCATCAAAACTCGATTAATGAATATTTGTAATAAAATATTCCAAGAATCTCTCCTTTTTGATGATTACAAAACAACACCTTGAATGGGATAAAACCTGCAAAATTAAATATATGTATATTCTACTAATCAAAATTTTTCGACTTTGTCCGTTTCGTTAGTTTCACCTCCCATCTTTTTTTTCTCTCCTTTTCAACTACTTCTTTTCAGTTTTCAACTTCTTCGTTTCTTTTTCGGTATTTCACCTCTTCGACTTTTCTTTGTCTTTTCTTTTCTTTCTACTATTATCCCCCCTTTTTGTTATTCGTAGAATATATTTGTATTTTTCTCAACGTTTTTTCTTTTCTCCCATTTGTTTCTCCCACTCAACTATTTTCTCCCCTTTTTATTATCAGCAAAAAGTGTAAATAACGATAATAAGATTCGATAATATGATAAATGCATAAACGGGTAAACCCCCTGACAAAAATCTTCCGTAAAAAATAATACTCTCCCTGAGTAAAATGCCAATAGTTGAAAATAAAATTTTGGGGATCCAACCGAAAATTGGTCATTTTTTATTTAAATAGATGATACTCGGAATATTGGTTCCTTTAGGAATCTAAATATTTTTAGTTTTAATCGTCCGATGTGGGCTTTTACTGTTTGAAATATGATGCCTAATTTTTAAACATTTGTCACAACAGGGTATTTTCAAATTTAAGAATTCGTTGTTAATATCCGGTTTGAATCCTAATCCCTGTTTGTTTGCAGTAAAATTTTGAACCGATAGCATTTGTTCAAATTAATCATTACAGCATGAAAATTTCTTTGTCAAAACTTTAAGTTCGTCTTGAACTTTCAAAAAAGCATTCTTTAAATTATTCTCATTTTCAAGGCATTTAAAATGATCGATCTCGATAATTTTCCATTTTTAAAGAATTTTGGAAATTTCGATTTCCAAAGATTTATTTTTAGATTGGAGGGATTTAATTTCGGATAAAGCATTTTGAAAATCGGTATGTAATAATTTGAATGCTTCAAATAATTCCTCTTGAGACGATGTACTAACCTGGCTTTCGACGTCGCTTTCGTCGAATGAACTTCGTGCCATGAGAGCGAGATTATTTTGATTGATGAAATCATCATCTTCATCTTCATCGCTCCATGTTACAACGAGAACTTCCTTCTCTGGATTTGCTCGCCAATTCTTCGCGAAGTGGCCTGTTTACCACAGATTCGACAGTTGTCGAATTTCTTAGATTCGCCTGTCTTGATGTCTTTCTTTCTCCGGTTTAATAAGTTTTGAAACTTATTAATATTCTTGGCATAATATGCCGATTTTTCATCACTTTCATCGACTAGAATTTCTTCTTTTCTTGACATCTTAGCTTTTAAAGCTATTGTTCTTTCCTTCGGTCTCATCTTGTTGTTCCATGATTTTAGAACAATCTCATAATTAATTAACGAACCAACGAGGGTGCTAAAGTCGAGCGTATTGAGATCTTTAGATTCCATGATTGCCGTCACGGTGCCGTCCCATTTGCTAGGTAGAGATCGTAAGATATTCTTGACTTTCTCACTACTCGATAGCAGTTTTCCGAACGAAGCAAGTCCATTAGTAATGACCGAAAATCGATCGAGCATGTTGGTGATGGACTCATCACCCTTTATCATGAATAGCTCGTAGTCATGGAGAAGCATATTGATCTTCGCCTCCTTGACTTGATTTGTGCCTTCGTGTGTGATTTCTAACATCTTCCAAATCTCTTTGGTACTATCACAAGAAGATATCCGGTTGTGTTCTTCCGGATTTAGAGCACAATATAATAATTGCGTCGCTTTGCAATTATAGTGGTTGTTTTTCCAATCGGAATCATCATACTCTTCGAAAGATTTAAGCGTACCGTCGAATTTGATTGGAATTTCTGGACCACGACATATCACTTTCCATAGCTCGATGTCATAAGCTCGGATGAATATTGATATCTTCTTCCATGTCATGAAGTTAGATCCATCGAAGAATGGTGGTCGGTTCAAGACAAGACCTTCGACCGGTGTAATTTAAGACGCCATAGGATCTTATTCTCCTCGTATGTTAAGCCGATTCTAGGAGTACCGCTCCGATACCAATTGTTGGAGCAATATCGGTATACACGCTATTATGCAGAAGCGTATTTAAAGGTGCGGAAAATAAATCGACACAAGATTTATAGAGGTTCGGCCAAACTTGCCTACGTTCTCTCTTCGGATCTTTTTCTATAGGATGCAGATCAACCTCTGCACCTATCTTCTATCGGTCGAGGGATTACCATTACAATCTCGTCTTCTACCGGTTCGAGATAAACTATACAGTCACTTATATTTTTGTCGGTCCAAGTTAAACCGTTTTCCTTTTCTATCGGACAAGGAATCAACCTATCTAGCTTTCTATGGGTACTAGACAGACCTCACTCGGATATAGATTGAGATTCTAACAATGTCGGACTCTTGATCTTAATAATACCGAATCCAATCTTATCCTTTCTTTTTCATCTCATGTATGTTTTCGTGTATAACACTCAAACACTTATCAATATAAGCTCAAATACAACAACGATAGAATGTATAACTATATCAGATCAATATCTCGATTGCTTGAAGTTGTTGTAGGTTCAATACCATAGGAAGTGGTATTTATTGGCTCCAAAGCCTCAACTAGCCGTTAGCTCACTGCTGCCTCATTACGTACGCTATGTACAATCCATTACATACGTTATTCATGTTACGTACGTTAACTCATCTTTGTTACGTATGTTAAGCTCTTCACAAATCAGTCCAGTACATTCGTTTCTTCCATTACGTACGTTATCATATCACCATTACGTACGGTATCTTCAGTCAAAATATCCATTGTTATGATGATGTATGTGTAACACCCCCGATATATTCGGGAATATTACAGCGCCGTAAATCCTTTACATAAGAATTTACAAGGCTGAATAAATGAAATGACAATAACAGATTACAACTCATGAAATCACTGAAATAAAATACAACCGTCTGGTTCCATACCGAGAATACAAATATCCAATGAAGAGCTATTAATACATCAATAAAATCCAAACATCATAAACTGACGACGTACTCGAGTACTTATTGAAATCACCAACAAACAACAGACAATAAAACCCGGCCGGAACATCACTCTGCACCCTCGTCGTCATGCATCTCCAGTGGTTGTTTCCCCGCTCTCCTGGATCCTGAACATACACAAATGTTCACCCCCGAAGGGGCTAGCACAACGATGCTAGTACAAGTACAATAATCATACAACAGTGATATAATCAACAATTATATCATAACAAGTTTCTCCAACGAGAAATATCCACAACACATATCATATCATAAAGTTTCAACATACTGATGGTATTCCAACGATCCAGCGCACACAGCTATAGATTCCCATGATGATCCCGTCGGACCAACACATGGTGGAACTACCTGTCCAACGATCCAGCGCACACAGCTATAGATTCCCATGATGATTCCCGTCGGATCAACGCATGGTGGACATATAATCACAACACATTTACACAATACAATCACATCATAACGGTCATAATATAAACAATTCTACTTAGAGTACTTGCCTCGGTTCGTTGACAAGAATAAGACTTCCACGAATATCAAAATACCCTAAGGCCGTCCCCTTCGATTAATCATGTTGCTAAGCTCGAACCTTAACAAAAGAAATAACATAGAATTCATCTCATGCCGTACGAACGTCTAACAATCCAAAATTACGGTAGGAAGTCCTTAAAATGCAATCTGTATGGATCGCTTAACGCATGATACGCATCCTATGTAGCGTACGTTAATGCTACTCGTTAGCGCACGCAGTACACACAGCCTAGCGTACGCTAACCAGGCATGGTCAGTGCCTCACTGATCAGCCGACTGACTCGCCTGGTGACTTAACGCACGCTAAGTTCCAAACGTGGCGTACGCTAAACATACTCGATAGCGCACGTTAATTCACGTAGCTTAGTGCACGCTAAGCGTGCATGGCAGTTCACTGGAGGGCAGCAGATTAAACAAATGGTGATGAAGTAAGCGAATTCCTTAGTGATTAATGTTTGTTATCCGACTACATGTTATGTTCATAAACTTTATGAATGATCTCACGGATAATAACAACTTCGAGATGCAAGTATACGTATAATCATCACAACACCATAATCCATCTTGATTACAATTCTCATGCGAAGTTTGGTGATCTCCGGTTTGATGTATTATATTCCACTATCATTATACACCTTCAGACTTCATCTGGAGGTGAATTAACAATTCCAACTTATACAAAAGAATATTTCCTAAGATGATTCGTCCTTTAAGTTCTTATAACCGAAAATAATATCACCTCCAATTCATGATCACAAAGATAACATAAATCATACGGATTGATAACTTCAGAATGTTTCTCTCATCATTTGAAGTACTAGGATTCCAACTTCAAGGTTCCAACAATAATATCGTAATCGTAGACATTCCAATCTTCTAAACATGATGTTGTTGAATAATTCACTAATGAAATTCAATATCTCATTAACATGATCATTTAATTCCTTAGGATCCAAATCTAAGGTTGGAGATGGATTGAACATACCTTAATATGCTGAAATTACTGAACCGTAAGGTAAGATCCGACTCCGGTTGGTTATATGCCACTCCAAGGTGTTACTTCTCTTCAATGATCACTCACAAGTAATAACCAATTTTCAAGGATCAAGAAGATGTGTTCTAAGTGTGTTAGAAGGGTAATTATTGCTTTCTGGCCTCTCAAGAATGAAGAATGGACGAACGAAATGTAAGCCAAAACGGGTTGTTGTCTCATTTATAATATTTTGTACTTTACCTAATTAGCACACGCTACAATACATAATTAGCGCACGCTAATAAGCGTTGACTCCAAATCTGTCCAGGTTCGTCCGCGGGAATCTTATCCGGACCCATGTGCCGGCTGGCGCGTGTGCTAGCCGCCCAGCTCAATAATTCAGTGTCTAGCGCACGCAACTCCTACATACGTAGCGTGCGCTAGTAGTAGCCGATAGCACGCGTTAAGCTACATTCTTAGCGTGCGCTATCACGAGTTTGCATGAGAAAATTTGCATGTTGCTATACTTATGTACAAAGATGCCATTGCAAGAAATGTGATACTCCAATAATCAAGACTACAAATCCGAATAATACAGGGTTCGAATACAGATGAAATACACAGTAATAATTCCGGATATTACATACTCTCCTACTAAAAAGGAGTTTCGTCCCGAAAATCAAGACGAAAATAACTCGGGATTTCTGGACTTCATGCCATCTTCCGTTTTTCATGTGGCTTCTTCCACTCCGTGACGTGACCATTGAACTTTGACCAAAACGATTGGTTTGTTCCTCAACTGCTTAACTCGACTCTCGAGTATCTTGACCGGTCTTTCTTCAAATGTCCCATCATGAGCGACTTCGATATCGCCGAAATCAATGACATGACTAGGATCTGGTATATATTTCCGTAAGTGGGATACGTGGAACATGTTATGAACATGGCACAATGACGGTGGCAATGCCAATCTGTATGCCAACTCTCCAACTCTCTCAAGGATCTCGAACGGTCCGATATATCTCGGACTCAACTTTCCCCTTCTTCCAAAACGGAAGATTCCCCGAGTAGGAGAAACTTTTAAAAGTAAGTGGTCTCCAGTATTGAACTCCAATGGGCGACGACGTATGTCTGCATAAGATTTCTGGCGACTCTGGGCGGTCAACAGCCTTTCACGAATCAAGGCTATCTTCTCTCGAGTCTGTATGATCAACTCTGGTTCTATCCCGATCAAGTATGATGAATCGTCCCAACATAGGGGTGATCTACATCTCCTCCCGTATAATGCCTCAAACGGTGCCATCATAATGGAAGCATGCCAACTATTGTTGTAGGTAAATTCAATCAACGGTAGATGAACTTCCCAATCAGTTGACCAATCTAAGGCACAAGCCCTCAGCATATCTTCCACTGTTTGAATAGTCCTCTCGGATTGTCCATCAGTCTGCGGGTGATAAGCTGTGCTGAAGTTCAATTCGGTTCACAAGGCCTTATGAACTGCTTTCCAAAAGTGAGACACAAAACGGCCGTCTCGATTAGAAACAATGGTCTTCGGCGTACCATGCAATCGAACTATCTCCGAAATAAATACTCGTGCCAACCTCTCTGGTCCCCACATGTCCTTAATGCCTAGAAAGTGAGCTGATTTGGTTAAACGATCAACTATCACCCAAATCATGTTCATTCCTGTCTTGGTTCTCGGCATACCAGTGATAAAGTCCATTGATATGTCCTCCCACTTCCATTCAGGAATCGGGAGCGGCTTCAACATTCTGGCAGGCCGTTGATGCTTGATCTTAACCTGCTGACAAGTCAAGCATTTCGAAACATAGTCCGCTACATCTTTCTTCATGTTGCCCCACCAGAAATTCTGCTTCAAGTCCTTATACATCTTACTGGTGCCCGGGTGGATAGAATAGGGCAAATTGTGAGCTTCCTTCATAATTGTCTGTTTCAGAACATCGATATCAGGAACGCAGAGTCGGTTCTGAAATATCAAAACTCCATCATCATGAATTACGAATCCGGGGGCCTTCCCCTTGATCACTTCATCACGTAACCGAATCATCAGAGGATCACCTGCCTGTCTAGATTTGATTTCTTCAGTTAATGATGAAGTTATTTCCATAACGCACAGTTGTCCTTGGACTCTTTGTAACCACACTTCAATTCCTTCTCGAATCATCTCTCGTTGAAGGCTAGGTTGGGAGGTCAGCGTCTCCAGCATCTGAATAGAAACAGGCTTGCGGCTGAGTGCATCGGCCACTACATTCGCTTTGCCTGGATGATACAAAATCTCCAGGTCATAGTCCTTGATCAGCTCTAACCATCTTCTTTGCTGCATGTTCAATTCTTTCTGACTGAAGATGTATTTGAGACTCTTGTGATCCGTAAAGATCTGACAGTGAGTCCCGTACAGATAATGCCTCCAGATCTTCAAAGCAAAAATTATTGCTGCCAGCTCTAAATCATGTGCTGGGTAATTCATTTCATAAGGTTTCAGTTGTCGTGAAGCATAAACGATCACCTTATCATTCTGCATCAATACGCATCCGAGTCCTTGGTTCGAAGCATCACTATAAACTATGAATCCTCTAGTCCCCTATGGAAGTGATAAAATTAGTGATGTCGTCAATCTCTTCTTCAATTCATCAAAACTAGTCTGACACGACTCGTTCCACTCAAACTTTTGAGTTTTCTGCAGGAATCGAGTAAGTGGGCAGGAGATTTTGAAAAACCCTTCCACGATCTGACGATAATATCCAGCAAGTCCTAAGAAGCTTCAGACTTCTTTCACGTTCTTTGGAGGCTTCCAATCCAAAACCGCTTCGACCTTTTGAGGATCTACTCGGACTCCTTCAGCTGATACCACATGACCGAGGAACATTACTTCTTTTAGCCAGAATTCACACTTAGAGAGTTTGGCGTACAGTCGTTCGTTTCTCAAAAGTTCTAACACAATCCGCAAATGTTGCGCATGTTCTTCTGGGCTCTTAGAATACACCAGAATGTCATCAATGAACACGACCACAAATTTATCCAAATATTCGATGAACACTCGGTTCATCAACTGCATGAATATAGCAGGTGCATTAGTGAGACCAAACGGCATCACTACAAACTCATAGTGTCCGTAGCGAGTTCTAAATGCTGACTTGGGAACATCAGATTCCTTAATCCTCAGCTGATGGTATCCTGATCTCAGATCGATTTTAGAAAATACTGTTGCTCCTTGCAACTGGTCAAATAAATCATCAATCCGTGGCAACAGATATTTATTCTTAATCGTCATCTTGTTCATTTCTCGATAATTGATACACAGTCGAAGCGATCCATCCTTCTTTCGGACAAAAAGAACTGGCGCTCCCCAGGGCGAAACGCTTGGCTGGAGATAGCCTTTGTCCAGTAGCTCCTCCAGCTGCTTTTTCAGTTCATACATCTCAGTAGGTGCCATATGATACGGTGCCTTAGAAATTGGTGCAGCTCCGGGTTCCAGCTCAATGGTGAATTCTACATCTCGTCGTGGAGGTAGTCCAGGTAACTCGTCAGGAAATACATCTGGAAATTCATTAACAACGGGAATGGATGAAAGTTCCACAATTGTGTCTTCTCTCTTCATTGCATAACACCAGTATCCGGTACAGCCCTGTTTCAACAATTTGGCAACTTTCATTGCTTTGATAAACTTTCCTGAACTTCCTGTTTTCCATCCCTCAAACAGTACTTCGGAGCCATCGTCAGCGATCAGCGAAATATTCCTCCTTCGGTTGTTTACAATAGCTCCATATCGATTAAGCCAATCGTCTACGAGTATCAGGTCGTCTCCTTGCATTTCTATCACAATCAGATTTGAGAGCCACTCCCTACCCCCAACTGATATAGGGAAATCTCTAGTCTCTAAGTTCCCAACAATCCTCTCTCCACTCGGTAAACCAACAACATAAGGTCCACAAGTATGAAAACCAGAAATATTCAAACGATTTACACAAGACAAGGATATAAAAGAATGCATAGCTCCTGTATCGAATAAAACGCTAATTGGCTGGGAAAGGATCTGGACAGTACCTGATGCGACAACAGCATCCTGATCGTCTGTCCTCCTCATCTCGTACAGACGTGGGGGAACAGATCCGGCACTCGATGTCCCCTTTCGGTCCCATTGTCCTCTGCCTCGTCCGCGGCCAAAATTTTGAGGCATCTGAACACTTTGCTGCGTCTGTTGGATACTAGCTTCCTTCTGAACAGGCTGCGATGAACGGGTTCCATTGTACTTGGTGGCATCCTTGCAAAACGTCGCACGGTGCCCTTCCTCTCTGCAATCAAAACATGTAACTGGAGTGCGCAAACAATCACGCCAAAGGTGGCCTGGGCGACCATAGTTAAAACACTTCCTAGCTGTATCCGTCGTAGCTGACATTGTTCCGAAATTCTTTCCGCTCTGAGATGGGTGCGGAGGTTTCTTGAAAGAATGAAAAGAAGACTGGGCCTTGCGGGGCCCACTGCTCTTATGCTTTGTAAAAGTACCAGAGACTTTCTGCTTCTTCGACTCCATAAACTTCTCCATTGCTGCTTCTTTTATTTCATACGCCATCACCTTATCCTGGTATTGGCGGAGAGTGGTACATTCAAAACCGGACATGTACCTCTGGATTTCTGGTTTCATCCTCATTTCAAAGTGAATCATCATCTCTGCATCTGTTCTGACCAGATGTTGAACAAATGCTAACTGCTGATTAAACGTCTTAATGGTCTGGGATACAGGTTCGTCTGATAGCTGAGCGGAGAAAAACTCCCGAACCTTGGCTTCCCTCACAGGACGAGGGCAGTACTAAGCTTCCATCATCATTTTAAATTCTGTCCAATCAGCATCATGATCTGCAGGTTGGATAGCTTCCCACCACTCGGATGCTTCCCCTATCAGAAAGTACTGAGCAATAGGAGCTCTCCTGTCGTCTGGGCAATTAATTCCAGCAAAAATTTTCTCCAATTCCTTCAACCAATGATCCCAAGTGGGAGTCTCGGAAAAGCCGTCAAATTTGGGTGGTTGCATTTTTGCTACCTCTTGCAACCATCGCCCACCTCGATTTCCCATTTCTGGGATCCTTTGTTGTCCATCTCCCTGCTGAAATCCCACTGCCACCTGCATTCGGTCCACGACCTGAGTGAACTGAGTCATCTAGTTCACTACTTGACGAAGGATTTCTGGTATAGCAGGTTCCGGTTCGTTATTGATGGATCGCTGCGGCTCGCCTGAGCTATGACTGGCCTGATTAGAAGGCGACGCCTCCCTTTCAGCATTCCTTCATCCGCGTCCATGACTGCGACCACGTCCACGTCCGCCTCTCAACATACTGTAAGCACAAATACTCAATATACAGGAAACAACATCGTTCTAATGTTCAAGTATAAAGAGGTACAACATGTAAAGAACGAGACAGAGTTTAGGAACTTACAACCACCGTTCACATGAAGACGTAGGCAGTGCAGTGATGTCATTCATGGCCGGTTACCTCAAAAGACGTAAATGACCCCTATTTTAACCCAATGGCCAAGATATCCATAATCTTAGCTCCGATACCATATTCTGTAACATCCCCGATATATTCGGGAATATTACAGCGCCGTAAATCCTTTACATAAGAATTTACAAGGCTGAATAAATGAAATGACAATAACAGATACCAACTCATGAAATCACTGAAATAAAATACAACCGTCTGGTTCCATACCGAGAATACAAATACCCAATGAAGAGTTATTAATACATCAATAAAATCCAAACATCATAAACTGACGACGTACTCGAGTACTTATTGAAATCACCAACAAACAACAGACAATAAAACCCGTCCAGAACATCACTCTGCACCCTCGTCGTCATGCATCTCCAGTGGTTGTTTCCCCGCTCTCCTGGATCCTGAACATACACAAATGTTCACCCCCGAAGGGGTTAGCACAACGATACTAGTACAAGTATAATAATCATACAACAGTGATATAATCAACAATTATATCATAACAAGTTTCTCCAACGAGAAATATCCACAACACATATCATATCATAACAGTTTCAACATACTGATGGTATTCCAACGATCCAGCGCACATAGCTATAGATTCCCATGATGATCCCGTCGGACCAACACATGGTGGAACTACTCCCAACAATCCAGTAAGACACAAATATAGATTCCCATGATGATTCCCGTCGGATCAACGCATGGTGGACATATAATCACAATACATTTACACAATACAATCACATCATAACTGTCATAATATAAAAAATTCTAGTTAGAGTACTTGCCTTGGTTTGTTGACAAGAATAAGACTTCCACGAATATCAAAATACTCGAAGGTCGTCCCCTTCGATTAATCACGTTGCTAAGCTCGAACCTTAACAAAAGAAATAACATAGAATTCATCTCATGCCGTACGAACGTTTAACAATCCAAAATTATGGTAGGAAGTCCTTAAAATGCAATCTGTCTGGATCGTTTAATGCACGCTACGCATCCTATGTAGCGTACGTTAATGCTACTCATTAGCGCACGCAGTACACACAGCCTAGCGTACGCTAACCAGGCATGGTCAGTGCCTCACTGATCAGCCGACTGACTCACCTGGTGACTTAACGCACGCTAAGTTCCAAACGTGGCGTACGCTAAACATACTCGATAGCGCACGTTAATTCACGTAGCTTAGTGCACGCTAAGCGTGCATGGCAGTTCACTGTAGGGCAGCAGATTAAACAAATGGTGATGAAGTAAGCGAATTCCTCAGTGATTAATGTTTGTTATCCGACTACATGTTATGTTCATAAACTTTATGAATGATCTCACGGATAATAACAACTTCGAGATGCAAGTATACGTATATGTAATACCCGGTTGTAATTCATTCATTTTCATTCAGTAATTATGAGTCTGTAATTGTCACTCAGTGTATTTTCACTCAATTATAATCATTCATCAATCATGTTCTTTCACCGTGTTCACCGTTCGAAAAAAACTTCGAGTTGTGTATCGTTATTGTTCATTGTTTCAACTTTCCTCATATGAGTTCGACTTTGTTAGATCACCTTTAATTTTTGGTAACTCCAAAAATTCTAAATCTTTGCAATATTATATAGCATCGAGTTATCTTTCCAATGGTTCAAACGGCGAGTCAATCGGAGTCTGGACGAGAGAGTTATGGTCGTTTTAGCTCAACCGCTCATTTTTCAGTTATTGGCCGATCACTGCCGAACGAACTCGGCCGTCCGACACGCCCGCGGCCGTACTCGCCCGGAAAATGCCGAGGTGTTCGCCTCAGACCCGACCGTGTCGCTCGCACGGCCGAGTCAAACCTTCCGGATAGGCTGAATCGTCGCCAAGACGCCCGACCGTGTTGTGCAGCACGGCCGAGTCATGCCGAAGCCGCCGGACGGTCATCGCCGGAAGGCCCTCCGCGCCGCGATCGTGTCAGCAGACACGGCCGAGTCCTCGCCGGCCACCGGCCGCCAATGCGACACACGACCGTGCCGATCGGCACGGGCCGTGTCCGGCAGGTAGTCAACCCCTATAAATTCACTTTTTCAGCATTTCAGCCCATTTTTCTTCCTTTTCTTCACCTTAAACCGAGAGAGAAGGCTTGAGGGAGGGTTTTTCCTTCACAAATCATTTGGGTGTTTGATTTTCTTCATCTCCTTTCGATCGTGAAGCCCGGATAATCAATCTAACGCGTGTTCTTCGATTAAAGTACTTGTATCTTCAAGAGGTAATTCTTTCAACACTTTGGACTTCGATTTTGTGTTGAGATATGATGTTTTGGACGTTATAATCATGTTATATGAAGGGATATGTATATGATTATGAGTTTGTATAAGGATTCATTGGATTATTGAGGGATTATTCAAGAACACCTTGAATATCGAGTCGAATTGGGGATTTTCGACTAATTGTTGTTAAAATCACATATTAGGATATTCATAACGGATTATTGATCGTATTGGAGATGTTTTGTTGGTTTGAAACACTTCTTGGGTGATTTGATATTGGTATATTGAAGTTTGATTGTAAACAATCGGAGTTTGGACGCAACGTGTTTGTTTTAATGCCTCAATGGACTTAGTTTTATCGTATCGACGTTTTGAGTTCGTTATATTCGTGTTTGATTCGTATATTGATCGGATTGTCGGTAATTGTATTGAATTAAGGTTGTTCGTGCGACCGACACTTCATTTAGGACATTTGTTCGTGGAAGGACTTTCTTCATCGGTATTTAGTAAGTTAATTCTTACTCGGTTAAAAGGATATTCATACCTTTTGTTGTTGTTCATTCATAATCATAACTCATTCATCATTATATTAACCGTATCAAAACTTGTTGTTATCAATTAATCATTTCAGTCATAAGGAACGACGATTCCAATCTTTTCATTGAGCTGTCATTTATTTCATTACCATTCCATTTCGGTGAGTCATTATTCATTTTCGATGTCACTTTTGTTATATCGTGGCATTCCGGGTCATACTGGCGTGCCGGTTGGTATGTGTTGGATTTTCATGTCGGGCACATTATAGTTGTGTGTTGGTTGGTGTCCTCACATTGGACTGTGCACACGAGTCATATTGTCTCGTGAGACTGATTAGGTACAAGACCACACGTGTATTCGATCGATACTCGTTGGTGGCTTGTGCACGGACACATTTCCATCCCGGGCGTAGTGTGGCGCCACCCTTTGAGCCGTACGGTTAGTTGATTCATATAGCATGTTTGATTGCGTATGTTTCGACAGGATATTTCATAATTTCAGATATAATCATGATTGTGTATTTTCAACTCTTGAGGATTGTTGTTCTTTGTAACTGACCCCGTTTGGGGATTTTGTTTTTCAGGTCATGGCAAGGCAAACGCACGGGAATAGCATGTTGATGTCGAGGAGTCCTAGTGATACTAGTAGGGGGCCCCGATCTTTCAGTTATTCATGTTATTGTCCTTTATTTTCCGCTGCAGACTTTCATTTGAATACTCCGTTTCATTCAGTGTTGTGTATTTTATCTTCATATAAAGTACACTAGTATTCGGTATTGTCCTTGTGTGTTGTAACTAAACTCCTCATCGGAGTAATTATTGTTGTAATGTAGTTCGGTACTACATTTATCTTGTGTAATTCATTCATTTTCATTTGCAGTGGGTCCTGGGTTGGGGATCTACGGCACTGTAATATCCGCCTAGTTTGGGGTGTTACAGAGTTGGTATCGGAGCGTGGTTTTGAATACTACCTTCCGAGTCATGTCTCATTTGAAATCATCGTCATCGGACTAGTATCATTGGACTTTCGTGTCACGTGTGACCTGTGCAGATGCCGAGCCAATCAGACCGAAAGAACTGTAAGACTTCTAACGCCATGGTATAATTTCTGGCAATAGTCATTCATTCATCATTCATCATTTAACAATCCTCAAACATCATCATTCATTGTGATTCGGACAATCATGTTAACTCATTAATCACTTAATTCATTTCATTACTCAGTTAATAATTAGGACGATCATGTTAACTCATTAATTACTCAATTCATTTCATTACTCAGTTGTCAATCTGGATGATCATATTATCAATCTTGTTAAGTTATTCAAGATAATCATTTCAAGAATTTCATCAGATAATCATGTAACTTCAGTAAATCATTCATATAATCACTAAGTTAGAGCATGTATACTCATTTTCATCATCTCATGACATAATCATAACGTGCTAATCATGCGGGAAATATAATCATTACGCGACCTTCCTACTTCAGTATGGAGAGAGCTGTCAGGGGATGCACGGGGAGAGGCCGCGGTGCGGACCGAAACCCGAGAAATAATCACTCGCTGCCGGGAAATCGTGCCCAGGACTCGGCTCGATCAGAAGATGTTCGGGTTGATCCACTCACTTTTATGCAGGCCATGATGACCCATGTGCAGTTGCTCAATCATCATTGCGCCACTCTGACCGGATTAATCGAGAGAACTCTCCCGTATGAGCCACCGCTAAGGAAAGTGCTGAACAACAACCTTCATTTGTCGAAGAAATCAACGGCGTAATCAATCCAAGGCGGTCACCAACCTTCAAGAAGCCTCGTGAGTCCTATCGCTTCGAGCGACTCCTACGGCGCATAATCGTACGGATCTCATTCCCGAGCGCGCCGGCCATCACTGTTTCAATTGTGGAACGCCGGTCATTTCAGACCGAGTGTCTCAAACCGTCTATCACGTGCTATAATTGTGGGAATTTTGGGCATAAGGCCCGTTTTTGCCGAAAGGACTCCAAGTCGGCTCGCGGCATCTCAGCCCAAGCAACCAGCGTTTGTAATCGGGATCGCTTTGTCATCGCTGCTTAAGACAATGGAAGCAAATAGAGTTGGAGCTCGTATTTATCATACGGAGTGTCCGGTCGGGGCCGGCAAGTCCCAGATTCATATGATGAGGAGGATCGACGATCCGATGGCCGAATGATTTCAGGTATACTCGTAATTTTATTTCAACTTGTGTGTACCTTTTGATGCTGGTACACCGCATTCATTCATTTTCGAATCATGCTTGAATAGACTTATTTCGGGATAGTCCTACTGCTTGTGGACCTCATACCATCGGTCTACCTGACGATGGAAGAATTTTCGGAATCATACCGAATTAAGCTTAACGACCGCGATTGATTGATGGATCTAATCGTGGTGAATTTATCTTAGGACGACTTAATTTTTGGTATTAGTTGGCTTAACCGTCTTGATACTATCCTCAGTGCTTGTTAGCGTTTGGTCGCTATCTTTCCGTCGTTGTTTGTCGAATGTGTGCTTCAGGGATGTAATCCCCGTTGTTCCAGTAGAAATTTTATTATGGCGAAAGCAGAGAAATTCCGCAATCGAACTATCCAATCATTCATTGTATCATTTTCATCGATTGACCTTTCTAAGGCAATCGAGTTATTCAATCATTTCTTGTATCATTTCCATCGATTGGCTTTTCTAAGACAATCGAGTCATTCAATCATTCATTGTATCATTTTCATCGATTGACCTTTCTAAGGCAATCGAGTTATTCAATCATTCCTGGTATCATTTCCATCGATTGGCTTTTCTAAGACAATCGAGTCATTCAATCATTCATTGTATCATTTTCATCGATTAGCCTTTCAAAGGCAATCGAGTTATTCAAACATTCCTTGTATCATCTTCATCGATTGGCCTTTCTAAGGCAATCGAGTTGTTCAATCATTATTGGTATCTCTTTTTATCGATTGACCATTCTAGGGCAATCGAAATGTTCAATCATTCATGGTATCATTGTCATCGATTGAC
This sequence comes from Orobanche coerulescens, assembly GCA_033398695.1. Lineage (NCBI taxonomy): Eukaryota > Viridiplantae > Streptophyta > Magnoliopsida > Lamiales > Orobanchaceae > Orobanche > Orobanche coerulescens. The sequence continues at coordinate 136,110,673 of CM065817.1, forward strand.
GATGTATTTCCAGACGAGTTATCTGGTTGCCTTCACATAGAGTAAGGGAATTCAGGAGTGAGTTGGAGCCGGTACGTCCCCTTTATCGATGGCACCGTATCGGATGACCCCGACCAGAATGCAGGAGTTGAAGATTCCACTTGAGGAATAGTTCGAGAAAGGTTATCTCCGACCGATCAAGCCCCCGTGAGGAGCACCGCAGGATCTCACAAGGAGAAGGATGGCTCGTCTCGTGTGTGTATTAATTACTAGGAGTTGAACAGGTGATGATCAAGAGTAGTATCCTTTACCTCGTATTGATGATCTTTTAGATCAACTTCAGGAGCTTCGGATTTTCCAAGATCGACTTAAGATCTGGATATCACCAGCCATGGATTCGAGAGTCGGATATCGCGAGGACAGCGTTTCATACACGCTATGGTCATTATGAGTTCGTAGTTATGCCGTTCGGGCTAACTATTGCACCTGTGGTATTCATGGGGGTTAATGTATCGGGTTTTCATCGACTTTTTGGATCAGTTTGTTGTTTTCTTCATCGACGACATTTTGATTTATTCTCGTAGCCGAGAGGAATACGAGGTTCATCTTCATCAGGTTCTCGACGTGTTGAGACGAGAGCAACTTTATGGAAAGTTTTCCAAATTGAGTTCTGGAGGTCCGAAGTGACTTTCTCGGACACGTAATTTCATCTGACAGAGTTCGTGTCGACCCTCAGAAGACGGAGGCTATCCGAGTTTGGCAACCTCCGAAAGATATTAAGTAAATCCGATGTTTCCTCGGATTAGTTGGTCAATTATCCAACCCACGATCTGGAGCTAGCAACCGTGGTTTTCGCGTTGGAAATTTGGCGTCATTATCTATATGGCGTCACCTTTCAGTTATTCACCAATCACAAGAGTTGAAGGATATATTTACTCACAAGGAGTTAAATATGCGACAGAGGCGGTGGTTGGAACTAATCAAAGATTTTGATATCGAGATCCTTTACCACCTGGGCAAGGCGAACGTTGTCGCCGACGCCTTGAGTCGTAAGTCCGTTCAGGAGCAGAGGCTTGCTCGTTTAACAGTTCAGAAGGAGCTTCAGCAGGAATTCCTTAGACCCGAGATCGAGGTCTGGCTTCAGCGAGTTCAGGGACATCTTTGTATGTTAAGAGATTTCATCGTCACTTGAGGAGGTAATCAGAGAGAATCAGAGTTCAGACCCTTCATTGTTGCGCATCCGTGAAGATGTGGCTCAGGGGAAAGCCCCTGGATTCGTGGTCCACGAGGATGGACTTTTGAGGTTTAAGAACCGGTTGTGCATACCGGCGAATGACGAGTTGAAAAACTCTATTTTGAGAGAAGCTCATGCTACCCCTTATTCTGTTCATCTGGGGTCCAGCAAGATGTACAAAGACTTGAAACAAAATTACTGGTGGAGTAATATGAAGCGAGAAGTCGCAGAATTTGTTTCGAGATGCTTAACCTGTCAACAAGTCAAGATGGAACCTCAGCGACCGGAGAGTATGCTGATACCGCTCCCTATTCCAGAATGGAAGTGGGAAGACATTTCTATGGAATTCATCACAAATTGCCGACGAGTCGTCGGGGCATAAATACGATCTGAGTGATCGCGGACTGCTTTACTAATTTAGCTCATTTCCTTGAAATCAAGGATATGTGGAGTCCCAAGAGATCGCCCATTGTTCATCAAAGAGATAGTGAGACTCCACGGTACTCCTTAAAGTATCGTTTCCGATCGTGACGGACGGTTTGTGTCACATTTTTGGAAATCACCATCGTGCTATGGGAACTCGGCTTAATCTCGCCGCCTTTCATCCTCAGTCCGACGGACAATCAGAGAGAACTATTCAGACATTAGAAGACATGTTGAGGGCATGCGTCCTCGATTGGAAGGACGATTGGGAAGCCCAACTACCACTGATCGAGTTCACGTACAGTATAGTTGGCACGCCTCCATTAAGATGGCACCTTACGAGGACTTGTACGGTCGTCGTTGTCGATCTCCTTTGTGTTGGGATGACTTGTCAGAATCAATCGGCACCGAACCCGATATGCTTATAGCCGCCCGGGAGAAGGTAGCTTTGATCAAGAGTCGTATGTTGACATTTCGAGTCGGCGTAAATCATATGCAGTAAATCGTCGTCGACCACTAGAGTTCGAGACGGGTGACCATGTTTTGGTCAAGGTATCCCAGAGTCGAGGTATTTTCCGTTTCGGAAAACGGGGGAAGTTGAGTCCGAGATTCATTGGACCGTTTGAAATTTTGGATCGAGTAGGCGAGTTAGCTTATCGATTGGCTTTACCTCCGGCTTTGAGCAGGATTCATAATGTGTTTCACGTCTCTCAGTTGCGGAAGTATGTTGCCGACCCGAGTCACATACTTTAGTTCGACGAAATCGAGATCGCGGATGATCATTCGTACGAGGAGCGTCCTGTACGAGTGTTAGAGCGGCGAATCAAACAGTTGAGGAACAAGACGATTCCTTTGGTTAAGATTCAGTGGTCTAGACACGGAGTCGAAGAGGCCACTTGGGAAACCGAGATGAATATGCGGGAGAGTTATCCCGAGTTGTTTGACCCTTAGTTTCGGGGACGAAACTCTTTTAAGGGGGGGTGTATGTAATACCCGGTTGTAATTCATTTATTTTCATTCAGTAATTATCAGTCTGTAATTGTCACTCAGTGTATTTTCACTCAATTATAATCATTCATCAATCATGTTCTTTCACCGTGTTCACCGTTCGAAAAAAACTTCGAGTTGTGTATCGTTATTGTTCATTGTTTCAACTTTCCTCATATGAGTTCGACTTTGTTAGATCACCTTTAATTTTTGGTAACTCCAAAAATTCTAAATCTTTGCAATATTATAGAGCATCGAGTTAGCTTTCCAATGGTTCAAACGGTGAGTCAATCGGAGTCTGGACGAGAGAGTTATGGTCGTTTTAGCTCAACCGCTCATTTTTCAGTTATTGGCCGATCACTGCCGAACGAACTCGGCCGTGTCGTCCGACACGGCCCGTGCCGTACTCTTCCGGAAAATGCCGAGGTGTCTGCCTTAGGACCCGACCGTGTCGTCTGGCACGGCCGAGTCGAACCCTTCCGGATAGGCCAGAATCGTCTGCCCAGCACGCCCGACCGTGTCGCCCGCACGGCCGAAGTCATGCCGAAGTCGCCGGACGGGTCATCGCCGGAAGGCCCTCACGCCGCGACCGTGTCAAGAAGGACACGGTCGAGTCCCTCGCCGCCACCGTCGGCACCGTGCGACACGACCGTGCCGATCGGCACGGGCCGTGTCCGGCAGGGTAGTCAACCCCTATAAATTCATTTTTTCAGCATTTCAGCCCATTTTTCTTCCTTTTCTTCACCTTAAACCGAGAGAGAAGGCTTGAGGGAGGGTTTTTCCTTCACAAATCATTTGGGTATTTGATTTTCTTCATCTCCTTTCGATCGTGAAGCCCGGATAATCAATCTAACGCGTGTTCTTCGGATTAAAGTACTTGTATCTTCAAGAGGTAATTCTTTCAACACTTTGGAGTTCGATTTTGTGTTGAGATATGATGTTTTGGACGTTATAATCATGTTATATGAAGGGATATGTATATGATTATGAGTTTGTATAAGGATTCATTGGATTATTGAGGGATTATTCAAGAACACCTTGAATATCGAGTTGGAATTGGGGATTTTCGACTAATTGTTGTTATAATCACATTTTTGGATATTCATAACGGATTATTGATCGTATTGGAGATGTTTTGTTGGTTTGAAACACTTCTTGGGGGATTTGATATTGGTATATTGAAGTTTGATTGTAAACAATCGGAGTTTGGACGCAACGTGTTTGTTTTAATGCCTCAATGGACTTAGTTTTATCGTATCGACGTTTTGAGTTCGTTATATTCGTGTTTGATTCGTATATTGATCGGATTGTCGGTAATTGTATTGAATTAAGGTTGTTCGTGCGACCGACACTTCATTTAGGACATTTGTTCGTGGAAGGACTTTCTTCATCGGTATTTAGTAAGTTAATTCCTACTCGGTTAAAAGGATATTCATACCTTTTGTTGTTGTTCATTCATAATCATAACTCATTCATCATTATATTAACCGTATCAAAACTTGTTGTTATCAATTAATCATTTCAGTCATAAGGAACGACGATTGCAATCTTTTCATTGAGCTGTCATTTATTTCATTACCATTTCATTTCGGTGAGTCATTATTCATTTTCGATGTCACTTTTGTTATATCGTGACATTCCGGGTCATACTGGCGTGCCGGTTGGTATGTGTTGGATTTTCATGTCGGGCACATTATAGTTGTGTGTTGGTTGGTGGCCTCACATTGGACTGTGCACACGAGTCATATTGTCTCGTGAGACTGATTAGGTACAAGACCACACGTGTATTCGATCGATACTCGTTGGTGGCTTGTGCACGGACACATTTCCATCCCGGGCGTAGTGTGGCGCCACCCTTTGAGCCGTACTGTTAGTTGATTCATATAGCATGTTTGATTGCGTATGTTTCGACAGGATATTTCATAACTTCAGATATAATCATGATTGTGTATTTTCAACTCTTGAGGATTGTTGTTCTTTGTAACTGACCCCGTTTGGGGATTTTGTTTTTCAGGTCATGGCAAGGCAAACGCACGGGAATAGCATGTTGATGTCGAGGAGTCCTAGTGATACTAGTAGGGGCCCCCGATCTTTCAGTTATTCATGTTATTGTCCTTTATTTTCCGCTGCAGACTTTCATTTGAATACTCCGTTTCATTCAGTGTTGTGTATTTTATCTTCATATAAAGTACACTAGTATTCGGTATTGTCCTGGTGTGTTGTAACTAAACTCCTCATCGGAGTAATTATTGCTGTAATGTAGTTCGGTACTACATTTATCTTGTGTAATTCATTCATTTTCATTTGCCTGGTGGGTCCCAGTTGGGGATCTACGGCACTGTAATATCCGCCTAGTTTGGGGTGTTACAGTATAATCATCACAACACCATAATCCATCTTGATTACAATTCTCATGCGAAGTTTGGTGATCTCCGGTTGATGTATTAGATTCCACTATCATTATACACCTTCAGACTTCATCTGGAGGTGAATTAACAATTCCAACTTATACGAAAGAATATTTCCTAAGATGATTCGTCCTTTAAGTTCTTATAACCGAAAATAATATCACCTCCAATTCATGATCACAAAGATAAGATAAATCATACGGATTGTTAACTTCAGAATGTTTCTCTCATCATTTGAAGAACTAGGATTCCAACTTCAAGGTTCCAACAATAATATCGTAATCGTAGACATTCCAATCTTCTAAACATGATGTTGTTGAATAATTCACTAATGAAATTCAATATCTCATTAACATGATCATTTAATTCCTTAGGATCCAAATCTAAGGTTGGAGATGGATTGAACATACCTTAATATGCCGAAATTACTGAACCGTAAGGTAAGATCCGACTCCGGTTGGTTATATGCCACTCCAAGGTGTTACTTCTCTTCAATGATCACTCACAAGTAATAACCAATTTTCAAGGATCAAGAAGATGTGTTCTAAGTGTGTTAGAAGGGTAATTATTGCTCTCTGGCCTCTCAAGAATGAAGAATGGACGAAGGAAATGTAAGCCAAAACGGGTTGTTGTCTCATTTATAATATTCTGCACTTTAGCTAATTAGCGCACGCTACAATACATAATTAGCGCACGCTAATAAGCGTTGACTCCAAATCTGTCCATGTTCGTCCGCGGGAATCTTATCCGGACCCATGTGCCGGCTGGCGCATGTGCTAGCTGCGCAGCTCAATAATTCAATGTCTAGCGCACGCAACTCCTACATATGTAGCGTGCGCTAGTAGTAGCCGATAGCGCGCGTTAAGCTACATTCTTAGCGTGCGCTATCACGAGTTTGCATGAGAAAATTTGCATTTTGCTATACTTATGTACAAATATGCCATTGCAAGAAATGTGATACTCCAATAATCAAGACTACAAATCCGAATAATACAGGGTTCGAATACAGATGAAATACACAGTAATAATTCCGGATATTACAGTATGCCATGATGTCACAACGATCATATAGTTTGAATTCTGATTCAAACTCTTCATTACGTACGTTAACCATAGAGGGTTACGTATGTTAAGATTGCTACATTACATACATTATTGTACAGGCATTGCGTACGTTATCCATGTTATTTCCAGCTTTTTGCGTCTTCGACTTCTTTGTTGTTTTGTTTCGCTTCTTTGTTGTTTTCTTTGTTCAATAACTAATCATCAAAACTCGATTAATGAATGTTTGGAATAAAATATTCCAACGTATAATGCAACGGAAAATAATAACCAATCAAAATACTTAAATCCCATCCACATAACTATCCGATACCCAAAAATACGAGTTCAACAAGCACCAGTTATAAATACTGAATTCAATTAAAGATCAACATAACTTGTCCGCTTTCTTAACAACTCAATCATCGACACACCTTCTAAAGTACATCAATATACTAAAAATTCACAAACATGTTCCACCACTCATAATCCAATTTATCACCATGTTCCAAACACTTCATGCTCAATGCACCACAACTACCAAACACAAGTTCCATCTCACATCATACATACAGACAAAGTCATGCACCATAAATATAACTTATAAATGAGGAGACTTACATTCAGAGGTCGCATGAAGATGACGGCCACCCACGATAGTAATCTCAACCAACAATACAGACGTTTCGATGTGACATGCTAAATTTGACTCGTTATCCGACAACTCGGATGACACGACAAAACAGGACTCGCCAAATCACGACCCGACTAGACCCGACATTCTAGGTTTCCACAACTTAAGCGCTGATACCATAAATGTAACACCCCCAAAATCATAAGGGAATGTGACATGCCGTAGATCCTTCTCAGAAGAATCTACCAGGCTAGATACTGTAATAGACATCAGAATTTTTGACCGGCCAGGGTCAAACTACATAACAATAGAGATCGATAAGGTCGAAAACTTAAAACATACAGACCGATGAGGTCACACCCAAGACATAAGTAACACAACATGAACAAATTACATCATATACCCGTGCAAGGGTCAATATAAAGTAGCATAAATGGGATATAACTCAACCATATAAAGAACTCTGACTCCCGATTGATCAGTATGTAGCCTGTCATCTTCCATACTGACCCTGTGACAGCTCCCTAAAACTAAGCATACCTGAAATGCATGAATTCCATTCCCCTATTTAAGGGGTTAGCAATTCGAATTTACCAATGCAAGTATTCTAGCTATGCAAAATGTGCCACACAGATATCAATCACGAATCGACAACAAAGATAAAGAGAAGTTCCTAGAAGTTTTAAAGTTTAGAAGACAACTCAAATCCTTTAAAACGTTTCATCATCATGGGGGGGTTTAGAAAAATAAACTTAACACCTTATGTCCTTAATTATCATACCGCTTCGGCCCAAAACTTATTCAACATCACGTAGTTTTATAAACAAAAAATTCTTTCAAAAATCAATCGGGTCTCGGCCCAACAATATTTTCAAAAGAACATCTTTTTAAAATCCTTGATCGTCAAAACATGCTTGTGACCCCATAATCTCCTGCCATGTGTCTCCATATGTTCAATAACCTGCACAGATTGAGCCAAACAAAACATCAACACATGCTCGTGACCGAGTTCAACAATCCACATGGATTGAGCCAAACAAACAATCACCACATTAGGTCCTCGACTCCGTGATCCCCTGCCACGAGTGACCATAAGTCCCATCGAACCCCATACGATTGGACTATGCTGTGTCCCAACCCCATTCTCCTGCCATGTGCCATCGTAGACCTCGTCAGACCCGCACGATTGGACCTCTGCACCACTTACTAAGTTCTGATCCCATGATCCATTGTCATCTATCCTTGTAGGCCCCGTCGGACCCACACAAAACATTCACAATCAAAACCCACCACAATATACATGATCGAAACACAATGCACAATACCACATCACAACTATCATCACAACAACACACAATCAACACAACGCATCGAACGATCAACACACAACACGATACACATTCAAATGTATAAACAAACCAACATAATTATAAGAACCAACATAATTAACATTCAAGAATAACATAAACATCACAAGACATCTATGACGAACTATTCACAATCAATTCACACGAACTATTTTCAAAAGGCAAAATAATCATCACAACCAATACAAACCTCCATTCACAAGTTACAAATTGTATATACAAGAATACTTGCCTTGAAAATTGACATGCTAATATTTCGACGAACAGACTACCGAGAAGCCCCAAACCTACAACCTCCATGAGAGACACCAACAATACGATTACTACAAGCATAACAATCGAACATGATGGAGAAACGCCCAAAACCCGACCAGAAATCAATTGAAGCATTTAATCAAATATTAAATGTTCAAGGTTTCTCAAGAACACAAAAATCACGATCCGAATTAGTGAAACTAAGATTTGTGTTGGGATAACAATCCCTGTATCGAAAGATCTTGATAAGAATGTTTTGACAATGTGCCAATCCAGCATACAACAAGCTGTTGTATCGATAGACCGATCGAAGTTGCTGATCCTGTATCGAAGACTTATCATCATGCCATCATACAGCAACAAGAGTCTAAAAGCACCAAGTTGGAAGATGTCCCTTCATACAACAAATATTCCTTACAGCGGCTTCTCCTTGATAGCCTACAACACAAATGGATATAGCGTTCAAGCTGTGAAGTATTGAGATCTTCAATACACATCGAAATAGGACTAAAGACCATTTGAAAAGGAATATTTGGTATTCGCTAAAGTCAAGTCCCGTTTGATAAAGAAGTATTTAAATACTGAAAGGATAAAGTATTTAAATACTGAAGCATACAAAGATCTTCAAACCATGCAAAATCCGGATCTTGGTCTATACAAGTCAACTATATAGTTGTCACGGAATCTTGCTCAACAGATCTATTTTCAACGGATCCATTCAGAAGCTATATATCTCTCCAGAGTTAGAAGATCATAGACAGCGCAACAACGACCAGAAGTAACAAACACCTACGATAACAAAGTGCTTACACGAATATTACGAGGAAACATATTTCTTCAAGTATACTGCATATTCTGAGAGAAGAAATATCCAAAGTGCTCAACCTTGAACAACACATCATCAGCTAAAGATCAAGAAAGTCAAGCTATTGTTCAAACCATCGTTCTATCATTGAACAAACCCATCAGCCCTGTATGGACTGAGAAAGCATTGCTTTTCCAGAACTGTGTGTGACGGACTTACATTGAAGATACAAAGCTTCGGAACTGTGTGTGAAGAAGTTAGTCAAGTGAAAGCCTAAACCAATCTGTGTGAACGGTTGAAAGCTTCGTTCATTATATCAATCTGTATGAACGATACATTGATAGGGTTGATTATAAATACGTAGTTGCGTACGTAGTATTTATAAAAAACATTTAACTCCAGTGTGGAGGACCTGTGGACGTAGAGGGGTTTACCTCGAACCACTTTAATTACTGTGTCATTTACCTTCTGCATTTGCTGTTTTAATATCTGTGATTAATTTCAAGTATACACTTCATATCTAGTTGTTGTATTTATAGAAACTTACTTTAACAAGACTTCCGCTATGCGCTTGATTTGAAAATTATACAGCCTGTTGTTTAAAACACTTTTTAAGCTGTATTCTGTATACTTAGTGGCCAATAAGTGGTATCGGAGCGGTTGATTCTAAAAAGAATCAGTCGTATTTTTAACCGAATCAGATCCAAAATCACTTATTCTTTAAAACACTCTTTTTCTTCCCTTTATTCTCATATGGATACATCAATGATCAATAAATTCCCCATGTTTTCTATTAACGAGTTTGACGATTGGAGAATTAGGATGGAGGCTCATCTTGCAGCAATGCACGAAGAGATGATTTTTGTCATACAAGATGGCCCCATAAAGATCATGAAGGTAAATCCGGCCCCAAGGATTGAAGGCCAAGCTCATGCAGAGATGCTCGAGAAAGAGTGCGAACAATGGACTTATGATGATAGGAAGCGCGCCAACCTCGACAATGTTGTGAAGAACGTGCTATTTGTCACTCTTGACAAAGGTACGTTCTCTAAGGTAAAGAGCTGTAAATCAGCCAAGGATATCTGGGATAAAGTCAAGTTAATTTGTGAGGGAACTGAGCTCTCAAAAAAATACAAAATTTCAAAATTAACTCAGCAATTTGAAACTTTTGAAAAGAAACCAACTGAAACACTTGAGGAACTTGACCTCAGATTCACTGGCATTGTTGGTGAACTTGAAGCATTAGGCAAGATTTATACCCCAAGGGAGAAGAACCTAAAAAGTTTCAGATCTCCCCTTGCCCGATGGGACATTAAGACCACAGCTATGCATGTATCATGCAATCTTAGTGAAATATCTACTTTTGATCTCTTTTCTGACCTCAAAGCATTTGAGTACGATATAGACAAGAGAGAGAAAGCTGAAGAATCTCCAGCCAGGACTACAGCATTAGCCGCTGTATCCAACCGAAGACATAGCATGCCAAGCTCATCAAAACCCATCACAAGAATGCTGACAGCGACAACGACATCATGTCACAAGACAAAATGGCGCTCCTCATGCATAAGTTCAAGAAGTTTATCAAGCAGTCGGGAAAGACTCCATACAGGCCCAAGCCTGTTCACAAGGTAAGTACTGAAACTTCCTCTGGTGATGCTAACCTGTGTTATAATTGTAGGAAACCAGGACATTATGCAAACAAATGTCCTCATCCTAAAGTTCAAAGGTTGCCGGAAGTCGAGCAACAAGAAAAGGATGAAAGAAGACGTGCTTGGAAAAACAAGCTCAAGGCTCTAATTGGTGAATCAGAAGCCTCCCCCGCACCATCAAAATCCAAAGAATGTCTTCAGGTAGTCACTGACAGTGATTCATATGATGATGATTTCGAAGATAAATCCTATATGTGCTTTATGGCCAAGGACATTCCGGAAGATGAAGATAGTGATGATGAGGTAAGATCAACCTCAGCTATTCCTACCAATGCATCTCATACTTTTGAAAACATGATGAATGAGTTTAAGAACATTCAAAAGGCCCATGAGACTTTGAAAAATGAAAATATACAACTCCAAATTTCTAACCTAGAGCTGAAAGAAGAAAACGACTTGCTGAAAGTAAACTATGAAAATATGTCTGTTGATTGTGAAAACAGCAAAGTCGATCATGAAAAACTCATGGAGAGCAATCATCAACTTGCTCATGAACTAAGTGAGGCTAAAACTCATAGTGAAAGCAAGACAAATGATTTTGTTTTACTTCAAGCCAAAGTAAAAACTCTCGAAAAACGAGAAGGAGAACTTGAGACCATTCTGAAATCTTTCGAGAAATCATCCAAAAGAATGGAAGAAATTCTAAGCACTGGGCAACATGCTCATGATAAAAGTGGCTTAGGATACAGCTCATTTTCCAATAAAGGGAAAACTAGTACTGTGTTCATTAGGGGTGTGGAACCCATTCCTGTATCGAAAGAAATTCCGAGTCCTGTGAAGGAATCCATTGCATCACGAACAGCAAAAGTTGCCATTCCGCCACCACAGTCATATTCCGCATAAATGGAATCAATGGCCATTCGGACACTGTAAGGCGTACTCAACAAAGATGCTCCCGAGCATATCAACAAAGGCCAACACTGCTCAGAAGAAGGTTGTATCCAAATATCAAAGGCCCGCACGGCAGTACTTTCAGTACAGCACGCCTAGGTATTGGATACAGGAGCCTCTCTATTCCTCGCGAAAGCAAGTTTCCGCACAGTATCAACAACAGCTTTGGGAATCTAACTGGAGACCCAGAAGGCAAGCTGTAAGGCCGAAGAAAATGGCTCCACCTCTAAGACGGCATTCGTACTGGATTAATAATAATAACCCTGAATTTTACATGCATAATAATTATCATGGTTATAGCGACTATGCACATGTACGACGCATACATCGCAACTACGGACCTAAACCATCCCACAGTAAACCTATTGCTGTCAGGAAAATCTGGGTACCTAAAGGCACTAACATCCATGGACCCAACAATCAAAGGGGAACTAAATCTACCTAATTTGTTTGCATATAGGACATTTTGGAGAAGGACATCTGGTACTTCGACAGCGGATGTTCCCGGCACATGATAGGAGATAAATGCAAGTTGTCAGACTACGTAGAAGGTCGCGGTCCAAAAGTGCACTTCGGTGATAAATCTAAAGGAAGAACAAGAGGGAAAGGAACCCTACTTGTAGGAAAATTCAAAGTCACCGATGTAGCTTATGTTGAAGGCTTACAGTACAATCTACTTAGTATTAGCCAGTTCTGAGACAAACAGTTCTCGAAGAAGTTCTATATAGATTACTGTAGTGTCAAGAACATCCTGACCAAAGAAGTTGTGCTCACAGGAAGCAGATCAGGTAATATGTATATTGCTGACTCGATGCCTACGAGCTCCACAATTCCTTGTTTTGTTGCCAAAGGCACTGCAGATCTAAGCTGGCTATGGCATAAGAGGATGTCTCATGTCAACTTCAAGACTATCAACAAGCTTCCAGACAGGGAACAGTTAGAGGATTGCCAAATGTTTCATTCCAAAAAGACAACTTATGTGGACCTTGTCAGAAAGGCAAGCAAATCAAGACCACCCTGAAGAGCAAACCCTACCTTTCTACTCACAGAGATTTGGAAATGCTACATATGGATCTCTCTGGTCCTGTAGACCCGGTAAGTTTGGGAGGTAAGAAATACTGTCTCGTTATTATTGGTAATTATTCCAGGTATGCTTAGACAATTTCCTAAGCAAGAAGAAGGAAACAGCACGAAAGCTGCATGAGCACCTGAGAAAGCTTCAGAATGAAAAAGGGTCGAGTATCATGTCCATTCGTTCCGACAGAGGTACATAATTCACTAATCGCTTTATAGAGCAATACTGTTCGGACAATGGTATACAACAAGAATACTCAACTGCCCGTATACCCCAACAAAATGGTGTTGTCGAGCGAAAGAACGGGACACTGAAAGAAGAAACAAGGACAATTATTGCCACAAGCAAATTGCCACAGCATTTCTGGGGCGAAGCCACCAATACAGCGTGCTATACACAAAACCGTTGTATCATCAACAAGCATCACAACAAAACAGCATGCGAGGTATGGAACAACAAAACTCCGTTAGTTTCGTACTTTCACATATTTTGATGCAAGTGTTACGTTTTGAGCAACGGGAAGGATCAACTTAGAACCTTCGATGAGAAATCGGATGAAGGGATACTTGTAGGATTTTCCTCTGTTAGCAAAGCTTACAGGATCTTCAATAAAAGGAAGCTAACAATTGAGGAATCAGTTCACGTAGTGTTTGATGAACCACCAACTCCTATAGAGGCTGTCGTTGACTTAGAAATCAACCCCGTAGCTGTAAGATCTGAAGTAGATGAAGCCGATGCTGTACAAGCTGAAGCCGAAACTACAGCAACTCACGATACAGTACGGGACCCCGAATTAGAACCCGACAGAAGATGGTTGAGAGATCACCCACAGGAGTTGATCATAGGGAATATTGATGCTGGAGTATCTACTCGTAGGAGAATACAAAATACACAAGGAAATGTACTATATGTGCAAGATGAACCCGAGTCTGAGATATCTCCATTTCCTGAATGGAAATCTCAATTTGAGCTTAGAAGACTCAACATGTGCACTATTGTTGTATTCTTAGCTCAATCCGAACCTGTTTCTACCAAAGAAGCTCTCAGCAACTCTCATTAGATTTCATCTATAGAAGAAGAGCTTAACGGTTTCGAAAGAAACAATGTATGGTATCTTGTACCCAGACCCACTCATCAATCCGTAATTAGAACCAAATGGGTATTTAGAAACAAGAAGGATATAAATGGACTCATTATCATAAACAAATCCCGACTAGTCACCCAAGGCTATAGACAGGAAGAATGCATAGACTACGATGAGACATTTACCCCTGTAGCCAGACTAGAAGCTATTAGGATATTTTTAGCCTTTGCCGCCCATAAGAGCTTCATTGTATATCAAATAGACATCAAGAGTACATTCCTGAATGGAGACCTTGCCGAAGAAGTATATGTTGAACAACCACCAGAGTTTGTCAATCCAGAAGGCGGAGACCTCGTATACAGGCTAAGGAAAGCGCTATATGCACTTAAGCAAGCCCCTAGAGCATGGTATGAGACTCTGTCCCAGTATCTAACCGATAATGTATTCGAGAAAGGCTATGTGGACAAGACCTTATTCAAAATACAGGAAGGCGATGACCTTCTGATGGTCCAAATATATGTAGATGATATAATATTTGGTTCAACTAACCTTGCTTTGTGTCAAAGGTTCTCTCATATCATGCAAAGTAAATTTGAAATGAGTATGATGGGAGAACTTAGTTATTTCCTAGGATTGCAGGTAAAGCAGTTGCCTACAGGGATTTTCATCAACCAGGAAAAATACAGCAAGGAGCTTCTCAACAAGTTTGGAATGAATACTTCCAAATCATCGTCAACCCCCATGAGCACCTCCATGCAAATTAGTACTGATGAAGCTGGAAATCCGGTTGATCAATCACTCTACAAGAAGCTTATTGGCTCACTCCTATACCTAACGGCTAGCAGGCCCGATATCCAGTTTGCTGTAGGAGTGTGTGGACGATATCAAGTAGCACCTACAGAATCACACTTGGCAACAGCCAAACGAATCCTGAAATACGTCAAAGGAACAGTTGATGTAGGACTGTGCTATCCTAAAGAAGGCAAATTCGATTTAGTTGGCTACAGCGACTCCGATCTCGGAGGCTGCAAGCTAGATAGGAAGAGTACAAGCGGAACTTGTCACTTTCTTGGACCTAGACTTGTGTCTTGGTTTAGCAAGAAACAATTGACAAACTCGCTTTCAACAGCTGAATCAGAATACTATGCTGATGGTACTTGCTGTATGCAGATCCTTTGGATGCAACAACAGCTGTCACACTATGGAATTGAAGCCAAAGAAACACTAATTATGTGTGATAGTACAAGTGCAATCGCTATCACGCACAACCCTGTATTGCACTCGCGCACAAAGCATATTCACATGAAGCATCACTTCATCAGGAATAATGTTGAGAACAAGGATGTTCGGCTGGAAAAAGTTCATACAGATATCCAGTTAGCCGACATCTTTACCAAACCTCTCGACACAGCAAGATTCTGCATGCTTCGACATGAATTGGGATTGCTACAGCCTGACTCCCTGTAAGATTTTAATGCTTTTACTCAGCAATTGAGGGGGAATTCTGTAAGACCCAAGAATACAGTATCCACCGTTAGTTATCTGTACACTCAGTCTATCAAAACAGCACTGTAGGAACAAAGAGACATGAATTATCCTACAGCTGATGTGTGCAATAATTAAGGGGGAATACAGTACGACCCAAGAATACAGCATTAATCCGAAAGTTGTTGTATGGAATTGAAACCCGTATGTACCTTTTAAGGGGGAACGCTGTATTTTCACGGATACAGCACATACTATGGGAAATCAATTATCATGTTATTTATTTTAAAATGATTTTTGTGTCCACGTGCCCTGTTATAATTATAAAGTCTTTTGCATTAAATGTTTTACACGACATCTGGACATTGGTATCTTCAAACCCGCGATGTTTCAAATTATTTTATTAATTTTACATTGTCTTTTCGGGCAACAAGGGTAATTTGATAAGTTAGAAGTGGGACCCGCTCTTATTTTAAATTAGATGGATAAGTTGTACCGGTTACACTCACTCCATCTTGATCGTCTATTTTAAACAACAGTTCCCATCCCTTAAATCTGACCGTTCATTATCTGTAAACCCTTCACCGCCGCCCACTATAAAAGGACTGTAAATGCCATTTGAGACTCTTTACGCTTTCTGCATATTGAACGAGTCCTTGAGCATACAGCCTACAAGTCTTTTTGTTTTTATTGCATTTCTCTTTGAATCCTCTTTACTTTTCTTCGAGAATCGTCAATGGCATCTTCTCAGACCTCCTCTATCTCTCTCAAGAAGACCTCCAACATCATCAACGGACGGATCTTTTCTAGATCTGTTGTGCCTGAATATGTTCATTCTGAAGGTGATGACGTCGAATCAATGGAATACGTCATTACGAGTATACGTCAGCAAGGCCTTTATCGCCTTGGAAGTCACACCGCTGAACATTTTGATGCTCACCTGGTTGAGGAATTCTACCTCAATGCTGCTGTCCGTTTCTTCTCGCTTGCTCAGGGAGGAAATGTTGCTGACATCACTGCTGTCATTCGCGGAGTCGAGATCCGTGTTGACTAAGAGCTACTTCAGAATATCTACAGGCTTCCTACTTATGGCCCGACAATGGAAGATCTTGAGACCTTTGGGTCCCAAGAACTCCTGACCGAATACTATGGATTGTTCATCGGTTCAACATCGGTTGAAACGGTTCACACCTCTTGCCACAAGAAACTCTTTTGTTTACCTTTTGTTTATTTACACGATTTTTGTTGCCATGTAATTGAGAATAGAACAGGTGCATTCGAGATGAGCACCAATTAAAGATTCAGGATGATGGTTGCAATCATAACCTGTGAAAAGTTCAACTGGTGTCAAATAATTCTCAAAATATTGCAGGAAGAAGTGTCTAATCCTGCCTCGCAGAAGAAGTCTTTTGGTTTGATTCTGAATTACATTCTGACGAAATGCAGTGTTCCGCAAACCGAAGATGCAAAGAAGATCAATTCTCGGATATACATGGGAAGCATCAGAACCTCCATTTTCAACAAAGGACCCCTGATTGTGAACAGACCTTTCATCCAAAAATTTCCCCTTTCTGTCGATCCGAGGGATGTGTCTTCGAAGTCCCAGAGCGAGGAGACTTCAAGAAAAGAAAGAGATCTCACAGCAAAACTCCCGTTGCTGGTGAGAAGCCGAAAAGGAAGCTAAGGAGGCTCACAAAAGTTAAAGCTACAGAAATCTCCGAGGATGCTCTTTCAATGGCCCAACCCACTGTATCGAGCCCCCAGGGCGCAACCCCTGAGGAAGAGATGACTGCTACTGTCGCGACAGTAGATCCCGAGCCTTTAGTGGCTACTATGGATATTCAGACATCTGCCAACTTACAAGACTCTGGCGAGTCGGCTGCCCCTTTGGAGCCAATAGCCACATCTCCTATTCAGGATTCCACACCTGTTCAGGATCCTTCTCCCATCAGGGTACCAACCCCTGCTCGGGATCCAGCTCCGACACAGGAACCCATGCTTGTCGAGGAACCCGTGCATATAGCGGACCCAAGCTGTACGCAGCCCCTCTCCAGACTCCATAATAAACAAGACTTTGCTTTCTGTGCAAATTGAACAAGCATATGAACGCTTTGTCCAGTGGAAAGCCTACAGGCTAGCTCCGTACAACACTCTGTACAACTGGAGCGATTGGTGCGAAGAAGAACAGTTTGTCTTGGAAGTGACGGAGTCTCAAGATGTTGAAGTCCTGATCCAATGGGACAACCTGTGTTGTAAAGAGTTGATCACCAGCCACCTGATGCACAAGAAAGATGCCCGCAATAAAGGAAAAGCAAAATCCATTGGCTCTGATCCCCATAGTCCCAAATCTGATCATGACTCAGACGACGACGATGCCCTCCAGGCAGGTCTGAGAATGAGTCGTGGGGAAACCCAGCTAGATCAAGGGACCTCTAGCCAAAATAATGTTCCCAACAATAAGGATTCAGTCCCTCCTGTCGCAGAGAAACAACAAACCAAGGAACAGGCACCCGCGCCTGTCGCCACTAAAGACCAGACCAGTGCCATCCCGTACGAGGAATCAGTCCATCTGCAGGAGCAGGTGGATGCTGAGAGACAGCAGGAGGATTCAGTCCCTCTTGTACTTATGTCTTCAGAACCTAATTCAAAACAGGAGAAAACAGCAACCCCTGTTGCCGAGCCCGCATCTGATGCTCCCGCAACTTCAACTGTTTTGGAATTCGACGATGGTATAATACCTGAGGATGTCCAACTCAATTCACGTCCCAATGTAAACTTGAGACAGTTGAATGGAGTTGAATATTTTGCCAAGCCAGACTCTCCAAGAACTGCCGAAAAGAAAGAGCAATTACATGCTCTTGGCCGCCAAACTGTTTTCATGAAGGACGTCGTAAACACCCTGCATGCTGTTGAAAAAGAAATTAATTGGCTACATCAGTCAGTCGTTGAATAAATGACCGGTATGAGGCACGAAGTCTCGCAAGTGGAAGAAGCCTTCCGTATTTTGCCTACCGTCTTCAAGTAGGCCCTTAGCTAATTACAACAGTGTCAGAAGTAGATCCTGAAGGAAGAGCAATCGAAACTCTGTGTTTCTGAGGCCAAGACAGCATCAGCACTCATTGAATCTGGTTCCCAGCTTCGAGCCCACGACAAGAAAATTCAAGATATGTCGCAGGTGCTCACCTCCCTAGTGAATAAAATGACTAGTTTTGAGACAAAATAGGATGCTGCTATGCAGATCCACGAACGTCTTGATGAAAAGGTGTCCTACCTTGATGACGCTAAAAATGGGGAAGAAGCGAGAGAAGCTGCTAGGAGATTAAGGCTTGAGCAAGAGAAGGAACTGGTAGCTGCTTTTGAAGACAGCATCACTGCTGATATTGCCCGTCTATCATCTCCTACTCCCAACGTCAGGATACAGGGAGATCGCCCAGAATTCCAGGACCCTAAGTTTCCTTGGAAGAACCTCAATCGATAGCCGCAAGCTATGAACCTCCCAGCCAACCGACAGCTTACTGCAGAAGAGATCAAGAACTGTAGAAGGAATGAACTGCTAAGATACTTTGTTGTTCTTATCAGGGAATCTCAAATATTTAATAGTTGCAGAATGGTGCAGGAAGCCGCAGAGGTATTTAAGAAAAGGTTGGACGAAGGAACGCTCCCGCTACAGCAGAAAATGAAGTCTAAGCACAAGCATGGCGACTTGGTTACCCATCCATAGGATTGGATCCTAGTTTTCGATAAGTCCTATGAAGGTCAAGCTATATACCTTAATCGAAACAAGGACGCACATCAGAACTGGTGGAAGGGTACCAATAATGACCCTAGGAGGCCTTGGAGGCATTCGGACTATAGGAGCTAAATTCTCTTTTGTATTTTTATTTGCTGTAAGATAGTAAAAACACTGTAATCTTTGCTCAATTTCAATAAAATGTTTTTCTCTTGAAAGATTACAACTAGTAATCTACTGTGTGTTTGTATGATTACGTAATTCAATCAATTTGCTGAATTATACAAGTATGAAAACTTGTTAAAATATTAAGCTGTACGAACTTGTCTGCGAACAGTTCATATATTCAGTTGTATGTATCTAGATAACAATGTAAGATTGTGCCTGCGCGCCAATCATAAGATTAAAGATGTAATACTCTTTTGATAAAAGCTGAACTTGCCTGCGAGTAGTTCCTAGTGTTAGGCTAATTTCTGAAGGCCAGAACATTCGAACAGAAGGCCAAGAAGTCTGCCCTCCTTCAAGATGTTAAAGTCAAAGTTTTGGCATCATCAAGGATGTTTGTATAACATCAAAAGGTTTTTAAAGGAAGACTTAGAAAATTATCAAAAAGGGAGAAATTGTTGGGATGACAATCCCTGTATCAAAATATCTTGATAAGAATGTTTTAACAATGTGCCAATCCAGCATACAACAAGCTGCTGTATCGATAGACCGATCGAAGTTGCTAATCCTGTATTGAAGACTTATCATCATGCCATCATACAGCAACAAGAGTCTAAAAGCGCCAAGTATGGAAGTTGTCCCTTCATACAACAAATATTCCTTACAACGGCTTCTCCTTGATAGCCTACAGCACAAATGGATACAGCGTTCAAGCTGTGAAGTATTGAGATCTTCAATACACATCGAAACAGGACTAAAGACTGTTTGAAAAGAAATCTTTGGTATTCGTTAAAGTCAAGTCCTGTTTGATAAAGAAGTATTTAAATACTGAAAGGATAAAGTATTTAAATAATGAAGCAGACAGAGATCTTCAAACCACGCAAAATCCGGATCTTGGTCTATACAAGTCAACTATCTAGTTGTCACGGAATCTTGCTCAACAGATCTATTTCCAACGGATCCATTCAGAAGCTATATATATCTCCAGAGTTTGAAGAACATAGACAGAGCAACAACGACCAGAAGTAACAAACACCTATGATAGCAAAGTGCTTACACGAATATTCCTAGCAAACATATTTCTTCAAGTATAGTGCATATTCTGAGAGAAGAAATATCCAAAGTGCTCAACCTTGAACAACATATCATCAACTAAAGATCAAGAAAGTCAAGTTGTTGTTCAAACCATAATTCTAGCATTGAACAAACCCATCATCCCTGTGTGGACTGAGAAAGCATTGCTTTTCCAGAACTGTGTCTGACGGACTTGCATTGAAGAGACAAAGATTCGGAAGTGTGTGTGAAGAAGTTAGTCAAGTGAAAGCCTAAACCAATCTGTGTGAATGGTTGAAAGCTTCGATCATTGTGTCAATCTGTGTGAACGATACATTGATAGGTTTGATTATAAATATGTAGTTATGTACGTAGCATTTATAATAAACATTTTAACTCCTTTGTGGAGGACCAGTGGACGTAGAGTGGTTTACCTCGAACCACTTTAATTACTGTGTCATTTACCTTCTGCATTTACTGTTTTAATATCTGTGATTAATTTCAAGTATACACTTCATATCTAGTTGTTGTATTTACAGCAACTTACTTTAACAAGACTTCCGCTACGCACTCAGATTTGAAAATTGTACAGCCTGTTGTTTAAAACACTTTCCATACCGTATTCTGTATACTTAGTGGCCAACAATTTGGAAATATAATCCATAGAATATGTTCAACAATGCCGGATACCACTAAATGAACCATCAAAATCGGATGAAAATGAATCCATAAGAAAAACCCAAAAAACAGACAAATATGGATTTTCAAGAAAAATACCTTAATTCGACGAAGAACAAAGGATTAGGTGTTGAAGTAATCTCCGAAGAGCTTCCAAAACACCCTTGGATGGAGCAAAATCGGTCAAGAATCCTAATCCTAGCCAAAGGCTTCCGTCCGCCGCGAGAAGAAGGAATGAAATGAAGAATATGGTTAAAAACCCAACTATTCCGTTGTATACTAATAGAGACCCAAGACCAAGGTCACGGACGACCAACTGCTCATGCATCTGGTCATGCTCTAAATCATCAACCAAACATAAAGGGCACACGAGCACGTGCGTCCCTCACTGCCCGAGCGCTGATGCGTAGCACGAGCACATCACGAGGACCTTCTCGTGTGCATGCTCGTGCGCTGCAAATAAAAACTACAAACAAGCCTGATATGGTTCCAAAAGAGACCCAAACGCAATCAATTCGAAAGAAAGGGATACCACGAGCCAACAACACCTTCTAAGAGGTAAAATGGAAATAAAATACAACATATCGTATCACATATGCATGCACACGATCTGTACGATTTACGCAATGACAAGCCGCACCAGATGAACACCACAACACAGTACATACATTACAAAATAAAGAAATAACCTCAAATAATCATCACCAAAAAAAATTTCCGGCACAAAATGATAAATAATTCTAGGCAAATGGGAACAAAATTCTTGGATATTACATTTGGAGTCTACGGTTCACAATGATGGGTAATTAGATGCATATATTCGTCATAGGATCCAAACTGAATGGAACAAACAGAGAAATGCATCAATAATGTTGTGTGATAAAAAAGTTCCTCACAAGGTCAAGCGAAATACTACAAGATGACAGACCAGGATGCTTGTGGATCAGAGTGTTGGCCAGCAATGCTTAATGGATCTGAGTGTTGGCCATTGAAGTACAACATTTTTTGTTCGATAATGTTCTACCTGATTTGGAGTTGATTAGTTAGCCATGTATGAACTAATGAAGCGAGCACTTTCCTATCTGTGTGGGACGAAGCTACTTAGACGAACCAAGCTTCCGATCTGTGTGAGAAGAAGCTGAAGTTCAAGACCAGTCTAACAATATGTTGAACAGTCAAAGCTGCAAAGCCGAGTGTATCAATATGTATGAAAGATACAACTCATGAAGCGTTTAGTTAAAATCATAATTGTCGTGTACTATCTTGATTCTAATAAACAAAATTCATATGTGAAGACCTTGTGGATGTAGCGTAAGTTTCCTCGAACCACATTAAGCACATTAAGTATGTTTAATATTTACAAAAGTACATTAATTAAAAAAAGACACGGGTCGACCCGAACCCGGCGTATCCGACCCTGACACCGCATACCCCAATCGGATCATAAAGACTTTTTCATTGTCCGATTCCAGGATGTATTACGGTAATCTATGAATGATATGGATTTATAAACTTGAAATATTTACCACGTAGCGCTCTAAATCAAAAATCCCTAGCCTCACCAAAAGAGTCAAATTTTCGTTCTGGCGTAATTTTCAACGATCTCGGAATACTAACACCTATGAAAAATCACGATTTTTTTCGATTCGATGCTCGTAGTTTTTTATGCAATCCAAGATTCCCTTTCCAACAGCAAATTAAGACCAATAATCAAGGAAATAGGGCCAAATTAGCGAGAAAAAAGTCTATCACAACATTGTGGTATACAGTTAAAATATTTAGCCTCATAAGCACGAAGATTCCTTAATCTGACCACTTAGTATTGTATCCCTATGACTAACTTATCCTATGGTGAAAGATCAGTGTGATTGGGGCCGTAACAAATATGGTTAAGGAGGCGCTGATGGTGCTATAACTGAAAACGCTAATGTGGGTGCGTGGAGTCACACGCAGAGACTAAATTAAAAATGAAGTGATTTGGGGTAACCTAGGGATGACCTCAATTGAAGACAAAATGAGGGAGAATCGACCAAGATGGTATGGCCATGTGCAAAGAAGGCCGCTGAAGGATCCAATGAGGAGGCTAAAATTTAGGCTGCAAGAGTGGTCAAAAAGAAGAGATAGTGACCGAAGAAGAGGTAGAGGGAAAGTACTAAAAGGAACATGCAGCATATGAACTTATTATAGTAGATGATCCAACATAGAGCATATTGGAAACGTCATATCCATATAACCGATCACACATAGTGGGACAAGGCTTAATTTAGTTTTAGCTTTATATTATAACATCAAAATCAACTCTATTCAAAAAGTGACTACAAAATAATATATCAACCTTTAGTCAGTCAACTTTATACTTTGTTAAAATTATATATATATATATATATATATATTGCTTTATTAAGTAACCATGTTCATGTATAAGACATATGAATCAATCTTAGCCTTTCGATAGATAAAATATGACGGTTCCCTTCATTTTGTATGATGGCCAAATTTTTTGAATTTTTAATTGGAGTGATAAGATTGTATTTTTCAATAAACTTTCTTTATATTTGAACTATTATAATTTACTCATTTTATTTTATTTTGATGAAAAATATATCAAATTAATTTTTTTTGATCTTTAATTTAATATACATATCGCAAACTTAAAAATCTAAATATATATGTATTTTATTACTTTTAACAATCTATGTATTTTTCTAATATTATTATGGTTGCTGGCATTGGAAATACACATTTAAGAATATCTTTTTTATGCAGTAACAACATCTGAAATATACCGTTAGGAGCATCTAACTTATATTGTTCTCTAAACACCAATTCACCTCAAGAATTCTTAAAATTATTCATTTATTATCCGTTTTAGATGCAAAATATATCAAAACATATTCTTGTGATATGTGTCCAGATACATATTGCATATATATAAAACATAGACTAAAATTCGTTATTATCTTCAAAACTATAGGTATTATTTAATTGCATAAATTCATTAAATGCTATTAAATGTGTATTTCAGATACTTTTTTGATATTACAAGATGCTTTTATATATATATTTTAATATGCTATTAAGTGTTATCTTTCAATAATATCGAGATTGTTAGTTTAAGATAATAACAATTACTCTTTTATTATGAGATTTAGATACAAAATATATCAAATTATTATTTTCATGATATATATGTCAACATATATATTGCATATATAAAATACAAAATTATTATCATCTTTAAAAATTTGGATGTTATTGACTGCATAAATTCAGATGCTACTGAATGTGCATTTCACATGCATTTATGAATATTGGAGGATGTTCTTAAATGTGATGCTATTACTGTTATCTTTCAACGATGCCCATATTATTAGAATTAATAATTTTTCAATTTTTATCCAATTTTAGGTATGCAATACGCATCTTAAATCACAGATCGTGGAAAGAGAATTAGTTTGATATAATTTTTACATATTACGGACAACACATGTGTAAGTTATTGCATCTTAAATATTTAAGGGAAAAATTTAAATTTTGAGTCTTACCCTTATGTGTATTGCACGTGAGTTTAATTTATATTATACCAAAATTCAGGATTTAATTGCAGCCATTGATCATTTGTTATCTTATGGTCAAGATTGATTCCAGCTCTTATATAGGGAATGGTACCTAGAAGGACCAACACACACACACATATATACATTGATAGGACGACAAATGTGAACCTCCCAGAAACCCAGTCTAAGGAACCCAGGAACGGGCAGACCTACCGACCTCTGGGTAAAAAGAGAAGCCCTGACGAAAGGAGTCTGGCCTAACTCGTCTTATCCCGAGCTCGGTAAACATTGTGTGAATAGGGGAGAAGATTAACAGACCTACCGAACTCTTATCTGGAAAGGAATGTCCTGGCAAAGGAAATCCCCTCATAAAAGAGTCCGACCTACACGCCCCTACCCCGAGCTGGGAAGGGTCCGAACTCACAAGGATAAAACCTATGAGAGGCTAGGATGGTACCTATCTGACAAAAATCCCGAAAATCCAGGGATAGATAGCTGCATCCGAAAGCACCAGATATTCAGGGATCGGCGGCAGCAGCCCAAATCCCTGAATATCAGGGATTTCCCCTAAAAACGAGGAAGGAGCCTTTCCTCCCTTCTATAAATAAGGGAGAAGCCTTTCTTCCAAAAGACAAGTGATCAGAAATACTTAGAGAGAGAAATACTGAGAGAGAGAGAGAGAAATACTCGGAGAGAGAAACATTTAGAGAGAAAAACATTTAGAGAGAGAAGCATTTCACATATTCAGGTTTTCCTAGACAAACTTCTAGGAATAACCCGATTCTTGGTGACCGATCAGCTCAGTTACATAAAGTAGCGCCATCTGTGGGAACAATGACATCGAGTCACACAAGAGTTGAGACGTTGTATTAACAATGGCATGAGAGACAATCCAGAAAAAAAATCGGAGAGCTAGTGCCCGGAAATTTATATGAGCAACTAGCGGCTGCGGATGGAGAATCAATTCGAGAAAAAAAACCATCACCCTAGGAGAAGAAGCTACACCCAGCACAATCACCTTGACGAAAGAAGCATTAGCCAACATAATCGCTAGTGCAATCCAGAAGAGTCGGGAGGTCAAAAACCATAAAATACCGCAAAAAATAATACCCATCCTCTTGGATAGACCGGAAGAAATCAGTCAGTAGGAAGAACACGGGGAAAGCCATCCAAGGACATGGGAACGATATAAACAGGAGAGAGCACTGGATCCCCTCATATCCAGTATGCAGGACGAGCTAGAAGAATTACGACAAAAGGTCGTAGGGAAGGGATCAGAAAGCCATCCAGGCCATCCCTTCTCGAAGGAGATACTACAGGCTGAACTCCCGTACAGATTAGGGCGGTCATTTTTACTTACGATGGGCTCTAGGATCCTACCCGACATTTATATCGGTTCGAAAACATGGCGGTGTTACACCGATATTGGGACCCTGTGAGCTGCAGAACTTTTCTGGCTACATTGACAGAATCAGCTTAGGATTGGTTCCACTAGGGATGATTACCAGATTTAAAACTTTCAGCTCGGCGTTCCTAACCCACTTCGCAAAGGATATAGCACACAAGAAAACATTCATGTCCTTATTCAGTATCCAGCAATACTTCGGAGACGCACTGAGAACTTATGTAACTCGGTTTACAAAAGCATGTCTAGAGGTACCCTTGTCATCTGAAGAAGCGAAAGAAAGCTCCCTGACGCAGGGATTGAAGTTAGGACTACTTCGTACATATCTCGCTAAAAAGCCGGCCCGAACATATGACGAGGTCCTAGCTCAATGTTCCAACTACATCAATGGTGAAGAAGCTGAGAAATATATAGAAGAATCACAAGAAAGATCCGGGGAAGGAGAAGGAGGAACCAGTAGGGTGGTGCAGCACGAGGTGTATACCTTCCTAGGAAATCTTCTTCAGGGAGTAGTGCTCCGTAGAAGGACAGATCGAACCACTGATCGAAAGAAGAGCGAGATCAACCTAAAATGACCTAGGTTCGACCAATATAGTCCACTAATAATGAGAAGAGCACATGTCCTGGAGGCGGTCGAGGGCAAGATGAGCAAGGTTATTGATTGGCCTACATCTCATTTCAATGGACCCACTCAACCAAGTCAGAGTTATAGTGTCGATTCCACGATGATTATGGACATAAAATGGATGAGTGCGAACATATCAAAGATGAGATAGAGATGTTGGTCCGAGCAGGGCATCTAATGGAATTCACGTACCAGCAAAGGAATGGAGGTCGGAAGAAACCGCCCGTACCCCAAGGAGGTACAGGGATGAAAAGGGACGCTCCTCGAGGCCCCCTACACCCGGCTAAGGAAGGAGTGATTCATATGATATCAGGAGGACCGACCGATGGAAGTTCGAATCAGGCCAGAAAATCCCACAAGCAAAAAGCTAAATATCTCCAGTTTAAAGAGGTTACCTCTGTAGGTAGCGGGCCCGTCATCCAATTTAGTCCGTCGGAATACAACAGGATACACGCGCCCCACAACGACGCACTTGTCATCACAGCAGAAATTACTGTTATGATGTGCAAAGGGTCTTTATTGATACGGGAAGCTCGGTGGATATACTGTTTTATGACTGTTTCAAACAAATGAACCTCGAGGTGGAATTGAGAAAGATGGATACGGCACTTTACGAGTTTTGCATGACCGAGGTACAGCCGGTAGGAGAGGTGGTACTTTCGGTAGCATTAGGCCAGGTACCTCACCGGAAGGTTAAGACACTCAGGTTTATAGTAGTCAACACTAAATCGGCCTATAACGCAATTTTGGGGCGTCCCGGGCTCAAGAAATTTGAGGCAGTAGCGTCTACCTCCCACATAAAAGTGAAATTATTTGTGCTATGAAACCGCGAGACGACGTATACATGAAACAATGACATGCTTACGAATAGTTCGAGACGACGAACTTAAGCGCTAAAAGAAAACACGATTCCGTCTACCCGAAGGTTCGAAGTACGACCACAAAAGTAATTCCCCTAAATTTTTAGAAAATTACAAAACAACCCGAAATGACCAAAAACCACGATACGAGATCGAATAACAATTCTGAAGTTCATCACACGGCCACAAATGCTAAATGAACTTGTAGGAACAACAAAACAACAGTTTCAAATAAGATTCTCAAGAATCGAACCCAAATACGAAGAAGTCGCAATAATATGCCAATTAGTCCGAAACAATATCGAAACTCGCTTGAATGACAAAAGTGCAGAACAAAATATGTCCAAAATGTGTCAACAAACACAAGCGTGTCATTAGAATCGAAAAGTATAGAAATTAGAAAATACGGGTATTACATTCTACCCCGCTTAAAAGAAGTTTCGTCCTTGAAACTTAAAACAACGAAACAAGACAACAATATAGAAAGCAACTGACGGACAACACCTCTCAAGGACTTCCTAGAGATGAATCCTGATATCGGTGCTGAAGTCCGATCCTTGGAAGACTTGGCAACCATCTCACAAAACTGGATTCTGTGCCCCACGAGTCCGCACTTGTAACACGTTACTAGCGGAGAACGATAATGTACACGAACATGTCCCGAAACATTACAGTTGAATCACCTCCTGGCTTTACCAAGAGTCAAAGGTAATAACTTGGAACTCTTGGTTCCACTCATCGAGCGACGAGGATACACGGCAAAATGACCAAGGTGTTGAAGTTTAGAGACTCCAACTCCTGAACTGATAGAAAATCATTAGATATCCCATGTTTCTTCAACTCGGCAAATGCTTCGTCGATGATAAGGTTAGCTCGAAGGCTAAATGCTCGATTTTGATACTCTCTAAACGTAGTGCAAGTGAATTCCTCCATATGGTAGCGAATCTCCGGCTTCATCCGCATGTTAACATGACGGATTTTATCCTCCTCTGTCCTCACCTGTTCTCGCACATAGCTGAGTTGTTTGATATAATCGATGATAGTTTGAGACATCGGTACCTCTTCTAGTTTTGCTAAATAAAAATGATTGGTCCTGGACAAAACTCAGCTTGCACTAATTCATGGAGTTCTACCCACGT
Organism: Orobanche coerulescens; assembly: GCA_033398695.1. Classification (NCBI taxonomy): domain Eukaryota; kingdom Viridiplantae; phylum Streptophyta; class Magnoliopsida; order Lamiales; family Orobanchaceae; genus Orobanche; species Orobanche coerulescens. Next base: position 136,139,262 of record CM065817.1, read on the forward strand.
GACAACACGATCCCGAGGCTTAACAGCCTCCCACCAATTAGCGACATCTTTGTCAAGAAGATATTGAGCAATAGGTACTTTCCGTTCTTCGGGACAATCAACTGCCCGAATATCTTTCCCAACTGGAAAAGCCAACCATCTCATCCCAATGCATCCGCGGCACCATCGAAATGAGGGGATTCATACGAACTACTTCTCGAAGCCATTGGTTTGGCCCGACGTTCTGGCTGTGTTGCGTTGAACCACTTGTGTCTATTGAGTCATCTGTGTCGCTACCTGTCGTAATTTAGTAGCAAAACCGACGCTAATGCCATCCCTGGCAATATTCTCTTAGTCGTGAATCTGATCTCCATGGTCATCTATACCACGGTTATGACCACGACCTCTACCCACTCAGCCCGATGAAACACAACATCTCAAAACAACATAACAAAATGCCAACTTAGCACAACATATCAAAAAAAGGCAACAAATAGCAACACGATAAGAATATCAACTACGGATAATTACTCAAATACAAAAAAATTACTACTGCAATAAATGGAACTTACACTCGTAACTGACATGTCCGTATCAACTGAAAACTTACAATCCATACCATCACAAACATGACCGTAACAAACTACACGTCATTGTAGCTAACTATTGATAACACCCTCTTTAAAACTCTATGAGGTGTTCGTTTAAATAATAATAATTTAAGATCCTGAAGTTCGTATAATTTTCCGAAATAAGATTTGAAAATATTTTTGGTACCTCGGGCGGTTTTACCAAAACTTGTAAACAAAAGATTTTAAGCTTCTCATTTTAAAAATCATTTGCAAAACAATAATTCGGAATATCAAATTTCCTTGTAAACAACATTATCAAAATAACCATGTCATTACGTATCATCATCACCATTAACAACGGACAAGGTAACCATATGTCACCACGTAATACCATCGCAAGTAACAATACACCAGGTAACCCACGGCCATGCCCCTTAGCATACATACAAACTACAAGGCATATCTAAACCATGCAACACAATATTTGGGTGCATAACCAAAATCTTCCAAATCCGAGTTCAAAGTTTAAACCGAGTAAGATTTTTAATCTTTCACTATTTATATTTGAAAATAAAATTGTATTGTACTTTGAAACATAAAAAAAATTATGGTGCGAAAGATTCTTAAAATCGTGTACTCGGGTTATTTGAAAATGAAACCGTTAGGCTAAAACCATTTCTAAAATCCATTCAAAAGTGACAAAAGATTAACGATGGTATCATTTTACAAAATGTCTAAAACAATCCAAAACACGTCTTTCAAATATCGTCGCAGGGTTTCATTTTGAGAATACAAGGATGGCTCGCCAAAAACTCAAACAATTTAAAAAAAATCCGCACGAAAATGCAGTTTAAGTGCACTGCGAAAATATTTTCGAAAATTAATTTTCCTCAAACATACTCAACTCTATGAAATTTTCAGAAAAATATTTTCAAACACGCATGCAACAGACATAATTACCAATAGAAACAACTTTTGTAGCATATAACAACAATTAACCAACATAATCAATCCTCAAGCACATATACGTCATTCAAAATCACTAAATCAGCAAACACAATTTATGAACATCAAATTCAAACACACGTCAAAACTATCTACCTGAGTTTCTCAACAACTCTACAGTTGATACACTTTCTGGAACACATCGATGTTCAAGGTTCTGTAACACACTACACCACCTGGTGTCCAAGTATATCAATATGTCCAGCTCGTTGTGCACGTAATATACCACAAATATCAAATACGAATTCCATTTGGCAACACACATGTAAAAAAGTCATTAAACACAAGATATAATAGAGGAGGCTTACATCCACAGGTCACACGAAGATGAGGGCTGTCTAACACCCCCAAACCAATTGGGAATATTACAATGCCGCAGACCCTCTCCGTGAGGATCTACCAGGCTAAAAACAGGAAACACAATAACACAACACGTGACAACATGGCTAATAAAGTACCAATAGACTGATTTGGTCTTTGGCCACAACACACACATTAAATATACATAACTCTTCCTCACAACTCATACCCACGCAGGGGTTGAAATACATCAACATACCCATAAAACGGGAAAACTACACAACAGAGAGCCAAACAATGAGACTCTACCAAAATACTCAACGACTGGTCTTCATGTGATTAATATTGTCGTCTTCCATCATCCATTGTACCGATCCTGTGATTCGCTCCCCATCAACCTGCAAGTACCTGGACGCAATACAGACATCCACCCCCCAAATACTCGGGGGTTAGCAAAACTCCATTGTCTTGCTAGTGCAAGTATAAAATGCAAATACAATCCATACACAACATACTCCAAGCACATAATAATCGTGAACATGCTTCCCGAGATAAGTCACTTGATCAAAATAGTTCAAATCATGAAAGGTGTGGATGAAACCCATATACATCTTACAAAACATTTATGATCTCGGGAGTTTTGAAAACGTTTGGGATTTAAGAATTCTCAAGCCTTTAGAAACCACTTAGGGACACAACCCAAAGTCATTTTCCCAAAATACAATTATGTTAACAACACACAGGGTCCACAACCTAACCATACCATTTCGGTCACAAAGCACGGGGTCCACGATCCAATCATACATATTAACATATTCCCAAGGATTACTCGCGTCCCGTGCTAACAAGGCACGAACCTCAGATGCTCCCGCAGAACATACTCGAGTGAATAACCCAATGGGAAACCATACCAAATCAGATGTCACCGTGACGACAGTCACCTGACTATAACCATACATACGTTCATAGTTATCCTAGCATCGCACTAGCAAGCTACGAACCTCGGAGCCTCCATGAGATATACCCGACTGGACAACCCATGACACGTACATCACACAACCAAACCACAACCATAAGTTATCCCGGCATCGCACTAACAAGCTACGAACCTTGGAGTCCCTGCAAGACATACCCGGATTGGATAACTCCACAAGTTATCCCGGCATCGGGCTAGCAAGCCACGAACCTCGAAGTCCCCGCAAGACATACCCGATTGGATAACCCTACGGTCACGCCAGACCCGTACTAGAAAGGACGGATCCAGGAGATTCAACAAATCTTACCCGGTGGCACATCACTTACAACAATCATAAAACAATAAGCCAATACCGATGCCAAACAACACTAAGCACCACAACCTCCTTATAAAGGAGTAATAACTCATATCACACAACGTCACATATTCACCGAACAAATACACATATCAATACACAATCCTCGGCAAGTGATTACGGTATATTATATTCACGAAATATTATTATAACATCTTCCAACATACGACGCATACATGCATATTCCGAAAACACATTTATTCACGAAGTATATGCGCTATCTTTGGAGAAAATCCTTTTATCGAGAATATACCAATCCTTTTTCAAGTTCATTAAAACATTCGGATCGCACACATATAATTAATTATCAACTATTATGTCTACGAAACATAAAGTGTATGGGTAAGATACTTGCCTCGAAACTACGAGCAACCGAACAACAAACGGATGAGGTCGAGCAGTCCTAGAACTTCCAAAAACGACTAAGAATCTCGACAGCGCCACGAATACTACGAGAACAATACCATCACGAATTAACAACAATAATCGAGATCCGAAACGATACTAAGAATCAACAAGGATCTAAGAGTTTCTCCAAGAAATCAAAAGCGAAGTTCGACTGATATAAAATCATGAACGAGTTACCAATTTGAAGATCGCAAATAGGGCAACAAGATTACACAACCGATCGGATGAGATCGGGTAAGAATCACAAAACCAAGGAAAAACCCCTAAATTTAAGAAACTAGGGTTCTAAAAAGAGAATATCTTGATTCAGGCAAAGAAAATGATTAGATGATGTTGAACATACACAAATCCACCCTAAGACGAAGCTTGATGATGAAGGTCGCCCAAAAACACTTCTGGAACTCAACCCGGCAGAAAAATACGAAGGAAGAAGGAGGAATGATGAAATAAAGCTGCTGTCCAGTATTTGTACTGGACCGTTATTAGCGTGCGCAAAACAGACTGCATTAGGGCGCGCTAGCGGGGTCAATGCTCCAGAACATTCCACCCGCAACATTGTTAGTGTGCGCTAGTCAATATGCATAGCGTGCGCTAACGAGTCATGAATCCAGTCCAGTATATCCTGGACAGATCTGCACCTACCAGGTAGCGTGCGCTAGAAAGAACAATTAGCGTGCGCTAAGCAGAGGATAGCGTGCGCTAACAACCAACCTTAGCGTGCACTAACGAGACTCCAATCCCATTCCAGTAGCTCTTGGACTGCCTCTGGACGGCCATTTTGCGTGCGCTACACAGCTGGTAGCGTGAGCTAACAATGAGACAGTAGTGTGCGCTACACCACAAGTGATAGCGTGCGTTACACCACAATGAGTCAAAAACTCATGCAACGATCTGAAACGGAATCAAACACATGTCCACTCATGACACACCCAAACATGTCGCAACATTCCAAAGACATGGATAACGCCAATTCGATAACCTGCAGAAAACTCAACGAAACTGGAACAAAGATCTCGGGTATTACATTCTACCCATCTTAAAAGAAGTTTTGTCCCCGAAACTTAAAGCATAAAACGATCAATGCAAAACAATCTCAAATAGCACCCGTGATCCATTGCCGATGACCTGCAACGAATAACATGCGGCATGTGGCTGCTACCATCCATATCGCTAGACCAGAATGATAACAAAATGTACGAACAAAAATCAATGCGGTTGACCAACCTGAACAGTACATCAATCAAAACGCAAGTTAATCGCAGAACAATACACGAAACTCCACAACCCAAGGATGGGAAGACCGAAAACAAAGTTAATTTCCCGAACTTAAGGAAATTACGAAGTGACCCGAACGCTCAAAAATCACGATACGAGATCAATAAAAACCAGACAACGAATGATCGAACTACAACGATCGAGACAACAACGGTCGAACAATCATATTCAAATCATGACGGACGACAAAAAATAAATAACAGCTCTGAAGTCCACACCTCGACTCGAGACAAAAGGTGGTCTGGTAAAAACCACAGGATATGCATTTACTTAAGATTCACAGGAATGGAGCCGAATTCGAAAAAAGTCACAACGACAAACGAATTACTCCAAAACAATACCACAACTCATCCAACAATGAAAAGTGAAGAATAGAACGAGTTCAAAAAATATCAACGAGCACTAACGAGTCGACATGACTGAAAATACAGAAGTTCAATAATCTGATCCCCCTCTAATAAAGAAGTTCGTCTCCAAAATTCGAAACAACAAATCAAGGAAATAGCATAACATACTACTGGTAGACTACACTCTAAGGGACTCCTCAGAGTCAATCCTAATATAAATGCTCAAGTCCGTGCCTCGGAAGACTCGGTGACTAACTCACAAAACTGAACCCGGTGTCCCACGAGTCCACACTTGTAACATGTTATTGGCGGAGAGGGCAATGTGCATGAACATGCCCCGACACATTGCAGTTGAAACACCTCCTGGCTTTACCAGGAGTCAAAGCTGACGATTTGGAACTCTCAGTCCCACGCATCGAGCGATGGAGCTTCACCGCAAAAAGATTATGACGTTGCAATCCAAAAACACCAACTCCTATACTGTCCATAAGGTCATCGGACATCCTATGTTTCTTCGACTTTGGCACATGCTCCGATAATAACGAAGCTAGTTCGTAGCCTAAAGCTTGATCCTGGTAATCTCTCAGCGAAGTGCAAGTGAATCCCGCCATATACTGGCGAATCTCCAGCTTCATCCGTCTGTAAAAATGAAGGATCTTCTCTTCTTCAGTCCTCACCTGATCTCGCACATAACTGAGTTATTTTCTATAGTTGATGATAGACTGCGATACCGATATATCGTGTGGTTCTGCCAAATAAAATTAACGAATTCTCTATTCTTTAATCGGTTTCGGACAGAACTCAGCCTCCATAAATGCCTAGAACTCTGCCCACTTGATGTCACGACCATGAGGTTTAACATCTTCTCACTAATTAGCGGCATCTTTGTCAAGAAGGTATTGAGCGATAGGTACCTTCCGCTCTTCGGGACAATCGATAGCCTCGAATATCTTTCCCAACTGGAAAAGCCATCCGTCCCAGCCCAATGCATCCGCAGCACCAGTGAATCGAGGGGGATTCATACGAACTACGTCTCGAATCCATTGATTTACACCGATGTTCCGAGTCACGTCAGTGTTGTGTTGAACAGTCTGGGTCAAATGAGTCATTTGTGCTGCTACTTGTTGCAATATAGTAGCAGCACCAGTACCAATATCATTCCCGGCAATATTCTCTCGATTCCGCATCTGATCCCTGTGGCCATCAATACCACGGTTACGACAACGACCTCTGCCCCTCGGCATACTAACAAGCAACAACCTAACGCAACGAAAATCACATAATCACACATAGAATCCACTCACAGATGATATAGTGCAAAAAATTTGGCCTGGCAGCAAAAATGTAGTCCCAGAACTTTCGTTATAGTCGAAATTACAATAACATCATTACTACATACCTATTAACCGAAATTCATAACCGAAAAGTTAAAAGTGTTGGAACATTTTGTTACATACATAAATTAAAAGTGTTTTGATGATTAAAGTCTATAAAAAAACAAAACAACGAAGAGGCGAAGCAAGCATCGAAGGAAAACAAAGTGTAAAATGCTGGAGAAAATCAAAGTTGACGTACGTAAATGAGTAAGAATAACGTATGTAATAAAAGGCTATTAACGTACGTAAGAGATGCATATTAACATACGTAACACATGTTCAAACCAACTGAACGTTGGACGAGTCAAAGTCAGAAAGGTGGCAACGGACACATGACGTCAGCACTGACGTATGGCTTAACGTACATAATGGAGTATATGCTAACGTACGTAACCAATATGACGAAACTCCCTGGACTGGATTTTGAAGAGGCTAACGTACGTAACCCGTGGAGGTTAATGTATGTAATCAAGCTTACGTACGTAACCAGAGTTACATAGCGTACGTAATGCAGTGTGCAGCAGCTAACGGCTAGTTTGTTGATGGAGCCTATAAATACCAAGGAGATGGTATTGATTCAACACAACAACTTCAAGTATACTACACATTGATCTGATATTGATATTCATTATATTGTTATTGTAATATTGAGCTTACATTGAGTGATTGAGTGCTATACACAAAATCATACATGAGTGGTAAAAGAAAATATACGATTGGATTCGGTGTTATTAGGATCAAGGATCCGACATTATTAGAATCGCAATCGCTATCGAGTGAGGTTTATCTAGTACCCATAGAAAGCTAGAGAGGTTGATTCCTTATCCTACGAAAAGGAAAACGGTTTAACTTGGACCGACACAAAGACAAGTGTGAGTGGTTTATCATGGACCAATAGAAGACGTGATTGTAAACGGTTATCCCTCGACCGATAGAAGAGAGGTACAGAGGTTTTTATCTTGAACCTATTGAAAAAGATACCGAGAGAGGACGTAGGCTCATTTATAGTCGAACCTCTATAAATCCGTGCGTCATTTAATTTTCGCATTTTATTTTACGCTTCCGCAACACGGCATAATATCCAATCTTGTATCCAACAAAAAGCGAAAGTCACGTTTCAAGTAAATTTTTGGTAAACCTCATTTGAGTTTTAAAAAATTAAAATTTTGAAAACTGGTAATACCAGATGAAAATAAAATATAAGTAGTTTGAATTCTCAAAATTTTCGGTCTCGAGGTCATCATATGAAAATCAAACTTTTTCCTCTCTTGAAGGATGTTTTAAAATGAAATTTGCGTGACTTCCCAAAACATTTAAAGCTTTAAAATATCACGTTGATAAAACTTTTCGTACATAGTCACACCAAAATCATTGCCCTTGTAAAAACGATTTATAAAGATATACATATATATATATATATATCCACCGGCACTACTCTCCATTCCATCACATTACGAGAATCAACAAGTATGGATTACGTATGCACAACTCACATTTAGATTCCACATCATAAGAAAAATCACACAAGCTCGCATAACATGAGACACAACATGGTAGGGAGACTTACATCGACAGATCGCACGAAGATGATGGCTGCACCTTGATGCTAATCACGACCGACATCCCAGACGACGCATCACGACACGACTCAGTCAAACAAAATCTGATAAGGCAAGACTCGACTTACACACAACTCGATCCGACAGCCTAGTTTTCCGCAACCTAAGCTCCAATACCATATTCTGTAACACCCCCAAACCAATTGGGAATATTACAACACCGCAGACCCTCTCCGTGAGGATCTACTAGGCTAAAAACAGGAAACACAATAACACAACACGTGCCAACTTGGCTAGTAACGAACCAATAGACCAATTTGGCCTTTGGCCACAACACACACATTAAATACGCATAACTCTTCCTGACAACTCATACCCACACAGGGGTTGGAATACATCAACATGACCATAAAACGGGAAAACTACACAATGGAGAGCCAAACAATGAGACTCTACTAAAATAATCAATGACTAGTCTTCATGTGATTAGTATCGTCGTCTTCCATCATCCTTCATACCGGTCCTGTGATTCGCTCCCCAGCAACCTGCAAGTACCTGGACGCATTACAGACATCCACCCCCCAAATACTCGGGGGTTAGCAAAACTCCATTGTTTTGCTAGTGCAAGTATAAAATGCAAATACAAGCCATACACAACATACTCCAAGCACATAATAATCGTGAACATGCTTCCCGAGATAAGTCACTTGATCAAAACAGTTCAAATCATGAAAGGTGTAGATGAGACCCATATACATCTTACAAAACATTTATGATCTCGGGAGTTTTGAAAACGTTTGGAATTTAAGAATTCTCAAGCCTTTCGAACCACTTAGGGACACAACCCAAAGTCATTTACCCAAAATACAATTATGATAACAACACACAGGGTCCACAACCCAATCATACCATTCCGGTCACAAAGAACGGGGTCCACGACCCAATCATACATATTAACATATTCCCAAGGATTACTCGCGTCCCATGCTAACAAGCCACGGACCTCAGATGCTCCCGCAGAACATACCCGAGTAAATAACCCAATGGGAAACCATACCAAATCACATGTCACCGTGACGACAGTCACGTGACTATAACCATACATACATTCATAGTTATCCTGGCATCGCACTAGCAAGCTACGAATCTCGGAGCCTCCACGAGACATGCCCGACTGGACAACCCATGACACACGTACATCACACAACCAAACCACAACCATAAGTTATCTCGGCATCACACTAACAAGCTACGAACCTCGGAGTCCCTGCAAGACATACCCGGATTGGATAACCCCATAAGTTATCCCGGCATCGGGCTAGCAAGCCACGAACATCGGAGTCCCCACAAGACATACCCGATTGGATAACCCTACGGTCACTCCAGACCCGTACTAGCAAGGACGGATCCAGGAGATTCAACAAATCTTACCCGGTGGCACATCACTTACAACAATCATACAACAACAAGCCAATACCGATGCCAAACAACACTAAGCACCACAGCCTCCTTATAAGGGAGTAATAACACATATCCCACAATGTCACATATTCATTGAGCAAATACACATATCAATACACAATCCTCGGCAAGTGATTACGGTCTATTCACTACGCCATAGATGGTTTATCGTCACCTCATGGGTATGGTGTTGCCTTCTCAGGTGTTGTAGTAGCTATGAAATTTTTGCCCTATCGCAACCTTGTAACCTTGGTGTTACCGTAGACATAAATCTGTATTGATGTAGCTATAAATAGGTGTTACACACTGCAACACTATGCCTTTGTTGCCTTAGACTATTAATATACAATAATAGTAGAAATCACACATATCACAATAATATACAATCTCATGGAAAGCAATTAAATGATTATTCTATCCATAATATTTTTATCAACATGAATACCTACATAAAATAATAATAATTATAATCATTATAAAATATTATGATATAATGACTGGAAATAGAATATGATGCATAAAATTGAAACTGATTATTAATATTAATTGAAGAGTCAACATTAATAATGGTTTGGTCAAAATAGGGCTGGAAGTGAATATTAAGAGCTGTTGGGATCGATTGAAAAACAATTGGAAACTGACTGGGGTAAAAATCAAAGTGATCAGAAATCTGGGGTTAAATTGCATAACTCTAGAAACTAAAGGGTATAAAACCCATATTCCTTCCTTGCAGTCGGCAGAAACCATTCTCACTTCTCGCCCGTTCTTCACTCTCTCTCAAATTCTCTCTCTAGATTTTGGGTGAAGCAAGATGCAAAAAGGGGAAGCAAAATTCATCCCACCTTCCTCTCGGCCGACTCCTGATGAATTATACGCCATACACTGGAGTAAAAACACACATACTCCAGTGAAGATGAATCATCAACGAGGGGGTACAGCAACAACTCACACACTCCGGCTCACCTAAACTCGGATTATCCAGCAGCGGCTATAGGTTGTGGCGACGGCGATTTCCAGTAGATCGTGGGGTTCCGAGATGGTGGATTCCGACTCGCACAACATGGCAGCACCGTCTGGATTCGTAGAGTGGGTGGAAACCTCATCTTCAGGCAAGACGACAATTTGGTATGTGGCGGCACTCCGACCCTCATGTCCGAAGATGGTTTTTGGAATTCATGTAAAGGTTCCAATTTCTGAAAAATGGATTTTGAGTTTTGAGGGCTAAGATGAACTACAAGAATTTTCATCAGTATTATTGAGTACGTATGAGCAATCTATCAGACCTTGAAGTCATGTACTTTACTATTGTGTTTATGATTTCTCACAAAGTTGAATAAGTACCATGACCATTTATTGGTTTGATCAAGTTAGCTGATCCTGTATTTTTTCTTTTTTTCTTCATGAGGCTTGTGTTGAAATGCCCAAACTAAGAGCTGGAGGTGAATATCTATTATTAGCTCTTGTTGTGCTCATGTAGCAATCTTATCCTTACAATGTGAAGTTAACCTTGGCTAAGCTTTAACAGTATGGATCATTTCAACCTTGTCCATTTTTGATATATTAGCTTGTACTTCATCCCTGTGAGATTCTTAACCGTGAGGGAAATGGGTGTAATAGAGTAGGAACTGTCTCCTACAAACTTATGTTCTTAGCCTATGTAAATTTGCCAAGTATGCTTAGTTTGAAGTTAGTTTTATAGTAACCTTTATGTGATTCTTCTTTTTCTCTTTCGCACCCGGTGACCTTTATTCCTATCCTGCAAAATTTTATAGATGTATCCTTAAAATTCTTAGATAAGGGGAGAGACAAGGCATACATGTGTTAGAGTATACAATTTACAATTAGTAGGAGTGGAATATACTTATCTTTTATATAAGAGTAAAATATTTTGTGTTCCTTTTGATTGACCCCCAGGACCCATGATTGAGCTTTGGAATTCTATTATTTTTCTGTGTTTGCTCTATAGAATAATGTTCACTGCTTAGTTGTTTTTCATCCATATGAGAACTTTTAATCTTGGTGTATATCTTACTTCTTTTGTTCTTCGCTTTTGGAAGACTAATTAAACTTTCTACCTTCCGCTTTCCTGTGATCTAGGTATTCACATAAATAAGGGGCTGTTGGCTCTTGGTAATGTCATCAGTGCCTGAGGAGATGACAAGAAACGCAAAGAAGGTGGCCATATTCCTTACCGTGATACCAAGTTAACACGGATACTACTGGCAAGTTAACAGTATCTTGAGGTTTTTTGCTACTCGTTTTTTTTCACAAGAAGAGTTTTGCTACTTTAATATCATATCTCGATTGAAAATTATGGGACAATCAATTTCATTTTGGTACTATCATTTGCTTTCATTTGCTAATCAGTACTTCATCTGTACAGGATTCCCTTTGCGGAAATAGCAAACAATCATGATCGGTATTTTTTTACATATTGTCTCATTTTATTGCTAGAAAACATGAGTGTCTTTGTAATTATCTTTGTGATATATAGGCTACTCTTTGCTAATTATTTAGTTTATTCTTTGCTAATTATTATTTTTTGTTTATGCAGCATGTATTAGCCCTGCTGACACGAATGCTTAGGAGACACTTAATACATTGAAGTATGCAAACCGTGCACGAAACATTCAGAATAAAGCAATTGTAAGCATGAAGTTGTAGACGTATTTAGTTTCTAATTGTTATAAATGTACAAGATGATAAATGCACTTTTTTTCTGAATTTCTGCTCACTTTTAAATTTGTAGATCAACCGTGATCCAACGGCAGCTCAGTCGCAAAGGATGCAAAGTCAAATTGAACAATTGCAAGCAGAGTTAATGTAACACCCCGAGATATTCGGAATAATTACAGCGCCATAAATCCTTTATATAAGAATTTACAAGGCTAATTTGAAGACAACAGAAATAATACAAAAGTGACATTAATGAAAGGAAATTCAAACCTGTTCGACAATTCAAATAAGTTCATTAATACAAAATGATCCCAAGACAACAACAACATAAACGTACTCGAGTACGGAAATAACCGGAAAATAAGACAACATAATCCACATCACTGAGCCACTTCATCATCATGCCGGCACTGTGGCTGCTTCCCCGCTCCTCAGCTACCTGAACATCAAAACAAATGTCCACCCCCGAAGGGGTTAGCAAAACAATGCTAGTACAAGTATCGCAATACATAAATCATCAATGCGTCATAAAACATATATAACAGAATTCCGTCATCGGAATCCAACGATGTGAATCCTCACGATTCCATCAACACAATACAGGGTAATCCAACGATCCAGCGCCCTTGGTATAGATCCCCATGATGATCCCGTCGGACCAACGCATGGTGGAAAACCCGTCCAACGATCCAGCGCCCTCAGCATAGATCGCCATGATGATCCTGTCGGACCAACGCATGGTGGACATTCGATCCAGCGCCCTCAACATAGACCCTCATGATCCCCTTGGATCATTTTCAACGCAACCATTATAATTATGCATACACATATGCAAATCAACACGTTCATCAACGTAAATATTATGACAACTCAAAGAATATAATCACATATTCAATAACTCGAATAAATTGTACACATGATCAATAACGTAATATCAATAAGCTTAAAATATGATACTTGCCTCAAAGATGGCAAGAACAAATCACTCCAACGATCTCAACACACTCGAGGGCCGTCTCCTTCGATCAACGTAGCAAGCTCGAACCTTAACAAAAGAAATAATATAGAATTTATCTTATGTCGTACGAATGTCTAACAACCCGGTCTACGGCCGAAAGCTCTAAAAAATGCAATCTGCCTGAACTACTTAGCGTACGCTACGTACTCTACGTAACGTGCGCTAAGCCTGCCCGTTAGCGTACGTAAACGACGAAGACTCGCATACGCTATCTTATGTACCGACAGTCCTCTCTGATCAGCCGACTGACTCGCCTGATGAAATAACGTACGTTACGTACCAAACGTAGCGTACGTTAATCATTCCCGATAGCGCACGTTAATATACACATCTTAGCGTGCGCTAACCGTGCATGTTAGTTTACTACTGGGCAGAAAACTTGAGCTAATGGTGATGAAACTCAAGAAATCTTCAGTGTTAAAACATGTCATCTCCGTGCATGTCATGCTCATATGATTTGTGAAAGATCTTTACAGATTAAACGACTTCAAGGTACAAGGATACGTATAACCATCACAACATCTTAATTCATCTTGATCTTCAAGAAAATATCCTAAGTTCAATCCATTCCAAATCCTAAAATGTATGATTCCATTATGTGAATACCTAAGAACTTGATAATCTCTATGAACTGGAAAATATCGGTTAGAAGATACATGAATATGCTTAGGAGTCCAAACACTAAAAAGGTTCAACGATTTATGCGATGAAGAAGTACCGAAGCATCAAAAATATCCTTTTAACAACATGATGTTCGACTACGTACTAGTTTTAACTGACTAGATAATCCCAAATCATGATTAAAACGTCCTTCAGAATATTACTAATATTGGTGAAGAATCACCTACCTCAAAGTAGTGAAGAACACGAAGGAACTTGAAGAAATCCAACACCGAGAGCTTGAACACCAATCTCCAATGATCTACAATCTTCGACTCGAGCTAGGATGACGATATGAAGGGTTTAGGATGAAGAGAGTGACTCTCTAAGTCCAAGAATTCAGATGTGGGAAGTGAAAAGGCTGAAAATATGAAAAAAGTTGTTGTCCTATTTATAGAAAATGGCTATTAGCGCGCGCTAGTCCATACTCATAGCGTGCGCTAACGGTCATACGAAGCTTACTGACTTCACTGTACTCAGCGTTTAGCGTGCGCTATCCTCATATCATTAGCGTGCGCTACCGCGTTGACTTGGCTTTTTCTGAAAGTCGTCCAGGTTCATCCCGACATAATCCGACCGAGATCCGCGGCCGATCGCACCTACCACCCTGTCTCAATCATGTTGACTACGAATAGCGTGTGCTAAGGTTCATGCACATCGTGCGCTACGGATCCAAATTAGCGTATGCTACACTTAGTCGATAGCGTGCGCTACATGCGCAGAATCACAATTTAGATCACATTCATGAAATCATACACTCAACAACACTGGATCATGAAATACAGAGAATAATACGCAGATCAAAATGGAATAAATACAATATCACAAGGTTCAGATACACATCAGAAATCTCGGGTATTACATCCTTCCTCCCTAAAAAGAAGTTTCGTCCCGAAACTTAAGATGAAAACAACTCTGGATATCTAGCCTTCATACTGTCCTCCGTTTCCCAAGTGGCCTCTTCAGCTCCATGTCGTGACCATTGTACTTTAACCAAGTGTATTGGTTTATTCCTCAATTGTTTGATCCGACTCTCAAGTATCTTGATTGGTCTCTCTTCGAAGGTGCCGTCATTAGCTATCTCGATCTCATCGAACTCAATGATATGACTGGGATCCGGTACATACTTCCGCAATTGGGATACGTGAAACACATTGTAAACGTGACTCAGCGATGGCGGTAAGGCCAACCTGTATGCTAAATCCCCAACTCTCTTGAGGATCTCAAATGGTCTGATATATCTCGGACTTAGCTTACCTTTCCTCCCAAAATGGAAAATTCCTCGTGTAGGAGACACCTTCAATAGTACGTGGTCTCCAATGTCGAACTCTAGAGGGCGACGAAGTACATCTGCATAAGACTTCTGGTGACTCTGGGCAGTCAACAGTCTTTCCCGAATCAAGGCTATCTTCTCTTGAGTCTGAACTATCAATTCCGGTTCCGTCCCGATCAAGTCCGAAGAATCATTCCAGCACAGGGGCGATCGGAATCTTCTCCCGTACAAAGCTTCAAATGGTGCCATCTTAATAGAAGCATGCCAACTATTATTGTAGGTGAACTCAATCAACGGCAAATGAACTTCCCAATCAGTTGACCAATCCAAAGCACAAGCTCTAAGCATGTCTTCTACTGTTTGTATAGTCCTTTGGGACTGACCGTCCGTCTGAGGATGTTAAGCCGTGCTAAAGTTCATCTCGGTCCCCAAAGCCCTGTGAACTGCCTTCCAGAAGTGCGACACGAAGCGACCATCCCGATCTGAAATAATGGTCTTCGGTGTCCCATGTAATCTGACTATCTCTGTAATAAATACTCGCACCAATCTCTCGGGTCCCCAAGTATCTTTAATTCCTAGGAAATGAGCCGACTTGGTTAGTCGATCAACTACAACCCAAATCATGTTCATTCCTGTCTTGGTCCTTGGCATACTGGTGATGAAATCCATCGAGATATCCTCCCACTTTCACTCAGGGATCGGAAGCGGCTTTAACATTCCGGCAGGTCGCTGATGTTCAATCTTAACTTGCTGACAAGTCAAACACTTCGAAACGTATTCTGCTACGTCCTTCTTCATATTCCCCCACCAGAAGTTTTGCTTTAGGTCCTTTTACATCTTACTGCTGCCTGGGTGAATAGAGTAGGGCGCGTTGTGAGCTTCCTTCAGAATTGTCCGTCTCAAATCATCAGCATCGGGAACGCAAAGTTGACTCTGAAATCTCAGAACTCCATCATCTTGTATCACGAATCCTGGGGCCTTTCCTTTCTTTACTTCGTCACATAACCGAAGGATCAGAGAATCGTTCAACTGTTTAGATTTGATTTCCTCGACTAGTGACGAAGTCAGTTCCATCACATATAGTTGCCCTTGGATTCCTGGTGCCCATACTTCAACCCCTTCGCGGATCAGTTCTTGTTGAATGCTGGTTTGGGACGTAAGTGCTTCCAACACTCTAAGGGAAACAGGTTTTCAGCTCAATGCATCGGCTACTACGTTTGCTTTACCCGGATGATAGAGAATTTCCAAGTCATAATCCTTGATCAATTCTAGCCACCTTCTCTGCCTCATATTTTATTCTTTCTGACTGAAAATGTACTTCAGGCTTTTATGATCTGTAAAGATCTGACAATGAGTGTCGTATAAATAATGTCGCCAAATTTTCAAGGCAAAGACCACAGCTGCTAACTCCAAATCATGAGTCGGGTAATTAACCTCGTACGGTTTCAACTGCCGAGAAGCATAGGCAATCACCTTATCCTTTTGCATCAACACACATCCCAGACCCTGATTTGAAGCGTCGCTGTATACCATGAATCCATCAGTTCCATCTGGTAATGCTAATATAGGTGCTGTCGTCAGTCTCCTCTTAATTTCATCAAAACCAGCCTGGCATTTCTCATCCCATGTGAACCTTTGAGTTTTCTGTAATAGTTGAGTGAGCGGACGAGCAATTTTGTAAAATCCCTCTACAAAACGGCGATAATATCCAGCAAGTCCTAAGAAGCTTCAGACTTCTTTCACGTTATTAGGAGCTTCCCATTCCAAGATTGCTTCGACTTTCTTCGGACCGCAGGAGCATTGGTAAGTCCGAATGGCATCACCACGAATTCATAATGCCCGTACCGGGATCTGAAAGCAGATTTCGGTATATCTGATTCCTTAATTCTCATCTGATGGTATCCTGATCGTAAGTTAATCTTTGAGAATATTCTTACCCCTTGCAATTGATCAAACAAATCATCGATCCGAGATATAGGATAATTATTCTTGATCGTCACCTTGTTTAGCTCCTTGTAATCAATACACAATCGGAGGGATCCGTCTTTCTTCCGGACAAAGAGAACGGGCGCTCCCTAAGGAGAAACGCTAGGTTGAATATAACCCTTCTGTAATAATTCCTCCAGTTGCTTCTTTAGTTCATACATCTCGGTTGGCGCCATGCGGTATGGTGCTCTGGAAATAGGAGCGGCTCCAGGCTCTAATTCGATAGTGAACTCCACTTCTCTCTGCGGAGGTAACCCAGGTAGTTCGTCAGGGAATACATCTGAAAATTCATTCACGACTGGAATAGATGAGGGCTCTACTCCTTCTTCTTTCTTCATGGCATAACACCAAAATCCGTAACAACCCTGCTTTAGCAATCTCGCTGCTTTCATCGCTTTGATCAATTTTCCCGAACTTCCCGGTCTCCATCCTCTGAATAAGTGTTCAGATCCGTCATCAGCAATGATAGAAATGACTCTCTTTCGTAATTCAGAATAGCTCCATAACGGTTGAGCCAATCGTCTCCGAGAATTAAGTCGTCACCGTGTATGTCAACTACAATAAGATTCGATGGCCAATCTCTCCCTCCTATAGACACTGGAAAATCTCTAGCTTCTAAGGTTCCCACAATTTTCTCTCCGCTCGGTAATCCCACAATATAAGGTTCACAATCATACAAGAACGAGATCTTCAAACGATTAACACAGTTCAAATATATAAAAGAATGCGTAGCTCCTGAATCGAATAAGACACTAACTGGTTGCAAAAGGATCTGAATCGTACCTGATGCAACAGCCGTGTTCTGATCGTCTGACTTCTTCATCTCGTAAATACGCGGAGGAACGGACCCAGCGCTGGATGCTTCTCTTTTCCCAACATTCTGCTGTTGGAAACCACTTTGCTGCGTCTGGTTTACACTAGTGTCCTTCGGAACCGGTGCAGGAGTGCGAGTACCAAAAGATCGAGTCGCATTTCCACAAAATGTTGCGCAATGCCCTTCCTGTCCACACTCGAAACAGGTCACAGCAGGTGCAAGCTTGATCCACGTCGAACATGCCCCGCTTTGCCACAGTTATAACATTTCTTCCCTGCGTCTGAAACGGTTGGTGCTGCCCAGAACTTCTTTCCACCTCGAGAAGGATGCGGAGGCCTCCTGGATGAATGAAAAGAGGATTGGCCCCTACGAGGCCCACTACTCTTATTCTCCGTGAAGTTGCCAGACACTTTCTGTTTCTTTGCTTCCGTTGACTTTTCTACTGCCGCCTCTTTCATATCATAGGCCAGTGCTTTGTCCTGATACTGTCGCAAGATGGTACATTCAAATCCGGACATATACTGCTGAATTTCCGGCTTCATCCGCATGTCGAAATGGAAAATCCTCTCTGCCTCGGTTCTTACCAAGTGGCGCACATAAGACAGCTGGTGATTAAAAGTCTTAATCACGTCTGTCACAGATGCCTCTGAATTCTGTGGGGAGAAAAACTCCTGGACTCGAGCCTCTCTAGCTGGGTGAGGACAATACTGCGCTTCCATCATTAATTTGAACTCCGTCCAGTCAGCGTTATGCTCCTCAGGTCGAATGGCCTCCCACCAGTCGAAAGCCTCCCCCATCAGAAGATACTGGGCGACCGGAACCTTCCTGTCGTTGGGACAGTTAATCCCTGCAAAGATCTTCTCTAACTCTTTCAGCCAATGATCCAAAGAAAGCGTCTCAGCAGAACCGTCAAATTTCGGAGGGTGTAATTTGACCACCTCAGTAAGCCATTTGTCTCCCCGATTTTCCTCGTTATGCTGATGTCCCATCGCCGTCTGCATGCGATCAACAACCTGAGCAAACTGGTTTATCTGAGCAACCACCTGTTGAAGCACTCCCGGCACGTTAGGATCTGCATTATTATTAGCTGATCCCTACTGTCCTCCAGAATGGGAATCGATTGGACTAGCGGATAATTCTGGGGTAGACGCCGAGTCCTCCTGTCTCGCATTTCCACGTCCGCGTCCACGACCACGTCCGCGTCCACGACCTCCCCTCAACATACTGTAAACACAAATACTAAATATCCAGGGCAAACTTTCTAAAACAAAGTCCGTCAATATTCACAAAACAGGAATTAAATAAAACAGTAGTATTTGGGATTAGGAGACTTACAACCACGGTCCACACGACGATGCTGGCTCAGCAGTGATGTTACAAACGACCAATAATCAAATAATGTAAACAGACCCAACTAACCCGACTACCAAGATATCCATGAATCTTAGCTCCGATACCATAATCTGTAACACCCCGAGATATTCGGAATAATTACAGCGCCGTAAATCCTTTATATAAGAATTTACAAGGCTAATTTGAAGACAAAAGAAATAATACAAAAGTGACATTAATGAAAGGAAATTCAAACCCGTTCGACAATTCAAATAAGTTCATTAATACAAAATGATCCTAAGACAACAACAACATAAACGTACTCGAGTACGGAAATAACCAGAAAATAAGACAACATAATCCACATCACTGAGCCACTTCATCGTCATGTCGGCACTGTGGCTGCTTCCCCACTTCTCGGCTACCTGAACATCAAAACAAATGTCCACCCCCGAAGGGGTTAGCAAAACAATGCTAGTACAAGTATCGCAATACATAAATCATCAATGCGTCATAAAACATACATAACAGAATTCCGTCATCGGAATCCAACGATGTGAATCCTCATGATTCCATCAACACAATACAGGGTAATCCAACGATCCAGCGCCCTCGGTACAGATCCCCATGATGATCCCGTCGGACCAACGCATGGTGTAAAACCCGACCAACGATCCAGCGCCCTCAGCATAGATCCCCATGATGATCCCGTCGGACCAACGCATGGTGGACATTCGATCCAGCGCCCTCAGCATAGATCCTCATGATCCCCTCGGATCATTTTCAACGCAACCATTATAATTACGCATACACATATGCAAATCAACACATTCATCAACGTAAATATCATGACAACTCAAAGAATATAATCACATATTTAATAACTCGAATAAATCGTACACATGATCAATAATGCAATATCAATAAGCTTAAAATACGATACTTGCCTCAAAGATGGCAAGAACAAATCACTCCAACGATCTCAACACACCCAAGGGCCGTCTCCTTCGATCAACGTAGCAAGCTCGAACCTTAACAAAAGAAATAATATAGAATTTATCTTATGTCGTACGAATGTCTAACAATCCGGTCTACGGCCGAAAGCTCTAAAAAATGCAATCTGCCTGAACTACTTAGCGTACGCTACGTACTCTACGTAATGTGCGCTTAGCCTGCCCGTTAGCGTACGTAAACGATGAAGTCTCGCGTACGCTATCTTATGTACCGACAGTCCAATCTGATCAGCCGACTGACTCGCCTGATGACATAACGTACGTTACGTACCAAACGTAGCGTACATTAAACATTCCCGATAGCGCACGTTAATATACACATCTTAGCGTGCGCTAACCGTGCATGGCAGTTTACTACTGGGCAGAAAACTTGAGCTAATGGTGATGAAACTTAAAAAATCTTCAGTGTTAAAACATGTCATCTCCGTGCATGTCATGCTCATACGATTTGTGAAAGATCTTTACGGATTAAACGACTTCAAGGTACAAGGATACGTATAACCATCACAACATCTTAATTCATCTTGATCTTCAAGAAAATATCCTAAGTTCAATCCATTCCAAATCCTAAAACGTATGATTCCATTATGTAAATACCTAAGAACTTGCTAATCTCCATGAACTGGCCAATATCGGTTAGAAGATACATGAATATGCTTAGGAGTCCAATCACTAAAAAGGTTCAACGGTTTAGACGATGAAGAAGTACCAAAGCATCGAAAATATCCTTCTAACAACATGATGTTCGACTACGTATGAACTTTAACTGACTAGATAATCCCAAATCATGATCAAAACGTCCTTCAGAATATTACTAATATTGGTGAAGAATCACCTACCTCAAAGTAGTGAAGAACACGAAGGAACTTGAAGAAATCCAACACCGAAAGCTTGAACACCAATCTATAATGACCTACAATCTTCGACTCGAGCTAGGATGACGATATGAAGGGTTTAGGATGAAGAGAGTGACTCTCTAAGTCCAAGAATTCGGATGTGGGAAGTGAAAAGGCTGAAAATATGAAAAGGGATGTTGCCCTATTTATAGAAAATGGTTATTAGCGCGCGCTAGTCCATACTCATAGCGTGCGCTAACGGTCATACGAAGCTTACTGACTTCACTATACTCAGCGTTTAGCGTGCGCTATCATCATATCGTTAGCGTGCGCTACAAGCGTTGACAGCTTTTCGGCCGTCGTGTTCATCCAGACATAATCCGACCGAGATCCGCGGCCGATCTCACCTACCACCCTGTCTCAATCATGTTGACTACGAATAGCGTGCGCTAAGGTTCATGCACAGCGTGCGCTACAGATCCAAATTAGCGTACGCTACACTTAGTCGATAGCATGCGCTACATGCGCAGAATCACAATTTAGATCACATTCCTGAAATCATACGCTCAACAACACTGGATCATGAAATACGGAGAATAATACGCAGATCAAAATGGAATAAATACAATATCATAAGATTCAGATACACATCAGAAATCTCGGGTATTATAGTTACTTTACTTCCGCGCGGTCTCCAGTGGCCCAGCTGAAGAAATGAAAGTATAAAAATGCTCACTAATCGGATGCTTAGTTTGTTTCAACCTTCAAACTTGAGGGTCTACATATACCATGATATGTATCATTTTGGTTTGCATTCTTGATTCTGTTTTTGATATCCCAACATATCTCGGATTGCAGATACTTAAGTACATCATTGCTTGATGCCCAGGTTCATTTCTATTCTAATCAAACTTATTTGCTCAAAGAAAATGTTGGAGTTCGTGGTAACGCTACCTTCCGTTGTATTAATCTAATCAATCCTGGGTCAGGTGGAAAGGGATGGACTGATTATGCAACTTGAATCAATTCAAACTGCAAAATCCATGGATGAGATAGACACTAAATCTGATAAGGTGTATATTTGTACAACATAGTTGCTTAATTTGTTGATACAGCTGTTGCAGGTTCTACCATTGTTTCTTATATCCAGTTTGATAGTGAAACGTACACTGATCGTTATTTGACTAGTAGGGTCATGTTCGTTTATAAAAACACTTTTGTGGTGTCTGGTTTATATTCAATAATTCACATTGTGTCTGTACACTTGTTTCAGGACATGACAGGGTCAATGAAGAAATGGATGCCAAGGTGGATCAGAAGGTCCAGCACAACCTGACATGGATTTTGAAAAAAATTAGGTGAAGCCGACCCTGACTTGAAAATTGATATTGGTGCAACACTTTCTGGTGACACACGAGAAGATGGCACTCCAATTACGCGAGAAGATGGCACTCCAAATACGCAAGAATATGACACTCCAGTTACAGGAGGCCCTAGCTCTTAGATGTCATCCATTTGTTCTTTTCTTTTGAACAGTTTTCATCCATTTGTCTATTGGTTGATGTAATGGATTGGTTGATGTTTTTGGTGGATTGATGTACTTGTTGGTTTTACTATAGCTAGGTTAATGATGCAGAATTATTTTTTATGGGAAATGCAATATTTAAATGTTATATTTTTAATGGGAAATACAATATTAAAATGCTATATTTTTATTCTATTCATTTGAGGTGTTGCAATAGGTAGTTAGTGTGTTGAAATTGGTTAATATTTTGCAATACACATTTGGTCGCAGTTGTTATTGTCTGGTGTTGCATTAACCATGTTTCCACAATATAGGCCCGCAGGTGGGCCCCACCCCCACACAATCTGGTATCTATTTTATTAAATTATAACGTCTATTGCAACACATATAAAATGTTGCAATAGGGTGCCAAGTATGTTGCCATAGGCTCCTATGGTAACATAAGAACAGGGTGTTACCTTAGGACGTTAGCATGTTGCCTTTGTGGTCAAAGGCAACTGCTGAGAACACAACACACTTTTGGTGTTACCTTTGCCCTTTTCGGAACTAAGGCAACACTAAATCAGGTCTATAGCACTACAAAAAAAAACAGTTTTTACCGACGCCATTTACCGACGCCAGCACCGCCGTTGTTAAACTTCTAATTTACTGACGCCATTTACCGACGCCCGTACCGCCGTTGTTAAATTTATAATTTACCGATGCCATTTACCGGCCTTGGATTCTGACGCCATTGCGACGACCGGTTCATGAGACTTATTTTTTTACAATTAACGACGCCGTTTATCGACGCCATTACCGACGCCATTTTGGCGTTGGTAATTTTTTTAAAATTTACCGACGCGTTTACGCCATTACTGACGCCATTTTCGGCGTCGTAATTTAACACAATCCCACATCGAAAAAACATCAATGCTTTTGGTGGTTTATAAACCAAAATCCTTCTCAACCATTTGAAATTGAATGGAGCGAACACGATCCACCGGACCCTTTTGACCCGCCGGACCCGACTGGACTGACCGAACCCTCACTTTGAGCCGGACCTAACCCGCCGAGCCACTTTGAGTCCTGACCTGACTTTTTAATTTTTTTAATTTAACGACGCCAAAAATGGCGTCGGTAAATGGCGGCGTCGGAAAATGGCGTCGGTAAAAAATTACCGTCGAGCGTTTTTCCAACGGCGGTTTGCCGTCGGTAATGGCGTCGGTAATTTTTTTACCAACGCCATTTTCTGTTTTACCAACGCCATTTTGGCGTCGGTAAAAACTGTTTTTTTGTAGTGTAGTGACACAGTTTCAGGATTGTTGTAGGCCATCTATGGCGTAGTGATTATATTCACGAAATATGATTATAACATCTTCCAACATACGACGCATACACGCGTATTCCGAAAACACATTTATTTACGAAGTATACGTGCTATCTTTGGAGAAAATCCTTTTATCGAGAATGTACCAATCCTTTTTAAAGTTCATTAAAACATTCGGATCGCACACATACAATTAATTATCAACTGTTACGTCTACGAAACATGAAGTGTATGGGCAAGATACTTTCCTCAAACCTACGAGCAACGGAACAGCGAACGAATGAGGTCGATCAGTCCTCGAACTTCTAAAAACAACCAAGAATCTCGACAGCTCCACGAATACTATGAGAACAATACCATCACAAATTAATAACAATAATCGGGATCTGAAACGATACTAAGAATCAACATGGATCTAAGAGTTTCTCCAAGAAATCAGGAGCCAAGTTCAAGTGATATAAAATCCTGAACGAGTTACCAATTTGAAGACCACAACCAGGGCAACAAGATTACACAACTGATTGGATGAGATTGGGTAAGAATCACAAAACCAAGGAAAACCCCCAAATGCAAGAAACTAGGGTTCTAAGAAGAGAATACCTTGATCGGGCAAAGAAGATGATTAGATGATGTTAAACATACACAAATCCACCCTAAGACGAAGCTTGATGATGAAGGTCGCCCAAAATCACTTCTGGAACTCAACCCGGTAGAAAAAGACGAAGGAAGAAGGAGGAATGACGAAATAAAGCTGGTGTCCAGTATTTATACTGGACCGTTATTAGCGTGCGCTAAACAGACTGCATTAGCGCGCGCTAACGGGGTCAACGCTCCAGAACATTCCGCCCGCAACACTGTTAGCGTGCGCTAGTCAATATGCATAGCGTGCGCTAACGAGTCACGAATCCAGTCCAGTAGTTCCTGGATAGATCTGCACCTACCAGGTAGCGTGCGCTAGAACGGACAATTAGCGTGCATTAACAACCAACCTTAGAGTGTGCTAATTGTTGGGTACCGAATCGGATATTTGCGCCGTTTGCGGAAGCGTAAATAAAAAGTGCGGAAAAAATAAAGGACACGAGGATTTATAGAGGTTCGGCTATTAACGAAGCCTACGTCCTCTCTCGATGTATCTTTTTCCTTAGGCTTAAGATCAAAACCTCTACGCCTCTCTTCTATCGGTCGAGGGATTACCGTTACAAGCTCGTCTTCTATCGGTCCGAGTAAAACCGTTTTTCCTTTTCTATTGGATAAGGAATCAACCACTCTAGCTTTCTATGGGTACTAGATAAACCTCACTTAGATATCGATTGCGATTCTAACAATTCCGGATACTTGATCCTAATAACACCGAATCCAATCGATTCTTTTCTTTTACCTCTCGTGTATAATGTTGAATGTATAAACACTCAAACTAACAATATAAGCTCAATATTACAACAACAATGTAAGTATATGATTCTCAGATGTATATCTCGTTTTCTTGAGGTTGTTGTACTCAAACAATACCATAGGAATGGTATTTATAGACATTTCCCACAAACTAGCCGTTGCTGGCTGTTTTGACTTGCTAGCGTGCGCTAGCCTTCTTTTGTAGCGTGCGCTAGGTCATCGATTTGATCCGGTAACCCGTTTCTTCTTTAGCGTACGTTATGCCTCCTTCCTTACGTACGTTATTTCACTTACTTAGCGTACGTTAACCATGATTGAGTAGCGTACGTTAACGTAATATATCCGTTGCCTTTCCTTGTCAAACTATCCGTTTGATGCTTGACTTTGACTTCCTTTTCCCAACGTTCGGATTGATTAGATTCAAACAACTTAGCGTGCGCTAATCATACTGTGTAGCGTGCGCTAATGATGACTTCATTGCATACGTTATTCTGTGTTTGAATTCTTCCACAACAGTAACGTGGCTCGATAGCGTGCGTTAATACTTATGTGTAGCGTGCGCTATCGTTCAGCTTTTCTTCACTGCAGCTTACTTCGAAACTTGGCTGGGATGCAACTTACTCCGTGTTAGCGTGCGCTAACTAATATGCCTTAGCGTGCGCTAATGCAGTCCAGATTGTAACTTTTTGCGACTTCGTCTGCTTCGTTGTTTTGCTTCGCCTCGATGTTGTTTTGTAGTTTAGCAACTTTAATCATCAAAACATAAATTAAATAATGTGTGGAATAAATATTCCAACAATCTCCCCCTTTTTGATGATTACAAAACAACTCTTGAATTGGATAATCTGTAAAAAATAATATATGTATATTTCTACGAATCAAAGTTTTCGACTTTGATCGTTTCGTTAGTTTCTCCAATCCTTTTCTTTTTCGACTTCTTCATTTTTCAATTTTTCAACTCCTTCCTTCGTTTTAACTCCCCCTTTTTGTATCCTTTCTTTTTCTTTTCGACTTCTTCGATTTTTCTCATTTTTATCTCAATTCATATCTTTCTCCCCCTTTTTGTTTTCATCAAAAAAAATAACAAAAAATATAAAGGATACCAAATGAAATAAATATGCATGATACCAATTTATGCATTAATAAGGGTATAAACTCCCCCTGAAAATATTATTTCCTTCTCCCCCTTTGTAAAATATCATTTGTCAAAATTTATTTTTGGGGATCCAACCGATAGTTGGTTTTTCTTTTGAAACATAGACGATTTTGAGACGTTTGTTCCTTTAGGAACCCAAATCTTTTTAATTTTTATCGTCCGTCTTGGGCTTTTGCAATTTGAAATGTGATGCCCAATTTTCAAACATTTTTCACATCGGGGTATTTTGAAATTGACGGATTCATTTTTCGAACGTGATTTGAATCCTAATCCCTCTTTATTTAGAGTATATTTTTGAACACATAACATTTGTTCAAATTTAACGTTGCCGCACGAGAATTTCTTTGTCAAAATTTTTAGTTCATCTTGAACTTTTAAAAGATCATTTTTCAAAATATTTTCATTTTCAAGGCATTTCGAATGATCAATTTCGACAAATTTCCCTTTTTCAAGTATTTTGGAATTTTCAATTTCCAAAGTTTTATATTTAGACTTGAGGGATTTAATTTCATTTAAAGCATTTTGATAGTCCGTATGTAATAATTCGAATGCTTCAAAAAGTTCGTCGTAAGAATTACTTACTTGGCTTTCGACGTCGCTATCGTCGAATGAACTCCGGGCCATGAGCGCGAGATTATTTTGTTCAAGAAAATCTTCATCGGGATCTTCGTCGCTCCATGTTGCGATTAGAACCTCCTTTTGCTTTACTCGATAGTTCTTAGCAAAGTGGCCTGGTTTGCCACATAATCGACAAGTGTTGTCGAATTTCTTAGGTTCGCCCGCTTGAATGTCCTTCTTTCTCCGGTTTAATAAGTGTTGGAACTTATTAATATTTTTGGCATAATATGCCATTTCTTCGTCGCTTTCGTCCACCGGGGTTTCTTCTTTCTTTTTCGACATTTTAGCCTTGAAGGCTATCGACCTCTCCTTCGGTTTCGGTTTGGCATTCCGAGATTTTAGAACAATCTCGTAGTTGATAAGAGAACCAACGAGAGCACTAAAATCGAGAGTATTTAAATCTTTTGATTCCATTATTGCCGTAACTGCACGTCCCATTCTCGAGGTAGTGATCGGAGAATTTTCTTTACTTTCTCACTACTCGAAAGTGGTTTTCCGTAACATGCTAATCCATTAGTAATAACCGAAAATCGGTCAAGCATAATCGAGATGGATTAAGTCCTTCATTTGGAATAATTCATAATCGTGAAGGAGCATGTTTATCTTCGTCTCCTTGACTTGAGACGTACCTTCGTGTGTTACCTCAAGCATTTTCCAGTTTCTTTGGCACTATCACACGATGATATCCGGTTGTGTTCTTAGGATTTAAAGCACGATATAATAATTGCGTCGCTTTGCAATTATAATGGTCGTTTTTCCAATCCGCATCGTCATACTCTTCAAAGGTTTTGAGAGTTCCGTTTGAGTTCGTCGGGATTTTGGGACCAAGACAAATCACCTTCCAAAGTTCGATGTCGTAAGCTCGAATGAATATCGACATCTTCTTCTTCCATGTCATGAAGTTTGCGCCATCAAAAAATGGTGGTCGGTTGAGAGCAAGGCCTTCGACTGGAGCCATTTGGAACGCCATTGGATCTTTTCTTCTCGGATGTTAAGCCGCGTATTGGAGTACCGCTCCGATACCAATTGTTGGGTACCGAATCGGATATTTGCGCCGTTTGCGGAAGCGTAAATAAAAAGTGCGGAAAAAATAAAGGACACGAGGATTTATAGAGGTTCGGCTATTAACGAAGCCTACGTCCTCTCTCGATGTATCTTTTTCCTTAGGCTTAAGATCAAAACCTCTACGCCTCTCTTCTATCGGTCGAGGGATTACCGTTACAAGCTCGTCTTCTATCGGTCCGAGTAAAACCGTTTTTCCTTTTCTATTGGATAAGGAATCAACCACTCTAGCTTTCTATGGGTACTAGATAAACCTCACTTAGATATCGATTGCGATTCTAACAATGCCGGATACTTGATCCTAATAACACCGAATCCAATCGATTCTTTTCTTTTACCTCTCGTGTATAATGTTGAATGTATAAACACTCAAACTAACAATATAAGCTCAATATTACAACAACAATGTAAGTATATGATTCTCAGATGTATATCTCGTTTTCTTGAGGTTGTTGTACTCAAACAATACCATAGGAATGGTATTTATAGGCATTTCCCACAAACTAGCCGTTGCTGGCTGTTTTGACTTGCTAGCGTGCGCTAGCCTTCTTTTGTAGCGTGCGCTAGGTCCGATTTGATCCGGTAACCCGTTTCTTCTTTAGCGTACGTTATGCCTCCTTCCTTACGTACGTTATTTCACTTACTTAGCGTACGTTAACCATGATTGAGTAGCGTACGTTAACGTAATATATCCGTTGCCTTTCCTTGTCAAACTATCCGTTTGATGCTTGACTTTGACTTCCTTTTCCCAACGTTTGGATTGACTAGATTCAAACAACTTAGCGTGCGCTAATCATACTTTGTAGCGTGCGCTAATGATGACTTCATTGCATACGTTATTCTGTGTTTGAATTCTTCCACAACAGTAACGTGGCTCGATAGCGTGCGTTAATACTTATGTGTAGCGTGCGCTATCGTTCAGCTTTTCTTCACTGCAGCTTACTTCGAAACTTGGCTGGGATGCAACTTACTCCGCGTTAGCGTGCGCTAACTAATATGCCTTAGCGTGCGCTAATGCAGTCCAGATTGTAACTTTTTGCGACTTCGTCTGCTTCGTTGTTTTGCTTCGCCTCGATGTTGTTTTGTAGTTTAGCAACTTTAATCATCAAAACATAAATTAAATAATGTGTGGAATAAATATTCCAACACTAATGAGACTCCAGTCCCAGTCCAATAGCTCCTGGACTGCCTGTGGACTGCCAGTTTACGTGCGCTACACACCCGGTAGTGTGCGCTAACAATGACACAGTAGCGCGCGCTACACCACAAGCGATAGCGTGCGCTACACCACAATGAGTCAAAAACTCATGCAACGATCTGAAACACACGTGTCCACTCATACATACCCAATCATGCCGCACCATTCCAAAGACATGGACAACGCCAACCCAATAACCCGCAGAAAACTCAACGAAACTGGAACGAAGATCTCGAGTAGCCATCTGAGATGAAGAAGATTCCTGACGTGGGCGAGAGGAGCCGAGCTAAGATGAAGGACGAAGTCTAGTATGCTCAATCCCCCTAGACGTGATCCTCTCCCCCGGTCTCGGAAGAGAACCCCCATCTACAAGCCGATCGTCATCCTTGAGGTACGCAAAGTATATCCACCCTCGGTTTCTCGTGCGTATATACCTCATCGTCCGTATAGTCCCCTCGGTGACCAAGCTCCCCCAATAGGAACCCCATGAAGCCCAGAGAAATCAACTCCTGCATTTTCAAATATTTCTGTTAAGATCGACCCAAACGGCATTCCAGATTTTCTTTGGCGATCAACTTTCGCGTAACTCTTTTTGTGGAAAATTTGTCCTTTTTCCATGAACCATTTAAGCACAATAAACGCAAAGTTGACTTGATGATCCTTCCATACATGATAGATGATTTCCATATCGATATTCACCAACCGATGTTGAGCTTTCACTTATGGCATTAGACATCGGGTAATGGCATCATGAAGCAAGCGGATGTTTATCCCAAAGTCGTTGTTCTCAAAACGCCCCGGATGAACATCTAGAACGGCTTTGTCCATCAAGAAATCACGGACCTTAGACTCATGAACTCCATAGCTTTCATCGTCAGAAAAATTGTCAATTATTTCATCTGGAACTGCAAACTCTCCTTTACAACGAAATCCCTCATTAGGGAGACCAAAAAGTTCCGAAAGTTTTGCGGCATCAAAAGATATAGGCTTACCACGGACAAGAGAGTTAACCACGGCTAATCCATCGGAATCATATGTGACAAAAAATTGGCATAAAACTCTTTCACACAATCCACATATATCGGACGAGCAAGGCTAACAAAACGATTTATTCCAAGCATATCGAAGAATTCTTCGATAGCAACACCAACAGAATTTAGGGATTCGAAATCAAAATGGTGACTCGGAGTTACCTCTTCGTCAATAAGGATTTCGTTGAAAATTTTGGTAGCTTGAGCGTTCCGAAAAGTTGGTTCTCCAGAAGACGAGGAAGACGGTTGAGAGGTTTCTCCTCTTCGTTTCTTTCCGGTTTTGGATGCCATCTTGAGTAAATCGGACGGAAAAGCGAAGGTTGATGGACGAAATTTGAAGTTTCGGTGGGTTTTGAAGAGAGTTCTTCGCCGTCGGTTTTAGGGATTGGAGTGAAATGACAAGAGACGGTCGAAATGGGTTTATAAGTAATAGGGTCAAAGGCAGATTACGTACGTTATACCCTCTCTGTAACGTACGTAGCGAGAAATCCTGAATTCCCTGGACTAAATCCTGCATTTTGTTACGTACGTAACGTGATATCCTGTAACGTACGTAAGGTCCTATTACGTATGTAATGGACCCTTCTTAACGTCCGTAAGCAAGACCAAATGAACAGTCTTTTCCTTTCGATGATGTCCCGATTTAAATGACCATTTAATGTAACTATGATGAGTATGCCACATTTAAAAATGATCACCATGTCCCATTCCTAAATTTATGCGAATAAAATTGAAAGCCTCTTCGGGTAATAGTTTTGTAAAAATATCCGCCAATTGTTCATTAGTACCAACAAATTGGAGACGAACATTCCCGTTTTGGACATGGTCACGAATAAAATGGTGACGAATTTCTATGTGTTTTGTCCTACTATGCAAAATGGGGGTTTTGCTTAAATTAATGGCACTCGTATTGTCACAAAAAATAGGAGTATTTTTAAGTTCGATGCCATAATCAAGTAATTGATTTTTGATCCAAAGGACTTGTGCACATGCACTTCCCGCAGCCACATATTTTGCTTCAGCTGTGGAAGTAGCGACACTAGTCTGTTTCTTACTCCCCCATGAAATTCAACACGAACTCATAAAATGACAAGTTCCGGTGGTGCTTTTTCTATCAATTTTACATCCACCGAAGTCGGCATCACTATATGCAAAAAGTTGAAAATCAATGCTAGAAGGATACCACAGGCCTAAACCAGCAGTATATTTTAAATATCGAAAAATACTTTTGCATGCAATGAGATGAGATTCTTTAGGATTTGCTTGAAAGCGAGCACATAGACAAGTAGCAAACATTATATCGGGTCTAGATGCAGTTAAATAAAGTAAAGAGCCGATCATACCTTGATACTGTTTTTGGTCAACAGATTTACCTTTTTCATCTTTGTCGAGTTTAAGAGTGGAAGACATAGGAGTGGATATTTCTTTGCAATCTTCCATCTTAAATTTCTTTATGAGCTCATTGATGTACTTGGATTGGTGAATGAATATTCCGTCATTGAGTTGCCTAATTTGGAGTCCGAGAAAGTTTTTCAACTCTCCCATCATACTCATTTCGAACTCTCCCTTCATAAGATTTGAAAATTCTTTGGACAGAGATTCGTTAGTTGCACCAAAAACAATATCGTCCACATAAATTTGACAAATTAGCATATCATCACCTAAAATCTTAATGAATAAGGTATTATCAACATTACCTCTTTTATACCCATTTGAAATAAGAAAAGAGCTTAAACGATCATACCATGCTCTCGGAGCTTGTTTTAATCCATAGAGAGATTTATGGAGCTTGTACACATGATCCGGATGATCATAATCTTCAAAACACGGCAGTTGCTTGACATACACTTCCTCCTAGATGATTCCATTTAGGAACGCACTTTTTACATCCATTTGATGGAGTTTGATCTTCTTGTATGCCGCAAAAGCACAGAGAAGACGAATAGCTTCAAGATGAGCAACAGGAGCGAACGTTTCTTCATAATCCAAGCCTTCTTCTTGATTATAACCTTGGGCGACCAACCTCAATTTATTTTTAATTGGGAGACCATCATCATCAGTTTTGATTTTATGAACCCATTTGGTGCGAATGATTGATTTGTCTACCGGTGCCGGAACTAATTCCCAAACATTATTTCTTTCGAATTGGTTTAGCTCTTCTTGCATAGCAATAGCCCAATTCTCATCATTTATGGCCTCATCGATATTCTATGGTTCTGTAAGAGAAATAAATGCAATATTGTTAATACAATCATTTATATTCCTCCTAGTTCGTACACCTTCATCGATTTTTCCGAGAATTTGTTCCATCGGATGGTCTTTCACATTTGCCCAATCTTTAGGAAGGTTGTAAGTATTTTCCTCCTGCTTGTCCGAGCTTACGTCGAGCTTCACCAACTCCTTTGATACTTCGGATACTTCGTTAGCTGGAACCATACCTGCATCATCATCAAAAACAACCTTTCTCGGGGGTAAAACTGTATCATCGAATTTTACATGAATAGACTCTTCTACCGAGCCTCTTCTATAATTAAATACACGATACGCTTTACTGTTAGTAGAATAACCAAGAAATATTCCAATATCTGATTTTGAATCGAATTTACCCAAATTATCCTTACCATTATTATGAATAAACACTTTACAACCAAATGGATGAAAATAGGATAAATTGGGCTTTTTACCTTTAAAAATCTCATAGGGAGTCATCATTTTGTTTCTCCTGAGATGGACACGGTTAATAACATAGCAAGCGGTGTTAACGGCTTCGGCCCAAAAATATTTAGGGAGACCATACTCATTGAGCATTGTCCGGCTCATTTCTTCTAGAGAGCGATTCTTCCTCTCGACAACTCTATTTTTTTGAGGTGTCCAAGGTTCCGAAAAGTTGTGCCCAATACCATATTTATCGCACCAATCTTCAAAGAGATTAGAATCAAATTCTCCACCATGATCGGTTCGAATGGCGATAACCAGTAATTCTTTTTCCTTCTGGGTAACCTTACACCACTTAACAAACTCGTTAAAAGCATCATCTTTATTAGCTAAGAATTTTACCCAAGTAAATCTCGAAAAATCATCGACAAGAACTAAAGTATAAAGTTTACCTGTTAGACTGGCATGTCGAGATGGACCAATTAAATCCATATGAATTAAGTCAAGAATGCGACTAGTAGAAATTTCCATTTTCGGTTTAAACGAGCCTCTTGCATGTTTACCTTTAATACAGGCCTCACAAATGTAGTCTTTTCTGAAATTTAATTTTGGTAGACCACGAACAATATCATTTTTGGCCAATTTTGAAAGAAGTGGTAAAGAGGCATGTCCCAATTTTCGGTGCCAAATAACGGCATTTTCATCGCATTTAAAGTAGACATTTTTCGTTGAAAGAAGATTCATCTTGGAGATCAACAATGTAAATATTTCCATAACGCAATCCAATAAAAACGATTTGGTCTTTTCTCATTGCCGTGCAATGCGTAATTTCAAAAATTAATTTAAGACCGGTGTCACAAAGTTGGGAAACACTTAGAAAATTATGGCAAAGTCCATCAATAAATAGAACATTTTCAATAGTAGGTAAAGGTTTCTTACCAATTTTACCTGTCCCTTTTATTTGGCCCTTTTTATTGTCGCCAAAGGTAACACAGCCACGATCTTCCTTTTTCAGCTCCGTCAAGAGATGTTCATTTCCACTCATGTGATTTGAACATCCACTATCAACATACCATTTATTTGATAATGTTGTCTTCCTTGCTTGTACCTACAAAAATAATTTTCTTCCGTTTTATAGGTACCCAGGCTAATTTGGGTCCTGAGGAGTTAGATACAAAAACTTGATTTTTAACAATGGTCCCTTTTGGTAGCCAAACTTGCTTGACCCTTATTGTACGTCTAGAATTACGACAGTAAGTTTCGGTATGTCCAGGTTTTAAACATTTTGGACATGATGGAATTCCCTTTTTTAAAGTGTCCGAATCTTTCGTGGTAATTTCTAAGGACTTTTTCATTGGAAATGAATTATATCCAAGTCCTTGTTTTGAAAGAGAAATTTTTTTACCAAATAATAGTTGCTTGAATTTGTCATTACCACATGAGAATTTTCTAACATAAAGTTTAAATTCTTTCTGAGTTTTGTGCAATTCATCTCTCAGAATTTTTTCGGTTTCCAAACAATTCGTATGATCAATCGAAACTTCCTCGTTTTTCAATAATTTAGCATTTTCATTTTCAAGGAGTTTTATTTTCTTTTTCAAATCTTTATTACTATTGCAAGCCTTTTCATATTCATTATTTAGGGATTCAAAAGCATCAAGTAGTTCTTCATGAGAATCACTAACCTCGACTTCATCATCACTGTCTTCGGATGCATGGGCCATTAGAGCAAGATTGGTTTGGACTTGTGGTTCATCATCCTCGTCATCATCGCTCCATGTGGCGACATAAACTTCCTTCTTTTTGAACTTTTCGTGAGGTGGTTTTGATGAACTTATGGGAGCAGCAGCACGACAATCTTTCGCAAAATGGCCTGGAATGCCGCACCTTCGACAAGTGTTGTCGAACTTTTTGTTTTGAGGGAAGTGAGTCTTTTTGGATTCATCCCTTGATTCTTGCTTGATGTCTCTCCGGTGCCTTTGTAGAAGATTTTTGAATTTCTTTATGTTTTTGGCATAAAAGGCGGTTTCTTCGTCCTCTTTTTCGATAGGTTCATCATCTAGATCGCTTTCTTCTTTGGATTTGAAGACGATTGTCCTTTCTCTCTCCTTGGGTTTTGGTTTTGAACTTCGAGATTTAATGACAATCTCATAATTAATGAGAGATCCGATGAGAGCGCTGAATTCTATGGTGTTGAGGTCTTTCGACTCCATGATAGCCATAACAGTAGCGTCCCATTCTCTTGGTAGAGACCAAAGGATTTTCTTGGCTTTATCACTACTTGATATCGGTTTCCCGAATGAAGCTAGCCCATTAGTGATTGCCGAGAAACGGTCAGGTATAGTGGTAATGCTTTCTTCTTCTTTCATAGTGAAGAGTTCATAATCGTGAAGAAGCATATTGATTTTGGTTTCCTTAACTTGACTCGTACCTTCATGGGTGATCTCTAACATTTTCCAGATTTCTTTCGCCATCTCGCAAGAAGAAATTCTATTGTGATCTTCTGGATTGAGAGCACAGTAAAGTAATTGAGTGGCTTTACTATTGAAGTGATCGTTCTTCCAGTCAGCATCGTCATACTCTTCAAAACTTTTGAGAGACCCATCCGTCTTCTTAGGAATGGTAGGTCCAAGGGCAATGACCTTCCATATTTCAATGTCGTGAGCTCGGATGAATATAGACATCTTCTTCTTCCAAGTCATAAAGTTTGGACCATCGAAGAAGGGAGGGCGATAGAGAGCGTTGTCTTAAACGGAGGAGTGGATAAAGGCCATTTCTAGATCTTTTCTCTAGCGGGTGTTAATCCGGTGATAAAGAGACCGCTCTGATACCAATTGTTAGATTGGTACCGCCACTAGAAGGGGGGTTGAATAGTGCGGATAAAAGTATTGAACTCTTTTTGTGCGGAAGCAAAAATATCGGAGTAAATAAAATGCGGAAAAGAAAGAACACAAGAAATTGTTCGAGAGGTTCGGCTATTAACGAAGCCTACGTCCCCTACCTAGTTTTATCGACTAGGACTTTTCTTAGAACTTAGAATGCACTTTCTAGTTTAGTGCCAACTCTTACAATTTCTTGATTTCCGGGCTCAAGAACAACCTCACTAAAACTCTCTTGTTTTTCCGGGTACAAGATAACCTTTACAAAAACAAAATGCGAGTAGGAACTCGACTTTACACAATATATCACTCTTTGGAAATAATGGAGCAAATCTTCTCGTATCTCAATATAGAATAAGTATAACTCTCGAATTATTTGCTTGGAATTGCTTGAGTATGCTTGTAAGCTCAGAATACTTGTGTGTCTTCCATCTCCTTGAAGTAGCTATTTATAGCATTCTTGAGCTCATTTTCCCGTTGGAGCAGTTTCACTGCTTACGTATGTTAGGCGTTGATGGTTACGTACGTTATGAACGTTACGTACGTTATATGCTTTGAGTAGCGTCCGTAACGAACAGTGAAGAACTAGTTCAGTGAGATCTGATAATATACGTTACGTAAGTTACGTACTATATGGTTACGTACGTAATCTTCCAGTCAGAGATCCGTTGAGTGTGACGACTTGTTGTAACGGCTAATGACTTTTCCAACAGTCAGAATATTTCAAACATTACGTACGTTAGCTAAAGCTGGTTACGTACGTTACCTGTACAGCAAAGCTTACGAAAACAATGAATGTTACGTACGTTATGATAAGCGAGTTACGTACGTTAACTGTACTGAAAATCTTGCAAAAACTATGAATGTTACGTACGTTAAGATGGTTTGGTTTACGTACGTTAACTGAAGGAAAAATATGTTTTAAGTAAATTTTGGTTTTAACACATCATCAAAATGTATAAAATGATCTAAAAAATATTGTTCCAACAATGAGAAATATTCACACCAATCCAAACGAGTCACAATTACGACACAAATCACACAATCCAAAAATTATCAAAGGATGAATGTATACGCAAGAAATACCAACCATTCATAAATTCGCACATTCTTAATGGACATGTAAAAATAAAAGGTTTTGTAGAAATGCCCAGTTGACTCACGAGAGTTAGTCCATCACTTTGAAGTAACTTCGAAGATCCGTTTGATAAAATAATTAAAAGTGCCATTATTGACTCTGGCCAATATTAAGGATTCAAGAAGGTATTCGAAAATCAAATAGTTATATTTTAGAAAGTAGTTTCAAAGTCTCTCGGGGTCCTCGACCCAATATACGAAAACACTTTAGAAAGTAGTTTTAAAATCTCTTAGGGTCCTCGACCCTATACGCACTTTCTCAGCGAATTCTCGCTTAAGACCATCAATGATTAATTAACCCTCGGAAATCTCATCAGACTCCTTGGTTGCTTAATCCTTGATTTTCTTAATGATACCAATATTTTAGAAGGTGTTTGAAAATGATTTAAGGGCATAACTTTAGTCGGTATCAGGGTCTTAGCTATCACACAAATATCCTCCGCTCTGAAGCCTGCCAGGAGCCTCCCCTGAAACATCTGTGCACCGGCATTCACTACACTGTGGTGGCCGCACCCTTGTACATGTCGCCACACCGGCATCACTCCCGCAAGAGCCTCCCCTTGACACACGCATTAGACAACACCGTCGTTCCACCATCCACAGGAGCCGCTCCTCGCAGCATGCACAGACGG
Source organism: Orobanche coerulescens (assembly GCA_033398695.1). Classification (NCBI taxonomy): domain Eukaryota; kingdom Viridiplantae; phylum Streptophyta; class Magnoliopsida; order Lamiales; family Orobanchaceae; genus Orobanche; species Orobanche coerulescens. The sequence goes on from CM065817.1 coordinate 136,177,077, forward strand.
GAGTACACATCCCCGCCCTCCACGGCTTCGGATACGACGTAACACCCAAGCAAATATTCACATTGGCAAACCACATAAGCAATTATTCACGTTGGTAAACCACACAAGATTCAATCAACATTTCATACAGTCTCAACCACATACGTTCGAGGCAAATCACATAACAATTCACATCCATAGAATCTCTCGGACAATCAATATTGCAACCATGAGGGTCTCATACCCCACTTCACATATATCCATATCACGACAAGTCACAAAGTCGGACGTACTATGAACAACCCCCACTAGTTACAAACCACATATCCTTTGATCCACATAAACACGGAGTAAAGAAGTTTATCAATGCATATACATACATATATAGATAAATACACAACTCACATAAGCACCCATTCAAAATGAAATGATACACACTTGATCACGTAAGGATTTGCGAGAAATATAATTTGTATGGCAAGGTACTTGCCTCGATAATCGACACTCGAATACTCCGACGAACACGGCTCGATCGGACAGTCCCAAAAATCTACAACCTCCATGAGAAACAGCAATAACAAAATTACTACGTGGATTATACCAAAAACGACGGAAATCACAACCAACAACCGAAGGAAACTTATAGAGACATTTAATCGAACATTATATGTTCACGGTTCTTCAAGAACACCCAAAATCATCAACCAGGTTGAATGAACTGAATATATGGATATATAATCCATAGAACATGATCAATAACAATGTTTAACACCAATCGATTTATCAAAACCGGATTGAAATCGGAATCAAGAATAAAATCCTCAAAAATTCAACTTTAGGGAAATCAAGAAAATACCTCCATCCGACGAAGAAAAAGGATTAGATGTTTTTAATACACACCAAAACCTTGATGATTATTTTGTAGGATGAAAGATTGGTAAACTTTCATTAAGAATCGCCCTAAAATCGTCTCAAGAACTCTGCCCGTCTCATGAGGAAAGAAAATAGCAGAAACTGCTCTGAAAACCCACAACTCGGGTCTTTAAACCACGTCTGGATAACGTACATAAACAAAGGAGTTCTAACGTATGTTAGCTCCTTAACGTACATAATGCATCCATGCTTACGTACGTAAGGGATTGGCAGAACTCACTGCCCGAAACTACGAAGACCCTTACATACGTTATGAAAAGGCCTAACGTACGTAAGCCGCCAGTGGCCTTAACGTACGTAATGCTCCTAATATAGCGTACGTAAGGCACTCGAGTAGTTCACAACTGCTAAGGGCAGCTCGTCGAGTAAGAGTGCTACGAAACCGCGAGACGACGAAACAAGGACATGCTTACGAAGAGTTCGAGACAATGAACTTAAGCGCTAAAAGAAAACACGATTCTGTCTACCTGAAGGTTCGAAATACAACCATGAAAGTAATTAACCTAAACTTTTAGGAAATTTCAAAATGACCCGAAATGACCGAAAACCACGATACGAGATTGAATAACAATTTTGAAGTTCACCACACGACCACAAATATTAAATGAACTTGTAGGAGCAACAAAACAGCAGTTTCATATAAGATTCTCAAAAATCAAATCCAAATGCGGAGAAGTCGCAATAATATGCTGATTAGTTCGAAACAATATCAAAACTCGGTTGAATGACAAAAGTGCAGAACAAAATATGTCCAATATGTGTCAACGAACACAAGCGTGTCGCTAGAATCGAAAAGTACAGAAATGAGAAAATATGGGTATTACAGAGAGGAGGCTCAGGAGGAGGGCGTCAAGTGTAATGAGGAGTTGATGGAGATAGAGTTAGTCCCAGAAAGCCAGAAATAAAAACTCGCGTAGGAAGCTGGTTGGATAATGGGTTAAGGGAAAGTATGATTCACATGCTAAGAAAATTTGTGGACATATTCGCATTTGCAGCCGAAGACTTGGTAGGGATAAGCCCAACAGTCGTCGAGCACGGATTAAACATCGACCCAACAGTAAGGCCGGTAAATCAGAAGAGGAGGCACTTCGGACCAGAGATAGGTGAGATTATTGGGGAAGAAGTTGACAAGCTCCTCCGAGATTGACACATAATGGAAATCCAGTTTCCGGAGTGGCTATCTAATGTTGTCATGGTAGGAAAAAGCAAATAAAAATGGAGAATGTGCACGTATTTCCGAGACTTAAATAAGGCATCTCCCAGGGATCACTATCCATTGCCCCGCTTAGATCAACTGGCCGACTCTACCTCGGGGTGCGAATTGCTCAGTATGATGGATGCCTTTTAGGGATATCATCAGATCCCCCTGGCACCTGAGGATAGAAAGAGAGTCAGCTTCGTAGTATCAAAAGGAACCTTCTGTTACGTACGCATGCCTTTTGTGTTAAAGAACACGGGAGCTACATATCAAAGGATGGTCGATAGAATATTTAAATCTCAAGTCGGCAGGAATATGGAGGTCTCTGTGGATAATATGCTAGTAAAAATTGTAAAAGCAGGGGAGCATATCAGAGATCTAGAAGAAACGTTCAAAAATTTGTGCACATACGGGATGAAGCTCAACCCATCGAAATGTTCTTTTGGGGTGAAATCGGGGAAGTTTCTAGGGTATGTGGTTACAGAGCAAGGAATTGAAGTCAGCCTAGAGAATAAAAGCAGTATTGCAAATGAGCACTCCAAAAAATATCAAAGACATCCAGATATTGACAGGAAGGATAGCAGGGCTCAGCCCTAAATCTTGAGAAAAGGAAATAAATTCGAAGGTAACCCTAAAGCACAAGTAGCTTTCGACAAATTAAAATAATATTTAGCTGAATTTCCCCTGCTTACCAAACCGATACCGGGAGAGGATCTAGTACTATACTCATCCATTGGAAAAGGGGTGGTTAGCTCGGTCCTATTAAAAGAAGAAGCAAACCAGCAAAAGCCTATCTATTATATAAGCCGAATTTTACAAGGACCAGAGCGAAACTATTCCGATTTATAGAAAAGAGCCCTAGCATTAGTAGTTACAGCTCGATGGCTGAGACCATATTTTCTGGCTCATCGCATAAAGCTCCGAACTAACTTACCTGCGCGAGAAACATTAGGGCTACCCAATGCATCCGGTCGCATAGTAAAATGAGGGCGGTGGAAATGGGGGAATATGATATGGAGTACGAACCGAGAACAGCGACCAAACCTCAAGCTCTGGCAGATTTCATTCAAGAAGGGGCTACACCGTCAATGCTGGAAGGACAATGGCTTTTACATGTCGATGGATCAGCCACGATAGGTGGCTCCGGAGCGGGGATAATTCTCACTACCTCGGAAGCGGAGCAGTTGGAGTATGCGGTGAAGTTTGATTTCAAAGCCTCCAGCAATGAAGCCGAGTACGAGGCCCTAGATAAGAGAATGCAGCTAGGAATAGACTTAGGTGCGCAATAACTCATCCCTTACTCCGATTCTCAGCTAGTCACACAACAAGTAGGAGGAAAATTTGAAATAAACGAAGAACGGATGAAGAGGTACGTCGAGGAGGTGAAAGAGGTCGCCAAAAATCTAGGAGAATGGGAGTTGATCCATATTCCCGGGGCGGAAAATGTAAATGTTGATTATTTGACAAGAATGGGAAGTTCATTGGTATATTGCCGTTCTCGAGCAATAACGATTTTAGGAGCAACTCGGAGTAGCATTGGAAAGCAGGTAATGGAAATAAACGAAATAACGGATTGGCGAGCTCCGTTATTAGCATATCTGAACAGAGCAGAGCTACCAAATGACAAGCAGTAAAAAGCCAAAATTATGCGCAGTGCAGCAAGATTTTGTTGCATTAATGGCGAACTATACAAAAGATCATACCTCGAACCACACCTGAGGTGTGTCTCGGAAGAAGAAGGGGGGCATACAAGAGGAAATTCATGAAGGATGCAGCGGTGATCACATCAAAGCAAGGGATTTAATCAGCAAAATAAGGGCTTTAATCAGCAAAACATTAAGGGCTGGTTTTTTCTGGCCGACGATGAGCAAGAAAGCGATCGAGATGGTTAAACGCTACCAAAAGTGTCAAATACACGCACCATTAATACACATCCCAGCACAGAATATGATCACTCTGGAGGCACCCTGCCCATTTGCAAAATGAGGTATTGATATTATGGGATGATTTACAGTTGGCTCAGGGGGAAAGAAGTTTTTGGTAGTAGCCATCGATTACTTCAGCAAATGGGTGGAGGCCGAGCCAGTGGCCACCATCACCGAGCAAAGGATCATAAACTTTTTGTTTAACAACATCTACTGCATATATGGGGTGCCCCAAATACTCATCTCGGATAATGGGATGCAATTTAATGGAAAGAGAACTCAAGCCTGGTGCGAAGGAATGCACATCAAACGATGATTCACCGCAGTAGCTCATCCACAGGCTAACGGACAGGTAGAAGTAACAAATAGAAAAATCTTACAAGGGATAAAAAACCCTCTTGGACAAAGCAAGGGGGATGGGTTGATGATTTCAACTCATTGTCATGGTCCTACAGAACCACACCCAGGTCGTCAACAGGGGAAACGCCTTTAAGTATGGTGTACGGGTCTGAAGTAGTAATCCCGGCAGAGGTCGGAGAAATATCACACTGAGTTTGATGGTTCAATGAAGAAGAAAATGAAGAAATGATGAAAGAAGCACTGGATACCATAGAAGAAAGAAGAGAAATAGCTGCAGCGCGGACTGAGAGATATAAGAGTTTGACAAAAGCATCTCATGACAAGAAGGTAAGAAAAAGGTTCCAAGTCGGCGACTTAGTACACAGGCGAGCTGACGCTCTCAAAAAAATAGGAAAACTGGAACCAAACTGGGAAGGCCCTTACAAGGTAATCCGAATCTATGCAGGGGGAGCTTATGAGCTCGAGGATATGAAGGAATACCCCATTAAGAGAGCTTGGAACATATGCCATTTGAGAAAATATTTTGTGTGAAGAAATGTTGGGAGAAGCTTGTAATGTTTTAATTAAAGAAATGTTGGGAAAAGCTTGTAATATTTCAATAATAGTCCATTACCAAGGAAATATGAATGTGCAGTTCGAACAAACTAGAAAATCTAACCAGGTGAAATGCCTTCAGATTCAAACAAGGGTGAACCGCCCTAGAAAACCTGATCAGGTGAAATGCCTTCAAATTTAAATGATGGTGAACCGCCCTAGAAAATCTGACCAGGGGAAATGCCTTCAGATTCAAACAGGGGTGAACCATCCTAGAAAATCTGACCAGGTGAAATGCCTTCCGATTCAAATAAGGGTGAACCGCCCTAAAAAATATGACCATGTGAAATGCCTTAAGATTCAAACAAGGGTGAACTGTCCAAGAAAAATTGACCAGGTGAAATGCTCTCAAATTCAGACAAAGGCGAAGTGCCCTAAAACCTAATCAGAAAAAAACGTCCTCAGATCTATGCGAGGAAAAACTATCCTAAAATCTTGAGCCGAGCTATATTAACTTGAAAAAGTTGTTTGCTCCAAAGAGTTGTTTATAGCCGAGCTATATTAACTTTAAAAAGGTGGTTTACTTCGAAAGAGTCATTCGAAATAGCCGAACTATAGTAGCTTTGGAAGGTTGTTAGACTTTGTTGTACGTAGCCGAGCTATATCAACTTGAAAAATTTGTTTGCTCTAAGGAGTTGTTTATAGCCGAGCTATATTAACTTTAAAAGGGTGGTTTACTTCAAAAGAGTTATTCGAAATAGCCGAGCTATAGTAGCTTTGAAAGGTTGTTAGACTTTGTTGGACGTAGCCGAGCTATATTAACTTGAAAAAGTTGTTTGCTCCAAAGAGTTGTTTATAGCCGAGCTATATTAACTTTAAAAAGGTTGTTTAGTTCAAAAGAGTTGATTAAAGTAACCGAGCTATATTAACTTGGAAGGGTCGTTTGCTTCAAAGAGTTGTTTGAAGTAGCCCAGATATATAAGGGTTTAAAGGTTGTTAAACTTCAAAGAGTCGTTCTTAAAATAATCGAGCTATATAAAAAAAAAGAGGTTATTCTTATACTCGAACTGCATTAACTATGGAATATCAGTAGCATACATATCCGAACTACATTCGCTAAAATCCAGTACAAAGAACTTCCTGAGTAATTATAAATACAAATAAAACTAAACTACGGGCTGCGACTCGGGATATCGAGGAGGAGATGAGGGGGAAGCCTCAGGATTGGTCCCCCCAGTCGGAGGATCAGGAGCATCAGCCCGGTCAGATGGAACAAAGGGGACAGCTACTCGCTCCAAATCCAGACCAGACTCGGTTATGGACTCCCCGAGAGCATCCTCCACCAAGCAACATCGGAAGACTTGTTCACATCACCAGACCAGCCTGGAGGGACAAGGGCTCCCTCCAAAGTGGCATCCCTATTCAGCTCGCCCTAAAAACCCAAAATCCGCTAGCTGCTCGCGAGCACAAGATAGGGCAAAATCAAAATACTGCGTCGCAGCAGGATCGAGTCAAACCAGGTACGCGGTCGAATTGTGATAGCGAGCAAGAAGGGCTTAACGATAGGCCCTCCAAGAAGGATTGCGTGACTTCGCTGGTCAGGAAGCGGCGCTAAGACTCCTCGCTCATAGGTCGAAGACCCTTCTGACCTAGCCTCCGCGAGCTGAGCTTCAAGCTGCGCAATCCTCTCAGATGCAGCCTTAGCCTCCGCAAGATGAGCCTCGAGCTGGATGACCTTCTCAGATTCATCCTGAGCCTGAGCCTTCATAAGCTTTAACTCTTGGTTCAGTTGGACATTAGCCATTTGGGCTCGCTCCAAAACCGTCTCCCGCTCGAAAATCTTTTTTAAGGCAATATCTAGATGATTTTCCCTCTCTTGCAGCCTCAACTCGAGATCTCCCTTCGCCTCCCGGGCAGCCTTAAGCTTAGCAGACATCTGAGCCATTTGGGAAGAAGAGGAAACTCCGATCTTTTGCTCTTATACCAAGCATACCAAGGTAGAGCAAAGCTAAAAAGAAAAGGAGAATTTCATCAAAACATAAGAAAAGACAAACAATGTGGAAGAGAATAACAAATAAGGTAGTTACCTTCCCAAAATACATCATCATCAAGTCTAGGCGGATATCCTGCGGAGAGTTATGCAGTATCTCCCTGTCCCTATAAGGGACCACCGAGCTGAAATAAGGCAGGAATCTTTCAAACTCCTTGCAGTGCAGCAGGGTATTCATATCCAAGCTGGAAGAACTTGTAGCCTTGGGCCACTTAGTGGGAGGGTAAGAGATCGAAGAACGGGCTCGCTTAGTGACCTGCAGCTGTTGGGAAGAGCTCACAGGACCTCGCCCCGCGGTCAAAGTAGGAGCGAGGTCAGATGGTAGGGTTACCCCGACTTTGGCTCCCTTGGTAGAAGCAAGCCTCTGTTTTGGTTTTGAGGAGCCCTCCGCCCTCTCTTTAGGGGGATTCACTGACCTAGGAACCTTATCCTTCACAGGTTCAGTAGGCTTGGTAGCATCAGACTGACAGGTCGGCATAAAATGATCTGCAAAAAGGAATATAGCAGGTCCTTAAATCATCCTTGTACAACAAAAAAAAGTAATGACAGGAACATAATAAAAAAGTTGTTAAAACCTACCAATGTCGAGAATAGCCAGATAAGGATTCAAACTCAACCCTCAATGAAATAGCAGTTCATGAAAATTCATCAGCTGGAAGGCATTATAGGAAATGGCATTCCATTCCCGAAGCTTATTAACCCACCCAGCTCGGATAGAGCTGCGTTTAGGGATCGGATCCTGACTGGGGGTCGCCTGCACCCATTCTATGGGAAAACCCCAAGGTTCGCCAGAAGGAAGATGGAGAAGAAAGAAACATGACCTCCAATCCTTAACATTGGAAAAGGAGGTGAGTAAAGAAATGGGCGTCATTTCGAGAAGTCAAATAGAAATAGCCTTTAAAGATCTTCAGCCTGAAACAAAAATAAAAGAAATCAAGGTTGGGTTTCTCATTCTTATAGTGACACAGCACAAGGAAACCAACCATACAACGAAAGGAGTTCGGGGAAATTGATTGAAAGGGAGAGTTTATTTAGTATAAATAGAAACAAGGTAAGGGTGAAGAGGAAAACGAAGGCCATTGTTCACCTGATCCAAAAACAAAGTGATGTGACCTGGAGGAGGGTGATCAGGGACGTCAAAAGCCTGGGGTGTGACAAAATCCCACCCCGGGGAAGCCTACGAAATCTTATAAAGCTCTCCAGCGTGACTGGGTGTAATACCCGTATTTTTTTCAACTCTTTAATTTTCGATTCTAACGAGTCGTTTGTGTTCATTGATATATTTTGAGCATGTTTTGTTCTGCATTTTTTGTCATTCGAGCGAGTTTTGATATTGTTTTGGATTAATTGGCATATTAGGGCGACTTTTCCGCATTTGGGTTCGATTCTTATGAGTCTTGCTCGGAACTGCTGTTTTGATGTTCCTACAAGCTCATTTAACTTTTGTGTTCGTGTTGTGAACTTCGGAATTGTTATTCGATCTCGTATCATGAACTTCAGACATTTGGGCCATTTTGTAATTTCCCAAAGTTTTGGGTACTCACTTACGTACTCGTTTTTACCTACCTTCGGATTGTCGGAATCACATGTTTGTTTAACGCTTTTGTTCGTTGTTGAGAATTCTTTGTAAGCGTTACTTCGCATGTTTCGAGTCGTCGCATTTTGAGGTCGTTTGGGACTGGTCGGACAGCAGAATAGAAACTGCTGGCAGAATGCAGGTTATGCCCGTAATGTCCAGTGCATTACGTACGTTATCTGGGCAGCATTATGTATGCTAACCCCTTTTTGTTGCATACGTTATCATATGTAGAAAATCAGGCATAAGCCTCTGGAAAATGTTTACGTAGGTAATATATGAGCTTTTACGTATGTTAACTTGTTAATGTATGTTAAGCTAGTATCTTAGGTACATAACATGGTCCAGTTATATAATCTGTGCGACGGGTTTTTGGAAGTCATTTTGATTTCTTCCACCTCTATCTATCAACTCTGGTCTTCTAGGGCGATCTGGGGCGATCTTCATCATCAAGCTTCATCTTTGGTGAGTCTTCTTCACGTTATCAACACCATCTCACTTGTTTTCTTGTTGGATCGAGGTATTTTTCTTCTTAGAACCCTAGTTGAGTAATTTTTGGGATTTTTCCTGGATTCCTTGATTTAAACCGAAGTTGATGAATTGTTTATGTAATTCTTGTTATTTTGGTTGTAATCTATGGACCACAATTCCGTTTACCATTTTCGTTTCACCCGGAGCATGATTTTGATTCCTTTGAGAAAACCCTTGAACACTCGATTGTTTTTGTTGTTTCGCAGCGAGTTAGAGTCGGGTTTTGAGGAGTATTGTTGATTCGTGGTGGAGCTATTCTCATTATATTTTGGATGTTCTGTGGTTGCTCGGTTGTGTCGGTTCATCGTTTTGTTCGTTCATAGTTTCGAGGCAAGTATCTTGCCTATATACTTCATATTTCGTAGATACAGTAATTGGTGATTAATTATGTGTGCAATTTGAATGTTTTAATGAACCTTCAAAAGAATCGGTATATTCTCGATAAAGGTTCTTTTCAGAATCAACTCGTGTGTTTGTAAATGAATGTATCGTTCTGAGAATGTACATTAGTGTTGTATATTGGATTGTTTTCGTGTGGTACCGTTATGTGCGACTATATCGCTAGTGGACTTAAAGTTATATCCTTTCGGCAAGGTGTGTGTGTGTGTGTGGATATGTGTACTTATTGATGAGTATTATGATGTTGTGTGATATTGGTTGTATTGTTTGCTCCTTTATATGGAGGTAGTGCTATTTGGTGTTGCTCGAGAAGTGTATCTCTTTGTGGTATGTGAACGTGGTGTTATTGATATGCGTTGTGGATTGTTGTGTTAATCTGTAGGGTCCGATAGGGCCTCTGGAGTTCGTTACTTGATGAGTACGAACGGTATTTGTGTGGAACCAGGTAGGGTCCGACGAGGTCTCTGGAGTTCGTTACTTGATGAGTACGAACAGTATATGTGGGTACCAGGTAAGGTCCGACGAGGCCTCTGGAGTTTGTTACTTGAGGAGTACGAACCGTATTTGTGTGATGGCAGGTAGGGTCGATTGAGGCCTCTGGAATTTGTTACTTGATGAGTACGAATAATATTTTTATTGCCGGATTTGGATGACCCGTGATTATATTATAGTTGTCGAGAACCGAGTAAATCTTTGGGCTGTGACCCTAGGTGAATTTTGAAAAGAAAAGGACTCTTTAGTCCCAAAATGTTTTCCTCCAAAAACTCCCGAGATCTGTAAAATGCTTTACAATTCGTTTACTTGCTTTATTACTCCCTTACATGGCTTCGGATTATTTTGCACAAATGAAATATCTCGGGAAGTCTTTCACCGTGTTTGATCCGTTGATTATCTAGATTATTATATTCTTAGAATATGTTGTGTATGGCTCGTATTTACACTTTATACTGTTGAGATTCCAAAATCAAAATGAATACGCAGCGGAATAATAATAAAGCATCCCAAACAGGATCGATCAAGTAACATATATACGAAAAGAAAAACGAAGATAAAAAGATTAAGGTCCCATACCCTTGAAGCCTTTGATTATATCTTCTTAAGTTGATGATGATCACGAACCCGAGCACGAAATCCCTTCGTCCCCAACACCGAAAATATGATGCCTCTATGTCACCACGTGTCGGAAGTTACCCGAAAAAATCTACAAGACTCCGTTCTCCAAGAACACGGCTAGGGAAACTTGTAGAAATTTTTCTCTCTTTATTTCTTATCCTTTTTCTCACCTCCAAGATGAAGAAGTGAACAAAGAAAATTTTTTCTCTCCCCTCACTTGAAGTTCAGCCGAATGGTTTATCCTCTAAGGTGGTGAGATGTGTTTTTGTTATATAATGTGATAAAGAGATCCCAACATATCAAGAGATGCTTGGCACCATGTGTTGACATATCAAGGTGGGATTTATTTATCACAAAACAATAAAAAGGAAACCACCAAGTAACATGAGTGGGGGCGGCCCATATGGAAATTTCTAGGAAATGAGCCGAGTCACTCGGCTCGTGTACCGGACGTTCGTCAAATGACTCTGTTAAATATACTCCATTTTATATCCAATGTATTTATACTAATTAATTAATCTAATTAATTATATCAAATACAAATATATCTATAAGAAATATTGTTTATGAATTAAATTAATTACCCAGTAACTTAACTTCAATTCATAAGACCGCTATTTTGATTTATCCAGTAAATCATAATTAGATATCCAATATCTAATATTAATAGAGAGATGATAATTCTAATTTATCAGACAATGCTCCTGATGCGCGACACTGTAGGTCCGTCTCAGCCGGCATTGGGAGGAACCAATGAGTGCGGGCAGCACTTAGCTAGCCTAGCGGGTCGCACTGTAAATCCTGACTGAGAATGAATGGAGGGATCATTCCAGAACCATTATGTCGTGAATACCATATATGTATAGACCCTTCGTCAGATGTCCCGGTCAAGTATTTGGGTCACGGTAAAGTCAAACCCTACTGTTGACTAGACTCTTTACATGTGTTAATGCAAATCAAGACCGACTGATTACTAGTGTATCTAATACGACTAGATCAGAATGCTTTGCCCAAAGACTTGTGATCTTATTTTTCATTAACCATACAGGACATTTGCCTACTCACTAACAGGAGATAGAATCCTTTCTTGGCGTACAGTAAAGACTGCTACCTACTCGTATAGTTCGCACTTCGAGGTTGACTCAGCAATTAAGCAAATGAGTCCAACTACTCTAATGACAAACTAAATGTCACAGGCACATCTCCTACTGAACCCTCAAGTCAAAGGTCCACGTATACTATCACAACCTTTCGATTAGTCATCGACTCTCCACGAGTGAATACCGTGTGACTGAATCAAGTATGAGTCGTGTTCGAGTATATTGGTCCCACCAATATACTTATAACTATGCTATCAAGACATGCACACGTTTTAGCATCAATTATACAAGTCTTGCTCAAAAACTTAATGCCCATTTAAGTTAATCGACTTGCGAACAGTTTACGTAAATAAACTTTAAACACTTCCAGTGCATTTTCTCTTATCCAATAACGAGAATGGAATGTTCACTTTTATTTACATGGACTTTACTTCAATGTTTACCAAATCAAGAATGCATTTGAAATACAATAAACAGTGAATGAATCATATTGCCTTTAATTGATAATTCCATAATTACAAGTACAATGCCACTTCTCTCTCATCCTCTGAGTGGCATTTGAGGGAATATTCCTAACAATCTCCCACTTGCACTCAATGTCATACATCATGGTATCCAATACTCATGTTCTTCAGATGTCTTTCCAAGACAGCCTGAGATAACGGCTTAATCTGAGTCTACTCTTTGCAACGAAATATATCCTTTTTCAACCATCTCTCGAACGATGTGATACTTTCTCTTTATATGCTTGATGTTTTGGTGAGCCCTCAGCTCCTTGGCTAGGGAGAAAGCTCCATCATTATCACAGAATAGTGATATAGGCAGCTCCACATTAGGCACCACTTGAAGTTCTTGCACAAACTTCTGCATCCAAAATGCTTCCTTGCTTGCCTCTGAGGTGTAACACCCCCAGAGCCATCCAGGAATATTACAGCGCCGTGAGCCCCGAGACGAAATCCACAAAGCTAAAAGACATTTATACAAACATTTCAAATACGCCTAAACGGCAATGACGGTAATATCTTTAAAAATATTCGAAGACTTTATAAAATCCATCTACCAAAACCGTCGGAAAAACCTCATTTGATAGTACAAGGCCAAAACTCCAAAACTCAACAGTTTAAAAGAAAACGTTAAGCCATCGCTTACACGTACCGACAAAATAGTTTAGAAAACAATTTCCCAAAATAACTTATGTTGCCAAAATCCAAAAGGACATTTAAGAATACTCACACAGCGGAAAAGACAAACAATTGAAAATACTCTAGCAGTGGAATACAACCACTAGTCAAAATACTCGATTCGCAAACACATGCCATAGACAGTATCCTCCGGGAAGCTCATATCTTCACGACCGCTACAAGATCGATATCCCAAGAACCTAAAAAAACCCGACGACGGGGTCAGGCATAATACTCAACAATGATAATGATCACATCACATCAATAATTAAATACCAGTGAAAATACTAAGTAAGAATAGGACCAATGTAATCTTATCGTCATAACTTTACCAACGCGTGCTAATCCTTACCAAAGTATTCCTTACCAAAGTTCACACCTCGTATCCTCAACAACACAATAAACTCATACCCGAATATCTGTATTGTATCTCAAGCAATACCCAAAGTTCTCAAAACATCATAACTCACTGATATGAAATATACTAACTCTGACCAATTCAATCCATTGGATATCATTATCAAATCTCAACACAAAAATCGATTGTCCATCAAAGACAAATACCAAAGGAAATACGGAACATACCTCAAGATACATAATGCCACGACAATCATGTCAGTCTAATCCGAGATCAGATCAATACGACATACGGACATGGTCCTAACACAAGACCTACAAATACAAACTCACATGACGACATCAACATGCCCACAAAAATAACAACAATATATACTCGATGGAAATCCGATGATCCAGCGCACACAGCATAGATCCCAAGATGACCCTCTTAGATCAACATGAGGTGGATAACCAATAATATACATATGCACAACAACAACACATGGTAATCTAATGATCCTGCGCACACAGCATAGATTCCCATGATGATCCCGTCGGACCAACGCATGGTGGAAATACATGTCCAAAGATCCAGCTCACACAGCTATAGATTCCCATGATGATCCCGTCGGACCAACGCGTGGTGGACATACGACAACAATGCACAACTGCATAATAACAACAATACACAAATGCATGACAACAACAATACATGAATGTATCACAACATGATCGACACAAGGTGACAAAAATGACCAAAGTACTTGCCCCGAGTCCTTCGAGAGCACTCTCAATTTCAAAACCATCACTGATAATTTTCTCAATATTCGACGATACAAAAGTACCATGGACTGTCGACAACTCATATCCTCCCATTTACCACAATATATCCTCGATACCCAAATATACCAATAACGAATAGAAATCATATACATTATGATTTAACTCCCAAAAATCGGACAATACAAATCTCCAGAGTTCACAATAATAATCATTGCTATATGCATTATAAACGAAATGAAACTAAAACCATTAATTAAATATTATAAACTGAACAAGTAATAACTTGCCTCGATACCGCCACGACGATGGTGAAGTCGTTACTAATTTCCTTGCCTTCGTCAATGAGCTCCTCAGCCCCGACCAAAGCAATCTATGAATTCTTCAACCGCAACCGCAACACAACGATCGTAATCCACGATCAAACATCACAGCCTATTGTAATAATCGATACTCAATAATCCGATAGGAATCAACAACCGACATAACCAATCAACAAACCCAACGGTTCTACAATATCTCGATTAAACACAGTATGAACAATCTAACTCAAACCATCACGAATTCATAACCACAACACGATATGCTACATCACGTTAATCACATAACGTAGCATGCGGTAATAGTCACCAGTTAGCGTGTGTTAGCCAGTCAGCTAGCGTGCGCTAACCTCATGCAGTTGCATGCATTACAGGTACCGCTCAGCACATTGCGATTACGAATACGAATGTAAAGGAAATCATACTCCAAGATCAATCACAGCCTTTCCAAATTCAATCTCATCCTCATTATCCATATCTTATCAAGAACATATGAACTCAATTACTAAAATCAACATAATGTTGGTTTTAATTATCTTATCCATGTTTATAATCAGAACCATTATATATACTATCACATATTCCTCTTTGATGTGATATATATATATATATATCAAGAATACCAAGAACACCATGATTCCATATTCGTGTTCTTAACAAAACAACATAATCCGATATATATCATAATATTCTCCAATGTACAATTCACATAACCTCAAGAATCACAATAAGACCACTATAACAATCATCATACGAAGAAAAACATCAACAATCAAACCAACCCGATAACAAGGATTGTATCATACTTAATCTGGAATCAACCCCATAGCATGATTCTTACGAAATCAACATAATTCAGAAATCCTTCTTTCATCGGGTTAAACGAATCACAATCTTTACAACAGGAAGAGTCTTAATTAACATCAGAAATCTCTTATCACAATTCCATTAAACCTCATATAATATCATCACATGATAATTCAATATGCTCCCTCCCAAGTAATCATCCTTTAAAAACGAACCACTATCAAATGGTTACGAAAATTACCTTGTATAGACGAACCATGAAGGAGAACAATCGAACTCCATTCCAAGAATCATCAATAACTTCAAGAACAAGGCTTTAATCCATGTTCCTCAGCTTAATCTTGTTAAAGATCATCATCTCTCAGTGTTTCAGAACCTCAAGTATCCTCTCAAGGCTCTCTCTATCGAGTGAGTTGAAGAAAATAGACGAAATGCTTCGTAACACCCGTCTGCCCCTTTATATACTGCATATTACTAGCGTGCGCTAGAACTTGTATTTAGCGTGCGCTACGGCCCTAGCGTGCGCTATCCTTCCTTGATAGTGTGCGCTATCGAAGTCGAAAGGGCTACTACCTTGCTTCGCACATCAACTTACGTACGTAATACCCATGCAATAACGTACGTAATACAGGCGTTGACTTGCTACAGTGAAATGCTCGATAGCATGCGCTATTCTTCATTGACCCGACAATCTGAACCTTCCGCGCATATGCCTGGGGTCCACACGCCGAAAGTAACCTGAAAAAGCCAAGATTCCTTAGTCCGATCTACATTTAGCGTGCGTTAAATGCCGATAGTGATCAGTTTGGGCCTACCTGTCAGCCACCTTCCGAATCTTATCCAGAACGCCTCACGTACGTTAGGGGTCCTCCTTAACATACGTAATTCAAATCTCTTAGCGTGCGCTAAGTATACATCGTAGCGTGCGCTAACGTGGCTGTACTTAGCCATTTTCAGCTATTCTTGTCCAATGTCTCGACATACATAATACGTACACATGACATGTTTAATAAACACACTCCTTCCAATAATATTCTCATACAATACACCTGACACACAATATATTCAAATGCAATTGTCGACCAAGTACGACAATATTACCAACACAGATATCTTAGTTCTTCAATCATTTTATCCATACTGCACAGATTCCACATTGTACCGTATAATTCGGATAAAATAACATTAAACAATCATAGTAGAATTTCAGGATATTACATTCTACCCCACTTAAAATAAGTTTCATCCTCGAAACTTGCAATTCGGTCACAATCAAAAGTTCAATCACAATATCCATAACCATCACGAAATCGATCAATCATCGTCATTAAAAATAACCAAAACATTATACTTACAAATGCATGGAGTCGATGATCTCCTGCGATACTAGCAAATGACCTCATGTCAAAGCCTCATTACGCTTACAATCACAATTTCACATATTTCAATAAAATACATCGCTATAACTCGATTATGAAGTAGTCCGTCTGTGTCAAAGCCTGTCTGTCTGATTACACAATCAAGTCCTAATCCTGATAAAATCTAATAATGCACGATACATCTGTGAAACAACTGCCCAAAACAGTAGTAACGAATCTCGAAACATCGACACGAAATCCGACTGCTCGTATGCTCACCAATAATGATCCACCAATAAATTAACTGAAAATATCATCGACATGATAAACTCCAATATGACCAACCAAAGGTCAAAACACAACCGAGAATATCATCCACGTGCTAAATTCAATATTACTAACGAACGATCAACAATAACCGAGAATACGCTCACACGGTCAGCTCCGGCACGATCAACACAGAACCACAAAGACAGATATATGAGAGAATAAAATTTTCAAAACGTTACACAAATCACATACAGTGGGTCACAACGAAACACAACTGACTGTTGAACGTACCCCTCGACATATGAACAACCAGTCACAAACCGTTGAACATACCCAATCGTACTCCAATCAATATGGCTCAAAATTCAAAAATCACTATAGCAAAGTCACGTTACCACACCAATCAAGCCACATAGCACATGTGCCCCCGGTTCTACAAAATCCACAAGTCCCAAAATCATATTCTGCACATGAATCTACAACACGCATCATATTCCTCTTATCGGCTCAACCAACCGGTCATCCCTGGATAACCAAACTACCACTGTGATTCGAATCTCTTTTCATCGCACCATCGATATGTTATCCAGTTCGTGAGTCTCATTCAGAACTCCATCAGGATATGCATTATGCAATATGTTTATACGTATATACTAGTCACATTTTCAAAACATCTTGAAATCATATAATCTTGTCAATAAAATCCATTTTCGGAAATTCTTTCCAGAATTTCAAAACTCAAAACATACATTTCGGAAGACCACAAAATGAATTTTCGAAAGATTAAACCGGTTCACTTATGCCAAGTATTCGATAACAATTTTCTTCGAATCCACTCGATTTCGAAGTTTTAAAATGAAAACTATGCAAATGATTGACTACATCCATACTCCTGTATATCAATTCGGCTCGTCACCAATTCCACTAACATTCGATCGAAAAAATCGCATGATAGAATCCAAAATCTTATTGCATAGACTTCGATAAAAACTCCTTTTCCACATATGACTCGCAATGTCGACTATTATCCCATCCTGGGTCACCTCAACTATGCTATCACAAAACATTGAATAATCAACAAATCAAACACAACGAATACTACCCAAGAAGTTTCATTTGGACAAGTAAACCAAAACCTCGAAAGGCAGTAATAAAATAGATAAACGATTGGTAAAGTGTTTTACAAATCTCGGGAGTTTTAGAAAACAGAAAAGCCTTTTTACGGCTTCAAGTCCCAAGTTTTAAAGGCTTTTTGAAACATTAGGGTCTCAGCCCATATCTCGTTCCACATTACAAGAAGTTTATAAAGTAAAAAACCCTTTTTGGACCCCAAGTCCTGAGTTATAAAACTATTTCAAAATCGATTGGGTCTCAACCCAAAATTGTTTTTCGTAAAACATCCGTAAAACAAAAGTATCATTTTCAGATGTTCATAAACAGTTTCGTATGTCTCAAAATGAACTAACATGACTACATGTTCCTCTCAACAATCCACCACATCTTTCCCAAATACACAATTCCGTTTTCCAAGTTTACCCGACACGTCGATTTTCCAAAATCTTAGTTTCTCCAGATCATTGATTCTGTCCCAACCATTATGTTCTGCTATCTCGTAACGTAACACATAGTATTCTTTCAAATCTCAAAGCACATCAATATTATAACTGCAAATAACCTCAATGCAATTCAAAATCCAAATACTTACAGATCGTGAAGCCGACGATTCCCCGTGATACTGGCACATGTCTCAACTCTAGAAAATACTCGACACGGATATTTTCAAAACATCCATTTTGCAAAATCAGTTCAACTCAAAATACGACACATCTCTATCCGAAGAAACACATTAATACCATTTGGAAAAGTTTACAGCAATCACAGTACCACACTGGTAAACCACATATCACACAAGCCCGAGTGAACAGCAAAAACCCAGGGCTCTAATATTTGCCAACTGACAACCCAACCGATGTGACACAACACAACTCGACTCGACCCGACAGCCTAGGTTTTCTCAACCTAAGCTCTGATACCATATTCTGTAACACCCCCAGAGCCATCCAGGAATATTACAGTATTGTGGGCCCCGAGACGGAACCCACAAGGCTAAAATACATTTATACAAATATTTCAAATATGCCTAAGCGGCGATGACGGTAATATCTTTAAAAATATTCGAAGACTTCATAAAATCCATCTACCAAAACCGTCGAAAAAACCTCATTTGAAAGTACAAGGCTAAAACGCCAAAACTCAACAGTTTAAAAGCATACGTTAAGCCATAGCTTACACGTACCGACAAAATAGTTTAGAAAATGATTTCCCAAAATAACTTAAGTTGCCAAAAACCAAAAGGCCATTTAAGAATACTCACGCAACGGAAAAGATAAATAATTGAAAATACTCTAGCAGCGGAATACAACCACTAGTCAACGTACTCGATTCACAAACACATGCCATAACCAGTATCCTCCGAGAAGCTCATCTCTTCACGACCGCTACAAGCTCGATATCCCAAGAACCTAAAAAGAAAGCCCACGACGGGGTCAGACATAATACTCAATAATGATAACGATCACATCACATCAATAATTACTTACCAATGAAAATACTAAGTAAAAATATGACCAATGTAATCTTACCGTCATAACTTTATCAACGGGTTGATGATCCACCCCAGGAGTCTAACCCATCACTAAATGGCGTCATATTATAGCAGCTTATTAGTTTCCAAGGCAAGGCACATCTGCTCAAGTAAGGAAATGTTAAGCTGTGAGCTGCATGATTGAAATCATAAGCATGATCAATTGAGTAGTATTCAAAATACTGCACTTACCAAAGTATTCCTTACCAAAGTTCACACCTCGTATCCTCAACAACACAATAAACTCATCCCCGAACATCTTCACTATACCTCAAGCAATACACAAGGTTCTCAAAACATCATAACTCACTGATACGAAATATACTAATTCTGACCAATTCAATCCATTGGATATCATTATCAAATCTCAACACGAAAATCGATGGTCCATCAAAGACAAATACCAAAGGAAATACAGAAGTACCATGGACCGTAGATAACTCATATCCTCCCATTTACCACATATATCCTCGATACTCAAATATACCAATAACGAATGGAAATCATATACATTATGATTTAACTCCCAAAAATCGGAAAACAACGTACAATCCAAATCTCCAGAGTCCACAATATTAATCATTGCTATATGCATTATAAACGAAATGAAACTTAAACCATTCATTAAATATTACAAATTGAACAAGTAATAACTTGCCTCGATACTGCCACGACAATGGTGAAGTCGTTACCAATTTCCTTGCCTTCATCAATGAGCTCCTCAGCCCCGACCAAAGCAATCTACGAATTCTTCAACCTCAACCGCAACACAATGATTGTAATCCACGATCAAACATCACAACTATTGTAATAATCGATAGTCAATAATCCGATAACAATCAACAACCGACATAACCAATCAACAAACCCAATGGTTCTACAATATCTCGATTAAACACAGTCTGAACAATCCAACTGAAACCATCATGATTCATAACCACAACACGATATACTACACTGTCTGTCTACTTAGCGCATGTTAATCACATAACGTAGTGTGCGCTAGTAGTCACAAGTTAGCGTGCGTTATCCAGTCAGCTAGCGTGCGCTAACGTGGCTGTACTTAGCCATTTTCAACTATTCTTGTCCAACGTCTCGACATACAGAATACGAAAACATGACATGTTGAATAAACATACTCCTTCCAATAATATTCTCATACAATACGCCTCACACACAATATCTTAAAATGCAATTGTCGACCAAGTACGACAATATTACCAACACAGATGTCTCAGTCCTTCAATCATTTTATCCATACTGCATACATTCCACGCTGTACCGTATAATTCAGATAAAATAACATTAAACAATCATAGTAGAATTTCAGGATATTACATGAGGCAACTTGGTACTCTGCTTGGCAGGTGGAATCTGCAGTAGCGCTTTTCTTGGAGCTTCTCCAAGATACTGCTCCTCCATTGAGAGTAAACAAATACCCAGATGTCGACTTAGAGTTGTCCTTATCTCCTTGAAAATCAGAATCGGTGAATCCAACCAGCTTCAGTTCTCCACCACCGTAAGTAAGAATCAAATCTCTAGTTCTTGTCAAGTACTTAAGAATGTTCTTGACGGTAATCCAGTGTTCTCTTCCCGGGTTTGCTTGAAAATGACTTACCATACTAAGAGCATAGACTAAGTCCGGTCTCGTGCACAACATAGCGTATATGAGGCTACCTACTGCCGAGGCATATGGTACCTTACTCACCTCTCTTTTGTCTTCCTCACTTTGAGGACACATTTTCGTGGTGAGATGAATTCCATGTCGCATAGGAAAGAACCCTCTTTTAGATTATCCATCTTGAATCTTTTCAGGATTTTATCTATATAGAGGGCTTGGAAAAGTCCTATCATTCTTCGCGGTCTATCTCTGTAAATACGGATCCCTAGAATATAGGAAGCTTCTCCCAAGTCTTTCATGGAGAACGTTTTAGAAAGCCAAGCTTTCACAGTGGTGAGCATTGCTACGTTATTTCCTATAAGTAGAATATCATATACATATAGTACTAAGAATGCAATGTTTCTCCCACTGACATTTTTGTAAACACATGGTTCCTCCTCATTTCGCACGAAGTTAAAGTCCTTGACTGCTTCGTCTAATCGAAGGTTCCAACTCCGAGAAGCTTCCTTCAGCCCATAAATAGCTCGTTGCATCTTACACACCTTATGAATATTAGCTTTGGACATAAAACCCTTAGGCTATTCCATATAGATTTCCTCCTCGAGGTATCCATTTAGAAAAGACATTTTGAGGTCCATTTGCCATATTTCATAATCGTAATAGGCAGCAATGGCAAGCATCATGCGAATTGACTTGATCATAGCTACAGGCGAGAAGGTATCATGGTAATTGATGCCTTCTATTTGGGTATAACCATTTGCCACAAGCCTGGCCTTATAGGCGTCAACCTTGCCATCCCCATCAGTCTTTCTCTCATAGATCTATTTACTTCCAATAGGCTTCATGTCAGTTGGTAGATCTACTAGAGTCCAAACCTGATTGGCATGCATCGAGTCTATCTCATCTTCCATTGCTTCTTGCCATTTATCGGAGTCCACATCTACTATCGCTTGGTCATAGGTGAGAGGGTCATCCTCACGGCTATCAAGTGCGTCGTGGAGACCCAGTTCCTCGACATGTGTATAGCCATACCACTCAGGTAGGTGAGACACCCTATCAGACCTTTGAAGTGGAGGTTGTGTTATAATAGGTTCGGTTCGTGATCCCTGATCAGATGTCTCCTCAGGACTTTCATTATGCTCTTCCAAAGAGATATTTCTACCCGAGCCACCTTCCTGAATGAACTCATCCTCAAGGAAGTGCGCTTGTAAAGCCACAACGACCCTATGGTCTTCTGGCAAGTAGAATAGATAACCCATCGAGTCCTCTGGGTATCCAATGAAACATCCCATGACGGACCTTGCTTCCAGTTTGTCCACCTTAGCCTTCTTGACATAGGATGGACATCCCCAAATCCTTATGTGATTAAGACTTGGTTTCTTACCCTTTCACATATCATGCGGAGTGATAGAAACGGATTTGGAAGGACATCTATTTAGGATATAGGCAGTGGTAAGTAAGGTGTACCCCCATAGGTAAATTGGTAAGTCAGTGTAATTCAACATGGAGCGAACCATGTCCAAAAAAGTCTGATTTCTCCTTTCTGAAACACCATTTAACTGTGGGGTTCCTGGCGGCGTGAATTGTAAAACTATTCCATGTTCCTTAAGAAACTCATCAAACTTTGTGCTCATATATTTGCCACCTCGGTCCGACCGAAGTGCTTTGATATGACATCAAGTCTGTTTTTCAACTAGGGCCTTAAATTCCTTGAATTTAGTAAAGGCTTCGGATTTATGTTTCATCAAGTACACAATCCCATACCTAGTATGATCATCTGTGAACGTTATGAAATATTTATATCCGTCTCGGGCTGCTTCCAAAGCACCACAAATGTAGGTATGTACCAACCCAAGTTTTTCAGCAGCCCTTTCAAATGTCCCTGTGAAGGGGGACTTAGTCATTTTGCCTCTAAGGTAGGATTCACAAGTTGGATAGGGTTCTACACACAATGGACTTAAAAGTCCATCTTTTTCTATTTTGTGAACCTTGGTCTGACCAACATGACCAATTCTAAGGTGCCACTTAAGAGCTTGATTAGTATCATGCTTGCCACGTTTCCTAGTTATAGTCTTCACTGTTGATTTATTTTGTAAGTTCAGATGATATAAACCATTCAACAACGTAGCTATGCCAACCAATTTATTTCGAAAATAAATTTTACAACTACTATTACAAATGAAGAAAGAAAATCCTTTCCGGTTCAAGACTGGAATGGATACAATATTTTTATGCCCCTTGGGCAAAAAAATACTTCATATAACGTCAAAATAAAACTAGATTCTAAACCCAGTAGGAGTGATCCAATATCAGTTGCCTCGACACTTTGTCCGCTTCCGACAGTGATTATTACTTCCCCAGCTTCAAGCTTCCTACTTCGTTTCAGATCCTGATTCATAGTACAAATATGAGAAGTAGCACCTGAATCCAGAATCCATGAAGCAGAATATACAGTAGCGGAACAATTGGTTTCAAAAACAAAAAGTTTCGTACCTGATGCGCCATTAATCCTAGGACAAGTCATACGTCAGTGTCCCAGCTCACCGCATTCAAGACATTTATCCGTAGGTTTTGGATCGCCTACCCTATAAACCTTTTAGGCCTTTCCCTTGCCTTTCTGCAACCCTTTCTTGGGTTTATACTGCTCGTAGGTCTTTTTCTTCTTATTCTTGGACCTCCGAGGCCCAGAAGAAATCACAAGAGCAGCCTCCCTCGATTTAGTCTTCATGTTAGACTGTGCCGTCACTAGTTTATTCATTATCCCAGCTAATGTGCATGAGATCTCATTAAATTCATTACAAACTGCATGAAGGAGTCAGGCAGAGATTGAAGGATGAGATCAATTTGAAGGGATAAATCCATATTAAAGTTGAGAACCTCGATCCTCTCAATCATAGAGATCATCTTGAGGACGTGGTCTCCCACTTTCTCCCCTTCCTTCATCTTAGCACTGAACAACTATTATGATATCTCATATCAAACAGTCCTACTTTGCTCTCCATAAAGTTCGGTCAAGTGTGCGAGAATCTGCCTAGCAGAAGTCATTTTCTTGTGCGCTCTCTGCAGCTCATTAGTCATTAGCCCATCATAAAGCCACGGACCAGCACGTCATCCTTGACCTATTTTTCATGGACGTCAATCTCTTCTTGATTACCCCTAGTCTGGATTGGAGTCGGTGGAATGTCCGCCTCCAAAACGTATCCCAGAGACTCCATGCTCAGAACAATCATCAGATTCCGCAACCAGTCAATGAA
Organism: Orobanche coerulescens; assembly: GCA_033398695.1. Classification (NCBI taxonomy): domain Eukaryota; kingdom Viridiplantae; phylum Streptophyta; class Magnoliopsida; order Lamiales; family Orobanchaceae; genus Orobanche; species Orobanche coerulescens. Next base: position 136,201,349 of record CM065817.1, read on the forward strand.
GTTGGGGCCAGTTAGGAGATTCTTTTCAAGTAGTATTGCAAGTGCGTTCTTTGCCATTTTAGAGAGAGATTGTTTCGTTTCTCTGCATTGATATAGACAAGATTGAATTAGTGACTTGTTTTATTATGACCGAGTATAGAATTTAAGGGCTTGTATAATTCTTGTCTTGGCTCCCACTAATTTTATCGGATTTACACACTCTCATGTTATAACCCGAAAGTCATGGTAAGATTGACTTCTTAATGGTGATCAAGTTCTTTACAAATTTTAACAGACGCAACCTGCCAGGTTTCTTGCCAATTAATTTCTGTAAAGTGGTGTCTAACACCAACCCGTCCAACGGATGATTTGATTTCTTTTACCTCTAGTCTTCATGCCCTCAACCTATCAGGTTTCTTGGCAATCCAGACTATCTAAGTTGTTGACCATCAACATCTATCAGTTTGACTATTGAATCTCACCCGGTAACCTATTAGGTTTCTAGGGGTGAAATTTATCACCAACCGAAGGCATCTAATGCACTCAAGAATTTTTCAACCTCTACCAAATGTACTACCCCGATAACTCGGAAGCATTGCATACCAGCTCGGGTATCAATTTTATACGAGTTTGATGGATGGTAGGAAACCTCGTAACCTTTTTCAAACTTAGTCTGTTTGTTTTCGGGAGAATTTCGCGATTAGTGTTACACTTTGCACATTAATTCATTTATAGCGCGTTAGTGTGTCAATCATTCAAAATAAAAAAACAGTAAATAGCAACCTAGTTACTACCAACATATAGCTCATGGACCTATTTCTAAGTACTGGGCCACGCGAATGACCCAAAAAAGAAAAATAAAATGTCTTTGATTCTTCGTCTTCTCGGTCGGTTGTCTTCGGTTTTCGTCATAGCCAAATAAATAATTACATCATAGAAAAAATGCAACCTATTATACAAATTTTCTAGTAAAAATAAATAGGTTCAAAACGGCCTTTACAACCCAATCTAATCGAATAAATCAAAACTAAGTCCACGATCTATATCACCATCACATAAGGAGTCCATACAACAGGTAACGGCAATGAAATTAAACAATTAATTTTAATATATATTAATCCAATTAATCTATAAAATTAATCTATTCAATTTCTACTATATTAATCCAATTAATATATATGGCATTAAAATTAAATAATCAATTAGTGTATTAATCTAATCAAAATAAAAATTAATCTATTGATCCAATTAATACTAATAATCGTCATTTCAATTCGTTCGAAGTAATCCGGCCAAAAATAGTATTTTCGTTTAATATCTTTCCCATTTAAAATAATATTCCAAATATTCATTTTAATCGAATTAAATCCAATTTAAATGTAAGAAAATATTACAACGTAATACAGAGACTAAACGAAGTCCCGGACAAGTCGGAATGGGCCCAGCCCGCAAACGGATCCCGAAATAGAGCGCTGGCCGAGGGTGACCATTGAGCGAGTCACCCGCACTGCTCGTCCGAGTAGCAGTGCCCCTGTCTGCCACCCCGCTGTGCACCGCCCGGCAGCTGACTCGGTAGCCTGGCCGCCGAGTCCGATCTCCGTTCGGCTCGTTTTTTTGGCTCGTTTCCAAAACGTGATGTTTCTAATTTTTATGTAGGACTTATAACTCAATAAAATAAAATTTTACAGATTTATAATTCACATAAAATCATAGAAATAAAATTTACAACGAACAATTAAAAATCTCCAATTATGCGAATAATGATTCTAAATTACAAACATCAATCAATAGCATTCAAAATGCACAAAAAATCATATATACGGTATCATTGACCTAGCTCTGATATCACTGTTGGTATTCCGAAAGCAAAACGAATACGCAGTGGAATAATAATAAAGAATCCCAAGCAGGATCGATCAAGTAACGCATATACGAAAAGAAAATAAAGATAAAAGGATTAAGGTCCCATACCCTTGAAGCCTTTGATTATATCTCCATAAGTTGATGATGATCACGAACCCGAGCACGAAATCCCTTCGTCCCCAATACCAAAAATACGATGCCTCTATGTCACCATGCGTCGGAAGTTGCCCGGGAAAATCTACAAGACTCCGTTCTCCAAGAACACGGCTAGGGAAACTTGTAGGAATTTTCTCTCTTTATTTCTAATCCTTTTTCTCACCTCCAAGATGAAGAAGTGAACAAAGGAAATTTTTTCTCTCCCATCACTTGAAGTTCGGCCGAATGGTTTATTCCCTAAGGTGGTGAGATGTGTTTTTGTTATATTATGTGATAAAGAGATCCCAACATATCAAGAGATATTTGGCACCATGTGTTGACATATCAAGGTGGGATTTATTTATCATAAAACAACAAAAAAGAAACCACCAAGTAACATGAGTGGGGGGCGTTCATCAAACGACTCCGTTAAATATACTCTATTTTATCTCCAATGTATTTATACTAATTAATAAATCCAATTAATTATTTATATCAAATACAAATATATTTCTCTAAGAAATATTGTTTATGAATTAAATTAATTACCCAAGAAATTAACTTCAATTCATAAGACCGCTATTTTAATTTATCCAATAAATCATAATTAGATATCCAATATCTAATATTAATAGATAGATGATAAATTCTAATTTATCCGAAAATGCTCCTGATGCGCGACTTTGTAGGTTCGTCTCAGTCGGCATTGGGAGGAACCAGTGAGTGCGGGCAGCACTTAGCCAGCCTAGCGGGCCGCACTGTAAATCCCGACTGAGAACGAATGAAGGGATCATTCCAGAACCATTATGTCGTGAATACCATATATGTATAGACCCTTCATCAGATGTCCCAGTCAAGTCTTCGGGTCACGGTAAAGTCAAACCCTACTGTTGACTAGACTCTATACATGTGTTAATGCAAATCAAGACCGACTGATTACTAGTGTATCTAATACGACTAGATCAGAATTCTTTGGCCAAATAATTATGATCTTATTTGCCATTAACCGTATAAGACCTTCGCCTGCTCACTAACAGGAGATAGAATCCTTTCCTGGTGTATAGTAAAGACTGCTACCTGCCCGTATAGTCCGTACTTCGAGGTTGACTCAGCGATTAAGCAAATGAGTCTAACTACTCTAATGACAAACTAAACCTCACAGGCACATCTCCTACTGAACCCTCAAGTCAAAGGTCCATGTATACTATCACAAACTTTCGATTAGTCATCGACTCTCCAAGAGTGAATACCGTATGACTGAATCAAGTATGAGTCGTGTTCGAGTATACTGGTCCCATCAATATACTTATAACTATGCTATCAAGACATGCACACATCTTAGCATCAGTTATACAAGTCTTGCTCAAAACTTAATGCCCATTTAAGTTTATCGACTTGCGAACGGTTTACGTAAATAAAATTTAAACACTTCCAGTGCATTTTCTCTTATCCAATAACGAGAATGGAATGTTCACTTTTATTTACATGGACTTCACTTCAATATTTACCAAATCAAGAATGCATTTGAAATACAATAAACAGTGAATGAATCATATTGCCTTTAATTGATAATTCCATAATTACAAGTACAATGCCCCTTCCTTCTCTCTCATCCTCTGAGTGGCATTCGAGGGCATATTGCCAACATATACTTGCACTAGCAAAATAGTGGAATTTTGCTAACCCCCAAGTGGTTCGGAGGGGTGGATGTCTGTATTGCATTCAGGTACGTGCAGGTTCTAGGAGAGCAAACTACGGGGCCTATACGAAGGATGATAGAAGATAAATGATATTAATCACAAGCAAACTAGTACTTGGTACTGGTGGCCGTATTATATTTTATTTTCCGCTGTAGTGTTCTCCCATCGTATGGGAGTAATTATTGTATTTTGACCCATGTGCGGGTACAAATTTTTTTAGAGTGATGTATATGAAGTTTAAGTTGTATGTATTGATGAAAGGCCGAATCGGTCTACTAATTCGTATTTAGTCATGTTGGCATATGTTATGATGTCTTGTTTTAGTATCTAGTCTGGTAGATCCTCACGGAGAGGGTCTGCGGCGCTGTAATATTTCAGAGCGGATTGGGGGTGTTACAGAATATGGTATCAGAGCTTAGGTTATGGAAACCTAGGCTATCGGGTCAAGTTGTGTTTGTCGAGTCTTGTCTTGTCAGATTGTGTCTGACTGAGTCGTATTGCGACGCATCATTTGAGATGTCGGTCGTGATTAGTATCTTGGTGCAGCCATCATCTTCGTACAACCTGTGGATTTAAGTCTCCTCTTTTATGTGTGTTATTTGTGTTTTATGACTTTGTTTACATGCGCGTCGGGGGATGAAATTTGTATTTGATATTTGTGGCATAGTACGTGTGTAATGAACTGGATATTGATGGACTGGACACCGAGTGGTGTAGAGCGATGCGAAACCTTGAATGCTGATGTGTTCCAGGAAATGTATCAATGGTAGAGTTTGTTGAGAAACTTATATAGATGGTGTTGATGTGTGTCTGAATTTGGTGGTAATGAGTTTTGTCTGATGAATTGGTGATCTTGAATGCCGTATAGGCATGTGTTTGAGAACTAATTATATTAGCTAATTGTTGATATATGCTACAAACATGCTCACATTAGTAATTATGTTTGTTTCATAGATTTGGGTAAGCTTGTGGAAAACCAATTTTGGAAAAAGTTTTGACGGTGCAGTTAAGCAGTGGTTTCATGTGGATTTTAAAAATTGTTTGAATTTTGACGAACCGACCTCGCATTCTCAAATGAAACCCTGTGACATTGTTTGAAAAGACGTGTTTTGGAGTGTCTCAGACATTTTGTAAAATGATACCGTCGTTAATACTTTGCCACGTTTGAAAGGATTTTAAAAATGGTTTTAGCCTAACGGTTTTATTTTCAAATAACCCGAGTACACGATTTTAAAAGTCTTTCGCACCATAAAATTTTATATTTCAAAGTACAATACGATTTTATTTTCAAAATAATAAATAGTGAAAGATGAAAATCTTACTCGACTTAAACTATAAACTCGGATTTGAAATATTTTGGGTTATGCCCCCAAATATTATGTTACATGGTTTGGATACGTCTTGTAGTTTGTGTAATGTTACCCTGATATGATTATTGATTGGTGGAAATATTTAGTACATGTACGCATGGTTTGTCCACCTGGTGATGGTTCGTTGAAACCTCTGGGGTCGATGCCAAGGGAGCATGACCGCAGATTGTTGTGTGTGTTTTTAATTGTGATGATGTTGTGTGGTAACATGTTGTTACCTTGTGTTTTGTTATTTGGGATGATGATATGTAATGACATGGTTATTATGATAATGTTGTTTAACAGGAAATTCGATATTCCGAAATATTATTTTGCAAATGATTTAAAAAATGAGATGGTTACGACCTATGGGTCATAGTTTCAGTAAAACACACCGAGGTATCAAAAGTATTTTCAAATCTTATTTTGGAAAATCAAACAAACTCAATCATTTTAAAATGTTATTATTTAAATGAATACTTAATAGGGTTTTAAAAAGTATGTTATCAATGATTGACTACCACGAGGTGTGGTTTGTTACGGTCGTAATTTTTCTGTTGATATGTTCATGTGAATTGTTAGTTACGACCGTAAGTTCCATTTGTTGGGGCAGTAGTTCTTAAATTTGTGTAATTATCCGGAGTGGATATTTTTTTGTGCTAATATTTGTTGTCTTACGTGGATATTTTGTACTGAGTTGGCATTTAGATATGTTGTTTTGCAATGTTGTGTTTCAATATATTGAACAGTTGCCTGTTTAGTATGTCGAGGGGCCGAGGCCGAGGTAGTGGTCGTAGTTGTGGACATAGTCAGGAGCGTGTTGAGGTGACCCATTCGTTGTCGAGCGCCAATCCGTCTAGTACTGATGGTCAGGATGACCAGTCGCGTGATCATGGGCAAACAGCTAGAGGTAATGTTGATGTTGGCACCACCGCCATCCTTCAACAGGTAGCAAACTAGTTGGCACAGATGAATCAGGGTATGCACCAGAGTGAGCATTCAGATGGGAGCGACAGAGCTAGTATGTGGCTTCGGGACGTGATGAGAATGCATCTGCCTCGTTTTGTAGGTTCCTCAGATTCGATAGGTTGGGAGAATTGGTTCTTCCAGTTGGAAAGAACATTTGATGTTGTGGCATGTCCTAATGAAAGGAGGGTACTCATTGCTCAGTATCTCCTCGACAAGGAAGCTGCAGACTGGTGGGAGGCTGTAGCGCCTAATGATCATGCAGCTACATGGGCAAGTTCAAGACTGCTATGGAGGCCGAGTACTGCCCGCCGCCTATTCGAGAGCATAGAATTGTTGAGTTTTTCTCGGCTACACCCCAGGATGTGTTGATAGCCCAGGCTATAGTCGATTATAATCGGCAACTATGTTATGTTCGAGATCAAGTGAAAAGTGAAGCGGACAAGGTTCGTTATTTCGATATGCATATGAAACCTCATGTTCGGAAGTGTATGGCCACTTTTATGTGTACTACTCTGAAAGATTATCAAGATCGAGCCTTGGCATTTGAGATGGCTTTATTGTAGGCAAAGCCTACAACTGTGACGAAGAAGCCGAAGATTTTTGATGATTCATCGGGAAGTGTAGGGACTGGGATTCCTAGACCTCAACCCTCACGTCAATAAGTTGTGGAGCCTGCTGGGTTAGTTGGAGAGATCTAAGAAATCCAGGTCGGTATCGCTAACTGTTGGTAACTTGCCTAGGTGCTTAAACTGTAATGTTTCGGGCCACGAGCGTGCGAATTTTAAGAAACCGCCGGTGACTTGTTATAATTGTGGACACGAGGGACATCGAGTTCAGTACTGCGAGAGGGTATCTGGTTCAATCACTACTCAAACTTCGGGTCCAGTATCGGTATCGACTCTGAGAGATCCTTGAGAGATGTTATATGTTGGTTACTTGCTTTGTTGTTGTCTGGTTTTCATTGTTTCAAGTTTCGGGGATGAAACTTCTTTTAAGGGGGATAGAATGTAATGCCTATGTTTTTTTAAGTCTGTAATTTTCGATTCTAGCGACTCGCTTGTGTTCATTGACATATTTTGAGCATGTTTTGTTCTGCAGCTTTTGTCATTCGAGCGAGTTTTGATATTGTTTCGGATTAAATTGCATATTAGGGCGACTTTTCCGCATTTGGGTTCGATTCTTATGAGTCTTTATCAGAACTGCCATTTTGATGTTCCTACAAGCTCATTTAACTTTTGTAGTCATGTTGTGAACTTCGGAATTATTATTCGATCTCGTATCGTGATTTTTCAGACATTTGGGCCGTTTTCTAATTTCCCAAAGTTTTGGGTACTCACTTACGTACTCATTTTTACCTACCCTCGGATTGTCGGAATTGCATGTTTGTTTAACGCTTTTATTCGTTGTTGAGAATTCTTTGTAAGCGTTACTTCGCATGTTTCGAGTCGTCGCATTTTGAGGTTGTTTGAGACTATTCGGACAGCAGAATGGAATCTGCTGGCAGAATGCAGGTTACGGCCGTAATGGCCAGTGCGTTACGTACGTTATCTGGGCAGCATTACGTACGCTAACCCCTTTTCATTGTGTATGTTATCATATGTAGAAAATCAGGCAGAAGCCTCTGAAAAATGTTTACATACGTAATATATGAGCTTTTATGTACGTTAACTTGTTAACGTACATTAAGCTTAGTAGCTTACGTACGTAACATGGTCTAGTTATATAATCTACGAGATGGGTTTTTGGAAGCCATTGCAACTTCTTCCGCCTATATCCATCGGGTCTGGTATTCTATGGCGATCTGAGATCGATCTTCATCATCAAGCTTCATCTTGGTGAGTCTTCTTCAAGTTATCAACACCATCTCACTTGTTTTCTTGTTGGATCGAGGTATTTTCTTCTTAGAACCCTATTTGAGTAATTTTGGGGGACTTTCCTGGATTTCTTGATTTAATCTGAAGTTGATGAATCGGTTATGTAATTCTTGTTGTTTTGGTTGTAATCTACGGACCAGAATTCCATTTATCATTTTCGATTCACCCAAAGCATGATTTTGATTCCCTTGAGAAAACCCTTGAACCCTCGATTGTTTTTGTTGTTCCGCAGCGAGTTAGAGTCGGGTTTTGAGGAGTATTGTTGATTCGTGGTGGAGCTATTCTCGTTATATTTTGAAAGTTACGTGGTTGCTCGGTTGCGTCCGTTCGTTGTTTCGTTCGTTCGTAGTTTCGAGGAAAGTATATTGCCCATATACTTCGTATTTCGTAGATATAGTAGTTGGTGATTAATTATGTGTGCAATTTGAATATTTTAATGAACCTTCAAAAGAGTCGGTATATTCGCGATAAAGGTTCTCTTCAAAATCAACTCGTGTGTTTGTGAATGTATTGTTCTGAGAATGTATATTAGTGTTGATATTGGAATGCCTTGTTTTCGTGTGGTACCGTTATGTGCGACTATATCGCTAGTGGACTTAAAGTTATATCCTTTCGGCAAGGTTTGTGTGTGTGGATATGTATATTTATTGATGAGTATTGTGATGTTGTGTGATATTGGTTGTATTGTTTCCTGATTCCTTTCTAAGGAGCTAGTGCTATTTGGTGTTGCTCGAGAAGTGTATCTCTTTGTGGTATGTGAACGTGCTGTTATTGATATGCGTTGTGGATTGTTGTGTTGATCTGTGGAACCAGGTAGGGTCCAACGGGGCCTCTGGAGTTCGTTACTTGATGAGTACGAATGGTATTTGTGTGGAACCAGGTAGGGTCCGGCGGGGCCTCTGGAGTTTGTTACTTGATGAGTACGAACAGTATATGTGGGTACCAGGTAGGGTCCGGCGAGGCCTCTGAATTTGTTACTTGATGAGTACGAATAATATTTTTATTGTCGGATTTGCATGACCCGTGATTATATTATAGTTGTCGAGAACCGAGTAAATCTTTGGGCTGTGACCCTAGGTGATTTTTGAAAAGATAAGGACTCTTTAGTCCCAAAATGTTTTCCTACAAAAACTCCCAAGATCTGTAAAACACTTTACAATTCGTTTACTTGCTTTATTACTGCCTTTCATGGCTTCGGATTATTTTGCACAAATGAAATATCTCGGGAAGTCTTTCACTATGTTCGATCCGTTGATTATTCAGATTTATATATTCTTGGAATATGTTGTGTATGGCTCGTATTTACACATTATACTTGCACTAGTAAAATAGTGGAATTTTGCTAACCCCCGAGTAATTCGGGGGGTGGATGTCTGTATTGCATTCAGGTACGTGCAGGTTCTAGGGGAGCAAACCACGGGGCCGATACGAAGGATGATGGAAGACAAATGATACTAATCACAAGTAGACTAGTACTTGGTACTGGTGGTCGTATTGTATTTTATTTTCCGCTGTAGTGTTCTCCCATCGTATGGGAGTAATGTTTGTATTTTGACCACTGTGCGGGTATGAGTTTTTATAGAGTGATGTATATAAAGTTTAAGTTGTATGTATTGATGAAAGTCCAAATCGTTCTACTCATTCGTATTTAGCCATGTTGGCATATGTTATGATGTCTTGTTTTGGTATCAAGCCTGGTAGATCCTCACAAAGAGGGTCTGCGGTGCTATAATATTCCCCAACGGATTGGGGGTGTTACACTGGGCTAGTCCTAGATAAAGAATGTGTAGGAAGGACATGCGTAGCCCCCGCGCTTGCTTGATAAGGGTCGGCTAACAGGCCGGTAATAGTCACTCCTCCAGAAGGAGGAGGGGATGGGGGTTTTATAATAATTAGAGGGTTGCCGGAAGGAGGGCTAGAAGGTGTATCACATAGCTCCGACCAGTCTATATTACCCATAGGCTCATCTACGAGACAAAAGGATGATCCTACAGCTCACTCCGACCTACCACCCGAATCCCCATCGGAAGAAGATAAAACCTTCCAAAAGAGAGTCCACGACCAATTGACCGGAGATATTTTGGGAGTCGAAAGCAGATGACATCGCAAAAAGAACAAAAAAGAGGGGAGAAAGAAGAAAAAATACAAAAAAGCAGAAGATGCGAGGGTACTTATATAAACATACCCATGAGCTGGGCAGGAAACGGCAGCTACGACGGAAAAAAACTCCGGAGAAGTCGCAACTTCTAAGTGTAGGAAAAACCAGGAAGCAGAAATGAGGCAGATGCAGGTAGCCCTCCTTTTATAGGAGAAAGGAATGAAAATCGTGAAGGAAAGGGACAATCTAGACCGTCTGATGATCTTTTCAAAGGAGCGGCCTGGATCTAACATCGCCCTGATAAACATATAGCAGGTTGACACCTGGACCTTTGTATAAAGGTGCAATGGTTGGGAAGCGAGATTTTAGAGAAGAAACGGCGCAGTTATAAATGCGCACGAATTCGGAGGCGAATCATCATTACCTGGGAACCAGATCCCCAAGGAATTATCACATGGAGGTCGTATGTCTGAAACAAGCCCTACTCTACTCGGTCTTACAGCTCGACTAGAGTAGGGGGTACTGGTTGATAGGATGACAAATGTGAACCTCCCAAAAACTCGATCTAAGGAATCTAAGAACGGGCACCCCTACCGGCCTCTCGGTAAAAAGGGAAGCTCTGACGAAAGGAGTCTGACCTGACTGATCTTATCCCAAGCTCGGTAAACATGTTGCGAATATCGGCAGAAGATTAACAGACCTACCGATCTCTTGTCAAGAAAGGAATGTCCCGGCAAAGGAAGTCCCCTCATAAAAGGATCCGACCTACATGACCCTACTCCGAGCTGGGAAGGGTACGAACTCCCAAGGATAAGACCTCTGAGAGGCTAGGATGTTACCTATCTGACAAAAATCCCGGAAATCCAGGGATGGATAGCTACAGCTGAAAGCACCAGATATTCAGAGATTGGCAGCCGCAGCCCAAATACCCGAATATCAGGGATTTCCCCTGAAAAGTAGGAAGAAGCCTTTCATCCCTTCTATAAATAAGGGAGAATCCTTTCTTCCAAAAGACAATTGATCAGAAATACTTAGAGAAAGAAATACTCAGAGAGAGAAATACATAGAGAAATATATAGAGAGAGAAACATTTAGGGAGAGAAGCATTTCACATATTCGGGTTTTTCTAGACAAACTTCTGAGAATAACCCAGTTCTTGGTGACTGATCAGCTCGGTTACATCATATATATATATATATATTGATGCGACCCTATACGATGTACCGTGGTAACCGTTATTACTAATATGATTTTAGTTACCAAGGTCATTCCAATATTAAACATATAACTATTTTACTTCATACCTCTACGTGATGTGCCGCAACAAATCAAAAGGCGCGATTCGAACACAATGAGTAACACCACAATAAGTAAATTGAAATCACAATTTGCATTTTGGAGACATACTCAGCAAAGCAAAAAAAAGTATCTTAACATGAAAATTCCATATACACCCCATGTTGTCACACCACTTTTTATTTTTTCCCTCTTAAATTAACATTTACATCCAACCCCAAAATATTGACCAGCTTATAAGTTGCTATTCTTTCTTCTCAACCAGTCACACCCTAATTGTTATGTTTGTCATTTAAGGGATTTGTTACACACATAATTAATATTTCTCCATTTTGCCTTTTTCTTCCCCCGTCATCTTCTTCCCTCCATACAACGTTTCCTCTGCAATCATAAAATTAGACCAAGATCGACCCAAATCACGTTGTTTAAAGGCCATTATATCAAGTATATTGGCTAGTTCGATATTGTCGACGAGTTTGGGAGGCATAATTCTGGAAAACAACGATTGAGTTGAAGGTTATAAGAATTTTTCAAAATTGAGTTTTTTAATGTTTTTGTGTTGTTCATGGTCTTGATATCACTGATTTGTATGTAATGTGGTGTATTTTTTGAAAATTTTGATAATATGTTCGAACTAGGGTTTATCTGATATTGTTTTTTTTTGTTTTTTTTGCGTTTTTTGTGTTTATGTGACAGTAATGGTGACGGTTGACAAGTTTAATATCCGGATTCATTACGCTGGAGAGTAATAAATGCTCACGAATATTGAACCTAATAGGTATTCTCACAAGAAACTGCTAAGTGATGTGAATGATAAGGTCTTAGAACATGTTGCTAGCGGTCAATCCCTGTTTTTTACCATATTGGCTGATGTTGAAGAAAGTTTTGAACAAAATGACATTTTGAATGATGGTTCTGTTAGGATGATGTTTGAGAAAAATATGAAGTATAAGGAAATTGAAATGCAATTAAGCACAGATGAAATAGAAGCTTTAGCTGTAGAGTCATGTAAGAAAAAGAAATCTAGGAAGATGAATGATGATGTCGATATTCCTTTTGAGGTGCCATTAACTGGTCAACATGCTAGGAGAAAGACTGTTTAAGCAAATTAGTTGTCTTATTCTACTATATTTGTCTTCATCAATTGATGTGGCTTTTGCACCTTTCATTTTCCTTGGTAGTTGTACTTGTTCTTCATTTGCTTATTGCATTACATCTTCACTTTGTACAACGTGTTGACGAGAAATTGCAAATTTCCATAGAACTGTAGGTTCCGTTATTTCTCCCCGTTGTTGAAATTGCAAATTTTCTTGCTCATTAGCCCATTCAGACCATCCATGGGTTGGACATTTCCAACAAAATCTCCCATCATGTGCCACAGATAGCACCGTACGTTTTCGACACCTTAAAGTCTTGCAAACTAGATGAAGAACACCTGAATCACTCATTTTCGAAATGTAGGAGAAAGATATATGAATATATAGTGGATACAACAAAAAAGAGTAAAAAAAAATGAAGTTGAGAGGGTATAAATAGGCATAAATTTGAACCCCAACGGCTAGTAACAATTTTCTAACGGTAAGTTTTTAATTACATTTTACTACCTTATTTCATAGATCAGTTACATCTAACTCGACACGTGCCTTGCACGTGTCAAAGTAAGCTGTTTGGCTTTGGACAAAATCAAATATTTAAATGAGGACAAAATTATACTTTCCGCATTTTAATTCACAAAAAATCAAATTTGTGGGGCTAGATGTAATTAGTCTATCTAACAAGGGAGTCTGATGTTATGTTACTCTAAGAGGTAAAAATCTGTAATTGATGAATCTAAGAAGAGGTCCAACTGAAATTTGCCCCTTTAGATAATATTCAAGTGGGACAGAAAGAGTATAATGCATGAGTAATAATATATTAAAAAACTTAAAACATGTAATCATGTAACAAAGTAAGAGGTTATGATGCAAACAAGATATATAAAATATCAGTGTATCAACATAAATCCAATAGGCACAATCAGCGTTGGTCAATGAGTCAGTTTTGGTTTGTTTGGATTCAGGTCATTCTCAACTTGTGATAAATCTACTTGTTCTCTAACTCGGCTCGTTGACATACGAGGCGAGCCTGGTTCAAAATTTAGATAGCGCTGAATCAATATGTCTTGTCCGTCTACTCAACTCGCCTTAGCTCTACCTATCAATTGAGTCGAATTGGCTCATTAAATTGATTCGACTTGACTCATGAGCCGCGACAAACTCGTCTAGTCGGTTCATTTTTTTCGTAATTTTAGTTGGAGTTGTGACACTACAAGAATACAGACGGAATTTACCGATAGACATTTTACGTCGGTGATTTCCAATGGATCACCGACTGATTGCCAACCGATAATAATTTTATTATTAATTTAAATATTAAATAAAATTACTGAGAAATCACCAACGTACTTTTCGTTGGCAGTTTATCAGGAAATTGCTCGCTAAAACTTAGCGCTTAACATTACCGTCTAATTACTGACGGAATGATTATAGACCTTTATCGAGGGATCGCTGCGGTCGGTGCATTTGTATAGACTTTTAAATTTACCGACGGAACGATTTTCCCTCGTTAATTACCAACAAATTTTTTCATTGGTAAATCACTGACGGATATTTCTATCAATATTTACTTAAATATCGTCACATTGCCTACGATTTTTTTCCGTCGGTAATGAAGACATAAATTCCGCCCCTTTTTTCATTTCAGCATAATCGCATATCCCACAGAGAAGAAATCACCCCAGTTGCTCCTTGCCAGATCTCTAACCACCGTGCCATCAATGTCGGAGAAAAATCCGATTTTGATCCTTTATAGATGTATGTGTTCGATTTTGGTCCTTTATTGATGTTCTGTCCGATTTTGGTCCTTTATAGATGTATGTGTCCGATTTTGGTCCTTTAAGTTATAATATTGTCCGATTTTGGTCCTGCGATGGAAGAGGGTCGGCTGGAAAAAGGCATGTGAACTACACTCTCCAGTTGGGGACCAAAATCGGACAGTATTATAACTTAAATGACTAAAATCAAACAACTGTATACTTAGAGGACTAAAATCGGACAAGCATACTTAAATTGGATGTTCCTTTTTCTTATTTGCATTATGGGCTCTGTTTTTTTATGATAAAGTTAAATTCTTGGTCTCAATTGAGGTTGATTATATGAATGGGAAAGAGAAAATACTAGGCTTGGGACTTTTCGATTTCAGGGAGAAAAATACAGAAACCGGAATCGAACCGCATAGTTTTTTCGTGGTTCGGTTTTGCCAGTTTTTTTTTATCCGAACCGACTCGGAACCGAACCGCATAGGAACCGAACCGAACCAGAACCGATTTTGTATGGTTCGGACGGAATATATTATATTATATTTTATTTTATTAAAATTATATTATATTATATTATATTATATTAAACATAGTTTTTTCACGGTTTTTTCGGAACCGAACCGCATAGTTTTTATTAATTAAACCGGAACCGAACCGCATAGTTTTTTCGCGGTTCGTATATTGAATAATATATTCCGGAACCGAACCGCATAGTTTTTATTAGTTAAATCGGAACCGAACCGCATAGTTTTTTCGTGGTTCGTATATTGAATAATATATTCTTATTAAACATGATTAATATAATATAATATAATATAATATAATATAATTTTAATAAAATAAAATATAATATAATATATTCCGTCCGAACCATACAAAATCGGTTCTGGTCCGGTTCGGTTCCTATGCAGTTCGGTTCCGAGTCGGTTCGGATAAAAAAACTGGCAAAACCGAACCGCTAAAAAACTATGCGGTTCGGTTCCGGTTTCTGTATTTTTCTCCCTGGAATCGAAAAGTTTCAGGCCTACTTATTTTCTCTTTTCCCATTCATATAATCAACCCCAATTGAGACCACGAATTCAACTTTATCATCAAAAATAGAGCCCATAATGCAAATAAGAAAAAGGAACATCCAATTTAAGTATACTTGTCCGATTTTAGTCCTCTAAGTATATAGTTGTTTGATTTTGGTCCTTTAAGTTATAATACTGTCCGATTTTGGTCCTCCGTCGGAGAGTGTAGTTCACATGCCTTTTTCCAATCGACCCTCTTTCATCGCAGGACCAAAATCAGACAATATTATAACTTAAAGGACCAAAATCGGACACATACATCTATAAAGGACCAAAATCGGACAGAGCGTCAATAAAAGACCAAAATCGGATACATACATCTATAAAGGACCAAAATCGGTTTTTTCTCTCAATGTCGACCTCTTTTTCCACCTAACACCGCCGGAAATCGCTTGACGTTGCCTGTCGATGAACAGATTAGGGTTTGTGATTTTTTTTCTAACCTAGATAAATTGTACTATCATTTTGCTTGAATTTGTCGTTTGCTTACCACATTCATCTTGCTTCATGGCAGTTTTCTTCCCTTTACTTAAATTCTATATTGAATTTGCAATTGCTGCAGTTTTTATGTTGGTTCAGGGAAAAACCTAAGATTGTTTACTATTTTTGGCCTGGGTGAGTAGGACACTTGTTAGAATTTTGGTGGGCTGCCAGTTGGCGTGGTTCTGAATATTTCGTGACTAGATCATGTGTTTGTTTGTTTGTGTGAGAGAGAGCGGGGTTATAGTTCGGACTTGCAAGTATGTAAGATACAGTTAAACCTCGATAAATGAATGTTTGTTAAACGAATAATCTCGTCAAATGAATAATTTTTTCTGGTCCCAACTCTTTATAACATGTTCAAATTTTCTTTGAGAGAAGACATAATCTAGCCATATTGCTTAGTAAATTGTAATATTTGTCATGCAACTTAGTTTGTACAAATTGTAGCAAAAAAAGCAAATTCGGACCAATTTACCCTCAGCCCCTTATTTCTTTCTCCCCCTGCCTCTCTCTCTCTCATTCCCCCTGATGTGAATCAAGATATTATGAAGAACCCGGATGAGGACTTGAGCATGCCGACTGGACCAATAACGAGGTCTCGATCAAAGAAGTTCAAAAATAATTTATCGACACTCGTCATTGATATGTTTAAAAATAACTATGTTACCAAAGACAACAAATTCGTGAGTAGTGTCGAAGTTGTCGAACAATAAGTTTTTCGTTTATTTTGTCTTGGTGTATTTTAATTTGAATTGTATTTCTTGAGTTGTATTTTTATATTTTGAGTTGTATATAATCGAGTCGTGTAATATTAATGTCGAAGACGATCGGAAAAGACGAACAAACAAACAAGGATGCAAATTCCCGCGCGTAAGACTGACACGCAGCAGTCTCGTATTTTGGCCATAACTTACTCGTCCGAAATCCGATTCAGGTGATTCAGGTGTCAATGGAAAGCTAAGAAAGAGAGCTACAAATATTGTTCAGACCATAGGACCAAATTCGGAGCCATTGGAGCTCAGAAATGATAAAAGAGACAGCATCGGATTTATGATGACTTGTTGTCCTTGTTTTCACACCTTAAAATCTTGGTCTTTGATATTTTGTCCCCTAAACATATGTTGACTGACTTTGTATCAGATTTTAGGATCTTTGAATGTTGATTTTTCTATTTTGTAGGTTTCTAGTTGTTTCCTTGTTCACACTAGAGTTAGATGTAAGATTTTGGCTATAAATAGCCTTGAAGTTTCATTGTAAGAGGACACCAAAGATTTTATGAATTTGAGAGTGTTTGTATTAACAAACCTTTGTGAGTGCTTTCTTGTTTTGTTGAGTGTGTCTCCAAAATATCTCTTGTGTGATTTATATACTTATCAAGTGCAATCTTGTTAGTATTTATATTCCACCCCTTCCGAGTTGCTACGGCGTGTCACGTAGAGGTTTGGAAGTAAAGCCCCATTTTGCTTATTTTGGAAACATCCTGGGAACGAATTCATCTAGCGGTGTCGCTTACCATAGCGTGTCGTGTGGGGGTCGCATCAGTTGGCTTTGGAGCTCGGTTATTCCAAAATTAAGTGGTATCATCTATTTTCCTTCATTACCATAATCTTCCTATCTTACCATCCTATTATTTCCTTTATCTTTTAAATCTTCCATCTTCTTCACACAAAAAAAAAATAAAAAAGAAATATATATATATATAAGTGGTGAAGGTTTTGATTATTTTTTATAACTCTTCAAGCCGAGGCCAGGGGAAGAACTTATTCCTTAGCCTTCGGGCGTCTGGTGATTTTAAGCTTGCGGATCGAATATCAAATATCAATCCATTCATTTCATTACTAAAAAAAATTATAAGTCGTGAAGGTTTTGATTGTTTTTTATAACTCTTCAAGCCGAGGCCAGGGGAAGAACTTGTTCTTTAGCCTTCGGGCGTCTGGTGATTTTAAGCTTGAGGATCGAATATCAAATATCAATCCATTCATTTCATTACCCAAAAAAAAAAGGTAAAAAAAAAGAAGAAGAAAAAAAAATATCAAGGAAGAAGAGAAGAACGAATTTTGATCGATCTTATCAAACAAGTATCATACTTTTCGTTCCGTTCCATATTCTAAACTATTCCGAATCTTTTGCTCCCATCTTTCCATTTTTTTCTTATCGTCATTCGCAATCTTTGGGGGGATCGTGGGATTTGAGTTCTTTCAAGAAGAAACTTGATTTGAATCACCTAAAATCACCTTGTAAGTTGTGTGGAAAAAGGCAAAAAAAAATTGTGAGGAATTAAGAAAAAGCCAAACGAGAGATACGCGAGTGTGAGCGATCGAGCGATACACGTGAGGATCTTGTGAGGAAATTTTCTTGTAAAAAAAAACAAAGAAAAACAAAAAAAAAAAAGAAAAAAAAAAGAAAAAAAACAAAAAAAAAAAAAAAAAAAGAAAAAAAAATGTCATGAACCGAAAGAGACGAGCAAAATCTTATCCTTCAAAATATTGTACAACTTGCTCAAATAGTCGGAAGACTAGATGAGCAAGAGGAAACAATTGCTACTCTCACGAAGGGTAGAGAAGAGGAGCCCGTACGAAGGGGACCGGAACCCATTCGATTTGGAGGCTATGATGATGAAGATTCGATGAATTCCGAGGAGGAAACTCCGAGGTTTGTACATCGAGGAGGGCGAGAAGGACGAGGAGGAAGGAGAGAGTATGAAGGAAGGCGAGGAAGATATGTCCGAGACGAGGAGGATCGGAATATGGGAAACATCAAAATGAAAATCCCATCTTTCGAAGGGAGAAGTGATCCGGACACATATCTCGATTGGGAAAGGAAGTTGGAGACCATTTACGATTGCCACAACTATTCCGATGAGAAGAAAATGAGGTTAGCAATAACCGAATTTTCAGAATATGCAAGCATTTGGTGGGACCAACTTGTGATGGAGAGAAGGAGGAGTCGGGATAGACCGGTTAGCGGTTGGAAGAATTGAAGGTTGTTATGCGGAAAAGATTTGTTCCTAATTACTATCTTAAGGAACTATTTTTTCGCTTACAATCTTTAAAACAAGGCTCGAGAAACATTGAAGATTTTCGAAAGGAAATGGAGATGTTGATGATCCGGGCCAATGTTTGGGAATCGAGAGAGGCCACCATGGCGAGGTTTTTACACGGGATGAGAGCCGAGATAGCTAAAGAAATTGACAAACAACACATTGTTGAATTCGAGGACATGGTATATGCGGCGGTAAAAATCGAACGGAGCTTACGAAGAGTGAGCAACAACAACTATTCCACGGGATACTCTAATCCTTGGAAACAACAATCTCAAGTAAGTTCAGACAAATTTAAAAATTTTGATAAAAGAGAAGGGAGTGTCTTGAAAGGAAAGTTTGAAGTTGGGAGTACTAGCAAACTAAAATTTGATGGGAAACCTAAACCCGTCGAAAGCACCCAAAGGAGAAACCGGGACATCCAATGCTATAAGTGCCAGGGTCATGGACATATAGCATCCGAATGCACCAACAAACGGGTGATGGTACTTCGGGATGGGGAGATTGAAACGGAAAGCGAAAAAGAAGAAGAAGAAGAGACAAGAGAGGTGGAGAGTGATGATGAGACGTATGAGTATGCACCCGCACTTATTGTTCGGAGGGTGTTAAGTTCTCAAGCAAAAGAGGAGGAAGTTAACGAACAAAGAGAAAATCTATTTCACACACGTTGTTTTATTAAAAATAAAAATTGTAGTGTGATAATAGATAACGGGGGTCGCACTAATGTCATTAGCGCTATGCTAGTGGAAGAACTCGATCTTCCAACAAGAAGACACCCTAAACCGTATCGTTTACATTGGCTAAATGATTGTGGGGAAGTTAGAGTTAATAAACAGGTACTTGTGGCTCTCACCATTGGAAGGTATCAAGACGAAATCCTATGTGATGTCGTTCCGATGCATGCTTGCCATATCTTGTTGGGAAGACCATGGCATTTTGATCGAGATGCTACTTTGAGCGGAAGAAAAAATTGTTACTCGTTCGAGAAGGACGGAAAGAAAATTACCTTTGCTCCCATGACTAAGGTACAAATACAAGAAGATCAACTTCGTCTTGAAAAGGAAGTTGAAGGAAAATCGAGAAAAGAAAAGGAAAAGAAAAATGAAAAAAATGAAAAAAGCGAGAAAAATGAAAAAAATGAAAAAAGCGAGAAAAATGAAAAAAATGAAAAAAAATGAGAAAAATGAAAAAAATGAAAAAAAAAAAAGAAAATTTGAGAAAATGCGTGCTTGTAAGTGCAAAGGAACTTGAAGAAGATATCAAGGAAAATGCACCCATGTACTTGATTATTTTCCGAAAAGTTTGCGCTACTACTAACCCCGGGAACCGGATAATTCCGAGTTCTATTGAATCTTTATTGCAGGAATTTGTTGATGTTTTTCCTGAAGAACTACCATAGGTTGCCACCAATCCGAGGGATTGAACATCAAATAGACTTTGTGCCCGGAGCGGTCATTCCAAATAGACCGGCATACCGACACAACCCCGAAGAGACCAATGAAATCCAAAGACAAGTCGAGGAGTTGTTAAGTCTTGGGTATATGTCTAAGTCCTTGTGCCGTTCCTGTGATCGTCGTGCCAAAGAAAGATGGAACGTGGAGAATGTGCACCGATTGCCGAGCGGTAAACAATATCACGGTTAAGTATCGACACCCTATTCCAAGGTTAGATGATATGTTAGATGAATTACATGGTTCATGTGTTTCACTAAAATTGACCTAATGAAAGGATATCACCAAATTCGTATGAAAGAAGGAGATGAATGGAAAACGGCTTTCAAAACTAAATACGGATTATACGAATGGTTGGTAATGCCCTTTGGACTAACGAACGCACCAAGTACTTTTATGAGATTAATGAATCATGTTTTACGTGCATACATCGGAAAATTCGTTGTTGTATACTTTGATGATATACTCATTTACAGCAAAAATGTTGAAGAATATGTTGAACATTTAAGATTAGCTTTAA
The DNA here is from genome assembly GCA_033398695.1 of Orobanche coerulescens. Lineage (NCBI taxonomy): Eukaryota > Viridiplantae > Streptophyta > Magnoliopsida > Lamiales > Orobanchaceae > Orobanche > Orobanche coerulescens. The sequence goes on from CM065817.1 coordinate 136,222,036, forward strand.
TTACCTTGAGAAGGGAACAATGACATGCTAGTCTTAAGAAATGTACTTTTTGCATGAATGAAGTTATTTTTCTTGGATATGTCGTTAGTGCTGACGGTATAAAGTTGATGAAGAAAAGGTTAAGGATATTCGAGAATGGTCTAGACCGACGAACGCGTCCGAGGTAAGAAGTTTTCATGGCCTAGCAGGCTTTTACCGACGCTTCGTAAAAGATTTTAGCACAATTGCAGCCCCATTAAACGAACTTGTCAAGAAACATGCTAAGTTTAATTGGGGAAATGAACAAGAAAAAGCATTTAACACTCTGAAAGATAAATTATGCACCGCACCTGTCTTAGCATTACCTGATTTTTCTAACACTTTTGAAATTGAGTGTGATGCTTCAGGAGTAGAAATAGGAGCAGTATTAATGCAGGGAAAAAGGCCGATAGCCTATTTTAGTGAGAAACTTGGAGGAGCTACATTGAATTACCCGACCTATGACAAGGAATTGTATGCTTTGGTTCGAGCCCTACGTACGTGGCAACACTACCTATGGCCTAAGGAGTTCGTGATTCATACCGATCATGAATCCTTAAAGCATCTCAAAGGACAGGGTAAATTGAGCAAGAGACATGCCAAGTGGTTAGAGGAAATTGAATCATTTCCTTACATCATCAAATACAAACAAGGTAAGGAAAACATTGTCGCCGACGCTTTGTCAAGAAGGTATGTATTACTCAATACACTTTCTTGTAAACTTTTGGGATTTGATTTATTGAAAGAAGCATATGAGGGGGATAAATATTTTCATGATATTTATGTCGCTTGCGAGAAAAAAGGAGTAGAAAAATTTTATCGGGATAATGGATTCTTGTTCCGTGAAAATAAACTTTGCATTCCTTTTTGTTCAACACGAGAATTATTGGTAAGAGAAGCACATAGTGGAGGTCTAATGGGATATTTTGGGATTGCTAAAACTTACAAAATATTGCATGAACATTTATTTTGGCCAAAAATGAAACATTATGTTTTTAAAGTTGTAAATTCATGCATTGTTTGTAGGAAAGCAAAATCACGAGTGTTACCGCATGGTTTGTATATGCCACTTCCGGTACCTTTCGAACCTTGGGTTGATCTCTCTATGGACTTTGTATTAGGATTACCCAGGGCGAAATCCAATTGTGACTCCATTTTTGTTGTAGTTGATAGATTTAGCAAAATGGCACACTTCATTGTATGTCATAAAACGGACGACGCCACACATATTGCTAATCTATTTTTCAAAGAAATTGTTCGTTTACATGGTATGCCCAAAAGCATCGTATCCGATAGAGATACCAAATTTTTGAGTCATTTTTGGAGAGTCTTATGGGCAAAATTGGGGACGAAATTACTTTATTCTACAACATGTCATCCCCAAACTGATGGTCAAACCGAGGTTGTTAACCGAATACTTGGTTAATTGTTGCGAACTATTGTTAACAAAAATTTGAAAAATTGGGAAACATCTTTACCATTTATCGAGTTTGCCTATAATCGAACCGTACATTCTACTACGACATTTTCGCCATTTGAAATCGTGTATGGTTTTAATCCAATAACTCATTTAGACTTGTTGCCTATTCCAATAGATGACAGGAGTAACCTTGATGGCAAGAAAAAGGCGGAGATGGTGAAGCAATTACATGCCAAAGTTCGTGAACAAATTGAGAAGCGCAACGAACACAATGCAAGAATGAAGAACAAGGGAGGCAAACAAGTACTCTTTGAACCAGGTGATTGGGTTTGGGTTCATTTGAGGAAAGAACGATTTCCCATTCAAAGAAAATCGAAGCTAATGCCAAGGGGAGATGGACTGTTCCAGATCTTAGAGCGGATTAACAACAATGCCTATAAAGTAGATCTACCTGGTGAGTATAATGTTTCCACTACTTTCAATGTCGCTGACTTAAGTCCTTTTGAAATTTCAGATTCGAGGACGAATCCTTTTGAGGAACGGGGGAATGATGTGAATCAAGATATTATGAAGAACCCGGATGAGGACTTGAGCATGCTGACTGGACCAATAACGAGGTCTCGATCAAAGAAGTTCAAAAATAATTTATCGACACTCGTCATTGATATGTTTAAAAATAACTATGTTATCAAAGACAACAAATTCGTGAGTAGTGTCGAAGTTGTCGAACAATAAGTTTTTCGTTTATTTTGTCTTGGTGTATTTTACTTTTGAATTGTATTTCTTGAGTTATATTTTTATATTTTGAGTTGTATATAATCGAGTCGTGTAATATTAATGTCGAAGACGATCGGAAAAGACGAACAAACAAACAAGGATGCAAATTCCCGCGCGTAAGACTGGCACGCAGCAGTCTCGTATTTTGGCCATAACTTACTCGTCCGAAATCTGATTCAGGTGATTTAGGTGTCTGTGGAAAGCTAAGAAAGACATCTACAAATATTGTTCAGACTATAGGACCAAATTCGGAGCTATTGGAGCTCAGAAATGATAAAACAGACAGCATCGGATTTAAGATGACTTGTTGTCCTTGTTTTCACACCTTAAAATCTTGGTCTTTGATATTTTGTCCCCTAAACATATGTTGACTGACTTTGTATCAGATTTTAGGATCTTTGAATGTTGATTTTTCTATTTTGTAGGTTTCTAGTTGTTCGCATCACCCACCCACCCACCCCCCACACGTTTCTCTATTTCTCTCTCTGTCTTTCTTTCTCTCCCCCCCACGTCTCTCTCATTCCCCCCCCCACCCACCCCCACGTCTCTCTCTTCTCTCTCCTCTCTCTCATGCCCTCACTTCCCATCGAATGCCCGCGCCACCCATCACCGTCGTCGGCCATGTTCTCAGGTGACCACCATGGCTCTCACAACCATCTTCATATCTCGCCGAAGCCTAGCTATTTCCGGAGCTGACTTCGCCGGAGTTCTAGTTCTTTCCGAATCTTCCCTACTCTGAATCTTCCCTACGACCGCCAGCAGCTCCGACGACCGCCAGCAGCTCCAAATCTTCCCTACTCTCTCATTCGATTTTATTTCTCTTTCTCCAACTTTTTCTCTCTAGAAAAATCCTAGATCTATCTTGAAATAATGTTGTTTTTGTATTTGTTTTTGATGATTTACAAGTTTTTATATGATTTATGGGGATTCGTGATATATTTGGAGTGATTCAGATCGATTTGTATATATTGGGGTTTTAGATCTAGTTTTTGGCAAGTTTGCATACGTGGTTACGAATTTACAGTTGGTACGATTTATTCATTTCGTACTGGGTTACCATGTTACAATATTGTCATTTCGTATCACTATGCCTTGATTTTCTGTTAAGATTTTATCATTTCGTATCAGTATGAAGTTACGAAATTCGAATTTCATAACACATTTGTGCCGATTTGAAATTTTCGTATTGGAGATTTGGTATACATGTTACGAATTCAGAATCACATGATCGTAAGAAATTGTAACTTCTTACCAAGTGTAACTAGTACGAAGTTACGAATTAATGACTTCGTATTAGTGTAACCTTAACTATTTCCAGCTACGAATTAGTAAGGGTGTCACTGTTTACACTCTGGTATATTGGTAAGAAATTGTAACTTCTTACCAAGTGTAACTAGTACGAAGTTACGAATTAATGACTTCGTATTAGTGTAACCGTAACTATTTCCAGCTACGAATTAGTAAGGGTGTCACTGTTTACACTCTGGTATATTGGTAAGAAATTGTAACTTCTTACCAAGTGTAACTAGTACGAAGTTACGAATTAATGACTTCGTATTAGTATAACCGTAACTATTTCCAACTACGAATTTGTAAGGGTGTCACTGTTTACACTCTGGTATATTGGTAAGAAATTGTAACTTCTTAGCGAGTGTACCATTTAAACTTAACATGTTACTATATTGGTAACGAACGTAACGAAACGTAACGAAAAACAAATAATAAATGATCAATTATTAATCGGGTAATGTAACGAAAAACAAATATCGTATCTGCTTACTTTTACCTCATGTGCAATATTCCGATACGGTAAATAAGATACGAAGTTACGATACAATAACACAAAAGGTAAACAACACATGGTAACGAGACGGTACGAAATACATACGTCGTAACCCAGAAACTCAGAAAAGATGAGGGGAGATATACAAAGTGGGTTAGTTTTATTGAAAAGTAAGGGTATATTGGTCAAACCATGTCATTTTTGGCTAGAATTTGTACAAACTAAGTCCATTGACAAATATTGTCATTGACTATGGCAAAGTGGCTAAAGGAGTGTATTTCCTCATTTTCTTTCGATATTTGAATAATTTCGCTAAATGAATATTTTTTTCGGTCCCGATCATATTCATTTATCGAGGTTTTACTGTATATAGCAACTCTGAGTGACATTTGTCCACACAAACACATGTTGGAAAAAACACGACTAACCTCACAACGAGAAATGCGGAAACCCTCGTTTGACAACTTCTCACTCTTCAATTGTAACTTTGTAGTTACCGACGAGTAGAGCAAATCAATTACAACTCAATAATCAATACAAATGATATCTGAAAAACAATAAACAGAGACACAATATTTTAGCGTGGAAAATCCCTCAAGAGGAGGGTAAAAACCACGGGACCGAAGCCGCTTAAATCCACTATCACCAATGCACAATGAATAATCGTCCTTAATACAAACTAGGGGTATACACCAATAATCTTCAAATACTTGGTAATAAACAATCTTCAAGTATTTGGAATACACAAAAACAACAAGATCGAGAAAAGAAAACACCGTAAATAGATTACACAAAAAGCTAACGAAATACCCGAACTTTCGGACTCAAAACCTCGATCTACTCCGGTGAAAAGATTTTCCCAATAGCTACCAAGCTCTTGTCAAAATATCACGATGATCCGACCGATAAATCTTCGAGAAATTGAAGAAATGTATTTCTCTCTCTTGTTTCTCTCTCTATCTCTCTTTCTTGTGTAGGTGATGAAGTTGGTGATGGAATGAATGAAACCCGCAGGAAAACTGCATAAAAAAAAAAACCAAAGGGGGTTGACCCCGTGTGCCGCGGCCCGGGCCAAGTATGCCGCGGCACACACACAAAATCTGCCCAGGGGTGTCACGGAGGGCCGCGGCCCAGCAGGAGGGGGTCGCAGCCCAGAGTACAGGTCGGATGCTGTGTGCCGCGGCCCGGATGCAAAAACTGGGCTACTACATTTTAAATTGCAACGCCGCGGCCCGGAGTCCAGTCGACTCCGAAAATGCCTATATTTCTGGAATTACTCCTACAAATCTCCCCCTTTCTGGAATATAGGAAGAGTTCGCCAAGCCGGCGATCGAACAACACACTTTCACCTTCTCTCTACTCAACGCCTTGGTTAACATATCGGAACCATTATCATCGGTATGAACTTTATCATGTTCAAACAAACCACCCTCCAAAGCATCTCGGATCCAATGGTACCTCACATCGATATATTTCATTCTCTTGTCAAAAGTCGCATTCTTAGCCAAATGAATCGCACGTTGACTATCATAAAGAACCACGTAACGTCGTTGTCGGAAGCCTAGCTCTCGTAAAAACATTTTCAACCATGAGAGCTCTTTACACGCTTCCACCGCCGCAATATACTCGGCCTCCGTTGTAGATAAGGCAACGTACTTTTTCAATCTTGATTGCCTGACACGGCTCCCCCTGCAAATGTCATCAAATAACCGGAAGTGGATTTTCGGTTATCTTCATTACCAGCCATATCCAAACTGGAATATCCAACAATCATTGTGTTGGCCACTAAGTATACTGGATACAGCTTGGAAGGTGTTTTAAACAACAAGCTATACTGTTTTAAATCTGAGTGCGTAGCGGAAGTTTTAAATACAGTAAGTTGCTGTGGATACAGCAACTCGATGTGCAGTGTATACTTAAATAATCACAGTTAAATAAAACAATAAAATCAGAAGGTAAATAACACAGTATTTAAAGTGGTTCGAGGTAAACCCCTCTACGTCCACTGGTCCTCCACACAAGAGTAAAAAGTTTATTATAATTACTGCATACGCAACTACGTAATTATAACAACACTTAATCAATATATCGTTCACACAGATTGATATAAAGATCTTAGCTTTCAACCGTTCACACAGATTGGTTTGAGCTAACACTTTGACTGGCTTCTTCACACACAGTTCTGAAGCTTCGTCTTCTTCGATGCAAGTCCTTCACACACAGTTCAGGAGAAGCAAAGATTCCTCAGTCCACACAGGGCTGATCAGAGTTTGTTCAAAGATAGAACAGGGTTGAACAACAGCTATGACTTTCTGGGCTATAAGCTGATGATGTGTTGTTCAAGGTTTGAGCACTGTATATCTCTTTATATCTGAATAGTAGAAAGTTTGGGGAGATATGTTTTGCTCTGAATATTTCTTTGTAAGCTTGATCGATTGTAAGTCGTTCAGAGTTCAGTCTTTCAAATGTTCAGTAGTTGAGTTATTGATGATCTTCAAACTCTGGAGATATATATAGCCTTCTAAAATATATCCGTTTGAAATCTATCCGTTGGGAAAGATTCTGTGACAACAGATATTTGACCGAGATCCGGATTTTGCGGGATTTGAAGATCTTCTGACTTACAATATATAAATACTTTATCCTTTAGTATTTAAATACTTCTTTATTAACGGGACTTGACTTCTAGTGAATACTGAAGATTCCTTCTGTGTCCTGTTGAGAGTTGTATGGAAGGTATCACTTTATTGATATTCGAGACAGTTTCCATACTTTTGGCTTTGCGGGACTCTTTGTTGTATGATCAATATACTGTATTGTAGGAACTGCGAGAAGTCTTCGATACAGGTTTGATACTTTGATCATCTATTCGATACAGCTAGAGGCGGCATTCAGGATTTGGCATATTGTCAAAACATGCTGACAATACGATCGATACAGGGCAGCATCGATACAGTGATTTGTTATCCCAACAATTTTTCCCTTTTTGATAATTTGCCAAGTCCTTCCGAGTCTTCCTTTCTGAAACCATATGATGTTTATCCAAACATCCTTGATGATGCCAAAACTTTGACACTTAGCGGCTTGAAGTAGGGCAGACTTCTTTGGTCTTCTTTCGAATGTTCTGGCCTTCGATTTTTGTCTTTAACACTAAGAACTGCTCGCAGGCAAGTTCATCTTTTATCAAAAGAAAGTTACATTGAAAACTTATGATTGGCGCGCAGGCACAATCTTACATTGTTTTCTAGATGCATACAACTTAAACTATGAACTGTTCGCAGACAAGTTCTTACAGCTTGTGTATGAAATAGATTTCATAGTATGAATACAGTAAGAATAAATAAAGTGACTGTAAACAAAAATGAACACAGTAGATTACGAGTTATAATCTTTCAAGACAGGCAAACATTTTATTGATATTCAAATATAGTACAAGGATTGCTGTTTTGAAAGAAAAATTATAATCGAATAATATGATAAGGTATTCAGCTCCTAAAGTCAGAGTGCCTCCATGGTCGCTTTGGATCATTCTTAGTGTTTCGACACCAGTTTTGATGAGCATCCTTGTCTCTATTATGATAAATTGCACGTCCTTCATAAGATTTATCAAAGACTAGGATCCAGTCCTCTGGATGGGTCACCAAGTCACCATTTCGATGCTTTGACTTCATCTGCTGCTGTAGCGGGAGCGTTCCTTCTTCTAGCTTCTTCTTGAATTCCTCGGCGGCTTCCTGTACCATTCTGCATCTATTGAATAAGGTAGAATCCCTGATAAGTACAACGAAGTATCTTAGTAGTTCATTTTTCCTCCAATTTTTGAACTCTGTAGCAGTCGGTCAGTCGGGAGGTTCATAGAATGAGGCTTTTGAACGAAGCTTTTCCAAGAATACTTAGGATCCTAGAATTCTAGTCTATCTCCCTGTATCCTCACGTTTGGTGTTGAGATATGGGCTATATCAGCAGTGATTGAGTCTTCAAATGGAGCTAAGTACTCTTTTTCTTGCTCCAACCTTGTTCTCCTGGCAACTTCCCGTGCTTCTTCCCCCTTTTTGGCATCATCAAGGTATGATACCTTTTCATCAAGACGTCCTAGGATTCCCAGAGCGGTATCCTGTTTTGTCTCTATATTTGAAATTCTCTCAACAAGAGAGGAGAGCACCTGTGACATATCCTTAATGTTCTTGTCATGAGCTCGCAGTTGGGAATCTGTTTCGATTAGAGCAGATGCAGTCTTGGCCTCAGATACGCGTAGTTTTGATTGCTCTTCTCTCAGGATCGATTCTTGCTTCTCTTGCAGATTCTACAGTGCTTGCTTGAAGACTTCTGGCAAGACAGTGAAGGCTTCGACTACTCGAGAGACTTCATGTTGTAATCCAGTCATTTCTTCAACAGCAGATGTGTGAAGCCAATCCAGAGCCTTTTCAACTGAGTGTAGAGCATTCACTGTGTCCTGAATAAATACAGTTTGGAGGCCAAGAGCACGTAAGCGCTCTTTCCTAGTTTCATTGCGGGGAGAATCTGGCTGGGCAAAGTCTTCTACTCCATTCAACCTTATCAAGTTCACATTAGGGCGTGAATTGAGTTGGACATCCTCAGGTATAGTACCGTCGTCGGATTCTAAGGTGGTTGATGGGGCGGGAGCAGCTGTTGCAGTTTCGGAGGTAGGAGGTGCGATATCCTCCTGTTTCGAAAAGGTATCTGTAGACATGGATACAGTAGGGACCAAATCCTCCTGGTGTCTCTCAGCTTCCACCTGTTCCGGTAGAGGGACTGATTCCTCTTGCTGGAAGGCGCATGATTCTTCTTCTTCGGTGGCGACAGCAGGCTTGGGTGCCTGTTGCGAAACATTTTCTTCTTCCTCGACATGAGGGCCTGAATCCTCATTGTCAGGAACAATTTCTTGCTGTGGCGAAGGGGACGATTGATGAGTGGATGTCCCTTCATCCTTCTTGGCTTGAGCTTCCTCCCGACTCATCCGCAAACTAGCTTAGAGTGCATCGTCATCGTCGTCGGAATCATGATCAGATGTTAGACTGTCGGGAGCTTCCATTGACAAAGCATTTCCTTTCCTATTGGCCTCATCCTGATCAAGCAGATTACTCTCAACTAACTCTTTGACGAATAAGTTGTCCCATTGGATCAGGACAGCAATTTCTTGGGTGTCCGTCACTTCCAAAACGAACTTCTCTTCATCACTCCATTCCCTCCAATTGTACAAGATTTCGTATGGAGCAAGTCTAAAATTTTTCCATTGGAGAAATCGCTCGTATGACTGCTCAATCTGCATGGAGATCAGAGTCTTGGAAATTATTGTGTCTGGGGAGGGACTCCTTACAGCGTCTGGGTTTGCTGTAGGAAGGGGTTCCTCTACAGGTGTGGAATCCTGTATCGGAGAGGGATTCCTTACAGGGGATGGTGCCCCGAAGGAAGATGGATCCTGAACGGGTGTGGAATCCCGTACAGGAGAGGTAGCTGTTGGCTCCAAACGGGCAGCCGACTCGCTAGAGTCTTTTGAGTTAACAGATGTTCTTGTATCCGTCGTAGCCACCAAAGGCTCGAGATCTACTGTTGATACAGTGGCGGACATCTCTTCCACAGGGGTTGGGCCCTGGGGTAGTTCATCAGTGGGTTGCGCCACGATAGGAGCATCCTCGGAGGGTTCTGTGGATCTAGATTTTGTGAGCCTCCTTAGCTTCATTTTCGGCTTCTCAGCAGCAACTGGTGTCTTGCTATGAGATCTCTTTCGTTTCTTTGAAGATTCAACACTCTGGGACTTCGAAGAAACATCCTTTGGATCATCAGATAGCGGCAAGTTCCAGATAAAAGGCCTATCTGCGATCAGAATGTTTTGATTGAAGGCAGTGGGCTTGACTCCTCCCAAGAATATCCGCGAACTTATCTTCTTTGCATCTGCGAATTGTGGAAGTCCGCACTTCGTCAAAATGTGGTTTAAGAATAAAACAAATGATTTCTTCTGAGTAGCAGGTTTGGACACTTCTTCCTGCAAGCGTTTTAGAATAATCTGACACCAATTGACCTTTTCAGAGGTCATAATAGCTACCATCATCCTAAACCTAAGATTTGTGCACATCTCAAATGCACCTGTGCGATTCTCGATGATATGGCAATAAAAATCATGCAAATAAACAAACGGTAAGCAAAAATTTTTCTTATGGCATGTGGTGTGAACCACTTCAACCGTTTCCAAACCGGTGAACAAGCCATAATATTGAGTCAGCAACTCTTGAGACCCAAATGTCTCAAGCTCTTCCATGGTCAGGCCATCAGAGGATAGCCTGAAGATGTTTTTTAGTAGTTCTTGATCGACGCAGATCTCCACTCCACGAATGACTGCTGTGATATCAGCAACATGTCCTCCTAGAGCCAGAGGCAGAAAACGAACCACTGCATTGAGGTAGAACTCCTCAACAAGATGAACATCATAACTTTCAGCGATGTGGCTCCCAAGGCGGTAGAGGCCTTGTTGACAGATTCTAGTGATGACGACCTCCATCGTATCGACGTCATCAGTTTCAGCATGAATGCATTCCATCACGACAGATCTGGAGAAGATCCATCCATCGATGAAGTTCAGAGATTTCTTGAGGGCGGTGGAAGATGTCTGAGTGGATGCCATTGTTGATTCTCAAGAAAAGATGAAAAAGATTCAAGAAAAAAATAAGCAGTAAACACAGAAAAACTTGTAGGCTGAATTGCTTGAGTGCTCTTAAAATATGCAGAAGGCGTAAAGCGTCTCAAATGGCATTTGCAGTCCTTTTATAGTGAGCGGCGAAGAAGGGTTTTCAGAGAACGAATGGTCAGATTTAAGGGATGGGAACCGGCGTTTTGAAATGAACGGTCATGATGGACTGAATGTAACTGGCACACTTATCCATTGAATTTTAAAATAGGAGCGGGTCCCACTTCTGACATTTGTTGTTACCCTTAATGCCTGAAACGGTGGTATTAAATATTAAACAATTTGAAGACATCACGGCTTTTGAGATTTGATTGTCCAGATGTCGTGTAAGGCATTTAATGTAAACGACGTTTGACAAGAAAACAGGGCACGTGGACAAAAATTATTTTAAAAAGAAATAATATAATATATATATATATATAATGAATCGAATTCCCATAGTATGTGCTGTATTCGCGAAGATACAACGTTCCCCCTTAAAAGGTACATATAGGTTTCAATTCCATGTAGCAACTTTTGGATTAATGCTGTATTCATGGGTCATACTGTATTCCCCCTTAATTATTGCAGACGTCAGCTGTAGGATGATTCATATTGCTTTGTTCCCTACAGTGCTGTATTGAAGGTTCTGAGTGATAATTAATGGTGCATACTGTATTCTTGGGTCTTACAGCATTCCCCCTCAATTGTTGAGTAAAAACAGTAAATACTTATAGGGAGTCAGGCTGTAGCAATCCCAGTTCTTGTCGAAGCATGTTGAATCTTGCTATGTCAAGAGGTTTGGTGAAGATGTCGGCCAACTGAATATCTGTATGAACCTTTTCAAGCCGAACACCCTTGTTCTCGACATGATTCCTTATGAAATGATGCTTCATGTTGATATGCTTAGTGCGCGAGTGCAATACAGGGTTGTGCGTTATTGCAATTGCACTCGTGCTATCACACATGATTGGCGTTTCCTTAGCTTCAATCCCATAATCTGACAATTGTTGCTGCATCCAAAGGATCTGCATACAGCAACTACCAGCAGCATAGTATTCTGATTCAGCCGTGGAAAGTGAGTTTGTCAATTGCTTCTTACTGAACCAAGAAACAAGTCTAGGTCCGAGAAAGTGACAAGTTCCACTTGTACTCTTCCTATCTAGCTTGCAGCCTCTGAGATCCGAGTCGCTGTATCCAACTAAGTCGAATCCTCCTTCTTTAGGATACCACACTCCTACATCGACTGTTCCTTTAATATACTTCAGGATTCGTTTAGCTGTAATGAAGTGTGATTCTTTGGGTGCTACTTGATATCTCGCGCACACTCCGACAGGAAACTGGATATCGGGCTTGCTAACCGTTAGGTAAAGGAAAGAGCCAATAAGCTTCCTGTAGAGTGATTGGTCAACCGGCTTTCCGGCTTCATCAGCACTAATTTTCACGGAAGTGCTCATGGGGGTTGACGATGATTTGGAAGTGTTCATTCCAAATTTGTTGAGAAGCTCCTTGCTGTATTTTTCCTGGTTGATGAAAATTCCTGTAGGCAACTGCTTTACCTGCAAACCTAGGAAATAACTAAGTTCTCCCATCATACTCATTTCAAATTTACTTTGCATGAGATGAGAGAACCTTTGACATAAAGCAAGGTTAGTTGAACCAAATATAATATCATCTACATAGATTTGAACCGTTAGAAGGTTATCACCTTCCTTATTTTGAACAAGGTTTTGTCCACAGCACCTTTCTCAAATCCATTATCGGTTAGATACTAGGACAGAGTCTCATACCATGCTCTAGGGGCTTGCTTAAGTCCATACAGTGCTTTCCTCAGCCTATATACTAGATCGATGCTGTCTGTGTTGGCAAACCCTGGTGGTTGTTCAACATAAACTTTTTCGGCAAGGTCTCCATTTAGGAATGCACTTTTGACATCCATTTGGTATACAATGAAGCTTTTATGGGCGGCAAAAGCTAAGAATATCCTAATGACTTCTAGTCTGGCTACAGGGGAAAAAGTTTCATCGTAGTCTATGCCTTCTTCCTGTCTATATCCTTGTGCGACTAGTCTGGATTTAGTCCTTATGATCAGTCCATTTCGATCCTTCTTGTTTCTAAATACCCATTTGGTTCCTATAACCGATTGATGCGTAGGTCTGGGTACAAGATACCATACATTGTTTCTTTTGAAATCGTTAAGCTCTTCTTCCATAGATGTTATCCAATGAGAATTATTAAGAGCTTCTATGGTATAAACAGGTTCGGACTGGGCTAAGAATACAGCAATAGTGCACATATTGAGTCTTCTAAGCTCGGATTGAGATTTCCATTCAGGGAATTGTGATATCTCAGTATCTAGTTCTTCTTGTGCACATAGTACATTTCCTTGTGTACTCTGTATTCTCCTTCGGGTAGAAACACCAGCATTTATGTTTCCAATGATCAGCTCTTGCGGGTGATCTCTCAACCATCTTCGGTCGGGTTCTAATTCAGGGTCCCGTACTGTATCGAGAGTTGCTGTAGTTTCAGCTTCAGCTTGTACAGCATCGGCTTCATCTACGTCGATTCTTACAGCTGCGGGGTTGATTTCTAGGTCAACAACAGGTTCTATGGGAGTTGGAGGATCTAAGATGGAGAGTTGTTGGATGTTCTGAGTAACATCTTATACTCCTGTAGGGTCATGGTGAGGTTCGTCGAACACTACATGACTGATTCCTCGATCGTCAGCTTCCTTTTATTAAAGATCCTGTACGCTTTGCAGACGGAGGAATATCCTACAAAAATTCCTTCATCTGACTTCTCATCGAAGGTTCTAAGTTGGTCCTTATTATTATTCAACACATAGCACCTGCATCCAAAAATGTGAAAATACGAAACTAACGGAGTTTTGTTGTTCCATACCTCGTATGCTGTTTTGTTGTGGTGTTTGTTGACGATACAGCGGTTTTGAGTGTAGCATGCTGTATTGGTTGCTTCACCCCAGAAACGCTGTGGCAACTTTCTTGGGGCAATCATTGTCCTTGTCGCTTCTTTCAGCGTCCAATTCTTTCGCTCGGCAACACCATTTTGTTGAGGTGTACGGGCAGCTAAGTATTCGTGCTGTATCCCATTCTCCGAACAGTACTGCTCTATAAAGTGGTTAGTAAATTCTGTACCTCTGTCGGAACGGATGGACACGATACTCGATCCCTTTTCATTTTGAAGCTTTCTCAGGAGCTCGGGCAGCTTTGATGTTGTTTCCTTCTTCTTGCTCAGGAAAATTGTCCAAGCATACCTGGAGTAATCATCAACAACAACAAGACAGTATTTCTTACCTCCCAAACTTACCGGGTCTACAGGACCGTAGAGATCCATGTGTAGCATCTCCAACATAAAGGTAGGATTTGCTCGTCAGGGTGGACTTGATTTGCTTGCCTTTTGACATGGTCCACAAACACTGTCTTTTTGGAATGAGACATTCGGCAATCCAATAACCAGTCCCTATCTGGAGAGTTTGTTGATCATCTTGAGGTTGACGTGTGACATCCTCTTGTACCATAGCCAGCTTAGATCTGCAGTGCCTTTGGCAACTAAACAAGGAATAGTGGAGCTCGTAGGCATCCAGTCAGCAATATACATATTACTCCGATCTCGCTCTCGTGAGCACAACTTCTTTGGTCAGGATGTTCTTGACTCTACAGTGATCTATATAGAATTTCACCGAGAACTGTTTGTCACAGAACTGGCTAATACTAAGTAGATTATACTGTAAGCCTTCAACATGATCTATATCAGTGACTTTGAATTTTCCGACAAGAAGGTTTCCTTTTCCTCTTGTTCTTCCTTTAGATTTATCACCAAAGCGCACTTTTGGACCGCGACCTTCTACGAAATCTGATAGCTTGCTTCTATCTCCTGTCATGTGCTGGGAGCATCTGCTGTCGAATTACCATATGTCCTTCTCCAAAATGTCCTGTAGCACATAAATTGTGTAGATTTATGTCCCCTTTGATTGTTGGGTCCGTGAGTGTTAGTGCCTTTAGGTACCCAAACTTTCCTGACAACAATTGGTTTACTGTAGGTAACATTTGGTGCAGACTTGCGGTATCTACTTGGGGCATGTACGTAGTTACTGTATCCATGATAATCATTATGCATGTAAAAATCAGGGTTATTATTATTAATCCAGTATGTATGCCGTCTCAGAGGTGGAGCCATTTTCTTTGGCCTTACAGCTTGCCTTCTGGGTCTCCATTTGGATTCCCAGCGCTGTTGTTGATACTGTGCAGACACTTGCTGTCTCGATGAATGACGAGGCTCCTGTATCCAATACCTAGGCGTACTGTACTGAAAGTACTGCCGTGCGGGCCTTTGGTATTTAGATACAGCCTTCTTTCTGAACGGCTGTTGGCGCTGTTGATATGCTTGGGGAGCATGCTGTTGCGTGCGCCTTACAGGTTGGAATGGCTTATGATTCCGCTGTCTCGAATAGGATTGCGGGGGCAGAATGGCAGCTTTTGCTTTTCGCGGTGCAGCAGGTTCCTTCACAGGACTAGGAGTATCTTCCGATACAGGAATGTGTTCCACACTCTTGACGAACACAGTACTAGTTTTCCCTTTGTTGGAAAATGAGTTGTATCCTAAGCCACTTTTATCATGAGCATGTTGCCCAGTGCTTAGAATTTCTTCCATTTGTTTGGATGATTTCTCGAAAGATTTCAGAATGGTCTCAAGTTCGCTTTCTCGTTTCTCGAGAGTATTAAATATAGCTTGAAGTAGAACAAAATCATTTGTCTTGCTTCCATTTTAAGACTTAGTCTCACTTAGTTCATGAGCAAGTTGATGATTGCTCTTCACGAGTTTTTCATGCTCGACCTTGCTGTTTTCACAATCAATAGACATATTTTCATAATTTATTTTTAGCAAGTCGTTTTCTTCTTTCAGCTCTATGTTGGAAAGTTAAAGCTGAATGTTTTCATTTTTCAAAGTCTCGTGGGCTTTTTGAATATTTTTAAATTCATTCATCATGTTTTCGAAAGTATGCGATGCATTTACTGGAATAGCTGAGGTTGAGCTTACCTCATCATCGCTATCTTCTTCTTCCGGAATGTCCTTTGCCATAAAGCACATGTATGCCTTATCTTCGAACTCATCGTCAAATGAATCACTTTCAGTGACCACCTGAAGACATTCTTCGGATTTGGATGGTGTGGGGGAGGCTTCTGATTCTCCTATCAGTGCCTTGAGCTTGTTTTTTCAAGCACGTCTTCGTTCATCCCTCTCCTGTTGCTCGGATTCTGGCAACCTTTGAACTTTGGGATGAGGACATTTGTTTGCATAATGTCCTGGTTTCCTGCAATTATAGCATAGGTTAGCGTCACCAGAGGAAGTTTCAGTACTTACCTTGTGAACAGGCTTGGGCCTGTAGGGAGTCTTTCCAGACTGTTTGATGAACTTTTTGAATTTGTGCATGAGAAGCGCCATTTCATCTTGTGACAGGATATCGTCGTCACTGTCCACATTTTTGTAATTCGGCTTTGATGGGCTGGGCATGCTGTGTCGACGGTTAGATACAGCGTCTAAGGCTGTAGTCCTAGCTGGAGATTCTTCAGCTTTCTCTCTCTTATCTATATCATACGTGAAAGCTTTGAGGTCAGAAAAGAGATCAAAGGTAGATATTTCGCTAAGGTTACACGACACACGCATAGCTGTGGTCTTAATGTTAGGAGTATGCCCTCGAATGCCACTCAGAGGTTGTTGAGTGAGGGCATTGTACTTGTAATTATGTAAACCATTTATATAAGGCAAATGAATGTTTCTTTATTTACTGGTAGTTACTGGCATTCCTAACTCGTAAATAAACATATAGAAACTAGTCCATGTATTTGAGAGCAAAACGTTCCACTCCTTATTGGATAAGGGGGTCGGCACTGGAAAGGTTATAGCTCAAATACTTAATCGTTCGCAAGTCGATGAAACTTGGTAGGCGTTAAGTTTATGTGAAGACTTGTATGACGTGTTCTTTGACATGGAGAGTGCCTGTCGAACACTAATGGTTAGTGGGAGCACACGTTATAGGTATGCTAATTGGATTAGTATACTCGAACCGACTCACCCTCGATTCGTCACATGGATTTCACTCGGATCACAATGACGGAATCGAAAGGTTGTGATAGGTATTCGTGAACCTTCGACTTGAGGATTTAGTAGGGATGTGCTTGTGACGTCAAGATTTTCATTAGAGTAGTTCGACCACCGTAAACCGGAAGGCGGGGTCAACTCGACGTGCATCTTGACGGGCAAGTAGCAGGTCCTATCAATACCAAGATAGAATTCTTTCTCCCGTTAGTGAGCGGGTTATATGTCCTATGCGGTTATTGGCAAATGAGATCATAAGTCTTTGGCCAAAGCATTGGAGCTAGTTGTATTAGATACACGGCACTCGATGATCTCGATTTGCATTAACTCATGCATAGCGTCAAGTACTGATATGGTTTGACTGACCGTGACCATATAACTTGATAGGGACATTTGTAAGTAGGGTTTATACGTATACAGGTATTCACGACAGAATGGTTCTTGAATGATACCTATCATTCGTTCTCAGTCGGGGTACATTGTAGGCCACCAGTGGCTAGGTGGTGCTACTACTCTTTGGTTCCTCCCATTGCCGATCGAGACGGACCTACCGAGTCGCGCATTAGGATTGACAACGGAATGAATCGAGCTAATTATCTCATTATGAATATTAGATATTGGATATCTAATTTTGGAACATTGGATGTTTAAATCGATTTATTGGATAAATTGATTTACGGCTAATGAATTAAATAAATTCTTGGGTGATTAATTTAATTCATGAATATAATTATTTCTTGGAGAAATTAATTATGTTATTTTGTATTTGATATGTTTAATTAATTGGATTAATTAAACGACATAAATACATCGGAACGGAATAGGAGTTTATCTGTTTGGACTCACGGAGTCCGAAACGAACCGAACTCGACCGTTTTCTAGCATGGGCCAACCCCCCACTTATTACCATGTGTGTGTATTGACTTGTCCCCATCATGGTTTTGGAATCTCATGTGATTGAGGGGACAAGTATCATATACATTATATGGGGAATCAAATCATG
Source organism: Orobanche coerulescens (assembly GCA_033398695.1). Taxonomy (NCBI): domain Eukaryota; kingdom Viridiplantae; phylum Streptophyta; class Magnoliopsida; order Lamiales; family Orobanchaceae; genus Orobanche; species Orobanche coerulescens. The sequence goes on from CM065817.1 coordinate 136,239,833, forward strand.
ATATATGTATTTGTATTCATGTGGGTTGAATAAGAATATATACAAGACTTTGATCTCTCATCCTCACAATACTTCTTGGCATTTACGTATCATTGAGTTTGAGAGAGAGAGAAAATTGTTTTCTCTTTAGTCATCTTCTTCTTCAACCTTGTTCTTGTTTTCTTAGAGAAAAATATCAAGACATAAAGAGAGAGTAAGATTAAAACACTTAGAGTGTAGTAATCTTTACATATATAGCTTCATCACCTAGCTCTAGCCGTATCCTCGGAGGATAGCAAGGTGTTGTCATTCCGTTCGTTTCTCCGGCGCGTGGCAAGTAGAGACGCGGTGCTTTCGGCGTTGGATCGTTCAAGAGCTTGGGGAATAGCTCAAGAGAAGGTTACCATTTAATCAACGGACTTCGAGGGTTAGTTTTTACAACTCTTGCTTTTCGTTTATATATTCGTATATACGTAGCTCGATCGATCATCGTAGGGATTCGGATCGAATTAATTTTCGTTTTACCGCTTCCGCTGGGCCTTCGTTTTAGGCACCGAATCCCAACATTGGTATCGGAGCGTAGGTCTTGCGATCGTATATACGATATTGGCATTTGGAATGCTTGATTAGATGGTGAATGATTTGGAATCATTTTAGTCATAATCGTGGTATATATTTTTACGTTCGTTGTAGTTATATTTTTCGTAAGTTTATGTCTAAATATAAATCTTAATTTCTTGGAAATATGATTTATATTGAAGATATGAATGTTGAAAAATATTGATATTGGATATCCGGTCAAAAATCGAGCTCGAATCGTCGTGGACGACTTTTCGGACAAAGGGCGTGAAGTCGCCAGGTGACTCGGCCGTGTCGGTGACACGGCCGTGTCAGCGACAGCCCGAGCCAGCAGACCCGACCGTGTCGGGAGACACGGGCCGTGCCTGGCCGGTAGTGCCGAGCGTGACTCGGCCATGCCAGCCGGGCAGCGGAAGAGTGACTCGGCCATGGCAGCCATTTTCGCCCGGCTCGATTTTTCCGTGTATTCTTGAAAATTAATCTCCGCATGTTAAATTGGATTTAATATGATTAAAATGATTTATGGTATTTCATTTTATAAGGGAAATTTGATTAATTGGAATATTTATGGTCGATCAATTATTTTGAACGTTATTATATTACCGATTGTGTGAATCGATTGGATCGGTTCGTATTGTTGATTGGATCAATGTATCTCTACGCTTTCCATTTATTTAGTATTTATTGAATGAATGCTTTTGAATGGGGATGTGGTTCGTGGACTTAGTTTTTGAATCGTTCGTTTTATTCGATTGGGTTGTAAAGGCCGTTTTGAGCCTATTTATTTTACTAGAAAAATTTGTATCTAGGATGCAATTTTCAATGTAAAATTTATATGTAATGACGAAGACCGAGGAAGATCCATTTCGAGAAGACGAAGATTCAAGACGAAGACTTGTAATTAGATTACGGAGTTTTTGTTTTCTAGGAACGGTCCATGAACCACATGTTGGTAGCAACTAGGTTGTGATTGGTTGTTTCATATTGTATGAATGCCACAAACGCGCTTAAAGCGATTAATGTGCAAAGTGTAACGTTAATCGCGATAATTCTCCCACAACAAATAATTAAGTTTATAAGGTTTCAAGGTTTTCCTTCCCTCCATCGAAGTTTTCGAAATTGAAATCCAAACCGGATGTGCTATGCTTCCGAGTTATCGGGGTAGTCGTTCGGGAGGACGGATAAATTAAGGAGCGCATTGGATGCCTTCGGTTGGAGCAAATTTTATCCCTAGAAACACGATAGGTTGCGGATAAGATTCAATTGTGAAACCGATTGCGTCGATGGTATAAACTTAACTTGTTCACGAACCATAGAAACCGTATAGGTTGAGGAGTGAACAAGGGGAAAAAGAAGATCGAATCATCCATTAGATGGGTTGGTGTTGGACACCACTTTATGAAAATTAATAGACTAGAAACACATTCGGTTGCCCTCTATTAAAATTTATAAAGAACTCGATCACCACTATGAAGTAGAGCGACGATACTTAGGATTTCACATGGGAGTGTGTTATTCCGATAAAAATAGTGGGAGCTAGGTAACAAGAATAGAAAAGACCTTAAATTCTATACTCGAACATAATTGAATGAGTCACTAATTAACTGCTATACTTAATGCAGACAAATCTCAATATGACAATGAATCCACTCGCAATTCTACTCGAAAAGAACACCTTAATGGGACCTAACTTTGTGGATTGGCTCCATGTCGATGATTGTCCTCGGTATAGAGGCACCGGGATACGTCTTGGAGACGGACATTCCGGCGCCTCTGTGCGGACCGAGCCAATCAGAAGAGATTGAAAACCACGAAAAGTGGGTTAAGGATGACGTGAAAGTCCGTGCTTATATGATGGCTTCCATGTCTAATGAGCTTCAGAGAGCTCATGAGAAAATGACTTCGCTAGGCGATTTTATCTCACTTAACCGAGCTTTATGGTGAGCATAGTAGAATCGCTAGATATGAGATATCCAAGCAACTGCGGTGCAAGGATGAAGGAAGGTGAGAAGGTTGGGGAACACGTCCTCAAAATGATATCCATGATCGAGAGATTGGAGGCTCTTGATTTTAAAATGGATACTTCTCTCCAAACCGACCTTATCCTACGATCTCTCCCCGATTCCTTCTCAGATTTGTTATGAACTTCAACCGCAATGAGATTGCATGTAATTTAGTGGGCTAATGAACAAACTTGTATCGCTCGATCTCGGATGAAGACTCCGCGGATGAAGGAGTCTGCTCTTGTGATTTCTTCGGACTTGGAAGTCTAATAATAAGAAGAAAAAGACCAAGAAGCGGAGTGGACCACATGCTAAGGACCTTAAGGGTAAGGGCAAGGCCCCGATGGTTCCAAAGAACAAGAAGAAGAAGGATGCTTGTCTCAAGTGCGGTGAGTGGGCCTTTGGGCTAGAGACTGTCCGATTCTTCATGGCACTTTCTGAGTAACTTTTAGTTTTGGAAACAAATTGTTCGCTCTTGTATTTTCTACTTCTGATACCTGGATTCTCGTGCTAGTTCTCATATTTGTACCGTGAATCGGGATCTGGAACAAAGTAGGAAGCTTGGAGTGGAGAAGTTATGATCACGGTCGGAAGCGGGCATAGTGTCGAGGCGACCGACATAGGATCACTTCTTTTGGGTTTAGAATCCGGCTTTGTTTTGACTTTAGAAGATGTACTTGTTTTGCCCAAGGGGCACAAAAACATTGTATCCATTCCGGTCATGGACCGAAAAGGCTTTTCATTTTTCATTGGTGATGGTTCTGCAAAATTTATTTTAGAAATAAACTAGTGGGTACCTACATTGTTGAATGGATTGTATCATCTTAATCTCAAAGAACAAAGTAGTTGTGAATACTATGACTAGAAAACGTGGTAGGGATGAAACCAATCAAGTTTTGAAATGGCATCTTAGACTTGGTCATGTTGGTCAGACCAAGGTTTACAAGATGGAAAAATATGGACTTATGGGTCCATTGGGATCGGATCCCTTTCCTACTTGTGAATCTTGCCTTAAAGGCAAAATGACTAAGTCCCCTTCACAGGACATTTGAAAGAGCCGATAAGCTGGGATTAATCCATACCGACGTATGTGGTGCCTTGGAAGTAGCACGTGACGGATATCAATATTTCATTACGTTTACAGATGATCATACTAGGTATGGTTATGTATACTTAATGAAACATAAATCCGAGGCCTTTGAGAAATTCCAGAATTCAAGGCCCTAGTCGAGAAACAAACCGGTAATCATATCAAAGCACTTCGGTCGGACCGAGGTGGCGAGTATATGAGTACGGAGTTTGACGAGTTCCTTAAGGAACATGGAATAGTTTCACAACTAACACCTCCAGTACTCCTCGGTTAAATGGTGTGTCGAAAGAAGGAACCGGACCACGTTGAACATGGTCCGTTCCATGCCGGGCTATCTTGACTTGCCGATTTACCCGGGGTATGCACTCTGATCGCCGCGTATATCTTGAGCAGATGTCCTTCCAAATCCGTTCCTAAAACTCCACATGAGATGTGGGAGGCAGAAACCAAGTCTTAATCATATTAAGATTTGGGGATGTCCGCCTATGTCAAGAAGACTAAGGTGGAAAAGTTGGAAGCTAGGTCTGCGAAGGGACGTTTCATTGGATTCCGTCTGGGACGATGGGATATCTATTCTACATGCCCGAAGATCGAAGGATCATTGTTGCTTTACAAGCACACTTCTGGAAGATGAGTTCATTCAGAAGGCGGAGAGCAGTAGAAGTATATCTTTAGAAGAATACAAAGAAACACCACGAGAGACAAAATTTCAATAAACAGGAACCGAACTTTCTTAAACACAAGAACAACCACCTCGAAGGTATAGTAGGGTGTATCATTTACGAGAGGTATGGGCTTGAGCACTTGGAGGAGCTGGGTCTCCATGAGGTTCCAAGATATAGCCAAGAGACCGACCCAACAACCTATGACCAAGCGATGGTGGATGTAGACTCCGCGAAATGGAGTGAAGCTATGGAAGCTGAGATAGACTCGATGCATGTAAATCAGGTCTGGACTCTAGTAGACCGCCCCAAGGGCATAGTGCACATTGGGAATAAGTTGATCTACAAGAGAAAGACTGATTGTGATGGCAAGGTTGACTCCTATAAGGCCAGGCTTGTGGCAAAGGGTTATACCCATAAGTATGGGATCGATTACCACGATACCTTCTCGCCCGTAGCCATGATCAAGTCTATTCGCATGATGCTTGCTATAGCCGCTACCACGATTATGAGATATGGCAAATGGACGTAAAGACGGCTTTCCTTAATGGATTCCTCGAGGAGGAAATCTATATGGAGCAGCCTAAAGGCTTTGTGTCCGAAGTCGATATTCGAAAGTGTGCAAGCTCCAGCGTTCCATTTATGGATCAAGCAAGCGTCGCGTAGTTGGAACCTTCGTTTTGACGAGGCGGTCAAAGAGTTTGAATTCGTGCAAAATGAAGAGGAACCTTGTGTATACAAGAAGGTTAGTGGGAGCAAGATCGCATTCTTAGTACTATATGTAGATGACATTCTACTAATAGGAAATGATGTGGGAATGCTCGATTACAGAAAGCTTGGCTTTGAGTAATTTCTCCATGAAAGACTTGGGAGAAGCAACCTATATTCTTGGTATTCGACTCTACCGGATAGAGCGAAGAGAACAATAGGCCTTTCCCAAGCCCTCTATATAGATAAGATCTTAAAGCGATTTAAGATGGATGATTCTAAAAGAGGGTTCCTACCGATGCGACATGGAATAAAACTCACCTTGAAGATGTGTCCTCAAAGTGAGGAACAACGAAAGGAAATGAGTAATATACCATATGCTTCGGCCGTGGGTAGCCTTATGTATGCTATGTTGTGTACAAGACGACATCGCGCATGCCGTAAGCGTGGTGAGTAGGTTTCGAGCAAACCCTGTAGGGAACATTGGGTGCCGTAAAGAACGTTCTCAAGTACTTAAGAAGGACTAGAGATATGGTTCTAATGTATGGCGGTGGAGAATTGGATGTGGTGGGATTCACCGATTCGGACTTCCAAGGGAAGGACGACTCGATGTCCACTTGCTACATATTTACTCTTAATGGAGGAGCGTATCTTGGCGTAGTGCCAAGCAAAGCGCGACCTTGATTCCACTGTCGGTGAGTATCAAGCGGCCTCGGAGGCTTCAAGGAAGGGTTACGGATTAAGAAGTTTCTAGGAGAACTTCAAATGATACCATGTCTTTGAAATGCTGTTCATTGCATCGCGACAACGACTTTGTAGCACGTGCCAAGGAGCCGAGGTTTCACAACAGCACCAAACATATTGAGAGGAAGTATCATCTCGTAAGAGAATTTGTTCGCAAGGGATACATTGTCTTTGCATAGAGTAGACTCGGCCGACAACGTCGCCGATCCACCGACTAAGCCACTATCTCGGACTAGCTTGGAGCGTCATCCGGAGAACATGGGTATTAGATACCATAGTGTGTGGCATTGAGTGCAAGTGGGAGATTGTTAGGAGTATGCCCTCGAATGCCACTCGGAGGTTGTTGAGTGAGGGCATTGTACTTGTAATTATGTAAACCATTTATATAAGGCAAATGAATGTTTCTTTATTTACCGGTAGTTCTTGGCATTCCTAACTCGTAAATAAACATATAGAAACTAGTCCATGTATTTGAGAGCAAAGCGTTCCACTCCTTATTGGATAAGGGGGTCGGCCCGAAAGGTTATAGCTCAAATACTTAATCGTTCGCAAGTCGATGAAACTTGGTAGGCGTTAAGTTTATGTGAAGACTTGTATGACGTGTTCTTTGACATGGAGAGTGCCTCGAACACTAATGGTTAGTGGGAGCACACGTTATAGGTATGCTAATTGGATTAGTATACTCGAAACTCACCCTCGATTCGTCACATGGATTTCACTCCGGATCAATGACGGAATCGAAAGGTTGTGATAGGTATTCGTGAACCTTCGACTTGAGGATTTAGTAGGGATGTGCTTGTGACGTCAAGATTTTCATTAGAGTAGTTCGACCCTGTAAACCTAAGGCGGGGTCAACCTCGACGTGCATCTTGACGGCAAGTAGCGTGTCCTATCGAATACCAAGATAGAATTCTTTCTCCCGTTAGTGAGCGGGTTATATGTCCTATGCGGTTATTGGCAAATGAGATCATAAGTCTTTGGCCAAAGCATTGGAGCTAGTTGTATTAGATACACGACATTTCGATGATCTCGATTTGCATTAACGCATGCATAGCGTCAAGTACGTATATGGTTTGGTGGACCGTGACCCTATAACTTGATCGGGACATTTGAAAGAAGGGTTTATACGTATCTTGGTATTCACGAGAATGGTTCTTGAATGATCCCAATCATTCGTTCTCGATCGGTGCAGTGTAGGCCACCAGTGGCTAGGTGGTGCTACTACTCTTTGGTTCCTCCCATTCTTTGATCGAGACGGACCTACCGAGTCGCGCATTAGGATTGACAACGGAATGAATCGAGCTAATTATCTCATTATGAATATTAGATATTGGATATCTAATTTTGGAACATTGGATGTTTAAATCGATTTATTGGATAAATTGATTTACGGCCTAATGAATTAAATAAATTCTTGGGTGATTAATTTAATTCATGAATATAATTATTTCTTGGAGAAATTAATTATGTTATTTTGTATTTGATATGTTTAATTAATTGGATTAATTAAACGACATAAATACATCGGAACGGAATAGGAGTTTATCTGTTTGGACTCACGGGAGTCGAAACGAACCGAACTCGACCGTTTTCTAGCATGGGCCAACCCCCACTTATTACCATGTGTGTGTATTGACTTGTCCCCATCATGGTTTTGGAATCTCATGTGATTGAGGGGACAAGTATCATATACATTATATGGGGAATCAAATCATGATATATGTATTTGTATTCATGTGGGTTGAATAAGAATATATACAAGACTTTGATCTCTCATCCTCACAATACTTCTTGGCATTTACGTATCATTGAGTTTGAGAGAGAGAGAGAAAATTGTTTTCTCTTTAGTCATCTTCTTCTTCAACCTTGTTCTTGTTTTTCTTAGAGAAAAATATCAAGACATAAAGAGAGAGTAAGATTAAAACACTTAGAGTGTAGTAATCTTTACATATATAGCTTCATCACCTAGCTCTAGCCGTATCCTCGGAGGATAGCAAGGTGTTGTCATTCCGTTCGTTTCTCCGGCGCGTGGCAAGTAGAGACGCGGTGCTTTCGGCGTTGGATCGTTCAAGAGCTTGGGGAATAGCTCAAGAGAAGGTTACCATTTAATCAACGGACTTCGAGGGTTAGTTTTTTACAACTCTTGCTTTTCGTTTATATATTCGTATATACGTAGCTCGATCGATCATCGTAGGGATTCGGATCGAATTAATTTTCGTTTTACCGCTTCCGCTGGGCCTTCGTTTTAGGCACCGAATCCCAACACTTAATGTCCCATCGGGCAGGGAGAGATCTGAAAATCTTTAAGTTTTTCTCCCTTTGAGTATAAATTTTGCCCAAAGCTTCAAGTTCACCAACAATTCCAGTGAATCTGAGGTCAAGTTCCTCAAGTGTTTCAGTTGGTTTCATTTCAAAGGTTTCAAATTGCTGAGTTAATTTTGAAATTTTATTTTCTTTGGAGAGCTCAGTTCCCTCACAAATCAACTTGAGTTTATCCCAGATTTCCTTCGCTGTTTTACAGCTCTTTACCTTCGAGAATGTGCCTTTGTCAAGGGTGACAAACAACGCATTCTTCGCAACATTGTCGAGGTTGGCGTGCTTTCTTTCATCTGTGGTCCATTGTTCGTGCTCCTTCTCGAGCATCTCAGCATGGGCTTGGCCTTCAATCCTCGCGGCCGTGTTTACCTTCATGATCTTAATGGGGCCATCCTGTATAACAAAAATCATTTCTTCGTGCACTGCTGCAAGATGAGCCTCCATCCTGATTCTCCAATCATCAAACTCGTTAATAGAGAACATAGATACTTTGTTGATCATTGATGTATCCATATGAGAATGTAGGAATGAAAAAGACTGTTTTATAAAATAAGTGATTTTGGATCTGATTCGGTTAAAAATACGATTGATTCTTTTTAGAATCAACCGCTCCGATACCACTTGTTGGCCACTAAGTATACTGGATACAGCTTGGAAAGTGTTTTAAACAACAAGTTGTACTGTTTTAAATTTGAGTGCATAGCAGAAGTCTTAAATACAGTAAGTTGATGTGGATACAACAACTCGATGTGCAGTGTATACTTAAATAATCACAGTTAAATAAAACAATAAAAGCAGAAGGTAAATAACACAGTATTTAAAGTGGTTTGAGGTAAACCCGTCTACGTCCACTGGTCCTCCACACAGGAGTAAAAAGTTTATTATAATTATTGCGTACACAACTACGTAATTATAACAACACTTAATCAATATATCGTTCACACAGATTGATATAAAGATCTTAGCTTTTAATCGTTCACACGGATTGGTTTGAGCTAATACTTTGACTGGCTTCTTCACACACAGTTCTGAAGCTTCATCTTCTTCGATGCAAGTCCTTCACACACAGTTCAGGAGAAGCAAAGATTCCTCAGTCCACACAGGGCTGATCAGAGTTTGTTCAAAGATAGAACAGGGTTGAACAACAGCTATGACTTTCTGGGCTATAAGCTGATGATGTGTTGTTCAAGGTTTGAGCACTGTATATCTCTTTATATCTGAATAGCATAAAGCTTGGGGAGATATGTTTTGCTCTGAATATTTCTTTGTAATCTTGATCGATTGTAAGTCGTTCAGAGTTCAGTCTTTCAGATGTTCAGTAGTTGAGTTATTGATGATCTTCAAACTCTGGAGATATATATAGTCTTCTAAAATATATCCATTTGAAATCTATCCGTTGGGCAAGATTCTGTGACAAAGATATTTGACCGAGATCCGGATTTTGCGGGATTTGAAGATCTTCTGACTTACAGTATTTAAATACTTTATCATTTAGTATTTAAATACTTCTTTATCAACGGGACTTGACTTCTAGCGAATACTGAAGATTCCTTCTGTGTCCTGTTGAGAGTTGTATGGAAGGTATCACTTTATTGATATTCGAGACAGTTTCCATACTTTTGGCTTTGCGGGACTCTTTGCTGTATGATCAATATACTGTATTATAGGTAGAGCTGTTATCGGACCGGTTCGGACCGGTTTTCTCCAGATCCGGATCCGGGCCGATAGGTTACCGGGTAGATCCGGTCCGGATCGATAAGGGTTCCGGTTCAATATTTAGAACTCGAATCCGAACTCGGTAGTTTTTGGGTGAGTTTCGGTCCTGGGTATTTCGGTCCGGTTCATGACCGGATTTCGGGTTCACTCGGACCGCTAACAGCCCTATGTGGGATGGATCTTTACTAGGAAAATGAAGGAAGAGCGGCAAAATAAATCACATAAATAGGGGTTACATGATTCGAACTCCAGACCTTTTGTTCAAAGGTACAGCGTCTTAACTACTTCACCAGCATGCTATTTATGTTTAAAACACGCAAAACGTATTAATAATATATGTATAAAATATATAAATTATAAAATACATAAAAACTTTTTTTTAATTTATTACCGGGTTTCTTTTCGGTTTTATCGGTCCGGGTCTTATCGGTCTCGTTTCAATGTTTAGAACTCGAATCCGAACTCATTAGTTTTTGGGTGAGTTTCGATCCCAGGTATTTCGGTCCGGTTCATGACCGGGTTTCGGGTTCACTCGGACCGCTAACAGCCCTAATTGTAGGAACTGCGCGAAGTCTTCGATACAGGTTTGAAACTTTGATCAGCTATTCGATACAGCTAGAGGTGGCATTCAGGATTTGGTATATTGTCAAAACATACTGACAATACGATCGATATAGGGCAGCAACGATACAGTGATTTGTTATCCCAACACATTGCTTTTCCATGTCCAAACGTAATACCCAATTTGGAAGTACCCCATAAATATCTAAATATCTATTTTACGTCTTCCCAATGCTTCTTTCCCGGATTCGATAGAAACCGGCTCACCACTCCCACGGCATGAGCAATGTCGGGTCTAGTACATACCATAGCGTACATCAAACTCACGACCACCGAGGCATAAGGAATTTTATCCATATCCTCAATCTCCTCCTTCGTAATAGGGCAATCCTTGCTCATTAATTTAAAATTGTTAGTAAGAGGCGAACTAACAACTTTAGCTTTGTCCATGTTGAAGCGTTTAAGCACCTTCTCGATATATTGCTCTTGCGACATGTGTAATTTCCGGGCTGCTCTATCCCGAGTAATTCTTATCCCAAGAATTTGTTTAGCCGCCCCCAAGTCTTTCATGGCAAACGACTTATTCAATTCTTTCTTCAAGTTGGCAATCCTCTCGGCATTCTTGCCAACGATCAACATGTCGTCCACATAAAGCAATAAGATGATAAAATCATCATCTCCAAATTTCTTAAAAAATATGCAATGGTCGAGAGTCGTCTTCCGGTAGCCTTGCTTCCCCATAACCGACTCAAACTTCTTATACCATTGCCGTGGTGCTTGCTTCAACCCGTATAAACTCTTCCAGAGTTTACACACATAATCCTCTTTTCCTTCGACCTCAAACCCTTCCGGTTGCTTCATATAAATTTCTTTGTCAAGGTCTCCATGAAGAAAAGCCGTCTTGACATCTATTTGTCAAGGTCTCCATGAAGAAAAGTCGTCTTTGTCAAGGTCTCCATGAAGAAAAAATCTCATCAAAATCAATGCCCTTCTTTTGACTAAATCCTTTCACTATGAGTCTAGCTTTGTATCGGGGCAAAGTATGCTCCTCCGACTTCACCCTATACACCCATTTGTTCCTCAAAGCTCTTTTGCCTTTTGGCAACTTCACCAACTTGTACGTGTTGTTCTCATGCAAGGAACTCATCTCGTCTTGCATGGCATCCATCCACTCCTTTTTCTTTTCATCCTCCATAGCCTCCGCAAATTATTCGGGCTCTCCCTCGTTGGTGAGTAAGACATACTCATCGGTCGAATAACGAGTGGAGGGATGATGGTCCCTCGTCGACCGCCTATGTGGAACAAAAGATGGCATGTTCGCCACGGGTAGCTCGGGATGAGCTCCATCAGTTTCATCTTGTCTCAACTGATCGTTGTCACCGACATCATGTTGTTCATCATTTTGGACATCCTCTCCACCGGGTATCTCAACATGTTGTGGAGGAACGGGGTCCAAATCAATAAGATCATAGTCGTGTTGTGGAGCCGACTCTCCATTCTCAACATCTTTCATTGTTTGATCTTCAATAAAAACATCTCTTGACCGAACAAGCTTCTTAGTAATCGGGTCATACAATCTATACCCGAACTCATCAAGACCATAGCCGATAAAGATACATGGCTTCGTCTTGGAATCAAGCTTCAACATCTCATCATTCGGAATGTGTACAAAAGCTTTACATCTGAAAACCCTTAAGTGGTGGTATGAGATGTCTTTACTGCTCCACACTTTATCCGGGACATCAAGCTCTAAAGGAACACATGGCGTCAAATTAACAACATGAACTGCCATGTCCAAAGCTTCCCCCCAAAATGACTTTGGAAATCCGGCATGTGAGAGCAAACATCGAGCTCTCTCGACCAAAGTCCGGTTCATTCTCTCCGCCAAGCCATTGAGTTGCGGAGTATTCGGGGGCGTCTTTTGATGTCGGATCCCTTGTTCTCGACAATATTCATCAAAGGGCCCGGTGTATTCACCACCATTGTCCGTCCGAATACACTTTATCTTCTTTCCGGTCTCTCTTTCCACCGAGGCATGAAATTGTTTAAAAACATCTAACACTTGATCTTTGGTCTTCAAGGTGTATGCCCACACCTTCCTCGAGTGATCGTCGATGAATGTGACAAAGTATTGGCAACCACCAAGTGTCCTAGTTTTCATAGGACCACAAACATCGGAATGAACAAGATCAAGCACATTTTCCTTCCGTGAATGAGTATGACTCTTAAAAGTGACTCTCCTTTGCTTCCCGGATAGACAATGAGAGCATCTTTTAAGGTGTACCTTGTGAACCCCGGATAATGCCTCCTTCTTCGGCAATAGCGCCATCCCTTTCTCGCTCATGTGACTGAGCCTCTTATGCCATAGCTCGGCCATGTCGTTATTGTCGATTATGTTCACGGAATTAATCGTGATCTTTGGAAGTGTCACGTACAATTTCCCTTCCTTTTCTTCTCTCCCGACGATCAAGGAACCTCGAGTGAGTTTCCACACTCCCTTGCCAAAACCACTATGATAACCATCATCATCGAGTAAACCAACGGACATAACATTAAGCCTCATATCCGTAACATGTTTTACATTCCGTAAAACAAGTTCCACACCGGTGTCGAATTTCAAATGAACATCTCCCACTCCAACAATTTTGGATAACCCATCATTACCCATCTTGACTATACCAAAGTCACCCCGAGTATAAGAGGAATAAAAATTTCTACGTGATGTAACATGACACGTAGCTCCATTATCGACCACCCAACTCGAATCATCTCTCGAAAGGTTCACCATATCATTGTAACACCCCCAAATTTAACCGGAAATATTACAGCGCCGTGGGCCCCGAGATGGAACCCACAAGGCTAAAATAAATTTTCGCAAACATTTACAAATGCCCAAGAGGCCAACGACGGTACTATCTTTAAAAATGCACAAAGGCTTCTAAAATCCATTTATCAAAAACCGTCGTAAAAACTCATTTGAAATCGCAAGGCCAAACAGCCGACACTCAAAAGTTTAGAAAACGATTTCCAAAGTAACCTCAGTTACCAGATACCAAAAGAGCATTTCAAAATACTCACGCAGCGGAAAAAGACCAACCATAAATATACTCTAGCAGCGGACTACAAGAACCAATCAAGAAACCCAATGCACAAAACATGTCCTAGCCAGTATCCTCCAGGAAGATCATCTCTTCACAACCGCTACAAGCTCGATACTCCAAGAACCTAAAAAGAAATCCCACGACGGGGTCAGTCATAATATCCAACAATGATAATTGTCACATCACATTAATAATTACATACCAATGAGAATACAACATAAGACTACGACCAACGTAATCTTACCGCCATAACTTTAACAAAATTCACATCTCGCACAGTACCCAAGGTTCTCCAAACATCATCATAACTCACTGTTACGAAATCTACTAACTCTATCCAACCCAAACCTGTCGGGTAACATCATCACATCTTGACACGGAAACCAATTGCCCATCAAAGACAAATACCAAAGGAAATACGGAACATACCTCGTGATATGAAGTGCCAAGACAATCATATCAGTCTAATCCGAGATCAGATCAATGCAATACGGACAAGGTCCTAACACAAGACCTACAAATGCATACTCATATGACCACGTCAATATGCTCAAAACAATATCAACAGTGTATACTCAATGGAAATCCCATGATCCAGCGCCCTCAGCATAGATCCCAAGATGATCTTACTAGATCAACACGAGGTGGATAACCAACAATATACAAATACACCAAAAACACATATAATGTAATATCCGCAATTTTCGATTTCCGGTAATTATTTTTTTTCGGCGGAAGTCTGTTTTGACGACTCGCTCATGTCCGTTTCGTCATTCTGAGAATAATTAATTCTACACTTTTTGACATCCGAGTTCGTTTCGGTGTCGTTTCGTTGAGTTCTGTGCTTTTTAGCGGCTTTTCCGCACTTGAGTTCGATTCTTGCGAATCTCGTCCGAAACTGTTGTTTCGAGTTTCCCGCAAGTCCGTTTAACTTTGTTATACGTGTTGTGAGCTTCGGTTTGATTATTCGTTGTCGTATGGTGATTTTCGGGCAGTTGGGCCATTTTCGTAATTTCCCAAAGTTTGGGGTAATTACCTTCCGTTGTCGAATTTCGAGCCTTCGGGTGGTCGGAATTGGGTGTCCTACTAGCTCTTAGATTCGTCTTTGTGAGTACTTCGTAACCGTATCTTCGGTTCGTATTCGTGTTCGGGTTTCGGTGTCGTTTTGTTGAATTCAGATTTCTAAACGACTTTTCTAAGTATGAGTTCGTCTTTGTTAGATCACCATTAATTTTTGGTAACTCCAAAATTATAAATCTTTGCAATATTATAGAACATCGAATTAGCTTTCCAATGGTTCAAACGGTGAGTCAATCGAGTCCTGACGAGAGAGTTATGGTCGTTTCGGTTTGCCGAGCACTTCCAGAGCCTTTCGGCCGATAGGGGGGGTCGATAGACTCTACTGCCTACATTCAGTATGGCTATCGGTTGGGCCTATCGGCCGATAGGCCGGCCGATAGGTCCTGCTGTGTTACACTATAAATGTGTTGTTTCAGCGTAAATCGTTCATTTCCTCCCCCTTCTTCAACCGTGCGCGAGAGAGAGACTTGAGAGGGAGAGTTCCTCCATCTATCACTTACTTGTGTAGATTTCTTCATCCCTTTTCGATCGGGTGGCTCGGATTGCGGATCTAACCCGTGGTTTTTGGATTTGAATGCTTGATTCATCAAGAGGTAAGAATTCCTTTAACCCTACCTTTTGGATAATTGGGGATTTTGGGGTTTTGTCCGATTCTTTCCGGTTTGTTGATGGATTCTTGATGAATATGATTAATCTTGTTGATATCATTAGTTTTCCTACGGATTCATGGTATATTTTCATAGTTTTACGGAATCGAGAGGGTTTGGTTGTGGTCCGCCCTCGTTGTTATTTTTGTGCGAATATACATGAATCGTAGGCGGGTTTCCGTGTATTCCATTTCCGTAATCGTTTAGAAGTGGTTGTGATTGTGCTATTCGAATCGTTAGGTTCATTTTCGCCGGTTCCTCGCGGTCGTGCTTGATTCTTCCGCTCCGCTCGTTGTCGTATTCCTTTTCGCTAGCATCGCGCCCGGCTTCCCGGTTGAGCCGTATCCGTTCGTGGTTCCGTGCTCGTGGTATTGAGGCAAGTACCTTGTCCATACATTTCTTGTTTCGCGGATATGATGATTGGTGATCGTCTTGGTTTGTTTGTTTGTTTGAAATGAGTTTTCAAAAGATTTGGTTAGCCTCGTTAAAGGCCCCTTTCAAAACCGTGTGTGTTTTGTGATTGGTGTGGTTCGTGAATAACTATGTGAATTCTATGTATATGCTTGGTGTTCATGTTGCACTTGGTATTGTGTGTGGGCGTATATTATTTCATTTCGGTGCGTTGTGAATTGACGTGGTGTTTTGCTAAGTGTTTGATGCCTCTGGCGAATTGTTTGAATATCCTTGATATGATATGTTATTTGTGTGAATGTGTGGATATGGTTGAAGGTCTACGGTGGCACATGGCATGTGATCATGTGGCCGAGGATGCAACAAGTGATTGATCCAACCGTGAGAGCTCGAGATAATCTACGGTGGCACATGGCATGTGATCATGTGGCCAGGATGCAACAAGCGATTGATCCAACCGTGAGATGTGTGTGATTTGTTTCGCTAGCCACCGAGAGGGTCCTTCGAGGCCACGGGTGGGACGTCGGTGGTGTCGTCCGGTCTAGGCGATGCGTGTGCATGATTGTGTTTCGTTGATTCTTCGTCCGTTGAGGACACGTGATGTTGGGCTTTGACCTGTAAATTGTTGGTGATTTCCTATTTGCGAAAACAAATGTTTGGTCATGACCCTATCGATCTTTTGGAAAAAGAAGGATTTTATAATCCTAAATTGTTTTCTATTAAAACTCTCGATGGCATTTTAAATCGCTTTGTAAATTGTTTCCCTTATTTGCGATCTTTCGGTTTTGGAAATGTTTACCCAAACTCTTGCCTCGGGAAGTACTTTTCTTTACGTTTGGATCCTTGAGGATTCCCGATTATTATTGTTCTTGGAACTTGTATTGTATGGCTCGTATTTTTGCACTTGTACTTGCACTAGCAAAACAAAGGAGTTTGCTAACCCCGAGTATTCGGGGTGGATGTCTATTTTGCATTCGTGTTTTGGAGCATAACACGTGGTCGGCACGAAGGATGATGAAAGATGAACGATACTAATCACACGAGGATCCGTTGACGCTCGTTTTGGTCTAGTTGTATTTTCTTTTCCACGCAAGATCTTTTCCCGTTGTACGGAGTTTATTGTATTTTGACCCTGGGCATGTGTTTGGAATTGAGTTGTATGTATTTGTTGAAAGACCAAATCGGTCTACTGAGTCATTTTAGCCTTAAAGGCGAGGTTTAGATGTTTGATTTTAGTTATCAGCCTGGTAGATCCTCGAGGAGAGGGTCTACGGCGTGTAATATCCCCGAGCGGATTTGGGGTGTTACATAAATGGTATCGGAGCTTAGGTTGTGGAAACCTAGCCGTCGGGTCGCTGGTGTCTATCGAGTTTTTGTCTCGTCGGATTTTATCCGATCGAGTCGTGTCGCGACGCTGGTCCGAGTTTGTTGGTCGTGATTAGTATCGTGGGCGATCATCATCTTCGTGCGACATGTGGCCGTAAGTCTCCTTCTTTGTGTTGTGCCTTGTGTGACACGAGCTATTTTTATGATTTATTTGCTAAGTGACGGAATCCTCTTATGGATTTTGATTTCTTGATACGCGACTATTCGACTCTCATTTTTCTTTCATGTGAGGAGTAGTTCTTTGGATTGTGCATGTTGACTGTAGTTCTTTTTTTTTTTCCCGCGTGAGTTCCTTTGTAATGGCTTTCGGTATCTTACCGATCAATTTTATTTCAAAATCGATTCCTTTAACCGAGTTGTTGGCCTTGACCGTTTTGACGGTAGTTGGGTGTTTTCAAATGATTTTGTGAGTTTTGATAAGTACTACCGTCATCGACCTTTTTGGGCATTCTAACCCATTGAATTATTTTTGAAAACCTTGAGTATCTTAGAAAATTGAAATTCGAGACGTACTTTTAAAGCGAATTATTTTCTCGCGGTGTTGTGTTTTCTAATGCCGCAATACATTTCAAAAATTTTCCGGTTGAGGACCAAAAATATTTTTTTTTGAGATATTTTCAAATGCCGTTGCTTAGACCCAAGGGTCGAATATTTTTGAAAGTTTTTCACTAAAGGAAAGGTGTCCTCATTTTTGTTCAAACGCAAGATGATTTTCAAAGTCTCGATAATGGTGTTTGTGCTACTTTTTGTAAAATGATACTCAAGATCAACTGTTGTTTCCAAACTGTTTTCAAAAGGTGGTTTTCATTTTTAAAACCTATCATTCCTGTTTGCGGACCGGAAATGCGTGTATGGTTTTCGAACTTTCGTTGCGGTGTCAACCCCGAATTGTGATTGAATTGGTGGCGTGAGCGTCGAGTGATTCGCCACGCATATGTTTTGTTGACCCTCTGTGAGAGGTGTGAACTGGTGTTTACTGTTTATCGCCTCGTGGTGATTGCGTATTGTCGCACTAGTGTGGGTTGTTAAAGCCTGGATCTTTATGCGTTATACACATGGGTGATTGTTTCATGATGTTTGTGATTGTGTGATGGCTGTCGTTCGGGATGTTGTAATCTTCGAATGATGCCGTTGTTGTTGTGATTTTTGTATGCGTTGATATGTTATGCTGAGTTGGCATCTCCGGTATGTTGTTTTGCGGTGTTTTGATCCATTGTATCGAGCATTTATATTTTCGGTATGCCGAGCCGAGGCGTTTCAATCGTGATGTGCCGGGGCATGCACGTGTAAATTGTCTTTCTCGTCGATGACACATTTCAAGTGTGGACTCGAGGGACACCGAATTCAGTTTTGGTGAATTGGCTACCGAGACTTTCGGAGTTCGCGCTTCAGCACAGATATCAGAATCGGCTTTGAGAGGCCTTTGAAGGATGTTTCTGTCGGTTGCTTGTTGTGTCGTCACCTTGATTTTGCTGTTGTGAGTTGCGGGGGCGACCTTCTTTTATAAGAGGTCGAAT
Organism: Orobanche coerulescens; assembly: GCA_033398695.1. Lineage (NCBI taxonomy): Eukaryota > Viridiplantae > Streptophyta > Magnoliopsida > Lamiales > Orobanchaceae > Orobanche > Orobanche coerulescens. The sequence goes on from CM065817.1 coordinate 136,258,333, forward strand.
GTAGTACCCGTGTTGTTTTTAGACTTCTGTATTTTTCTCTTTCTCCAGTCTGTCGATTCGCTCGTGATCGTTGGTACTTTATGAACTTGTTCTATATTTCGGTTTCATCGTCCGAACGAGCTGTGATCTTGTTGTGGGTCGATCTGGTTATCGATGTTACTTTTTCGGGTTCAGTTCGATACTTGTGAACCTTGTTTGGGAGTGACATCATCTGGTTCTACTAGTTCTTTTATTCGAAGTGGATCGGCTTTGGAACTCTTGTGTTTTCGACTCTGTCGACTCATTTATGTTCGTTGACATTTCTGAGCTTGTCCTGCTCCTTGCTTTTGTTGATCGAACGAGTGTGGTGTTATTTCGGAATAACTCGTTGTCGTTGTGACTTTTCAATCGCTATTCCCTTTCCTGCGGATCTTCGGCAATGCATGTCTTGTAGTTCTCACCAGATCATCCTGGGAGTTGTTGTTTGAACTTTATTGTTCTTTGTGATTCGAACATGATTCTTCGACCTTTGTTGTCTCGATCGTTGTGGTTTGATCGTTTGATTGTTCGGTTTATATTGACCTCGTTCCGTGATTGGCGAACATTCAGGCTCCTTCGTAATTCCCTTCAGTTCGGGAAATTAGTTTCGTTTTCGATCTTCCACCCTTAGGCGGTGGGATTTCGTGTTTGTTCGGCCGGTTGACTCGCGTTTTGATTGGTGTACCGTTGGGTTGGTCAATCATATTGATTTTCGCTCGTTGTGATTTGTGATTGTCGGATAATTGACTTGGCTATATTATCCGCTTGATGACGTTGTCACTTGTTGTTTTTATTATATCCCTAACGGCGACGCGTTGTGTTGGTCGCCGTGGAGCGTGTTTTCACGCCGTATACTCCTTTGCGTTGTTTGTAACATTTCGCCGTTGGGCGTTAGTTACGCATTCTTGTGTATCTCGTTGAGTTTTCTGGCGGAATATTTCTTCTCCCTACTTGTTTTAAGTTTCGGACGAAACTTCTTTTAAGGAGGGTAGAATGTAATATCCGCAATTTTCGATTTCCTAATTATTTTTTTTCGGAAGTCTGTTTTGACGACTCGCTCATGTCCGTTTCGTCATTCCGAGAATAATTAATTCTACACTTTTGACATCCGAGTTCGCTTCGGTGTCGTTTCGTTGAGTTCTGTGCTTTTAGCGCTTTTCCGCACTTGAGTTCGATTCTTGCGAATCTCGTCCAAACTGTTGTTTCGAAGTTTCCCGCAAGTCCGTTTAACTTTGTTATACGTGTTGTGAGCTTCGGTTTGATTATTCGTTGTCGTATGGTGATTTTCGGGCAGTTGGGCCATTTTCGTAATTTCCCAAAGTTTGGGGTAATTACCTTCCGTTGTCGAATTTCGAGCCTTCGGGTGGTCGGAATTGGGTGTCCTACTAGCTCTTAGATTCGTCTTTGTGAGTACTTCGTAACCGTATCTTCGGTTCGTATTCAGGTTCGGGTTTCGGTGTCGTTTTGTTGAATTCAGGATTTCTAAACGACTTTTCTAAGTATGAGTTCATCTTTGTTAGATCACCATTAATTTTTGGTAACTCCAAAAATTATAAATCTTTGCAATATTATAGAACATCGAATTAGCTTTCCAATAGTTCAAACGGTGAGTCAATCGGAGTCCGGACGAGAGAGTTATGGTCGTTTCAGTTTTTGGCCGAGCACTTCCAGGAGCCTTTCGGCCGATAGGGGGGGTCGATAGACTCTACTGCCTACATTCAGTATGGCTATCGGTTGGGCCTATCGGCCGATAGGCCGGCCGATAGGTCCTGCTGTGTTACACTATAAATGTGTTGTTTCAGCGTAAATCGCTCATTTCCTCCCCCTTCTTCAACCGTGCGCGAGAGAGAGAGACTTGAGAGGGAGAGTTCCTCCATCTATCACTTACTTGTGTAGATTTCTTCATCCCTTTTCGATCGGGTGGCTCGGATTGCGGATCTAACCCGTGGTTTTTGGATTTGAATGCTTGATTCATCAAGAGGTAAGAATTCCTTTAACCCTACCTTTTGGATAATTGGGGATTTTGGGGTTTTGTCCGATTCTTTCCGTTTTGTTGATGGATTCTTGATGAATATGATTAATCTTGTTGATATCATTAGTTTTCCTACGGATTCATGGTATATTTTCATAGTTTTACGGAATCGAGAGGGTTTGGTTGTGGTCCGCCCTCGTTGTTATTTTTGTGCGAATATACATGAATCGTAGGCGGGTTTCCGGGTGTATTCCATTTCCGTAATCGTTTAGAAGTGGTTGTGATTGTGCTATTCGAATCGTTAGGTTCATTTTCGCGGTTCCTCGCGGTCGTGCTTGATTCTTCCGCTCCGCTCGTTGTCGATTCCTTTTCGCTAGCATCGGGCGCCGGCTTCCCGGTTGAGCCGTATCCGCTCGTGGTTCCGTGCTCGTGGTATTGAGGCAAGTACCTTGTCCATACATTTCTTGTTTCGCGGATATGATGATTGGTGATCGTCTTGGTTTGTTTGTTTGTTTGAAATGAGTTTTCAAAAGATTTGGTTAGCCTCGTTAAAGGCCCCTTTCAAAACCGTGTGTGTTTTGTGATTGGTGTGGTTCGTGAATAACTATGTGAATTCTATGTATATGCTTGGTGTTCATGTTGCACTTGGTATTGTGTGTGGGCGTATATTATTTCATTTCGGTGCGTTGTGAATTGACGTGGTGTTTTGCTAAGTGTTTGATGCCTCTGGGCGAATTGTTTGAATATCCTTGATATGATATGTTATTTGTGTGAATGTGTGGATATGGTTGAAGGTCTACGGTGGCACATGTCATGTGATCATGTGGCCAGGATGCAACAAGTGATTGATCCAACCGTGAGAGCCTGAGATAATCTACGGTGGCACATGGCATGTGATCATGTGGCCAGGATGCAACAAGCGATTGATCCAACCGTGAGATGTGTGTGATTTGTTTCGCTAGCCAGCTCGAGAGGGTCCTTCGAGGCCACGGGTGGGACGTCGGTGGTGTCGTCCCGGTCCTAGGCGATGCGTGTGCATGATTGTGTTTCGTTGATTCTTCGTCCGTTGAGGACACGTGATGTTGGGCTTTGACCCTGTAAATTGTTGGTGATTTCCTATTTGCGAAAACAAATGTTTGGGCTGTGACCCTATCGATCTTTTGGAAAAAGAAGGATTTTATAATCCTAAATTGTTTTCTATTAAAACTCTCGATGGCATTTTAAACTGTTTTGTAAATTGTTTCCCTTATTTGCGATCTTTCGGTTTTGGAAATGTTTACCCAAACTCTTGCCTCGGGAAGTACTTTTCTTTACGTTTGGATCCTTGAGGATTCCTGATTATTATTGTTCTTGGAACTTGTATTGTATGGCTCGTATTTTTGCACTTGTACTTGCACTAGCAAAACAAAGGAGTTTGCTAACCCCGAATATTCGGGGTGGATGTCTATTTTGCATTCGTGTTTTGGAGCATAACACAGGTCGGCACGAAGGATGATGAAAGATGAACGATACTAATCACACGAGGATCCGTTGACGCTGCTTTGGTCTAGTTGTATTTTCTTTTCCGCAAAGATCTTTTCCCCGTTGTACGGGAGTTTATTGTATTTTGACCCCTGCGTGGGCATGTGTTTGGAATTGAGTTGTATGTATTTGTTGAAAGACCAAATCGGTCTACTGAGTCATTTTAGCCTTAAAGGCGAGGTTTAGATGTTTGATTTTAGTTATCAGCCTGGTAGATCCTCGAGGAGAGGGTCTACGGCGTGTAATATCCCTGAGCGGATTTGGGGGTGTTACATATAAAACCAACGATGTGAATCCACATGATTCCATCAATACAATACTTGGTAATCCAACGATCTAGTGCCCTCAACATAGATCCCAAGATGATCCCGTCGGACCAACACGAGGTGGAAATACCCATCCAATGATCCAGCACCCTCAGCATAGATCCCAAGATGATCCCGTCGGACCAACACGAGGTGGACATCTGATCCAGCGCCCTCAGCATAGATCACACGATCCCAACGGATCAACACAACATAAACAATACAATTATGCATACACATATGCAAACCAATATGTTCATCGACATGAACAACACAACATGAACGACAATATGACAAATCAACTAAGACGACCTCATGTTCGACAACATGAATGACAATATGCATGACCAAAATCAATAACACTATACCACAATCAATATAGAATACTTGCCCCGAGTCCTTCAGGAGCAATCTCGATGTCAAATTATCATCGACGATCCGCAATGCTCGGCGATCCAAACGTACCATGGACTATAGATACTCATATCCTTATCTTTATCATAGTGTATCCTCGATACTCCAATATGCCAATAACCAAAATAAATCATATACATTATGATTTAACTCCCAGAATCGGAAGGACAACATATAATCCCATTCTCCAGAATTTGCAGTAATAATCATTGCTATATGCATTATAAACAAAATTAAACTAAAGCCATTCATTAAATATTATAACTGAGCAAATAATAACTTGCCTCGATACCGATACGACGACGATGAAGCCGCTACCAATCTCATTGTCTTCGTCTACGAGCTCCTCGGCCCTGACCAACGCAATTCACGAACGTACTCGAACACGACCGCAACATACGGTTCTAATCACCGATCAATAATCTCAACCTATCGAAGTAATCAAATAACACATATCTGGTAACAATTAACAACCGACACGACCAACCAAATCATCTCAACGATTCAACGATATCTACAATACAAACTACAACTCAATGATCATAATCAATCAATACAACCGATCAATAAACCCCAACGGTTCCACAATATCTCGATTAGACACAAGTCCGGATAATCCAACTCAAACAATTACGAACTCAAAACCACAACACGATTCATAATCCGATTAATTCAACATACGATCGTCTTGCTATGTTAAATTCATCAAAAGTTCCTCAAGAACACTAAGGGATTCGAACTCATGTTCATAACCATTAAAACAACATAACTCGATATCCTTTAACATGAAGATAATCTTCCAATTCGTAATCCAAGTCATGAATCATCGTATTCTTCAATATACACTCTACATAACCTCAAGGATTGTAACAACAACTCCCTAATCATCATCATACGGATCAAATACGGATAATAATACCAAGAACAGCAAGAACTCTATGATTTCATAATCATAATCAACATATTCAAGGTATAAACCATCATATCACCATATTCCTTCAACATATAATTCATATAACCTCAAGAATCGAAACAACAACATCTTAATCCTCTTCATACGAATCATTTATCAATAACAACATCAAAAATCCGAAATGAAAAGGAGGATTATCCAACATACCTCTTAGAAGATGAAAAACACTAGAAAACACTTCAAGAATCATCCATAGCTCCATATCCAAGCCTCAAGTCCAAGTCCTCAAGCTCAAAATCGACTTAGGAAGGCCAACATCTCTCTCTTAAAGTTTGGAGACGAAAAACGAAAAGGAAAGCTGGAGTGAAATGAAAGACGGACTTCATTATATTAAACTACATAACTCATTACGTATGTTATCCTCCATCATTAACGTACGTAATGTACTTTAGCGTACGCTATTCGTCCCACATAGCGTACGTAATCATCATCCCAGAACTAACTGAACTATTTTGTTAACATGCTTACGTACGTAATGTTTCCTTCATAACGTACGTAACATGTACGTTGACTTGCTACAGTACCACCCACATTACGTACGTAATACGCCATGCATAACGTACGTAATGGCCGAGGTTGACTCGCTGTCCGCATCCTCCGCCGAAAGCTGCCGACACAGGGTCCCACCTGCCGACCATGACTCAATCGTCTGATTCCCATGTTACGTACGTAATTTCTCGGCCATAACGTACGTAACTCTTGTGATTTAGCGTACGTAAGTCTTCAACATTAGCGTACGCCAAGTATTCTATACTTAGCCAATTTCAACTGTTATCGCCGGTCTCGACATACCGAAAACACATATACACTCACTGAATACATATACTGAATCCAATAGTATTCTCATACGATATACCTCATATCAAAAGTGCGATGACCTGATACACGATATCCTCAATTGTAATTGTCTACCAAATACGACAATTATACAAGTACAGTTGCCTCAGTCTTTCTATTATTTTATCCATACGGCACAGATTCCATCCTGTACAATATAGCTCGGATAAAATAACATTAAACACAGTAGAATTTCAGGATATTACAATCATAATCACAACAAACAAAGAATTCTTCGGTAGTAGTATTTACTTCGGCTTTATTATTACTACCGCTCTCCTTATTTTGTGAATTCTCTCGGCCTTGGCGATTCTCCTTCTTCAATTGTCGGCAAAATTTCTTAGTATGCCCTTTCTTACAACAATGGTAACATTCGATATTGGCATACTTCCCCCGGGAATTACTCCGTTGTGGCCCTCTATTACTTGGGCCTCTACTTTGACCTCTCCCCCGTCTTTCGGTAACGAGAACATCCGACTGTGATGAAGATCCCTGTGCTTTTCTTCGGACCTCCTCATTCAACATGTTCCCCTTAGCAAGTTCCATCGAAATGACTCCATCGGGGGCCGAGTTAGACAACGACGTATGAAACGTCTCCCAAGTGTCCGGCAATGTGCCTAACAACCACAAAGCTTGCACCTCTTCTTCGAATTTAATACCCATTCCGGCAAGTTGATTAATTATGCCTTGGAATGCATTCAAGTGATCCGACAGAGGAGTCCCGCCTCGGTACTTCAAATTCATCATTTGTTTAATGAGGAATAACTTATTATTCCCCGTCATCCGAGCATACAATTGCTCGAGCTTGTGCCATAATTCTCGAGCATCCTTCTCTCCACTAATATGGTTCAAAATATTGTCATCAACCCATTGTTGAATATATCCGCAAACTTGGCGATGCAAAATAGTCCATTCCGCGTCGGACTTGCCTTTCGGTTTATCTTTGCTAAAAACTGGTAAATAATCATCCTTCACATATAGAAGGTCTTCCATCTTCCCCTTCCATACGTGGTAGTTCGAACCATTCAAGTTAACCATTCTACTCGTGTTGGCTTCCATCTTACAATTGAGATACTAAACAACCACGAAACAACAAATCCCGTGGCTCCGATACCACTTTGTTGGGAAAAACACGACTAACGTCACAACGAGAAATGCGGAAACCCTCGTTTGACAACTTCCCACTCTTCAATTGTAACTTTGTGGTTACCGACGAGTAGAGCAAATCAATTACAACTCGATAATCAATACAAATGATATCCGAAAAACAATAAACACGAGACACAATATTTTAGCGTGGAAAACCTCTCAAGACGAGAGTAAAAACCACGGGACCGAAGTCGCTTAAATCCACTATCACTAATGCACAATGAATAATCGTCCCTAATACAAACTAGGGGTATACACCAATAATCTTCAAATACTTGGTAATAAACAATCTTCAAGTATTTGGAATACACAAAAACAACAAGATCGAGAAAAGAAAATATCGTAAATAGCTTACACAAAAAGCTAACGAAATACCCGAACTTCCGGACTCAAAATCTCGATCTACTAAGATTTGCCCAATAGCTACCAAGCTCTTGTCAAAATATCACGATGATCCGACCGATAAATCTCCGAAAAATTGAAGAAATGTATTTCTCTCTCTTGTTTCTCTCTCTATCTCTCTTTCTTGTGTAGATGATGAAGTTGGTGATGGAATGAATGAAACCCGCAGGAAAAACTGCATAAAATAGAACCCAAAGGAGGTTGACCCCGTGTGCCGCGGCCCAGGCCAAGTGTGCCGCGGCACACACACAAAATCTGCTCAAGGGTGTCGCGGGGGGTTGCGGCCCAGCAAGAGGGGGCCGCGGCCCAGAGTACAGGCCGCTCGGCCATTTTGAAGGAGTTACAGGGTGCCGCGGCCCGGATCTTTGTGTCATGGCCGGATCTGATGCAAAATCAAGCTACTACATTTTAAAGTGCAACGCACTTCAAGGGTTTGTGCCATCCGAGTCCACTAACTCCGAAAATACCTATATTTCGGGAATTACTCCTGCAACACATTCATAATTCTTTGATAGTTGCTCTCGTCTTGAAGGTTTTTTAAGTGTAAAAGATATGTAGAATCTTGCTTTTATTGTTTCATTTTCTTCATGCAAATCATGCTAGTTTCATGTAATAATTCAATATACTTCTTCTAAAATTAATAAACCTTTTCGTGTTGGATTAACGCATTTCAAATTTTCAAATCTCCACTGTTAATCCTATTTCTGCACAATTCAGTTCACAAATTCCAAATTATACTATCTTTTGTACTATGATTACTCTATCGTAGATGAAAAACTTTAATCACATCCACAAAACAACCATATTTGCCGGTTCAATTTTATTGTTTCGAACATGTATTCCAAATCCTATTCCATCCAATATATAGTCGCCACGTGTGCAAGTGTATTTTTAAGTTTTAAAATTTTCATCTCTAATTTATGATCACCTATACACGTGGCGACTATGTATTAAGTAGAATAGGATTTGAAATACATGTTTGGAACAGTAAAGTTGAACTCATATTTGCCGGGATACCGTTATGACATGATGTTTAAAGGTTTATTAATATAGTATATCTAAACTTTAAACTCAATTTTCACCTCCATGATTAAAAATAGGTAATTTGTGTAGTGTTCTGTAATTAAAAAAAATCCTAAATATAAATTTTTAAGTAATTGCTCGTAACATTAGTAATTTAATTTAGGCATCAATATGAAGACAAAAATCTGATACTCGTGGACAAAAAAATCGATCTTGAAATGATTAGCAAGCTCCGGATAAATTGAACAATATATTTCATTATTATTGATTTGAAAATTGATATTGTGGGGCAAATTATTGAAATCTTATTAAGAATACGTGGTTGGAATCACGTACAACATTTTATCATATCATTGAGGCTTAGTCTAGGGGGAAGTTATTAAGACCCCCTATATTATGAATGGAGATCCTCTCCAGTAACTGGACGGTCCAGTTCGATTTGGACCGTCCAAATCACACACACCCGTGCGGGTGTGTGTCTGGGGCTGCATCGGACGGTGCAGCCCCTTCCAGTCCTCTCCGGAAATGGAGAGGATCCGGACTCCTATATTACTAACCAAACCCTCCCTAGGGAGGGTTTGTCCCTTTTTTTTTTTTTTTTTGTTTTTTTCTATTCTTTTGTTTTTTTGTGTGTGTTATGTTTTTTTAGTGTTTATTTGTTATTTGTTTTTTGTGTAATGTTTTTTTTAGTGTTTATTTATTATGTTTTTTGTGTTATGTTTTTTATATTCGTCTAATGTATTTCTATTTAATTAAACAACAACAACAATAACACGTTAAACATTAACACATTAAACAACTACAACAACTGTTATTATTCAACTAAACAACAACAACAACATTAACACATTATTTAAAAATAACACCATCAAATATATTGCATTTATTATATTTGTGCTCTTATATTTAGAGCACTGGGTGCGGTCGTGCCGTCATTCTGGTGCCGTGGGAAAAAAGTGTTGCCACGTCAGCAAAAAGCTCCATGGCACCAGAAACCCCACGGCACCACATTTTGCCCGTATCCGTTGGCACCAGAAATTTTGGTGTCGTCGGCCATTTTTTTTTCTTTTACATAAAATAAAATATACACATTATAAACTAAAATAAACTTCATTAATTAAAAAAACACACATTACATAAAAAAAAACATTACATTAAAAAAATACAAACTAATTATTCAAGTTCCATAAATGCTCCACAAGGTCTTGTCGAAGGTCGTCATGAACTTTTCTATCTCGTAGTTCTTTATTTTTTCTAATATGTAAATCACATCTTTCGATCCAAGTATCTGGCATGTTCGGGTGTGGATCGACGAATGTATCTCTTAAACTCACGTGCGGATGTATAATCCCCCAACGACCTTGTAGGACTCCGAAAGCTCCTTCAATATCTTTTCTAGCACTTTCTTGAACCCTTTTGAAGTTCAAATATTTTTCCGACCTTGCAACACTAAACGTTTTCACAAACACGGACCATGTTGGATAAATGCCGTCGGCTAAATAGTAATCTTTTTTATATGTATGTCCGTTTACTTCAAACGGACATTCCGGAGCTGTACCGGCAAGATCATCATCAAATATCGGGAAACCATATAACACATTAAGATCATTATTTGCCCCTGGAATCCCAAAATATGCATGCCAAATCCATAATTTTTGATCCGCAACCGCTTCTAATATAAGAGTTGAGTATTTATGATCACGCCTTTTGAATTGAGCTTGTAAGGCCTTTGGACAATTTTTTCAATCCCAATGCATACAATCAATACTCCCGAGCATTCCCGGGTGTTTATGTTTTTCTTCATGCAATGCATATATTTTTCAATGTCATTGGGAAGTCTGTTCGCTCCCCATTGTGGGTGAGTATTGGGGAGTGGTGAATTTTCATCAAGCGTCATATAAATGTAGTGAGCACAGTCGTCGCCCCCCACACGGGCAATCACAAGGGGGCCACTAATAACAAAACCGATCACTCGAGCTATATTTTGCACCCAATCAGTTAGTTGCTCGGGAGAACTGAACACCTGAAAATACATTACAACTTTTATAAAAAATTAATCGAACCATACCGTGACCACCCGTACTAAATATAACAAAAAAGTAATCGAACCAAATAAAAAAATATTTTTATTTGTTACAACTTTTTGTTACAACTTTTTAAAAAAAAAATACTTTTTTTGTTACAACTTTTTTTTTCTCTTTGAAACTAAAAAAGAAAATATATATATATATATATAGGGCCTAGGGGGTTTTGGTAGGGAGGGTTTTTATAGGGGGGTCTGTATAACAGACCCCATAGCCACTCAAACACCTTAGACCTATTTGGAATTTAGCATCATTTTAGTTGTAATATGTATTTAAAACTTGATACTAGGTTATGAATTGTTCATGAATTTTGGACAGTTTGAAAATGTGTTGTGGAATGTGGTGTTGTTATTATACTTATTATTTTGTGTACGTATTTACTTTGGCTTACACGGCTTACATCTTTCTTTTGTTCTCGGGGTGCAGTGCAATATATATACTTTGAGAACTAAGGGGGATGCTGCCGAAATTTTCACAATTCTGAATAATTTGAGCCCACATTCGATCAGATTGAAATTGATCATTTTTTTCACTTATTATACCTAATTCTTATTTCATTTTTTTAATTAAGTGGTTAAATGGCTTGATAGAAAACAACTAGGAAGTTTATCCTTTGACACATATCTTATGTATTTTATTATTTCTTGATTATTCCTTATTTATTCATTAGATGTTGACATAGGCGGATCCAGAATTTCGATTCTACTGGTGCATACTGGGGCACAACACGACATTTTCAAATGTACACCTTCAAAATCACGAGATATTTTTTTATCAAGTTAATAATCTCTCTTGGATAAAATTCAACCTAAATTCTAAAATATTTTTGTAATTTGTGTATTTTCATATTATAATGTTTTAATGAGGCACATAATCAATTTCACACATTAACATATCAGTGTACTGATACATGAATCAATAAAATAATATGATGAAGAGTGAAATGATGAACGCCATTCGCAAGTCCTTCTTTCCATTATAGTTACAGATATTGGAATACGATCAATTATTATGTAAAAGAAAAATTACATATAAATCTACCACATGTCCGTACTAAGGCATTGGTTGAACAATCCTTTTATTGGCCTAACCTACAGGACAATGTTAACGCCTATGTAAAGACCTTCTTGGTGTGCCAACAAGACAAAGTTGAGCAAGTTGAATACAACAAGTTCTTTTCGTAAGAGCACTTTCTCTCTCTAACTTTCTTTCTCTAAAATATTTCAATCCTCTGCAATATTAGCTAAGTATGTGGGAAGCCTGCCTTAGTAACCGACAAAGTGAGTTGTTGAGGGGCGCACAACATAACTGGACGGAAAGAAGTTAGCTTGGGACATGGGGGAGCAAAAATTAAATGTTGGTACCGATTACTTGGGGTGGTAATTTTAGAGAGAGAAAGTGATTAGAGAAGGGGGATTGAAAAGTAGAATGTTGGTACTGATAGCTTTGGCTGAAATTATAGAGTGAGAAAATGGGTGGAGAGATAGAGGAGTGAGAAGTTGAATGTTGGAACCGATTATTTGGGGTGGTAATTCTAAAGTGAGAAAGTGGGTAGAGAGATGTGGGAGTAAAATATTGAATATTGGTACTCGGGTGGTAATTCTAGAGAGATAAAATGTTTAGAGGGGTGGGGGAATAAAAAATTAAATATTGGTACCGCTTACTTGGAGTGGTAATTCTAGAGAGAGAAAATGAGTAGAGAAGTGGGAGTAGAAAATTAAATATCGGTACTAATTACTTTGGATTGTAATTCCAGAGTGAGAAAGTGGGTGGGGAGATGAAGGAGTGAAAAGTTCAATGTTTGTTTCGATTACTTGAGGTGGTAATTTTAGAGAGAGAAAGTGAGTAGAGCGGGGGGTAAAAAGTTGAATATTTGTACCAATTACTTGGATTAGTAATTTTAGAAAGAGATGTGGGTAGAGAGATGTGGAGTACTTAGGGTGGCGATTCTAGAGTAAGAAAGTGAACATGAAGAGGGGGGAGCAAAAAGTTGAATATTGATACCAATTACTTGGGTTGATAATTCTAAAGTGAGAAAGTGGATAGAGACGGGGAGTTAAAAAGGTTGAATGTTACTGGATGGTGATTTTGTCAGAGGTTATTTTGGTCTGATAGATAAAATATGAGTTAGTGGTAAAAAGAATTACTCGAGTTAGTTGTGAATTTTTAATTTAAGTTGTAGTTATTGGTCATTCTTCCTAAGAAAATTGACATATATATATATATATATATATATATATATATATATATATATATATATATATGGGTGGGTTATGGTGAGAAACTCCTTAGTGTAGGAATATAGGAAAAAATACGTCCGTCTAGCACATCTTTCATATGTGTGTAGCACAACCAGGATTATTATGCTGCACCGATTTTAAATGTTTGAATTTAGAACATATTTCATTATTTCGCAGCACAGATTTTAAATAAGATAAGTCTAGCACACCTTCCATCGCATCGTAGCACAAACACGTAGCACAACTAAATATAAATCTCAACTATTGATCTAACTCAATTTTAAGTTTGAAACACGCATAAAAATATAACAATAAAATATTATTATTTTAATAATAAATTTAAAGTAAATTTATTTTGGATCAAAAAACTGTTAGAATCCTATCTTTGGATCATTCCCCTTAAAATTAACCCAATAGACCAAGCAAAAGAAGTGAAGAACCCTACTCCATACTGGGATTAACACCTGCCCATAGGTTTGAGTTTCAAGTCACTTCAGCCCACTATATTTTCCCCGGTTTTCTTTTTACAGATGGTCCCAACCAATCGATGGAGTTGGTCCATAGACCATCACATTAACTTCACGGTTATGTATGGGATGGATCATGTATGTGGTGTTGAAATCCTGCCTCTGCCCAAAGTGTTCCACGGAGGTTCTAATCCTACCTTTATTCAAAATGTTCTCCGAGGTATATATGTGTTGATAAATATATAAAAAAAATCGCATACCGAATATCATCCGCGAATAAAGAGTATTGTTCTTTTTTAACTACGAGGACATGTTTTTACGCTTAGCATGTTGTGATAAACACACAAATGCAACAGAAATAATTATCCCTCTCTTGTGTGAACCTAGGAAATAATAACAAACAACCAACCACAATAGAGCAACAAATTCAACCAACAGATACGAAAATAACACGAGCAATTTTACGTGGAAAACGTCCCCGATGTGAGGAGTAAAAACCACGGGACCGTAGTCCACCAAAATCTCCACTATAATAAAAAATTAGAGTACAACAAGTTCACCAGAAATCTGTCGGAAGTGACAACAATCACAATACTAGATATATATTATCCTAACAAAAGAGTTAAAAAAACCTCACCCAGCACCCTACTGTCCAAGCCAAATATCTGACGCTCAAGAACTCAGAATCTGATTTCTACCGTTCAAAATATACCCCAAGAAGTTCTGAACAACATACTCAAATTTCAGCCAAAACCAACAGTTAGATTTTCTGGTACGGTCTTAACACTGAAACTGCTGACAGTGAGGCCGAAAACCGAGACCCCTCTGTTCTTCACCCAGAACTCACACTCGGGAGATCCAAATCCAATCTCCACCGTTCATATTGTAGTTCCACGAGATAGGAAGCTGGTGCTAAAATTTTAACTCGATCCGACGGTCGGATGTTTGCAGATTGTGTTTTTAAGTTTACTGTGCGGAAGGATTTTTGTGCAGATTTTTTTTTCTCTCCTCTTTTTTTCTCTCGTTTCTTTTACTGTGTTGTTGACTGTTATACAAAAACGGCAGCAGTTTTCTTTCTTATTTTACAAGAAAAGAAAACTTGTGAAATGATAAAAATACCCTTTAAAGGTATTTACATAAATACCCTTAACTTCCTCCACATTGAGGAAATACTCTAACGTATCTCCCCCTTTCCGATTATGTGGAGCAATTCTCAATCACGGCCTGACTACATAGAGGGATCCGCCATCCCGGCTATCAACCGATAAATCTCAAGTTTTTCCCTCGGCAATGTTTTCGTCAACATATCAGCACCATTATCATCCGTATGAACTTTATCAAGTTTAAACAACCCATTTTCAAGAGCATCTCTAATCCAATGATATCGCACATCAATATGTTTTGTTATTTTTTGAAAAGTTGAATTCTTAGCAAGATGAATTGCAGATTGATTATCACAAAGAACCACGTAGCGATGTTGATTGAAAACAAGCTACCGTAAAAATATTTTCAGCCACAATAGTTCTTTACACGCTTCTGTTGCCGCTATATACTCGGCCTCCATCGTGGACAAGGCAACACACTTTTGTAATCTTGATTGCCATGACACTGCTCCCCCTGCAAAGCTCATCAAATATCCAGAAGTGGATTTCCTATTATCCTCGTTTCCTGTCATATCAGAATCGGTATATCCAACAAGCATCGGCTTTTCATTTCCATCCACTCCTTCTTGTTCTCATCCTCCATAGCCTCCTCAAAACATTCGGGCTCTCCCCTGTCAGTGAGTAAAACGTACTCATCAGCCGAATAACGAGTGGAGGGATGACAGTCTCTCGTTGACTGTCTAAGTGTAACAAATGAAGGCATGTTCGTTACGTGTAGCTCGGGATGAACTCCATCGGTATCATCTTGTTCCAACTCATCACTGTCACCGGTACCATGTTGTTCAACGTTTTGGATGTCATCTCCACTAGGTGTCTCAACATGTTGTGGAGGAACCGGGTCCAAATCGATAAGATCATCGTCATGTTGTGGAATTGTTTCTGTCCTTTCAACATCTTTCAAGGTCTGATCTTCCACAAAAATAACATCTCTCGAACGAACAAGTTTCTTATTCACCTGGTCATACTACAACCTATACTCGAACTCATCAAGCCGTAACCAATAAAAATGCATGGCTTCGTCTTCGAATCAAGCTTCGACCTCTCATCTTTCGGGATGTGCACAAATGTTTTACTTCCGAAAACCCATAAGTGGCGATATGAAATGTATTTACCGCTCCACACTTTGTCTGGGACATCAAACTTCAAAGAAACATACGACATCAAATTAATCACGTGAACCGCCGTGTTCAAAGCTTCTCCCCCAAATGACTTTGGTAATCCGGCATGTGAGAGCAAACATCGAGCTCTCTCGACCAAAGTCCGATTCATCCTCTCTGCCAAGCCATTAAGTTGCGGAGTCTTTGGTGGCGTCTTTTGATGTCGGATCCCTTGCTCTCAACAATACTCATCAAAAGGCCCAGTGTATTCTCCATCATTATTCGTCCGGATACACTTCAACTTCTTCCCAGTCTCTCTCTCCACCGAGGCATGAAACTGTTTAAAAACATCCAAAACTTGATCTTTGATCTTTAAGGTGTATGCCCACAGCTTCCTCGAATGATCGTCGATGAATGTGACAACATATAGGCAACCACCACGCGTCTTAGTCTTCATAGGACCACAAACATCGGAATGTATAAGATCAAGAATATTTTCCTTCTGTGAATGGGTATGGCTCTTAAAAGTAACTCTCGTTTGCTTCCCAGCTAGACAGTGAGAGCACCTTTTAAGATGTACATCGTGAAGCCCAGATAACACATCCTTCTTTGACAATAGCGTCATCTCTTTATCGCTTATGTGACCGAGCCTCTTATGCCATAGCTCGGTCATGTCATTATTGTCAACTATGTTCACGGCATTAATCGTGACCTTTGGATGTGTCACGTATAGTTTCTCTGCTTTCTCTCCTCTTCCGACTATCAAGGAGCCTCGAGTGAGTTTCCACACTCCCTTGCCAAAACTACTACAATAGCCATCATAATCGAGTAAGCCCACCGAAATCACATTCAGCCTCATATCCGGAACATGTTTCACATTACGTAAAACTAGCTCCACACTGGCGTCGAACCTCAAATGTACATCTCCTACTCCAACAATCTTGGATAACCCATCGTTACCCATCTTGACTATCCCATAGTCACCCGGAGTATAAGAGGAATAGAAATCCCTACGTGATGTAACATAACACGTAGCTCCACTGTCGACCACCAGCTCGACTCATCTCTGGCAAGGTTCACCATGTCGTAATCGCAACATACAAAGAACTCCTCGGTAGTAGTATTTACTTCAACATTGTCATTACCACCATCATCTTTCTTATGGTTGTGTTTTTTATTGTTGTGAATGCCATTTTCATTCCCTTTCTTCAGCTGTCTGCAAAACCGTATTGTATGCCCCTTTTTGCCACAGGGATAACATTCCACATGGCATATCTGTTGGATTTGCTTCGGCCTCTATCTTTATCTTTCGGACCCCTGCTTTTACTTCTCCCCCTTCTTTCTGTAACCAAGACATCTGAATGTGTAAATGAACCCTGTGACTTTCTTCTCATTTCTTCATTCAATACACTACTCTTGGCCAAATCCATGGTAATAACACCATCTGGGGCTGAATTAGATAAAGACGTCCTGAACGTCTCCCACGAGTCTGGTAATGTGCCAAGAAACCATAACCCCTGCACTTCATCATCAAACTTGATATTATTTCCAGCTAACTGATTTATAATTCCCTGAAATGAATTCAAGTGATCTGTCATAGGAGTACCATCTTTATACTTCAAACTCATCATCTGTTTGATCAAGAATAACTTGTTCTTTCCCGTTTTCCTAGCATACAACTGCTCAAGTTTTTGCCACAAAGTTCGTGCATCTATTTCATCACTTATATGGTTCAAAACATTATCATCCACCCACTGCCTAATATAACCACATACTTGTCGATGCAATATCTTCCACTCGGTATCAGTTTTGCTATCAGGCTTAGAAGTTTCAAACACGGGTAAATAATAATCTTTCACACACAAGGTCCTCCATTATTCCCTTCCATATTTGATAATTAGAACCATTAAGATCCACCATTCTACTTGTATTAGTTTCCATGTTCACCACAAGGTACAAAACTCACTTGACGTGGCTCCGATACCACTTTGTTGGGATAAACACACACACAAATGCAGCAGAAATAATTATCCCTCTCTTGTGTGAACCTAGCAGGAAATAATAACAACCAACCAATCACAATAGAGCAACAAATTCGACCAACAGATACGAAAATAACACGAGCAATTTTACGTGGAAAACCTCCCCGATGTGAGGAGTAAAAACTACGGGACCGAGTCCACCAAAATTTCCACTATAATAAAAAATGAGGGTACAACAAGTTCACCAGAAATCTGCCCGAAGTGACAACAATCACAATACAAAATATATTATCCCGACAAAAGAGTTAAAAAAAAATCTCACCCAACACCCTACTGTCCGAGCCAAATATCTGACACTCAAGAATTAAAAATCTGATCTCCACCGTTCAGAATATATCCCAAGAAATTCTGAACAACATACTCAAATTTCAGCCAAAACCAACCGTTAGAATTTCCGGTACGGCCTCAACATTGAAACTGCTGACAGTGAGGCCGAAAACCGAGACTCCTCTGTTCTTCACCCAGAACTCACACTCATGAGCTCCAAATCCAATCTCCACCGTTCATATTGTAGTTCCACGAGATAGTAAGCTGCTGCTAAAATTTGAACTCGATCCAACGGTAGGATGTTTGCAGATCGCGTTTTTAAGTTTACTGTGCGGAAGAGTTTTTGTGCAGATTTTTTCTCTCCTTTCTCTCCTCTTTTTTTTTCTCTCGTTTCTTTTTCTGTGTTGTCGACTGTTATACAAAAATGGGCAGCAATTTTCTTTCTTATGTTACAAGAAAAGAAAAGCGGTGAAATGATAAAAATACCCTTTAAAGATATTTACATAAATACTCTTAATTTCCTCCACATTGAGGAAATACTCTAACATAGCAGAATCCGATCAAATACTGATCAGTTCGTTCGCATCCTACAATTCATCTTGACAGTAGTAATGACGAATTAGAACTTACATTTCCAGACATCGAACCCAAAAACCAAGTTATAAATAAACAAAATATATTCTAGAGTGGTCTTCCTATTTTATTTTTTCCTCGCACATTGGATAACCTCAAAATTCAACACAACATAGCAAACTACACAATTAAGTCGATAGAACTTTGCTAAATAAGTCACGGCTCATGTGCAACAAACATGGTCAAACATATGAATGCAAATTTGAGACATTGCACAAGATTAGCCTCCCCTCCCCAACCAACCCCCCAAAAAAAAAAAAAAAAAAAAACACCCACACCCACCAACCCCCGACCATAGATATTGACATGGACATGAATTGAGACATTTGACGACTAATTCTAACTAAAATCACTTCCGACATTAAAGGTAAAGAAATGCTCACGGAATCTTTAAGCTATCCTTGAAAATGTGATTGAGCCTACACTAATTTAACCAACACACGCAGCACTGAAGAACAACTAAGTTATCCAAAAGCAGAACGAACGATTGTGATGTGCCTCAACGGGTGCGATATGTCCACCCCTCCAGCATGCTCCACGAATCCTGCCGGTGAAAACGAGCTCCCATGGCAAACACAAACGATGCTCACCTCCGTTTTCGTATACTTGTACAGGAACCCCCTTACAGTTCTACCATTCGGCCCGTTTCCTGTGGTAGAAACACAGGGCATCTTCACTGGTTTGACCGATTTGTCACCGCCAATTGTTTGTTCAGGTCGAGTCGGACTCCGGTTGTAAGAAGTCGAGCAAGCGTTGTTGTTAGGCTGGTCCGGACGAGACTCATCTGTCGATACCACTTTTGGTTTGTCCGAAAACGGGCCCCTGCTCGAAAGAGAATTACTCGATGGTGCCACTCTTGTGGGAGGCCGGCCTCCGAGATGTCGGTCGAGTTCGGTTTGACACGACGAGCCGTTGCTTTCGAGATGCTGGTCGAATTCGTTTCTGGAAATGCTGTGATGTTGGTTTAGGCGGGAGGGAGTCGAATGGCTTCCTGTGTCACTACTCGTTCCGCCTGAATGTACCAATCGATTTCAGAATATATCATATCATCATATTAAAAAAACCAAACAGTATCTAAAACTCCATTTACGGCATCGAACGTATCATCTTCGATGTAACATTAATCCAAACAACTCGACCAATACGCCTTGACCTCACCTATGTCAAAGAATCTCAAGACGTCCGCAAGCAAATATACATGCAATATTCCCCTTGGAGATTAGGGGTGACGAAAAGGATCAAAGAAAATCGAATCCAAGATTCTTCAAATATGTGCATTACAAAAATGCACAGCAAATATAAAATATTTAATCATCATAACTCAACGGGTTTTTAGCAGATTACCTCGTGTATTTTACAAAATGGACCATTTACCAGCTGCGTAAACTTAAACAATCATATTACCCATGCGTAAATTAAATAGACACGTTAACCCCTATATTTTCCAAAATAATCGGCCAAGCCTCCCCCGACGCGTTGTACCAGGGGGTAATCTGTATCGTCCGGATAAAATATAGATGGCTAATTTGCCAAAATTTAATGTTTATTAAACAATTACTTCTAAAAAAAACACAATCGGCGTCAAAACTATTTAATTTATACATGAGATAGTGCGTGTTAAGTCTTTTTTCCACCGGAAATTGGAAAATTCCTCAAGCAAATTCTCAAAAAAAAAAAAAAGTGATTCTAAGCTTCTTAGGTGGAAAAAGACCATAATGCCCTCTTCATGGACACATTACAAACACCGTATACCTAAGAGCTTGCATAGCATAATGCACTTTGTTCACTCTGTAACCTTGTAAAGAAATAAAATAATAAACAAAAGGGAAAAAAAAAATTCACCTTTATCAGAAACAGCAGAAGAGCTTTGTTCCAAGGACCCGTTTGAAACAGTCTCACCTTCCCCATACCCATAATTCAAAGGGGGTAGATATTGTACCTTAGGGTACAACAAACAGTCCCCAATCTCCACATTCTTGTTCTCAGTGAACAATGAGAGACCCAATTCATCATTTGCCTTATTCCTAATTTTCTCCCCTAGAAAACCATATATTTCTCTAGTGCCCCTGTCTCCAACCCCCGGTTGGAGCCTCTGTTGTGCCTCGGGCATTTTATTATTATTATTATTATTATTATTGTTATTATTATTATTATTATTATAGTCGAAGAGTCCCACTCTTCTTGGTCTCTTGAGCTTCTCTTCTCTTTTTCTGCGGGCCTCTTGTCTTCTGAAAAAAGCCTGGATATCCTTTCTCCTCTGCAGATCCCCCACAGGCTCGCGAGAATAATCAGATCTCGAGATTCCCCAGTAATTATCATTATTATGATTCGGCCCCTCGATTTTCTCTGACTTTCCGTATTTCCCCCCACCTATGGACAATTCCAAACTCAGCTCAAAATCATCACTTTTTTCATCTCCATTCGTCGTCGAGACCTCCAACACTCCACATTTTTCACCCATTCCACCCCCCCAATCTTCCTCTTTTTCTTTCTACTCCCCCCAACTTGTATGAACTTCAATTATTACCAAAAAAAAAAGGATCTTTTTTTTCTAAGAGTTGTTTTCTGTGGTTGGACTAGGTTTGAACAACGTTGGACAGACACAACAGAAATACAAAGAATGAAGAGAGAGAGAGAGAGGGAAGGGCTCTCGCCACGTGGGGAGAGGGGAGAAGAGGGGAGAGCCACGGTTTCGGTTGACACCGAGGATAAAGGGTTCGGAGTTAAGTACGGAGTTCGGTGTGGGCCCCACCTCTGATAAAATTCCAATTAATGGCCGCTAATCTCTCGCTTTAATCCGCAATTAAGAGAGAGAGGGAGAGAGAGAGAGAGAGAGAGAGAGAGAGAGAGAGTGCATGCATTCGGATGGCCACGTAGAAGCATCTCTCAGGAGCGACGAGGAATCGAAACGTGGTCATACGGAAGAGGTTTCTTGATTTTGCTGTTTGGCGCGTGATCTCAGGGCAGGGACACGTGGGATTAAAAGTACCAGGGTTGTCATTACGGGGCCATCGCTGTCGGTTCGGAGAATGTGTAAAACGTGGCGGAGCAAAGAAACGACACGACGATTGAATTGTTGTGGGGTCCAAACCCGAACTGAATTCAGTCTATAAATATATAATTTCAACTTATTTTTTTTATATATTTACACTTGCTCCTTATTTCAAACTACAAAATTAATTTTTAATCTATTTATATTTAATGTTCACATATTATTCTGAAATTTTTATATTAATTTTTTTTCGGCATTAAATTTCTGAGCTGTATACAATTAATTTGGTTACTACGCTGGTAAAAATCTTAACCCCAACAAGTTAAATCAAACGCGACTTATTGATATTCTTTTTTTTGGTCGAGAGAGACGAGAAACTCTCCCACTTGTATTAGAGGTCGACTCATTTATATTCTTCTTCCAAATTAAAGAATCGTTCTGTGGCAACGAAAATGTTTCATCTTGACACAATCAATTATGTCAACATGAGGAGATTGTAAGAAACAACGAAGATAAAGAAGTAAGACTCTGTTTTTTTGGACTGAATGAATTTGAATTAGGAATCAATCGAATGGATCTGAATCGAATCGAATCGAATCGAAATATATATTAAGGGTAAATAATAATAACAATAATAATGGTAAATAATAATAATAATAGTAATTAACAACAACAACGATAATAGTAATATTATTAGTAATAATAACAATAATAATAATTAAGATTAATAATAATAATAAGAAGAAGAAGAACTGAAATAATCGATTCGAATCAATCAATCGAATGGACTGAATCAATCAATCAATCGAATCAAACTGAAAAATAAGTTCAAAAGAACAGGGCCTAAGACTCTCACAGAGTGCTATAGCTCAAATTATTTTAGAATTCTCTTTTACATATATTAAAAAAATATATACACACATAAAATAATAATTCATAATTAGAGTGTAGGAATTCATTCCGATTAAATTAGTTAATTTCAATTTTGAAACATACATGTAATTTTATTTTTATAAACTGAATATAGTGTAATTTTTTATTGAGGTCTGAGGGCTTGTCAAATACTGGGGCTATAGGCCTAGACTTAACCTATAGTCAGGGTTCGTTCTGAGTAAGTCAATCAGTTGTGTTCATAACACTGA
This sequence comes from Orobanche coerulescens, assembly GCA_033398695.1. Classification (NCBI taxonomy): domain Eukaryota; kingdom Viridiplantae; phylum Streptophyta; class Magnoliopsida; order Lamiales; family Orobanchaceae; genus Orobanche; species Orobanche coerulescens. The sequence continues at coordinate 136,281,074 of CM065817.1, forward strand.
TTGAGAGGAACTTTATATACTTTACAATGAAAATCCTTCCATACAAGGAAAGACAACTAATAGAATTCTACTACCCCTCGAAGAATCTAGAACATTACTATCTTTATATCTTAATATAAACAGTATTGGGCAAGGCACATACAAGGGAAGGAAATAATCGCATTCCCGGAATGCTCCCCCTATCGAGCGCTAATACAACCATGATACATAAGATGTTGTCTCGGTAAAAAAATATTTTCAAGTCAACTAAAAATTTGTGGGAAAAATAAAGACTGGTGAGGCTATAAATGTAAAGTATACTCCCATGAAGTACACACACCCGCTCATTCTGATGGACTATCACTTGTTGAGATCGAAAAATTTACGCATGTCGACGCTTCTCACATCTTTCTCAAATGTACATTTTGGAAGAGAATTAGTGAATGTATGCGACGTTCTCATCAAAATTCACTTGTTTCACCTCGACATCCAACAAATCTCTGTTCACAGAGACCCGAATCCCTTGAACAGTAGCAGAAATCTCAGAAATATCACCTCCTTTTTCTTTTAGACGAACGATCGATGTGTCCAAATAGAATTCTTCTACAATGTTTTCATCATACAAATCGGCATGACGACTGGCAAGGTGGTACATGTGATACCCTTTAATAGATAAACTGGGTGATTTTTATATTTTGTGAACCGTCAAATAAATTCGGTTATTATGTCGGAGTTGAGAACGATATCAATCCGCATTTTTTAGAGTGATGAACCTAAATTTCCGTAATTTTGGCGTGTTACTATATATTTTACGTATAATATTTTGCATGTGACCACCGTATCAACATTCATCGGGATGAGATAGCAATAATAGTCCTAATAATTATAATGATATATATATATATACTTCCTTCCATACAAGGAAAGACAACTAATAGAATTCTACTACCTCTGGAAGAATCTAGAACCTTACTATCTTTATATCCTAATATAAACAGTATTGGGCAAAGCACATACAAGGGATGGAAATAATCATAATTCCCGGAACGCTCCCCCTATCGAGCGCTAATACAACCATGATGCATAAGATGTTGTCTCGGTAAAAAAATATTTTCAAGTCAACTAAAAACTCGTGGGAAAAATAAAGACTGGTGAGGCTATAAATGTAAAGTATACTCCCCATGAAGTACACACGGACGCTCATTCTGGTGGGCTATCAGTTGTTGAGATCGAAAAATTTACGCATGTCGACGCTTCTTACATCTTTCTCAAATGTATATCTTGGAAGAGAATTAGTGAATGTATGCGACGTTCTCATTGAAAATCACTTGTTTCACCTCGACATCCAGCAAATCTCTGTTCACAGAGACCTGAATCCCTTGAACAGTAGCAGAAATCTCATAAATGTCACCTCCTTTTTCTTTTGGACGAGTATACGATCGATGTGTCCAAATAGAATTCTTCTACAATGTGTTCATCATACAAATCGGCATGACGACTGGCAAGGTGGTACATGTGATACCCCATAATAGATAAACTGGGTGACTTTTATATTTTGTGAACCGTCGAATAAATTCGGTTATTATGTCGTAGTTGAGAACGATATCAATCCGCGTTGTTTGAAGTGATGAACCTAGATTTCCGTAATTTCGGCGTATTACTATATATTTTATGTATAATATTTTGCATGTCACCGCCGTATCAACATTTATCGGGATGAGATAGAAATAATAGTCTTAATAATTATAATGATATATATATATATATATATATTACCTTCCATACAAGGAAAGACAACTAATAGAATTCTACTACCTCTTGAAAAATCTAGAACCTTACTATCTTTATGTTGGGATTCGGTGCCTAAAACGAAGGCCCAGCGGAAGCGGTAAAACGAAAATTAATTCGATCCGAATCCCTACGAGGATCGATCGAGCTACGTATATACGAATATATAAACGAAAAGCAAGAGTCGTAAGAAACTAACCCTCGAAGTCCGTTGATTAAATGGAAACCTTCCCTTGAGCTATTCCCCAAGCTTTAGTTGATCTCTACGTATCCGATCCGCTCCAAGCCCTTGAACGATCCAACGCCGAAAACACCGCGTCTCTACTTGCCACGCGCCGGAAAAACGACCGGAATAACAACACTTGATTAACCTCTAAGGTTACGGCTAGAATCAAATGGTGAAGCTTTTATTATTACACTCTAAGTGTATAATATATCTCTCAATAATTTTCTCTCAATTTTTCTCCAAGAAAAATGAAGAGGAAGTGAATGAAGAAGATGAAGATGAGTGTTAAACTCAAAGTCTATCTATCTCTCTCTATTCTCACGTTCAAAACTTGTACAATACAAGTGAGGAGAGTCTTCATTTTATTCCCCATAAAATCCTCCCAAATCAAGACCAAATAATTAAAATGAATTAATTAAGAGATCTTGTTCCCTTGATTATTCAAGTCATCCACCAACTAAGGTGGAGACTATGACCAAAGGAAAGAGGAGGGAAATTGGAATGGCCATCTAGAAGGAGCCGGATGAGTTCGGTTCGTTTCGGACTCCGTGAGTCCAAACAGATAAACTCCTATTCCGCTCCGATATATTTGTGTCGTTTAATTAATCCAATTAATTAAACATATCAAATACAAAATACCATAATTAAATTTTCCAAGAAATAATTATATTTATGAATTAAATTAATCACCCAGTAATTTATTTAATTCATTAGGCCGTAAATCAATTTATCTAATAAATCGATTTAGACATCCAATGTCCCAATTAGATATCCAATATCTAATATTCATAATGAGAGAGTTAGCTTTATTTATTCCGTCGTCAATCCTATTGCGCGACTCGGTAGGTCCGTCTCAGTCAGCAATGGGAGGAACCAAAGAGTAGTAGCACCACCTAGCGGCTGGCGGCCTACTGCACTTAACCGAGAACGAATGATTGGGATCATTCAAGAACCATTCTGTCGTGAATACCAGTATACGTATAAACCCTTCTTTCAAATGTCCCGATCAAGTTATAAGGTCACGATCAGTCAAAACCTTATATGTACTTGACGCTATGCATGCGTTAATGCAAATCAAGATCATCGAGCTCTCGTGTATCTAATACAATTAGCTCCAATGCTTTGGCCAAAGACTTCTGATCTCATCTGCCAATAACCGCATAGGACATATAACCCGCTCACTAACGGGAGAAAGAATTCTATCTTGGTATTCGGATAGGACTGCTACTTGCCCGTTAAGATGCACGTCGAGGTTGACCCCGCCTTCCGGTTTACAGGTCGAACTACTCTAATGAAAATCTTGACGTCACAAGCACATCCCTACTAAATCCTCAAGTCGAAGGTTCACGAATACCTATCACAACCTTTCGATTCCGTCATTGGTGTCCGGAGTGAAATCCGTGTGACGAATCAAGGGTGAGTCGGTTCGAGTATACTAATCCAATTAGCATACCTATAACGTGTGCTCCCACTAACCATTAGTGTTCGACAAGCACTCTCCATGTCAAAGAACACGTCATACAAGTCTTCACATAAACTTAACGCCCAGTCAAGTTTCATCGACTTGCGAACGATTAAGTATTTGAGCTATAACCTTTCCAGTGCCGACCCCCTTATCTAATAAGGAGTGGAACGTTTTGCTCTCAAATACACGGACTAGTTTCTATATGTTTATTTACGAGTTAGGAATGCCAGTAACTACCAGTAAATAAAGAAACATTCATTTGCCTTATATAAATGGTTTACATAATAACAAGTACAATGCCCTCACTCAACATCCTTTGAGTGGCATTCGAGGGCATACTCCTAACAATCTCCCACTTGCACTCAATGCCACACACTATGGTATCTAATACCCATGTTCTCCAGATGACGCTCCAAGCTAGTCTGAGAAAGTGGCTTGGTCAGTGGATCGGCGACGTTGTCGGCCGAGTCTACTCTGCAAAGACAATGTATCCCTTGCGAACAAATTCTCTTACGAGATGATACTTCCGCTCAATATGTTTGGTCTTTGTTGTGAAACCTCGGCTCCTTGGCTGCGCTCTGACTCGTCGTTGTCGCGATCTGAACAGGCAACTCGGCACATGGTATCACTTGAAGTTCCCGAAACTTCTTAATCGAACCCTTCCTTGGAAGCCTCCGAGGCCGCTTGATACTCGGCTGACAGTGGAATCGGCGATCGCGCTTTGCTTGGCACTACGCCAAGATCCGCTCCTCCATTAAGAGTAAATATGTAGCCGAAGTGGACATCGAGTCGTCCTTCGTCCTTGGAAGTCCGAATCGGTGAATCCTACCACATCGATTCTCCACCACCATACATCGAATCATATCTCTAGTCCTTCTCAAGTACTTGAGAACGTTCTTTCTGGCGGTCAATGTTCCCTACAGGTTTGCTCAAACCTACTCACCACGCTTACAGCATGCGCGATGTCAGGTCTTGTACACAACATAGCATACATAAGGCTACCCACGGCCGAAGCATATGGTATATTACTCATTTCCTTTCGTTGTTCCTCACTTTGAGGACACATCTTCAAGGTGAGTTTTATTCCATGTCGCATCGGTAGGAACCCTCTTTTAGAATCATCCATCTTAAATCGCTTTAAGATTTTATCTATATAGAGGGCTTGGGAAAGACCTATTGTTCTCTTCACTCTATCCCGGTAGAGTCGAATACCAAGAATATAGGTAGCTTCTCCCAAGTCTTTCATGGAGAAATTACTCGAAAGCCAAGCTTTCACGGGCGAGCATTCCCACATCATTTCCTATTAGTAGAATGTCATCTACATATAGTACTAAGAATGCGATCTTGCTCCCACTAACCCTCTTGTATACACAAGGTTCCTCTTCATTTTGCACGAAGTCAAACTCTTTGACCGCCTCGTCAAACGAAGGTTCCAACTACGCGACGCTTGCTTCATCCATAAATGGAACGTCAAGCTTGCACACTTTCTCGAATATCGACTTCGGACACAAAGCCTTTAGGCTGCTCCATATAGATTTCCTCCTCGAGGAATCCATTAAGGAAAGCCGTCTTTACGTCCATTTGCCATATCTCATAATCGTGGTAGGCGGCTATAGCAAGCATCATGCGAATAGACTTGATCATGGCTACGGGCGAGAAGGTATCGTGTGTCGATCCCTTCCTTTGGGTATAACCCTTTGCCACAAGCCCAGCCTTATAGGCGTCAACCTTGCCATCACCATCGGTCTTTCTCTTGTAGATCCACTTGTTCCCAATAGGCACTATGCCCTTGGGGCGGTCTACTAGAGTCCAGACCTGATTGACATGCATCGAGTCTATCTCAGCTTCCATAGCTTCACGCCATTTCGCGGAGTCTACATCCACCATCGCTTGGTCATAGGTCGTCGGGTCGGTCTCTTGGCTATCACTTGGAACCTCATGGAGACCCGGTTCCTCCAAGTGCACAAGCCCATACCTCTCGAGTAAATGAGACACCCTACTAGACCTACGAGGTGGTTGTACTTGTGTTTGAAAGTTCGGTTCCGATTTCTTGCAGTGTCTCCCGAGGAGTTTCATTGTATTCTTCTAAAGAAATACTTCTACCTGCTCCGCCTTCCTGAATGAACTCATCTTCCAGGAAGTGTGCTTGTAAAGCAACAATGATCCTTCGATCTTCGGGCATGTAGAATAGATATCCCATCGTCCCAGACGGGAATCCAATAAAACGTCCCTTCGCAGACCTAGCTTCCAACTTTTCCACCTTAGTCTTCTTGACATAAGCGGGACATCCCCAAATCCTAATATGATTAAGACTTGGTTTCCTTCCTTCCCACATCTCATGTGGAGTTTTAAGAATGGATTTGGAAGGACATCTGTTCAAGATATACGCGGCAGTCAGGAGTGCATACCCCCACAGGTAAATCGGCAAGTCAGTATAGCCCAGCATGGAACGGACCATGTTCAACAGGGTCCGGTTCCTTCTTTCTGACACACCATTTAATTGAGGAGTACCTGGAGGTGTTAGTTGTGAAACTATTCCATGTTCCTTAAGGAACTCGTCAAACTCCGTACTCATATATTCGCCACCTCGGTCCGACCGAAGTGCTTTGATATGATTACCAGTTTGTTTCTCGACTAGGGCCTTGAATTCCTGGAATTTCTCAAAGGCCTCGGATTTATGTTTCATTAAGTAAACATAACCATACCTAGTATGATCATCTGCAAACGTAATGAAATATTGATATCCGTCACGTGCTGCTTCCAAAGCACCACAAACGTCAGTATGGATTAATCCCAGTTTATCAGCGGCTCTTTCAAAAGTCCCTATGAAGGGGGACTTAGTCATTTTGCCTTTAAGGCAAGATTCACAAGTAGGAAATGGATCCGATCCCAATGGACCCATAAGTCCATCTTTTTCCATCTTGTAAACCTTGGTCTGACCAACATGACCAAGTCTTAGATGCCATTTCAAAACTTGATTGCTTTCATCCCTACCACGTTTTCTAGTCATAGTATTCACAACTACTTTGTTGCTGAGATTTAGATGATACAATCCATTCAACAATGTAGCAGTACCCACTAGTTTATTTCTAAAATAAATTTTGCAGGAACCATCACCAATGAAAAATGAAAATCCTTTTCGGTCCATGACCGGAATGGATACAATGTTTTTGTGCCCCTTGGGCAAAACAAGTACATCTTCTAAAGTCAAAACAAAGCCGGATTCTAAACCCAAAAGAAGTGATCCTATGTCGGTCGCCTCGACACTATGCCCGCTTCCACCGTGATCATAACTTCTCGGCTCCAAGCTTCCTACTTTGTTCCGATCCCGATTCACGGTACAAATATGAGAACTAGCACGAGAATCCAGATTATCCAGAAGTAGAAAATACAATGGCGAGAACAATTTGTTTCCAAAACTAAAAGTTACGTGCACGAAGTGCCATGAAGAATTGGGCAGTCTCTAGCCCAGTGGCCCACTCACCGCACTTGAGACAAGCATCCTTCTTCTTCTTGTTCTTCGAACCATCGGGGCCTTGCCCTTACCCTGAAGGTCCTGAGCGGGTGGTCCAGTTTGCTTCGTGGTCCTTTTCTTCTTGTTCTTAGACCTCCGAGGTCCGTAAGAAATCACAAGAGCAGACTCCTTCATCCGCGGAGTCTTCATCCGAGACCGAGCGGTCACAAGTTTGTTCATTAGCCCGGCTAAGTTACATGCAATCTCATTGCAGTTGAAGTTCATAACAAACTGTGAGAAGGAATCAGGGAGAGACTGTAGGATAAGGTCGGTTTGGAGAGAAGTATCCATTTTAAAATCAAGAGCCTCCAATCTCTCGATCATGGATATCATTTTGAGGACGTGTTCCCCAACCTTCTCACCTTCCTTCATCCTTGCACCGAACAGTTGCTTGGATATCTCATATCTAGCAGTTCTGCCGTGCTCACCATAAAGCTCGGTTAAGTGAGACAGAATCTGCCTAGCAGAAGTCATTTTCTCATGAGCTCTTTGAAGCTCATTAGACATGGAAGCCATCATATAAGCACGGACTTTCACGTCATCATTAACCCACTTTTCGTGGTTTTCAATCTCTTCCTGATTGGCTCGGGTCCGCACAGGAGGCGCCGGAATGTCCGTCTCCAAGACGTATCCGGTGCCTCTATACCGAGGACAATCATCGACATGGAGCCAATCCACAAAGTTAGGTCCCATTAAGGTGTTCTTTTCGAGTAGAATTGCGAGTGGATTCATTGTCATATTGAGATTTGTCTGCATTAAGTATAACAGATTAATTAGTGACTCGTTCAATTATGTTCTGAGTGTAGAATTAAGGTCTTTTCTATTCTTGTTACCCAGCTCCCACTATTTTTATCGGAATAACACACTCCCATGTGAAATCCGGAAGTATCGTCGCTCTACTTCATAGTGGTGATCGAGTTCTTTATAAATCTTAATAGAGGGCAACCGAACAGGTTTCTAGTCTATTAATTTTCATAAAGTGGTGTCCAACACCAACCCATCTAATGGATGATTCGATCTTCTTTTTCCCCTTGTTGAACAAGTTAAGTTTATACCATCGACGCAAATCAGTTTCACAATTGAATCTTATCCGGCAACCTATCAGGTTTCTAGGGATAAAATTTGCTCCAACCGAAGGCATCCAATGCGCTCCCGGTAATTTATCCGTCCTCCCCGAACGACTACCCCGATAACTCGGAAGCATAGCACATCCGGTTTGGATTTCAATTTCCCGAAAACTCGATGGAGGGAAGGAAAACCTTGAAACCTTATAAACTTAATTATTTGTTGTGGGAGAATTATCGCGATTAACGTTACACTTTGCACATTAATCGTTTAAGCGCGTTTGTGGCATTCATACAATATGAAACAACCAATCACAACCTAGTTGCTACCAACATGTGGTTCATGGACCGTTCCTAGAAAACAAAAACTCCGTAATCTAATTACAAGTCTTCGTCTTGAATCTTCGTCTTCTCGAAATGGATCTTCCTCCGGTCTTCGTCATTACATATAAATTTTACATTGAAAATTGCATCCTAGATACAAATTTTTCTAGTAAAATAAATAGGCTCAAAACGGCCTTTACAACCCAATCGAATAAAACGAACGATTCAAAAACTAAGTCCACGAACCACATCCCCATTCAAAAGCATTCATTCAATAAATACTAAATAAATGGAAAGCGTAGAGATACATTGATCCAATCAACAATACGAACCGATCCAATCGATTCACACAATCGGTAATATAATAACGTTCAAAATAATTCTCTCGACCAAAAATATTCAAATTAATCAAATTTCCATTATAAAATGAAATACCATAAATCATTTTAATCATATTAAATCCAATTTAACTTGCGTGTGATTAATTTTCAAGAATACACGAAAAATCGAGCCGGGCGAAAATGGCTGCCATGGCCGAGTCATCACTCTTCCGCCGATCAAGCTGGCATGGCCGAGTCACGCTCGGCGGCTACCGGCGAGCACGGCCCGTGTCTCTGACACGGTCTGGTGCCGCTGGCGATGGCTGGGGTCGCTGACACGGCGTGTCACGGACACGGCCGAGTCACCTGGCGACTTCACGCCTTTGTCCGAAAAGTCGTCCGACGACGATTCGGAGCTCGATTTTCGACCGGATATCCAATATCAATATTTTTCAACATTCATATCTTCAATATAAATCATATTTCCAAGAAATTAAGATTTATATTTAGACATAAACTTACGAAAAATATAACTACAACGAACGTAAAAATATATACCACGATTATGACTAAAATGATTCCAAATCATTCACCATCTAATCAAGCATTCCAAATGCCAATATCGTATATACGATCGCAAGACCTACTCTCTGATACCACTGTTGGGATTCGGTGCCTAAAACGAAGGCCCAGCGGAAGCGGTAAAACGAAAATTAATTCGATCCGAATCCCTACGAGGATCGATCGAGCTACGTATATACGAATATATAAACGAAAAGCAAGAGTCGTAAGAAACTAACCCTCGAAGTCCGTTGATTAAATGGAAACCTTCTCTTGAGCTATTCCCCAAGCTTTAGTTGATCTCTACGTATCCGATCCGCTCCAAGCCCTTGAACGATCCAACGCCGAAAACACCGCGTCTCTACTTGCCACGCGCCGGAAAAACGACCGGAATAACAACACTTGATTAACCTCTAAGGTTACGGCTAGAATCAAATGATGAAGCTTTTATTATTACACTCTAAGTGTATAATATATCTCTCAATAATTTTCTCTCAATTTTTCTCCAAGAAAAATGAAGAGGAAGTGAATGAAGAATATGAAGATGAGTGTTAAACTCAAAGTCTATCTATCTCTCTCTATTCTCACGTTCAAAACTTGTACAATACAAGTGAGGAGAGTCTTCATTTTATTCCCCATAAAATCCTCCCAAATCAAGACCAAATAATTAAAATGAATTAATTAAGAGATCTTGTTCCCTTGATTATTCAAGTCATCCACCAACTAAGGTGGAGACTATGACCAAAGGAAAGAGGAGGGAAATTGGAATGGCCATCTAGAAGGAGCCGGGATGAGTTCGGTTCGTTTCGGACTCCCGTGAGTCCAAACAGATAAACTCCTATTCCGTTCCGATATATTTGTGTCGTTTAATTAATCCAATTAATTAAACATATCAAATACACAATAACATAATTAATTTCTCCAAGAAATAATTATATTTATGAATTAAATTAATCACCCAGTAATTTATTTAATTCATTAGGCCGTAAATCAATTTATCTAATAAATCGATTTAGACATCCAATGTCCCAATTAGATATCCAATATCTAATATTCATAATGAGAGAGTTAGCTTTATTTATTCCGTCGTCAATCCTATTGCGCGACTCGGTAGGTCCGTCTCAGTCAGCAATGGGAGGAACCAAAGAGTAGTAGCACCACCTAGCCAGCCTGGCGGCCTACACTGTACCCCAACTGAGAACGAATGATTGGGATCATTCAAGAACCATTCTGTCGTGAATACCAGTATACGTATAAACCCTTCTTTCAAATGTCCCGATCAAGTTATAAGGTCACGATCAGTCAAAACCTTATATGTACTTGACGCTATGCATGCCTTAATGCAAATCAAGATCATCGAGCTCTCGTGTATCTAATACAACTAGCTCCAATGCTTTGGCCAAAGACTTCTGATCTCATCTGCCAATAACCGCATAGGACATATAACCCGCTCACTAACGGGAGAAAGAATTCTATCTTGGTATTCAGTAGGACCTGCTACTTGCCCGTTAAGATGCACGTCGAGGTTGACCCCCGCCTTCCGGTTTACAGGGTCGAACTACTCTAATGAAAATCTTGACGTCACAAGCACATCCCTACTAAATCCTCAAGTCGAAGGTTCACGAATACCTATCACAACCTTTCGATTCCGTCATTGACTGTCCCGGAGTGAAATCCATGTGACGAATCAAGGGTGAGTCGGTTCGAGTATACTAATCCAATTAGCATACCTATAACGTGTGCTCCCACTAACCATTAGTGTTCGACAAGCACTCTCCATGTCAAAGAACACGTCATACAAGTCTTCACATAAACTTAACGCCTACCAAGTTTCATCGACTTGCGAACGATTAAGTATTTGAGCTATAACCTTTCCAGTGCCGACCCCCTTATCCAATAAGGAGTGGAACGTTTTGCTCTCAAATACACGGACTAGTTTCTATATGTTTATTTACGAGTTAGGAATGCCAGTAACTACCAGTAAATAAAGAAACATTCATTTGCCTTATATAAATGGTTTACATAATAACAAGTACAATGCCCTCACTCAACATCCTCTGAGTGGCATTCGAGGGCATACTCCTAACACTTTATATCCTAATGTAAACAGTATTGGGCAAGGCACATACAAGGGAAGGAAATAATCGTAATTCCCGGAACGCTCCCCCTATCGAGCGCCAATATAACCATGATGCATAAGATGTTGTCTCGGTAAAAAATATTTTCAAGTCAACTAAAAACTCGTAGGAAAAATAAAGACTGGTGAGGCTATAAATGTAAAGTATACTCCCCATGAAGTACACACAGATGGGCTATCACCTATGTTGCACAGGTGCGGGGGGCGGGTGCGGGTGAGGGCAGATACGGGTGCGGAGATACGGTTTTTTGAAAATGTTAGGGTGCGATACGGCAAGGATACATCTGTTTATTTTATATTTTATTATATAACACTTGTTAAATATAAAAAACAACAATTCAAATATCACCATAAAATCAATTCAAATACATAAAACAAGTCATACAAAAAACAATTCAAAATGGCTTTGAGCAGCGGAGCTTTCTAATGATGTCCGTGAATACTGCTAAAGGTAAAAGTAATTACTTATTAAATGATTTACTTTTTGTATTTTAATTTATTTGATTTACTTTTTAAAAATTACAAAAAAAAACTAAAAAAATAAAAAAACGGACTCGCGTATCGTGGGAGCGGATACGCGTATCCTGTGCCAGGATACGCGAGTCCGAATTTTTTTTTTTGCACGGATTCGCCACGTGGCGAATCCCGTACGAATCCCATGCGAATCGCACCCGCACCCGCACCCATGCAGTATCCGATACTGCATACTGCCCAATTCTGAAGAATCCGTGCATCATAGGCTATCACTTGTTGAGATCGAAAAATTTATGCATGTCGACGCTTCTCACATCTTTCTCAAATGTACATTTTGGAAGAGAATTACTTGTTTCACCTTGACATCCAGCAAATCTCTATTCACAGAGACCTGAATCCCTTGAACAGTAGCAGAAATCTCAGAAATGTCACCTCCTTTTCTTTTGGACGAGTATACGATCGATGTATCCAAATAGAATTCTTCTACAATGTGTTCATCATACAAATCGGCACGACGACTGGCAAGGTGGTACATGTGATACCCCGTAATAGATAAACTGGGTGATTTTTATATTTTGTGAACCGTCGAATAAATTCGGTTATTATGTCGGAGTTGAGAACGATATCAATCCGCGTTGTTTAGAGTGATGAACCTAAATTTCCGTAATTTCAGCGTGTTACTATATATTTTACGTATAATATTTTGCATGTCACCGTCGTATCAACATTCATCGGGATGAGATAGCAATAATAGTCCTAATAATTATAATGATATATATATATATATATATATATTAGATGTCCTCACGTGCGATGCACGACGTAGAATGTTTAATATTTTATTATCTTAATATATGTGATAGAATTTCAATAATATTGTAAAATTATTATAAATTATACATGAGTCAATATACACACATACACAACACTATTACTTGATTTACTTCCATTTATAAACTCTTATCATGTGATCTAAGGGCACATAATAGGAAAACCGTAATTTAGGTAAGCACGTTCATTTATTTTTTCATATAGGACAATATGAGTCTTATATCTAATTTTATAAATAATAAATTAAATTTTCTTTATTGTTATCAACTGTCATTAAAAGTATACAACCCATATTCTTACCAATATAATTTGTTTATATGCTTTGGCATTAATGTAATTATTTTACTATTTTATAATCAGAACAAAATAATTCTGAAAAATCAAATAATTGTTAAAGTACAAAACTATGAAAATAAACTAAAAATATAGTTTTCTTCACTATTCTTATATTTTTATATAGAAATATTTTAATCATCTAAATATATCATAATTATTTTTAAATTACTTTATATATATATCTATATATGCATATACTATATGGTAAAGAGCACGAAGCAAGATTTAATTTGATATATTTTTTTATCAAAAATAAATTTGATACGAAAAAGTTATAATTATTTAAACTATTAGGTTAAAAATAAAAGAATAAAATGAGAGGAAATTTTTAATTGGTAGAGTGTATATAGTACAATAACCCACTAACCTCCCTCTCAAATCAAATGTCCATTTTTTAAGATTTTGAAAAAGACAAATAATATGGAGATAACACATGTTTTTTAGATTTTTTTACGGTTCTCTTTTAATATTAAGTATGGATATATATTATTAGTATGTATATATATACATGTGTGTGAACCGCCTAACAAAAAAAGGAGAGCTAAGAAGAGAAGAGTCGCGAACGACTCTGGGAAAGGAAAAAGAAAAAGAAAGGAGAAAAGAAGAAATAAGAACAGGATATAATAGGGCTTGTCACCAAGGGAAGATTTATTCGGTAAACTTTCGCAATCTATATACTGTTTTGATCGTTTTAGCTTGTAGGTCACAAATATCCGCCGAGTTTTCCAAATTGAGGTCGGAATAGCTGGAACGGGGCTAAAACTATCGCTCGATGTTGGGTCCCCGTACGGCCGTTCGGGCTACCGGAACTTGAAACCCTTTACACTGTTAGGAAGCCCTCCTGACGAACTTCATCCTTCTAGTTTTAGTCTTCGGATCTGGTCGAGTATTGTGGTGTGTTGTGTGTGTTGGTGTGTGTGTTGTGTGTGTGCTGGTGTGTGTGTCGAGTGTGCTGGTGTGTGCTGGTTGTGAAGATTGATTTCCAAAGTAATTCATTTGGGAATATAAGAGACATATTTATGGTTACAAGTAAGGGCATATGTGTAAAATAACAAGAAGAATCTAGTGTACACTAGAACTAAGGAGGCTTCTAGTGTAAGCTAATTAAATCACCTAATTAATCTAAAGACTATTGGAATACTACTACAAGTCATCTATTTCCATACCCCCCTCAAGCGAAGTGTCGGATTGATCGAAACGCGAAGCTTGGACCGAAAGAAATTAAACAAGGGGCGAGACAATCCTTTAGTAAAAATGTCAGCAACCTGAAGAGACGTAAGAACATGACTAACACCAAGTTCGCACAAAATGGTAATCAATGTCGATGTGTTTAGCACGCTTGTGAGCAACTGGATTCTAGGCAAGGAAGATGGCACTGTTATTATCGCAGAGCAGGGGTGGAGATCATAAAATTGGAAATTGGAGATCTCGAAGTAGATTACCCAGCCAGACTACCTCCGCAGCTGTATTAGCAAGGGCACGATATTCAGACTCTGAACTGGATCGAGACACAGTGGGCTGCTTTTTGGCACTCCAGAACTAAGTTCCCACCAAGAAAGACAGGATATCCATACGTTAAACGATGAGTCTCTACGCAACGGTCCCAATCTATATCCGAGTAGGCTAATATCTTTGGTACTCCATATGAACTGAAAGTAAGACCACAATGAAGCGTGTCGGCCACATACCGAAGAATACGGGAGACAGCAGCAAAATGATCATCTCGAGGATCCTGTAGAAACTGACTAACAGAATTGACCATAAAAGCCAAATCAGGTCGAGTGATAGTGAGGTACTGTAAAGCACCAACCAAGGAACGATAGCGCTTCGGATTTGCAAAAGGAGCACTAGTGCTGCTGTGAAGCTAAGAAAATGGAACAAGAGGCGTTGATACAGGAGAACAATCTGTCATGCCAGCACGACGAAGAATATCACGAGCATACTTCGCTTGCCCTAAAAATAAGCCAGATGAGGTGACAGAAACCTCTAAGCCAAGAAAGTAATTAACTGACCGAGGTCCTTGATGGAGAATTCTTGATCAGTACGGGTTATAAATTGCCGAATAGCCATAGGATCATTGCCAGTAAGGACAATGTCATCAACATAGACCAGCAGGTATAGAAGCACGGGGCCACGAGAGAATACAAACAGAGAAGTATCAGAAAGGCTGCAGCTAAAACCCAGCTGGCGGACATAGGAGCTAAAGTGATCAAATCATGCTCGAGGCGTCTGTTTAAGACTATAAATGGCCTTACGTAAACAACAAACATAATCAGGATGAGCAGGATCCTTGTAGCCAACCGGTTGCATCATGTAGACAGGAGCATCAAGAACACCGTTGAGGAAGGCATTCTTGACATCAAGCTGGTGAAGAGGCCACTTATGCATTGTAGCGATAGAGAACAGTACGAACAGTGGCAGCTTTGATTACGGATTGAAAGTGTGATCAAAATCAAAGCCAGGTATCTGAGAGTATCCTTTAGCTACCAACCGAGCCTTGTAGCGATTAACAGACCCATCAGGGCAATATTTCAAACGATAAACCCACTTTGAACCAACAATGTTTGCATCTGGAGGACGAGGTACTAGATCCCATGTCTGTTGTTGACGGAGAGCCGCTATCTCCTCATCTATTGCAATCACCCATTTTGGATTACGAGAAGCAGCACGATAATCACGAGGCTCCTTCTGAGTAAGAAGCTTAGCCAACAAGCCAGTAACCTCAAAATATGGACCGAGATTGCGAGGAACATGGGTACCATCCTGAAGACGAGTCACCATCGAGTGAGTACGAGGAGCAGGAGGTGAAGAAGACCTCGGGGAAGATGTGGAGATGGGCATGGAAGGAGGTGGAGATGGCGAAGGAGAAGTAGGCGGATATGAACGCACAGAAGAAGAAACGCCAGTATGAACCTCATCAGAAGGAGCACCAGAAGGAACGTGTGCAGTGGATGATGAACAAATAGAACATAATGGAGTGGAGACATCATCAGAAGGCACAGGTATAGGTGGAAGCTCAGGAAGAGTAGGATCAATAAAGGATGAAACATCCAGAGAAGAGAACTGAGTGGCAGAAGGGGCTGTGGCAAAGGGAAAACAAGATTCCTCAAAACGTGCATGACGCGACATATAGACACGACCGGTCTCAGTATCCAAGCACCGAAAACCCTTATAGTGAGCACTGTATCCAAGGAAAACACAGGGAATACTGTGAGGAGCCAGTTTATGAGAAGCTGTAGGACGGACATATGGAAAAATACAACACCCAAAAGGGTGAAATTTAGAGTAAATCGGTGGGCGACCATAAAGTAGCTGAAAAGGAGAGACACCATCCAAAACCGGAGTCGGCAAATGGTTGATAGTATAAATATCACTGACAAATGCATCATCCCAATATGAAAGTGGTAAGTGAGAGTGAAATAACATCGAGAGCCCCATTTCTGCAACGTGACGATGCTTTCTTTTAGCACGCCCATTCTTCTCCGGCATATAAGGACAAGAAACCTGATGATGGATTCCTTTCGTAGCAAAATGAGATTGTAGGCGATTATTGAGAAATTCAATGCCACCATCGCTTTGAAAGACCTTGATTCGAGAGGAATAAAGATTCTCCACTAGTGCCTCAAATTGGAAATAAATGTCCACAAAATCAGATTTTCGCCGAAGGGGATAAAACCACGTAAAGCGACAATAATCATCGACAAAAAGAGCATAAAAAGAGAAACCATTACGAGATAAAACTGGTGAAGGTCCCATAAATCACAATGAACCAAATCAAATACTTTTCCAGCCCGTTTAAAGTTCTCCACAAAAGATAATTTTTGTCCTTTAGCCATAACACATGGAACATAAGTATTAGGTTTCGGGAAAATTGAAGAAAGCGATATAAAACCTTTCATGTTCAACAAGGAAATAATACTAGGGACACATGTCCAAGGCGAGTATGCCAAATCTCAAAAGATGCCATATTATTATTTTGCCTAACAAAGGAAAGAAGAGCATTTTCACCACGATCGGGAACATAAAGTCCATCCTCAATGTGCCCTTGACCTATGACTGCCTTGGTGATTTTGTGCTGAATAAGGAACGATCATCAAAAGTTATAAGCACACCAAGATCCCGAGTTAGCTTGCTTATAGATAATAAATTTTTAGTAATTTGAGGCACAACTAAAACATCATATAGGCACAGAGAAGGACTAATTTGGGCAGTACCAATAGCAGAAATAGTAATTTTATCACCATTGCCAATAGAAACGAGATATTTACCGACATATGGAGTGACACTTTCAAGATTAGAGGCGGAGGAGCTCATGTGACTGGATGCACCCGAATCAATGTACGAATCTGAAGCAACAGGAGGTGGCTCAATTGAAAGTGGTGGCTGGACTTGATGAGCAACTTGTGCTTGTTCAATCGGATGAGAAGAGCGACATTGACCGGCGGAGTGACCCCAATTCCAACATAATTGACATTTTATGGAAGAAGATCCTCCGACAGTGGATCTGGGTGGCTGAGAAACCAGAGGACCACCAGGAATTTCTGTCACGATGACGGCCGCCATAGCGGCCGCCCCTGGCCGCGTGTGGCCACCACGTGCCACCGTCATGCGCCCCACTCGTCGGCGCATGTGTACATGCGCAGTCTTCCTAGGAAGAATCTGAAGACAAAAGCGACGGGGCCAGAGGAAGTGCTTCCTTGAATTGTTAAGCCCTGCATCTTGTGAAAAGTTTGCAAATAGGCTTCATAGGCCTTAGCCTCCGCAACGATTTGGGCATAACTCAGAATAGGATCACGCGTAACAAAAGGATCATTAAACTCTTTAAACTCAATCCCCAAAGCATTCAAGAACCACAAGAGCTGGTCATCATTAGAAACATGAGATCCCATAACAGACAATTGATCAAAAAGTGCCTTTAGGGTTAGGTGAAGTTCATTAAAGGTACCTGTCTTACGAACCATAGAAGCTTGTTGGCGAAGACTAAAAACAGTGGACTTACTTTGAGGTTGGTAGGCAGCAGCAAGAGTGTACCATATCTCCTTAGCGGTCTCACAAGTAGTGACTTCATTCATGGCTTCATGAGAGAGAAGCATAAATCAGACCACATAGGCGTTGATCCTCCGTAACCCAAGCATCATAGGCTGCCTTAGCAGCATCATAGTCCTCTTGAGGCACTTTGGAAGCATCGGAAATCGGAGTGGAGGGGGAGGAAGCCGACGGGGCAGCCGGAAGAGGCGGGCAAGGAGTAGAGCCATCGAGATGGACAAAAAGTCCTTGAGGACGAAGCACATGTTCCAATTGACATTTCCAAGCCAAGTATGAGGTGGGAGAGAGCTTGATTGTAAGCATGTGAATCATAGTGCCATAGGAAAGCCTGTCGGAATCGGACATGATTGATAGAATAAAAAAAATCGACGGATTGAAGAAGGAGGAATAGGGTGGCGGCTTGTGTGAAGGAAGAGAGGCAAACAAGGCTGCGTAAAATAGGAATAGAAAAACCTAGGCGACCGATACCATGTGAAGATTGATTTCCAAAGTAATTCAGTTAGGAATACAAGAGAGATATTTATGGTTGCAAGTAAGGTCATATGTGTAAAATAACAAGAAGAATCTAGTGTACACTAGAACTAAGGAGTCTTCTAGTGTAAGCTAATTAAATCACCTAATTAATCTAAAGACTATTGGAATACTACTACAAGTCTTCTATTTCCATACTGGGGTGTGTGTGTTGTGTGTGCTGGTGTGTGTGTGTCGTGTGTGCGGGTGTGTGTGTGTGTGTGTTTGTGTGTGCTGGTCTGTGTGTGTGTCGTGTGTGCTGGTGTGTGTTTGTGTGTGCGGGTGTGTGTGTGTGTGTCGGGTGTGCTGGTGTGTGTTCGTTTAGGTGTGAGGGTGTTTTGAGTATGTATGTGGGTAGAAGTGTGTGTGTATGTGGCAAGAGCCATGTATAGTGTGTGTAAAATATGTGGGTTACTTGTAAATTTCGGGCCTTGCCGACTTGGGATGCCGGTGTGGTTTTATGTATAAAAATAGTGTTTGTCGATGATAAAGAGGCTCTGAGTGAGGTTGCGATAGACGGGAGAAGTTAAAACGATGATTAGATGGTCGTAGGAAGTTTTGGGGTGAAAACATAATTTTTTGAAAGTTTAGGGCTAGGCTTTTGGGAATTGGAAATAAATTTGGACTTGATTGAAGTTTTCAAAATGTTCAATTTGACCCTAAAATTATTTTTTGATACTTTACAATTTTACCCAAATCAAGTTTTTAATTATTCTAGATTTGACCCCTAAACTTTTAAAAAGAGTTCTAAAAATTATATTTTGACACAAATACTTTAATATTTTCTTTAAAAAGTGCCTGACCCGTTTTTCTTCAAGCTCAATGGCAAGGTCCATCAGCGATTTACGAGAAGAAATGATTACCCAAATACTCATTCGTCTTCCAGTGAAATACAACAACAACAATATTATCCCAATGCCTCAATGACTCCCGCAAAAAGCAGGGTAAGGGGGGATCGGATGTACGCAACCTTACACCTGTCTTAACACAGAGAGGCTGTTTCCGGATGATCCAAAATGAAAATTGCATCGAGAATTGCATGGAATGACTAGTACTTCATGAGAAAAAGAAGTACAGCCAGTTTAGTGAGTCATTTTGTTTTATTCCATTATAATCAAGAACCAAAGAATAAGGAATCTTTTGCTCCATTGGAAACAATGGAAAAACGCCTTCCAGTTAAATCATTGCTCCAATGCAAGCCCGTATGCAAGCTATGGCTATCCTTAATCTCAAGTCCTAATTTCATTAAATCTCACCTCCACCGTGCCATCGTCTCATCATGTAATATTAAACCCACACTACTCACTACCCAATATTCTCTCTCGAAGAAGAGCTGAACTTTGAAAACTTTCTGGAAATGCTGGAGCCTGATGAAGTTAAATCAGGTTATGATGCTCATCAACAAGAACAGGAACGACGTAGTCAACTTGTTAACCGGGCTCTTCTTAAACTCAACGGACAAGATTCGTCCAGCTCTCCCATACACTTTGATCGCATTCCTATGCTACAACATCTTTTCTACAGCCGTAAGCATCATGTTAATGGTTGTTGTAATGGCATCATATGTGTATCTGATTTTTTGTCTCCTTTTGTTTATCTCTGGAATCCATCAATCGGGCAGTGTAAGGAACTACACACACCTTTTGCAATTCCACTTAAGTAGGGTTTGGTTATGATTCTATCTCGGATGACTACAAGCTCTTTAGGATTGTTCATAAAGAAATACGTGATGTTATACCCACAGTGCAAGTTTATTCCACAAATACTGATTCATGGAGAGAATTTCAGGCTCCTATTCTCAAAAACCAGAAGTTTTACCGTGATGGTAATGTTGTTATAAACGGAACTGTATTGTATTTTAATGGTGGGAATAAGCTAGTCTCATTTGATTTGCATGAAGAGATTTTTCGACTAGTTCAGTATCCTAAATTGACACAAAGTAAAAGGTCGGATGTAATGGATTTCGAAGGTTCTGAAAGATAAATTAATGCTTGATTGATAATGGGAAATACAACACATATAAATACCGATACATAATGGGCTTTAGGTAAATCCTAAACCCGTTAGGCTAAACCCGCCAATACTCTAACATCGCCCCGCAGTTTCATCGGGGAAACTACTAGATGATGAAACTAACAAAGATGAAAAGAATGGGATCGAAAAAAATGGAGGCAGCAACGGCGGGAGGCGAGAACTGGAGATCTTGAACTGGAGTCACCGGCGGCAAGAAGTAGAGCTCCGACAGTGTCGGCGCAGGTTTTCTGCGGATTGGGCGCCAGAGTTTTGAGATAACTCCTACAAATCCTCATGAAATCGGCTTCGCAACGGTATATCATACGCTAAATTCCGAGGTGTATTGAGGGAGATATGGCTTCTAGACCACGACTTCATAGTTCAGAAAGTTTTTGCATTTTCTGGGACAGTATGACATGGGCCGTGTCAAATGACATGACCGGGTCTGCTGTCCAGAAAGTTTTTGCATTTTCTGGGACAGTATGACACGGGCCGTGTCACTTTTCGGTGGAAAATCACTTTTTGACATTTTTGAAGATTTGAACATGAAAAAGTGGTTTTTTAAGCTTTATAAAAAGAGGATATGGGGCAAGACTTGAGAGAGGCTGAAGATTGGAGAGATTGGAGAGAGAGAAACACAAGATTTGAGAGTTTTTCATCCAAAAAGAAGGATATTTGAAGGAAATTCTTGAAGAACACTTCAAGAACATTTGAAGGCTTCAACCGGGATAAATCAAGAAACCATCCGATTTTTATCTTCTTCCTATCTTTTATTCATTTTGTTGTTTTATTTAGCATGAACATGATGAACATGATGATTACTAATCTTTCTTTCATTACCATGTCCGGCTAAACTCGTTAGATTCCGGGCATGGGAGTACGTTGATTTGCTATGGTTTTGAGGGATTGATGATTATATATATCTAGTGTGATTTCTTTATCAAATACTTGGTTTTGATTCATGTTTAGACACTTGATCAATGTTTTTATATGTTTAACTTAATTGCTCATAATTCGAGAGAAGAGGGCATTAATAGGTTTCGAGTATTTGACGTAGTAAATTACGAGATTGAGAAATCGGTGATAAGCTATGATGATGTTTAAATCTTATGAATATTTTGGAGTTAGATAATTTATAGTAAACGGATACGTTGTTATAGGTTGTTTAATCTACGTTTTAATGCATCTCGAGAGGGACTTTAGAATATTATTGTGATTATCATTTTGGAAACACACTTAGAACTTTTGGAACCAATCCCGACTAAACTTAGTGATCAACGGAAACCGAGCCTTGGAATCTTTCTTTCTAAACTCTTGCAATTCTCCTTAATTCGGATATTTTCTTTTATTGTCATCATTTTATTTTATTTCGTTAACCATCCATTCAACTTTCGATCGTCTAGATAAAACCGGAATCATTATAATCTAGTACTCAACGCAATAGGAATATTTAGTCTCTGTGGAATACGACCTTGCTCGCCGCTTTCTACATTTACTCCGTACACTTGCGGATTGTTTAAAAATATAGCGAACAAGTTTTTGGCGCCGTTGCCGGGGACTAATTTATTTTTGTTTGTATTGATATTACGATAAGTGTTTCCGGTCTTACTTTAGACATATTTTTCTGTTTTATTTTATTTTGTTACTTTCGTATTGTTTTTGTCCGTGTTACAAGACGTTCATGAACACTCGCTCCTCTCGAGAACCTTTGGAAAACTTTATTCCCAAAGTAGAGGCATTTGCTCGAAGAACAAGTGTTGTTACACGGAAATTACGAAGGGATCTATCTGACGAAATGGAAAGAGCGGGAGACGTAATTGCCGACATGGGCAATGATAATGCAATAGCCCACAATCCAAACAATGAAGGCGTACGGGCTGAGCAGCCCACAGTCTGAATTCAATCGATTCGGGATGGATTTCGGCCGAGGCTTGACCAAAATTATGGGGGAATTTCTCATATTCCTATCTACACCCTCAATTTTGAGTTGAAACCTTCATTAATATCGATGGTTCAACAAAATCAGTTTGGGGGATTTGCCACAGAAGATCCACACGCCCATTTATTCCACTTTATTCAAATTTGTGATACCATTAAAATGAATGGGGTGCCAAACAATGCAATAAGATTGAAGCTATTTCCATTCTCCTTGAGAGAAAAGGCTCGTAGTTGGCTTGGAACTCTTGCTTCGGGGAGCATAAGTACATGGGACGAGTTGGGTGAAAAGTTTCTTTTCAAATTCTTCCCGCCCAACAAGACCATGAGATTGAAGAGCGAAATAATGCAATTCCGACAAATGGATTCAGAGATGTTATATGAGGCATGGGAACGCTTCAAGGATTTGTTAAGACGATGTCCTCGTCATGGGTTTCCGTAAGACCAACAAATGTGTTTCTTTTATAATGGGTTGGCCGGAGAGACGAGAAATCTTGTTGACGCTTCGGCCGGAGGAACTTTGCTAGCTAAAACTGCAGAGGAAGCATATGAATTGATCGAGGAGATGGCCATGAATAGCTATCAATGGCCTACCGAGAGGAGTAATATTCGTAGAGTGGCTGAAGTTTCAGACTCGGATCTTATAAAGGCTTTAACTGCACAAGTGTCGATTTTGACCAACCATTTGGGAATTCTGACGAAAAGTGCAAATGAAAAAATAAATCCAAAAGGAAGTTCAAGTTCACTACCATCCGATCCATTGGAGGAGGCACATTACATTAATAATCGGAGTTACAACAATTTCCGGAATAATCCACCACCGGGCATCTACCATCCCTCCAATCGAAATCATGAAAATTTTAGCTATGCTAATTCAAAGAATGCTTTGCAACCACCGGCCGGATTCAAGGTGTCGAATGGTGAGATAATTGAAGAAGCAAATCCGACGTCAAATATCGAGAATATTCTAGCTACCTTCATGATGGAGACGAAAAGCTGATTTACCCGAGATGAAGAAAAACTTGATCGGATTGAAAATCATGTGACTCAATTAGCAACCACCGTTGGAGCTCAAATGAGAAACTTAGAAACGCAAATCGGTCAATTGGCTAAGATTGTGGGGAGCCAACATCAAAGGGGCCAATTTCCAAGCAACACCGAAGAAAATCCAAAAGCACAATGCAATGCCATTTTTTCGTGCACCATGAATGAAGTGCTACCGGAATCGGAGAATGAAGACGAAGATGCAATCGTGTTGTCTCATAATGCTGATGAGGAGAAAGATCCATCCGAAATTGAACATATCGAGGAAAAGAAAAATTTTGAGGTTTTCGTGCAAGACATGGCGTCAAAGAAAAAAGAATTGGAGCGCCTACCGACTAAGCTTAAGGATCCAGGGAGTTTTTCAATTCCTTGCTCTATTTTGGGTTGTTCATTAAATGATGTATTTGTTGATCATGGTTCAAGTGTCAATATATTGCCTTTGTCTATTTTCAGGACACATGGATTAGGAGAGTTGAGACCATCTCCAATGAGCTTACAATTCATAGATCGATCTTTAGCTTACCCAAAGGGAATTGTGGAGGATGTAATTTTAAAAATTGATAAGTTCGCATTCCCCGTTGATTTTATAGTGCTTGATGATGATGAGAAGCAAAATGGTCTAGTAATACTTGGACGTCCGTTCTTAGCCACTGCACGAGCATTAATTGATGTGGATCGAGGAGAATTAACGATTAGGACGCATAGTCAAAATGTTGTATTTTTGATGACTCCTCCCGATAAAATTGCACGTAAACCGGATTATAAGAGCTCGTTGAATGATCCGGGATGAAGGAAACATGCGTCTGGCTGAAGACGTTAAATTTAGCGCTGGTTGGGAGGGAACCCAACACTTGCGTCCGGCTGAAGACGTTAAACTTAGCGCTAATTGGGAGGCAACCCAATGGTTCTTGTTAGTTTATTTTGTTCTTATTTGCGTTTTATTTCTATTTTTACTTGATGAGGAACTGACTGGTTCAACTGTGGCTGTCCAATTCGCAGGAAAAAGATCCGGAGACCAGAAGCGCACTATCCAGGCTAGTACGACACGGGCCGTGTCATTCGACACAGTCGAGTTGGCCATCCAGACGTTTTTTGAGTTTCTGGGCAAGTATGACACGGGCCGTGTCATTTGACACGGTCGGGTCAGGTGGGCAGACGATTTTTGGCAACTGAAAGGTGTGTGACACGTGGCATGTCCAACAAGGCTACTTCCCTCCGCCCAATCAATATGACCGGTTGTAAGTATTTCTTGACCCAAAGTTTTTATTGCTTAAATAATATACCCCCTTCGTGTGTACATTCTTTAATTCAAATTTGGGGGGAGATATTGGGTCAAGATATACTTATATTGTTCGTTTATTTTTTTTTAACACCTTGTTTTGTTTGTTTATTTTATTATTTGTTTGTTTCTATTTTTTTTCGAATTTTAGTGTGAAGATTTGCTTGGATTTTGGTGTGGATTGTTGTTTTTGAACTTGGTGTGTTTTGAGTATCATGTACTTGGATGAAACTCGAAAGAATGAACTCTTGTCTTGGATACCTCGGGATTTATTTTGTTATTTTGATATGCAAATCGAGGATAATTTGAAGAGAAAAAAATTGTAGAATAATCAAAAGGGTGTGAAATTGAATAAATAGTTTAATCTCTTGGAAATATGAACAAATCTAGCTGGTGAGCTTTTGAGCCTTCATGCATCATTAAATATGCAAGTTTCATTGTCGAGTGTACCATTCATGTTTTAAGACTCTAGAACTTGCCCTGGTATCTTATTCGAAACTACAAGTGTGTGCGCAAATTAGTGAAAGTGATTTTAGGCGATTTTTATTGACAACCCTTCAAACCTTTTGGCCAACCCGAAAAATTTATTTCCCTAGTTAGCCCATTTGAGCTTAAAGCATATTTCTTGTTAGCCACATTATGAGCTTTCCGTTCCATTATAAACTTTTGTCCCTATACTTGAGCTACTTAGAACAAATTGGCAAAAGAATGAAAAGATATGTGGAGGCGATGGGGAAGATTGTTGGTTCAAAATGCAATGATTTATCAAAATAAATTTGAAGGAAGATTGGTGTGATTTAATGATGATGTTGTCCACCACATGAAAACATAAAAGAAAAAATTCGTGGACACAAAAGAAACGAGATGTATGGAGCAATAAGGAGGAATAAGATTGTGATTCTCACTTTCAAAAGTGCTTAGTGCGATGATATTAAAATCAAGGGGTTGAAGGAAACAAATTCTAAGGGATTATTGAGCTTCTAATTGAGCGAAGTGATTATTGAGATAATGTTCTAATTTGCTCAAGTCAAGTCACTTTAAGCCATACTTATCCTACCCCGACCAAAAAGCCTACATTACAACCGATAAAGTCCTTTTTGATTCACCAAATTTGCATGCACAACTAGTGGTAGAGATGTAGACGATTGACAAGCCTATGGGGATTCTTATTTCATTGAATGAGTTTTGAGCGTCACTTATCCCATTATACACTTTGAGAGTGAGGGAATACACTTGACCGGCGAGGTTCGTATTATTCAAGTATTAGCTATGATGTTAAGGAAGCACCCCCGAGATTTGAATACTTTATAGAACTCGACTAATTTATTTCTTGAGGCGTATTGATGAATTTTCAAAATGATTCTTTGAGGTATGTTGAGGGACGAGTTCCCTTAAGAGTGGTTATTTTAAAGTGCATTGCTCGGGACGATCAATGTTCAAGTTTGGGGGATTTTGATAACACTCATTTTTACACATATTTTTATAAGGTTTTTCCGGATTTTAAGATCCTAAAATGTGTAGAATTGTGTCGTTTGTACTCATATTGTGTTTGTTGGACTCGATCACGCTTGGGTATATTTTATTTGAATTTATAGGTGTTTTAAGGACATTATCAAGGAAGACCGAAGTCTCAATCCCCAAATACATATCAAGCAATGCAGAAACGAGAGAACGAGGCCTAAAACGATGAAGATTGAAGCACTACCTGTCGTATTTTCTAATCTCCAGATTCATTACTTCGAATAAGGATGTGTTCTATATATATATGGATTCCTCATGAAATCAGCTTCGCAACGGTATATCATACGCTAAATTCCGAGGTGTATTGAGGGAGATATGGCTTCTAGACCACGACTTCATAGTTCAGAAAGTTTTTGCATTTTTGGGACAAGATGACACGGCCGTGTCAAATGACACGATCGGGTCTCCGGCCCGAAAGTTTTTGCATTTTCGGGATGCATGACACGGGCCGTGTCATTTCACACGGGCCGTGTCACTTTTCGGTGGAAAATCACTTTTTGATATTTTTGAAGATTTGAACATGAAAAAGTGGTTTTTTAAGCTTTATAAAAAGAGGATATGGGGCAAGACTTGAGAGAGGCTGAAGATTGGAGAGATTGGAGAGAGAGAAACACAAGATTTGAGAGTTTTTCATCCAAAAAGAAGGAGATTTGAAGGAAATTCTTGAAGAACACTTCAAGAACATTTGAAGGCTTCAACCGGGATAAATCAAGAAACCATCCGAGTTTTATCTTCTTCCTATCTTTTATTCATTTTGTTGTTTTATTTAGCATGAACATGATGAACATGATGATTATTAATCTTTCTTTCATTACCATGTCCGGCTAAACTCGTTAGATTCCGGGCATGGGAGTACGTTGATTTGCTATGGTTTTGAGGAATTGATGATTATATATATCTAGTGTGATTTCTTTATCAAATACTTGGTTTTGATTCATGTTTAGACACTTGATCAATGTTTTTATATGTTTAACTTAATTGCTCATAATTCGAGAGAAGAGGGCATTAATAGGTTTCGAGTATTTGACGTAGTAAATTACGAGATTGAGAAATCGGTGATAAGCTATGATGATGTTTAAATCTTATGAATATTTTGGAGTTAGATAATTTATAGTAAACGGAGACGTTGTTATAGGTTGTTTAATCTACGTTTTAATGCATCTCGAGAGGGACTTTAGAATATTATTGTGATTATCATTTTGGAAACACACTTAGAACTTTTGGAACCAATCCCGACTAAACTTAGTGATCAACGGAAACCGAGCCTTGGAATCTTTCTTTCTAAACTCTTGCAATTCTCCTTAATTCGGATATTTTCTTTTATTGTCATCATTTTATTTTATTTCGTTAACCATCCATTCAACTTTCGATCGTCTAGATAAAACCGGAATCATTATAATCTAGTACTCAACGCAATAGGAATATTTAGTCTTTGTGGAATACGACCTTGCTCGCCGCTTTCTACATTTACTCCGTACACTTGCGGATTGTTTAAAAATATAGCGAACACGTGTGGTGAGATTTTCTGAATAAAAAATGTGATACGCGATAAATGCTTTCATTATTCTATTGAGTAGTTGAAGCACAATCAAACGCAATCACAAACTTGTTAAACAAATTTTTACCTTCTTTTTCTTCTATAAATAAACTTTCTACTGGTTTCTTTCATTCATCCCTCAAACTTGCACTTTTCTCTGTTTCTCTCTAAAAAAAATTTCTTTTCAAAAATGGAGTCATCATCTTCAACAAAAAAATTTAACACAGTATGCATTTTTGGTGGAGCTAGTTCTGGAAAAGAGGCATGCTTTACTGAAGCAGCCCACAACTTGGGTCGTACCTTAGGAGAAAAATGCATTCATGTAGTTTACGGAGGAGGAAGTCTAGGATTAATGGGACGAGCTGCTGCTTCTGCCTATATGGAAGGAGTAAGAGTGTTGGGAATAATCCCAAAACCTCTGGTTGAAAGTATAATCACCGGGTCAACTATTGGAGATGAGTTTAGATCTGTGAATATGCAAGATCGCATAACTCACATGATAAATAATTCTGGCGCCTTTATCACCCTTCCCGGTGGTTTTGGCACCCTTGAGGAACTTTTTCATGTGGTTACCAGAGCCCAGCTAAATGTTCATCAAAAACCAATAGGTGTGCTTAATGTCAATGGTTTCTTTGATGGTTTACTGTCTTTCATCGACTACTCTGCTGAAAAGGGTTTTATTTCCGAGCGTGCAAAACGAATCATAGTCGTTGCAACAACACCAGAAGAACTAATCAAAAAACTCAATGAATTTGTTCCTCAACCAGATCCAGCTCTAGCTAAAATTGTCTGGGTAGAAGATTTTACCGTGAGAAAACGAAAAGTGGATTCATTCCTCTCCCTTTGATAACCCATGTCGGATCTCTTGTATTTTTACTTTCTGTCGTGTGTAATAATCGTGCTAAATGATGGCAGCTTAAGGAATTTCTTCTTGATCTCTTGACGCGCATCTATTCGCGATTTATGTATTGCTGTAATTTTTATTGCGTGTTTTGCTTTTATAAAAACTTTGATGGCACCTTGATGCGCATCTTAAAAATTGTGTTATACTTAGGAGTATATTTTATTTTCTTTTGTTGTGTGCCTCGTATATTTATTCTCTTGCAGATTCTAAAAGGCGTTAGCTCAGACATCAACTTTCTTAACAGTGAGTATTCTGTTTTTCTGCATTGATTTTTATTTTATTTTATTTTTTATTTTTAAAAACTGAGGACAGTTTTATTTTCAAGTTTGGGGGTGGTTTGTTTTATTATTTTGGTGTGTCGTAATTTTTGTGCGTTTTGATTGATTTGGATATTTGCCTTAATTTTTTTTATAATATATATATATATATATAGGGTGGGGTTATTCTAAAAAGGGTCTTATAATAAAAAGTGTAGGAAGGATTGTGGGAGTGACATGTGTCACCTTGCCACATCATCATGCCACATCATATGACATGTGGCACCCCCCCCCACCCACCCACCCCCCCCACAAAAAAAAATTTCCCGCCAAAAAAAAAAAATTGGGGGCCCAAAATTTTTTTCCCGCCAAAATCTTATAAGTGTGATGCACCATTTTTTTGGTGCATCATGGTTATAAGTTTTGGTGCATCACACAAATAAGTTTTATCGCATCACGCTTATAAGTTACCGCATCATAGTTAATAGCTAAGTGCATCAACTATGATGCAAGAACTTATAACCTTAATGCACTAAATCATAATTGTGATGCATTAACTTTATAACCGTGATACAAGAATAATAAGTTTTACCGCATCACGCTTATAAGTTACCGCATCATAATTAATAGCTATGCATCAACTATGATGCAAGAACTTATAACCTTAATGCACTAAATCATAATTGTGATGCGAGCTTTATAACTGTGATGCACTTATAAATTTTGGCGGGAATTTTTCAAGGGGAAAAAAATTTTTGCCCCAAAAATAAAAATTTTGGCAGGAAAAAAAAATTTTCGCTTGGGGGGGGGTGGGGAGTGGGTGGGTGGGGTGGGTGGGTGGGGTGGGTGGGGTGGGTGGGGGTGGGGGTGACACATGTCATATGATGTGGAATGGGGGATGACACATGTCACTCCCACAATCATTCCTACACTTTTTATTATAAGACCCTTTTTAGAATAACTCACCTATATATATATATATATTTATAGTATTTTGATTTTTGAGATTTCTAGATCTGGCCATAACACCAATAAATTAGCTATATACAAGTTTCTAAAATCGTTTTAACAGGTAAAAAAAAATTGTATATTCCAAAATTTTTGAGCCTTAATCTCTCTTTCCAAGCCTTGTAATTATCATATAAAATCGAGTCATTCGTTACCTTGAGAAAAGAAGAATCAATTGGTTGATGAAAAATAAAACTGAAATTTACTTAATTTGTGGAGTTTTTGATTTTTCATGCTTAACTAAAAAATGATTTTCTGCAAAAATTCTATTCCCTAAAAAAAAAGGGAGTCATTGGTGAAAAGAGCTACACGTTAGCAAATAACGGTGTGAAAGCTATCACCTAAAAAAATAAATGACGAAAAGGAGAAGTGTTGAGCAGCAACAACTGCCTAATTTTGGAAGTCTTAAATTTTGCGAAAAATAAAGGACTAACCATTGTTGGTGCGTAGCTGCCGTCTCAGAAAGATTGGTGAAAAGAGCTACACGTTAGCAAATAACGGTGTGAAAGCTATCACCTTTTTACGAAAAAAAATAATGAGATAGAAATTGTGTTAGTGAAAAGAGCTACACGTTAGCAAATAACGGTGTGAAAGCTATCACTAAAAGGGATGTAGTTTATGAGCAGATTTGAATTAATTAGCAGCTGAATTTCAATACACTCAATTTTGTGAAAATCACAATATTTGATGACGCCAATGAAATTCTTCTTCATATTGAGTCGAAAAATAAACGAGTGATCGAGAGCAACCATTAAAGGGAGTCGTGTGTATCACGAGTGGGAAAGAAATAATCAACCTTTTGGGGGGAAACCTTGATTTTGGAATTACAAAATAAAAACCGTGTTTTAACTTCAAAAACATTAATAGATTTATTTTGAATCTTGATTCATTTCTATCTACTGTATAAAGTTGGTTGTTGTTTATTAATGGCATTTTGATCTCCTTTTCTCTTTTTATATTTTAATTTATGTGTGTATTAATTTTCTTATTTTTTTTATTTTTATTTTTATTTTTGGAGTGTGAATAATAAAGAGTCTTGCTCGGGACTAGCAAGAATTCAAGTTTGGGGGTGTGATAAGTGTCAGTTTTGTATACTTATCTATGGTTTGTATCGATAAAATTCACCCATAATTGAGCTAGTCTACTCGTTTTTTGCTTTTAATTTATTAGTCTTAATAATTTTATTTCTATCGGATGATGATCGGATTAAATAACTGAATTACTCAAGAAACAACATGTTTAATAAATATTCTCTTTATTGAATTTTGATATATTCATGTTGTAGGGCTTTCCGATACGAATTCGGCATTCTTTCCGGATTCAAAATCAGAGTTATATATCAAAAGTTATCATCCGAAGAAGATCTGGGGCAAAAACGCAAAGTCTGAGAAATTCTGGGCTGAAAACGTAACTATCAAAGCTTCAAATGAGTAAATTTACGAAGCCACGTTACGTCCGTAACATTCAGGAGTTACGGCCGTAAGTCACCCTAGTTACGGCCGTAACTCTTGACAGATTGTTATGATTTGTCTAATTTTTTATACTTTTTGTGTATTATTGAGGGGATGGCTGGCATTGATCCGATCTAATGTAATAATGCTGGAGTTTTGGAGCTATTAGATGACTTTAGGTGTATAAATAGACCCCTTAGATCCTTCATCATTCATCATTCAACTTATAATTTTTCATTTTTTGTAAACTTTTCTTTTTGTGTGAAGAACACACTTGTGTTCTTGAGTGATCTTTGTAAGTGTGGTTTAACATATGTTGTTCAGTGGGTTTATTGTTTCTATCTCCTTTATCTACTAAGGGAGTTAGGATCAATTCTTTCTCTTGATTCAACTAATAATGACCACACAAGCTTGTAATATGTGTAATAAACCCTTCATGGGCTAAGTAATCTTTAGTTGGGATTATAAACAAGGTTAGTCATGTTATTTATGTTTGTATAAAGATCTATTGTGAATTACTTATTATTGTGTGTGATTTTCATTGTTTTAACAATCTTTATTTATTTGGCCAATAAATGACGATATTTATGGTCTTCATATGTTTCGAAAGAAAATATGTTTGATTAGATCAAATGATCTTCACTCTAAGTTGTTCTAGGGATAGAAATATACCCTAGTCCTTAGATGATTCTTTGAGTTATTTTCATAAATCCTAATGCTATGTATTGAAGCCAATCAACATAGAAATATAGTGGATTGATTCAATATGTAAGGGGCGTTTTATAGTTCGAAAGAGAAACCGTCTTTTTAAGGAAAATCGAATCTACACAACATAATAAGTAAATTCATTTTATGATCTCCTATACATCTTTTATAACTAATGACGAACTAAGTTTGTAATCCCAACTATTTCATTTTATCGTTTAATCAATCTATTATTATTGCAATCTTTTTATTTCCTTATAATATTAGAACTATTATTGCATTTTCTTTGTAAATATTAAACCAAATTTTTTAATTGTGTGTTTCACTTATCATAGTATCTATAAAAATAGACTAATAGTGTATAATTCAAATTATAACTAAACTTCCTTGTGGGATCGATAAACCGGACTCAAAAAGTCCACTTTACTACTTGATACGATATCGTGCACTTGCGATAGTTACACTAAAAGCGTGTCAGGCGCCATCACTACCAGCCCAGAATATGCTATGGCGCACCACACCATGAGTCGCGCCATCGAGGCTTGCGCCGTCACCATGGCTCCACGCCGTGGGCTAATTTTTTTTTTCTTTTTTCCTTAAATAAAACTTGGACTTTTGTTGCACTTTTCCAAATCAAACCGTTGGGACTAACGGCTATAATGCCCTTTTTTAACTTTTCCCAATTAAATACAATTTAATTCACAAATTTAATCCCTAAAAAAACCTTATAAATACCCCTTATTATTCCATACTTCCCACACACTTCCAATCTATTGCTAATCTCTACTTCTATTATCTATTTCCATCCAAAATGAATCCAAACTCACCATGGATCAACAACATGCTAAACGACCCGACGAACCAAGTGCCGGGATCGTCTTCGAATCCCGGTAACAATCCGGGATCGTCTTCGAATCCCGCTTACTTTCCCACCTTCCAAACCTCATTTATGAATCCCGAAGATCTACCATTGTTTAGCCAATGGAAATTACAACAACAACAAAACCAATATAATCAATTTACACAAACTCAACAAACAAACCAAGGCATCCCTTCCCAATCAAATTCGGACCACGCTTCGTTTCATCTAGTAGACGAAGACGAAGATGAAGATAAAATGGAATCCGATGAAGAAATTGTTCCGACACCGACCTCAAAAAAAACGAGGACAAAGACGATGGCGAATAAGCCAAAGTCAAAGGCGAAGATGAACAAAAGCAACAAAGACAAAGACAAATAGGTCGATGAAGATGTTGTCCCGTCCCGACAACCACGAACTTTTTGGAGCCAAGACTGTAATATCCGCATTTTTCTTCCCCCTTGTATTTTCTTTTTCGGCATATTTCACGATAGTAGTGACCCTCTTGTATCTTTCAGCGTATCTTTCCTACTATCTATTGATTTGATTTCCGTTATTGTTGTGCGGAACCTCCGTTTCGGGGTTGCCATGGATCCATTCTACGTTATGATGCCTGTTGAGATGTTCCGTTTAACGTTTCGTTCATATTTCGGTGTTTTGGACCGTCTATATCTCGTGCCTAGCGCACGCTATATTTTCGGCATAGCGCACGCTAGGGGTCGCTTGGTAGCGCACGCTACGACCGTTTCGTAGCGCGCGCTAGAGGGCAAGCCCTGGGAGTGGCAGTGCTATTTTCCAGCCTTCTGGACTGGCGTATTAGCGTACGCTACTTAGACTAGCGCACGCTAATGTCGGGAGGCTAGCGCACGCTGATGGTACCTGGTAGCGTGCGCTAGCGTGAGTGTCCAGTACTGGACAGTTTTCTACTGAACTCGGTCAGGTGCCAGGTAGCGCACGCTACGCTCGTGCGTTAGCGCACGCTACGCTCGTGCGTTAGCGCACGCTAGCGGATCATGTGAGTTCTGGACAGTTTGTCACTGGACTCGACTGATGCCCAGGTAGCGCACGCTATTGGTCGATAGCGCGCGCTACCGATATGTTGTTAGCGCACGCTACGCTTGGAGTAGCGCACGCTAACGGCCAGAAGTCTGGCTACTGGACTGGACGCTAACTATTTTGGCCTGTAATTTTATCCCGTTAGCGCACGCTAACCTTGAGGATTAGCGCGCGCTAACACTCCCTGGCTATATAAACCAGGGAGTTGACCCAGATGAGCAGATTAGTTTCATTTCGTTTCTTTTACGGAATCAAGAGGGTTTGGTTGTGGTCCGCCCTCGTTGTTGTTTATATATGAATATACATGAATCGTAGGCGGGTTTTTGGGTGTATTCCAATTCCGTATTCATTTAGAAATGGTGGTGATTGTATTCTTCGAATCGTTAGGTTCGGTTTCATTGGTTTCTAGCGTTCGTCGGTGACTCTCCTTTCCATTCATCGCGTCGTCAATAATTCAAGGCAAGTATTTTTGGAAACCTTTATGCTTAACGTGGAATGGTAATGTATTTTGTGTGTGATTTGCTCACCTCGTGTTGGTCCGACGGGATCAAGGAGGGAGTCCAAAGGTTTGCGTCCCGGATTCATGAGTTTGTTTAGCTAGCCAGTGCGGGAGGGTCCTTAGAGGCCTCGTGCGGGAATTTATGATATGACTCTGTTCCCAAGGCGATGCATGTGCGTGTTTTGTTTTATAAGATAGCCAGTGCGGGAGGGTCCTTAGAGGCCTCGTGCGGAAATTTATGATATGACTCTGTTCCCAAGGCAAATTGATTGACTGTTTATTTCCGGAAAAGACATGTCTAGTTTTGGTTTGTGAAATGATTTTGGTGCATGTACTATGAAATGTGTAAGCGATTGGTTTGCCTTGATTACTTGTACTAGCGTAATTGCTAACCCCTTTGGGGGACCCATTTCGGGGAAATTCTTGTTATGGATTTCAGGTTATGATCATCCGGACGAGCGAGCACCGGGACAGTACGAGGATGTCGGCCAAGGTCGTTGACACGTGCATTTGGGTCGTCTTATTTCCTTTGTCTAATTCGATATGGTTGTTTCCTATATTTCTAAACTTATAGATTGTACTCGCGAGTACTTAGGCTTTTCCTTTCGGATTGTGTTTGGACTTCGTTGGAGTTACTGTATTTGTGGGTTGATGTTTATTGTGCCGGTTGTACCGGACGTGTTGTTTTATGTTCTTGTTGTTAACAATTGTTTCCTTGCTAACCGAGACGGTTAGTCGAGAGGTGTTTTCTTGTGTTAGCCTGGTGGATCCCATGTAGGGGTCCACGGCGCTGTAATACACCTCGAATATCTTGGGGGTGTTACAAAGACGAGGAGTATCTTTTGGCGGAGTGTTACATCCAAGTATCCGAGGATCCAAAAATGGGTGCGGATCAATAAAGGGATACGTTTCAAAGTGCTCGACGCATACAACAAGGAAGCAAAGAGGCTTAACTATACTATTCGTACCAAAAACATGTTGACGGGAAAGTGGACTCCAATGAATAAAGATATCAAGAAGTTTAATACGGTTGTTGATGAAACGGCGGTTATGAGTGGGGAAGGTGATAAATATTTTATGAATCATTGTCACATTTTGTTTAGAAAATCAACGGGTTATGAATTTAGAGACTTGACCGCTTGGGGCTTTTTGAAAGACAAGCACAAGTGGAAAAATCCCGACTCCACTTTGGCAAGACGTAATCGTCTTCGGCCTACGAACGAGGAGCCCGAGCATTTTGGACCCGACGAGTTGCCACGGCCAGACGGCATGTACCGGGTTTCAAAGAATCAACGTTCGTCAAACTCGACCGCTAGTTCCGGTTCAAACCCGACATTGTTTCAAGAAATGTTGCAACAACAATACGAGTTAGGCCGCAAGGCAAAGATGGATGTTTCGAGCGAGAGTCACTCGCGAGAGTTACTTTATATGAATCACAAAAGATTGCCGAGGAGATGCGGGTGCTACAAATGGATACAAGCAAGATGGATCCGATCAACGCAAGGATTGTGAAAGCACAACAAGCTCGAATCCGGGCAAAGTATCCTACCGACGAGGATTAGGCTTTTATTTCTATGTTTATGTATTAGGTTTTAATTTTATGCATTTTTTTAAATGTAATGTGTTTTTTTTATATGTAATGTGTGTGTTTTTAATTAATGAAGTTTATTTTAGTATATATTGTGTATATTTTATTTTATGTAAAAGAAAAAAAATGGCCGACGGCACCAAAATTTCTGGTGCCAATGGATACGGGCAAAATGTGGTGCCGTGGGGTTTCTGGTGTCATGGAGCTTTTTGCTGACGTGGCAGCATTTTTTTCCCACGACACCACTACACCTAATGCTCTTAAAAACATGTTGTAAACCAATCTGTATTTTCACCTTTTCATTTTGTGACATACACCCGATAATATTTCTTTCTAATATTTTAGTTTTCTCTTCGAGTTTGTAAAAAAATATCTACATTGACGGATAATTTATTGGATGAATTTACATTTATTTTTAATTTGAATCGAACTAACGGGTTAAAAAACAGATCTACATAAAATTTACCAAAATTCATATATAGTCACGATCCAATTTTTTTTTTAAAATACATATATATGGATATAACAGTATAGCCATAAGATTACATATATTCATATATACTATTATAATTAATTATGATACAAACCGAACATATACATGACATTGTTACTTTTAATTTATACTGCCAATTTTGATAAACATTACATCATCTTCTTGACAATATTATACCCCCCCCACCCACCCACCCCCCCCCCCACACACACATATATATATATATATATATTATATAGTGTGAATAACTATTATGCCCCTGATGTAATTATGTAATTACAATTGTGCCATATGAAGTTTTCCTATAAATAGGACTTCAGTTATTAATGAAAATCACAACAGAGAATTCTTTTCTCTATTCCCTCTCTCTCTAAAATCTCACTCTACAATATTCCATTTCATAACACGTTATCAGCACGACTCTAACCGTTTGAGTAATATGACGAAAGTATGCTCTACAGTTGCATCTTATAGATGATCCTCTCTTTCAGAAATCGAATCAAGAATTTTAGATCTAGATCCAAATAGTTGTTTTCTTCTCTACACCACAAACAAGTGGACCGCTACAAGATATTAAAAAAAAGTTGTATCAAAACGCATGGGGCGGCTCCCAGTCAACCATCTCTACAAATCGAGATTCCTTTTCTACTGATCTTAATTAATCACTCTCTCTTGAAATCACGCGGCTGCTACTCTTGAAAACAAAGAACAGATACTGTGTGGAACAAAAGGCTTCTTTTCCCAAAAGGTTGTTCCGACGAGTTCTGGAGCGGGAGGAATTTCTTCAACTCCGGCGAGTTCGGGTGCTGCGGTTATCGGTGGCCCGGAGGCGGGTTCGGACGTCGTCAAATATGTGCCTCCCCGCGCGACCGGCGTTCCTTTTGGATCCGGCGACTCTAGTTTTGATTTGAGCAAATTCCGATCAATCTGGGCCAGCTACACCCGATTTGAGAAATAAGCAACACTCGTTTTGAATTATCTATGTGGATTCGATCTGAATCAACTTTGACCGGCGGAGGAGAACTATTTGCATTGGTGAGGTATTTTTTTTTCTATCTCTCCTTGTCAATAATTATACACATATCTGTTGATTTACAGAACATAAAAAAAAAAGGAACGAGAAGAAGCCTGAAAAAAAAGGAGAATAGGGATGAAGAAGAAAAGAACTAGGTCAACATATTCTGGCTTTGGACTGATACGTGAATATTGAAGCAAATATTAAAACAAAACAAAATATTATATTCCTTTTAATTCATTAAATTATTAATTTAGTTTTTCTTAAATATAAGATACATATGATATCATAATTGATTTTTCTTGATACCATCGTGACCCATTTCACGAGAGCTTCAATTTGACACTAATATTGATATGTGTATTAACTCTTTTCATATATGTCATTATTAAATTTATTAAAATATACGAATTAATATCCAACTCCGGAAATCACAAAGATTTATACATACCATTACACTTGCTATTAACGGCAGTCGATATTTCGACCTATACCTTGACGATGACTATTTTGCGGAATTGATTGGACGATCCTCCTCTGGTAGAAGTAGTTAATTATTTTGCAGTTTAAATTATGTCTCTTACTTATCTCAAAGTGGTAGTTTAAAACCACATATTTATTGCGTTTATTTTATACAATTATAATACCTCCCATGCGATGAGTTCAATTATCACAAGATGGATGGTTTTACATATGAAATTTATATATTATATATCACCATCGTGGTTGGTTATACCACAAGAATAGTTCATAGATCCTGCTCCCGAAGAGGCAGTTGATAAAAATAAATCCTACTCTAGAGAAGTAGTTGATCGATTATCCAAATCCTGATCTCGAATAAGCAGTTGATAAAAATAAATCCTACTCTAGAGAAGTAGTTGATCGATTATCTAAATCCTGCTCCTGAAGAAGCAGTTGATAAAACTAAATCCTACTATGAAAAAGTAGTTGATCAATGATTCAAATCATGCTCTCGAAGAAGAAGCAATTGATGGAAATAATATCCAATCTCCATGATTATTAAACACGAACGGAGAAAATTGAGCAAGTGATATCATAAGCTGTCACCGATTAATTAAAGAAAATTCCATGCAAACTGCATGATGGGATCATTTGACAAGTGATATGGAAAACTATCACTGGAAAATAATTGCTCAATAAATCCCATGTTGATTATATCGCATGGTGGGATCATTGAAATCATATTGATTGACAATATTCATGGGGAAACATATATCACATATTTGTAAAAATATTGTATTTGCATAAAAGCAAAAGATGGTCTTATTATTGCTGAAGAAGCACACAACAGTCGAAGTAAAAATATCGAAACTAGTTGAAAGGCAGTAAACACTCGACAATATGAAACGCGAAAAAGAAAATACATATGAAACCCATAAAAAGAAAATGGGTGCATCTCGAGAGTATAAAACTCCGTAACTCTGCCACCCCCTGGCATAAGGGTTTATAATAAAAGATCTAAAAGATCTAAACTTCTTTTCCGTTTGGTGCCAATAGCCTGTGGCTGATGAGCTTTGACTTCCAAATTCTTAACTTAAATATATGCCTGAAACTTTATAAGTAGATCAGCAACAGTTTCAGCACATATTATTATATCTCGTGATGGCTGAGATATAAACTTGTGATCTACTCCTTGATCCAGAAAGGCAAGCAAATCGGTGAAGAAATTATTAATATTCAACAAACCTATAGGTTTGGTATGTAAGTCCCGCTCAGCCCATGACGTGATGTTGAATATCTCATTGAGTGTGCCATAGCCACCTGGAAGAATAATAAAGGCATCAC
This sequence comes from Orobanche coerulescens, assembly GCA_033398695.1. NCBI lineage: Eukaryota > Viridiplantae > Streptophyta > Magnoliopsida > Lamiales > Orobanchaceae > Orobanche > Orobanche coerulescens. Next base: position 136,320,619 of record CM065817.1, read on the forward strand.
TATTATTCACCACATACATCAAACTATCATGCACAGACTGTGTTTGAAGCATCAACCCAGTTGAACCCCCTATACTACTGGTTCTAACTGTGGGATAGTGTAAGACACTTGTTACTCTTATTCTCCCATTTTGTGCAGCCTCTAAAAGATAACCCAAAAATCTATAATTACTCCCACCATACAATATATCGATTTTGTGTTTTCCTAATTCTTTTACGAATTGATATGCCATATCTATATGCTGGATATGACCTATCAATTTGGATCCACCTAAAATACATATAGTTTTAATTGGATGAGATCTATATGAGGATTCTGAGAATTCCATCTTTCTACACTAGACTTTCAAAATACTTTTATGAGAGATACATTTTCTGATTTGTGGATCCTAAATTTAAAGAACAAACTTCTTTCTAAACGACAAATGACTTCACTAATTTCATTGAAAAAGGAGCGGCATATAAGACATTACTTTTGGTAAAATTGCAAAAGAAAATGAAAGATATGATATTACATTTTTCAATGAAAATGACGTTACCGATCGGCAGCTGAGAAATTTAAATATTGGAAAACAATATTCATCAACTTGCATTATTTTTTTCTATTACCTTATACCAACTTTGATAGAACGGACTTACAAACTGGATCTTTTGAGATTAATTTTTCATGACTATAACGTTCCCGTTCATCCTTAAATTGTATCCACAAAGCCATTAGTTCACGATGAACGTATCCACTCGGATGTGCATCAAGAATCTGTTGAATATCATGATCCATAGATTCTTTACTCAATCCATCCTTGATAAATGCTATTTTATCTTCTCGATTTTTGGATACAAACCCCACTGATTTGCATCGTGTGTAACATGTCCACCGAGCACATTTATAGCACCCACCTAATCTTTTTGCTCTCATTTCTTTGCAAAACCACTCTTACCTGTACCTGGCATATACTTAAATGAATTTAAAAATTCACCAGATAGTCGAACTTGTGCTTCGATCAACCATCGAATATCTTCTGGGATGCCATTTCTCATTAGCACCCTTAATCTTTCGAGTCGAGCTCGATAAATTGTTTTTATGATATTCACTGGAAGAGGTGAATAATATTTACGAAGATTCGAAAGCATTGAATCCAGTATGATATTCAAACCCTCGGTATGGGTGATTGTGAATATAATGATAATCTATTTATAGATTGGAATACACGTATGAGATTTGACTCCGCGTCCTGAAGCGTATGAACTACGGCTCTATATTTGAATAATGAACATAATATGACATGTGAGAGCAACGACTCCATGTGGATAATGATGTGCAAAAATGGCACCGAAAGATGATGTGATTGTTAGGAATATGCCCTCGAATGCCACTCAGGGGATGAGAGAGTAAGGGCATTATACTTGTAATTATGGAATAATTAATAAAAAGGCAATACGATTCATTCACTGTTTATTGTATTTCAATTGCATTCTTGACTTGGTAAACATTGAAGTGAAGTCCATGTAAATAAATCAAACATTCCATTCTCGTTATGGGATAAGAGAAAATGTACTGGAAGTGTTTAAAGTTTATTTACGTAAATTGTTCGCAAGTCAATAAACTTAAAATGGGCATTAAGTTTTAATATGACTTGTATAACTGATGCTAGGACGTGTGCACGTCTTGATAGCATAGTTATAAGTATATTGGTGGGGCCAGTATACTCGAACACGACTCATACTCGATTCACCACACTGCAGTATTCACTCTGAGAGTCGATGACGAATCGAAAGGTTGTGATAGTATACGTGGACCTTTGACTTGAGGGTTCGAGAGAAGATGTGCCTGTGACGTTTAGTTTGTCATTAGAGTAGTTAGACTCATTTGCTTAATTGCTGAGTCGACCTCGAAGTGCGGACTATACGGGCAGGTAGCAGTCTTTACTATACGCCAAGAAAGGATTCTATCTCCTGTTAGTGAGCAGGCGAATGTCCTATACGGTTAATGGCAAATAAGATCATAAGTCTTTGGCCAAAGCATTCTGATATAGTCGTATTAGATACACTATTAATCAGTCGGTCTTGATTTGCATTAACACATGTATAGAGTTTAGTCAACAGTAGGGTTTGACTTTACCGTGACCCGAAGACTTGACCGGGACATCTGATGAAGGGTCTATACGCATATAGTATTCACAACATAATGGTTCTGGAATGATCTCTTCATTCGTTCTCAGTCGGGGTTTACAGTGCGGCCCGCTAGGCTGGCTAAGTGCTGCCCGCACTCATTGGTTCCTCCCAATGCCGGCTGAGACGGACCTACGGAGTCGCGCATTAGGAGCGTTGACGGATAAATGTGAATTTATTATCTCTCTAATTAATTAGATATTGGATATCTAATTATGATTTATTGGATAAATCAAAAGGCGGTCTCATGAATTAAAATTAAGTTACCGGGTAATTAATTTAATTCATAAATTATATTTCTTAGAGAAATATATTTGTATTTGATATAATTAATTAATTAGATTAATTAATTAATATAAATACATTGATGATTAAAAGGAGTGTATTTAACGGAGTCGTTTGATTTAACGTCGGCATACGAGCCGAGTGACTCGGCTCGTTTCTAGAAGCTTCCTTATAGGCCAACCCCACCTCACCTGGCCATGACATTTTGCATGTTGTGTTTGTTGTAAAGTCATCTTAATAATGTTTGAGATTCCTCTCACATTATTTTTATTCATTATGATGAGTTGTTATATATTATATATATAACCAACTCTTGATGAAGGAAGATATACACACACACTTGCAAAAATTGAGCCGGCCGTGAGTTCTTCAAGTGAGGAGAGAGAAAAATTTTTCTTCTTCATATTGTTCATCTTTGAGGTGAAAAGAAGTAAGAAAATTAAGAGAAAAAATTCCTACAATACTTCCTAGCCGTGTTCTTCATAGAACGAAGTGTTGTAGATTTTTCCGGCAACTTCCTACGCGTGTGAAGTAGAGGCTTCAATTTTCGGTGCTTGGAACGAAGGGATTTCGTGTTCGAGCAGGATCGTGATCATCGTCTACACTTTACGAAGATTTATTTCAAAGGCTTCAAGGGTATGAATCTTTACCTTTGTATCTTCGTATTTATTTTTTCGTATATACGTTACTTGATCGATCCTGTTTGGGATTCGCTTTTATTTCATTGCGTATTTCGTTTTATTTTCTAATCCCAACAAAGGGTATCGAGCGAGGTCAATGATATCGTATATACGATTATTTGTGCATTTTGAATGTTATTGGATGATGTTTATGATTTAGAATCATATTTGGAATAATTTTAGATTTTAAATTGTTCGTTGTAGCATCACGTTTTGGAAACGGCCGAAAAACGCAAACGCCGCGGCTGCCGGCAAAGATCGCCTGGCCGTCGCCAGCCGCCGAGGCAGCCGGCCATGACTCGCCAGGCCGAGAGTGCTCGCCAAGGGGCCGAGAATGATCGCCACCGCCAAGCGTGGCTCGGCCAGCACTCGGATTTTTGGCCCGATTTTGAATCGTGCCGCGGCCGGGCCTAAAACCGGTTATCCGGACTCGCTTTAAGTTTATATTTTGTTTTAATTATTTCCCAAAATTTAAATTGGATTTTAATTTGACTAAATTAATATTTGGAATATTTTTGAGTTAAGGGAAATAAATTAAACGAGAATATTATTTTTGGCCGGATTACTTCGAACGAATTAAAATGATGATTATTAGTATTAATTTGATTAATACTATTAAAATTGAATAGATTAATTTTATATTGATTGGATTAATATATTAATTGATTATTTAATTTTAATACCACATTATATTAATTGGATTAATATAGTAGAAATTGAATAGATTAATTTTATAGATTAATTAGATTAATTTATATTAAAATTAATTGTTTAATTTCGTTGCCATTACATGTTGTATGGAATCCTTATGTGATGGTGATATAGCTCGTGGACTTAGTTTTTTGATTTGTTCGATTCGATTGGGTTGTAAAGGCCATTTTGAGCCTATTTATTTTTACTAGAAAATTTGTATAGGATGCATTTTTTCAATGATGTAAGTATTATTTTGGGTATGACGAAGACCGAAGACAACCGACCGAGAAGATGAAAAATCGAAGACTGTATTTTTTTTTATTTATTTATTGGGTCATTCGCTTGGCCCAGTACTTAGGAATTAGGTCCATGAGCTATATGTTGGTAGTAACTAGGTTACTATTTTCTGTTTTTCATTTTGAATGATTGACAAACATACAAACGCGCGTATAATTGAATTAATGTGCAAAGTGTAACATTAATCGCGAAATTCTCCCGACTACAAACAGACTAAGTTTGAAAAAGGTTACGAGGTTTCCTACCCTCCATCAAACTCGTAGAAAATTGATACCCGAGCTGGTGTGCTATGCTTCCGAGTTATCGGGGTAGTACATTTGGTAGAGGTTGAAAAATTCTTGAGTGCATTAGATGCCTTCGGTTGGTGATAAATTTCGCCCCTAGAAACCTGATAGGTTGCCGGGTGAGATTCAATAGTCAAACTGATAGACGTTGATGGTCAACAACTTAGATAGTCTGGATTGCCAAGAAACCTGATAGGTTGAGGGCATGAAGACTAGGGGTAAAAGAAGATCAAATCATCCGTCAGACGGGTTGGTGTTAGACACCACTTTACAGAAATTAATTGGCAAGAAACCTGATAGGTTGCGTCTGTTAAAATTTGTAAAGAACTTGATCACCACTAAGAAGTCGATCTAACCATGATTTCCGGATTATAACATGGGAGTGTATAATTCAGATAAAATTAGTGGGAGCCGAGACAAGAATTATACAAGCCCTTAAGTTCTATACTCGGTCATAATTAAACAAGTCACTAATATAATCTTGTCTAAATGTTTTCAGATAATGTAATTTAATCTCTATATAATGTCGAAATACCCACTTGCAATACTACTTGAAAAGAATCTCCTAATCGCCCTAACTTTGTTGATCGGTTGCGGAATCGATGATTGTACTCGTGATGGAGTCTCGGGATACGTCTTGGAGGCGGACATTCCACCGACTCCAATCCGGACTAGGGGTAATCAGAAGACATTGACGTCCATGAAAAATGGGTCAAGGATGATGTGCTAGTTCGTGGTTTTATGATGGGCTCAATGACTAATGAGTCAGCAGAGAGCGCACGAAAATGACTTCGCTAGGCGATTCTCGCACACTTGACCGAACTTTATGGAGAGCACGGTAGGACCGCTAGATATGAGATATCAAAGCGGTTGTTCGGTGCTAGGATGAAAGAAGGGGAGAAAGTGGAGACCACGTCCTTAAGATGATCTCTATGATTGAGAGGCTCGAGGTGCTCAACTTTAATATGGATTTATCCCTTCAAATTGATCTCATCCTTCAATCTCTACCGACTCTTTCACGCATTTGTAATGAATTTCAACCGTAATGAAATTACATGCACATTAGCCGGGCTAATGAATAAACCGGTGACGGCACGCCTAACATGAAGACTAAATCGAGAGAGGCTGCTCTTGTGATTTCTTATGGGCCTAAGAGGTCCAAGAACAAGAAGAAAAAGACCTACGAGCAAGACAAACCCAAGAAAGGGTGCAAAAGGAAAGGGCAAGGCCCGAAAGGTTCAAAAGGTAGGCGGTCCAAAACCTACGGACAAATGCCTTGAATGCGGTGAGTCACAGCGAAGGACTTGTCCCAAGATTAATGGCGCATCGTGCACGGAACTTTTGTTTTTGAAACTAATTGTTCCGCTATCGTATATTTTGCTTCATGGATTCGATTCGTGCCACTTCTCACATTTGTACTATGAATCGGGATCTGGAACGAAGTAGAAAACTTGAAGTCGGGAAATAATGATCACCGTTGGAAGCGGACAAAGTGTCGAGGCAACCGATATTGGATCAATCCTTCAGGTTTAGAATCGTTTTATTTTGACATTAGATGAAGTACTTGTTTTGCCCAAGGGCATAAAACATTGTATCCATTCCAGTCTTGGACCGGAATGGATTTTGTTTCTTCATTGGCAATGGCGATTGTAAAATTTATTTTCAAATAAATTGGTTGGAACAATACATTGTTGAATGGTTTATATCATCCGAACATGCAAAATAAAACAAAGAAGTGAACACTATAACTAGGAAACGTGGTAGGCAAGATACTAATCAAGCTCTTAAATGGCACCTTAGACTTGGTCATGTTGGTCGACCAAGGTTCGAAAATGGAGAAAGATGGACTTTTAAGTCCATTGGGTGTAGAACCCTATCCAACTTGTGAATCTTGCCTTAGAGGCAAATGACTAAGTTCCCCTTCACAGGACTTTTGAAAGGGCCGATAAACTTGGATTGGTGCATACCGATGTTTGTGGTGCTTTAGAAGTAGCCCGAGACGGATATCAATATTTCATAACGTTCACGGATGATCATACTAGGTATGGGATTGTGTACTTAATGAAACATAAATCAAGCCTTTGCTAAATTCAAAGAATTTAAGGCCCTAGTTGAAAAAAACTGGATGTCATATCAAAGCACTTCGGTCGGACCGAGGTGGCGAATATATGAGCACCGAGTTTGATGAGTTCCTTAAGGAACATGGAATAGTTTCACAATTCACGCCTCCAGAACCCCACGGTTAAATGGTGTTTCGTAAAGGAGAAATCGGACTTTGTTGGACATGGTTCGCTCCATGTTAAATTACACTGATTTACCTATTTACCTGTGGGGGTATGCCTTACTAACCGCTGCCTATATCCTAAATAGATGTCCTTCCAAATCTGTTCCTATCACTCCGCATGAGATGTGGAAGGGTAAGAAACCAAGCCTTAATCACATAAGGATCTGGGGATGTCCAGCCTATGTCAAAAAGGCTAAGGTGGACAAACTGGAAGCGAGGTCCATAAAAGGACGTTTCATAGGATACCCAGAGGACTCGATGGGTTATCTATTCTACATGCCATAAGACCATAGGGTCGTTGTGGCATTACAAGCGCACTTCCTTGAGGATGAATTCATTCAGGAAGGTGGCTCGGGTAGAAATATCTCTTTGGAAGAGCATAATGAAACTCCTAAGGAGACATCTGATCAGGGATCAAGAACCGAACCTATTGTAACACAACCTCCACTTCGAAGGTCGATAGGGTATCTCACTTACGAGAGGTATGGCTATACACATGTCGAGGAACCGGGTCTCCACGACACACCCGATAGCAAGTGAAAACGACTCGTCACCTATGACCAAGCGATAGTGGATGTAGACTCTGATAAATGGAAAGAAGCAATGGAAGCTGAGATAGACTCGATGCATACCAATCAGGTCTGGACTCTATTAGATCTTCCAACTGGCATGAGGACTATTGGAAATAAATGGATCTATAAGAGAAAGACTGATGGGGATGGCAAGGTTGATGCCTATAAGGCCAGGCTTGTGGCAAAGGGTTATACCCAAAGGGAAGGAATCGATTATCATGATACCTTCTCGCCCGTAGCTATGATAAAGTCGATTCGCATGATCCTTGCCATTGCTGCCTATTATGATTATGAAATATGGCAAATGGATGTCAAAACGGCTTTTCTAAATGGATACCTCGAGGAGGAAATCTATATGGAACAGCCTAAAGGTTTTGTGTCCAAAGCTAATATTCATATAGTGTGTAAGCTGAACGAGCCATTTATGGTCCAAGCAAGCTTCTGAGTTGGAACCTTCGATTTGACGGGCGATTAAGGACTTTGACTTCGAACGAAATGAGGAGGAACCGTGTGTTTACAAAAAGGTCAGTGGGAGCAACATTGCGTTCTTAGTACTATATGTAGATGATATTCTGCTTATAGGAAATAACGTAGCAATGCTCAGCACTGTGAAAGCTTGGCTTTCTAAAACGTTCTCCGTTGTCGAATTTCGAGCCTTCGGGTGGTCGGAATCGTGTGTTCTCTTAGTGCTCGAATTCGTCTTCACGAGTACTTCTTAACCGTATCTTCGATTCGTATTAAGGTTCGGGTTTCGGGGTCGTTCGGATCGTTGTTGTGGTTCTGTCGTAATTTTTGGTATGTGTCGGAATCATTTTGCAACTGGAGGTTGCTGGCCGGACCTGTGCGAAACGGCGCTGCCGAACGCCGTGTCTTGCGCCGGGTCAGAATAGTGATGGATTGATGATTGTTAAGATATATTATATCGAATTCCCTGTTATTCCACAATTGGATTGTATTGATTCGTCGTTTTGGTTGAGTTCTTAGTCGACGCCTTGAAAGTGTCCGACAAAAGGTCTTAGAGGGGGGATTGGGCATTGTGCGATTATTATTCATCGTATGATTGTTGATTTATCATTGATATGACTTAGGAACGAAATTTTTGTGAAGAACTCGAGTCGGAACCCTTCCGTTCGTTGCCTTCTTTGGGGTTCGAGCTTTCCGGTCGAACCGTGTTCTTCGGAGCATTCGGTAGCGGTTATTAAGGCAGGTATATTATTATACGACTTGTATCTTGCGACTAGTAATCACGTATGAGATTTATGATGATTTTGCTTGCCTTCGTAAATATGTTCTGTTTGAATTGGTTGTGTATTCCGCAATTTGAAGGCTTTGTGATAATAGTGTTATATTGGTATACGTGTTAGGTGTTGTGCCATTTCTGCAGGATTGCGACGTACATATGGGATGGTTGTACACTTGGGTGTGCAATGTATTGTGTACCGATCGTGTATTATGTTGGTTGTGTGTCGTTGATTGATGATAGTTGTTGCGAGTGTCGAGATTGTGTTATGTGCGTGTGATGTACGATTTTGTGGTGATCAACATGATTGATTAACTGTGCTCATTATCATATGTAATGTGCATGTGAATGTGAATATGTGTGTTGTTGGGTACCAAATCGGATATTTGCGCCGTTTTATGCGGAAGCTAAAATAAATTGCGGAAAAATAAATCACACAAGGATTTATAGAGGTTCGGCTATTAACGAAGCCTACGTCCTCTCTCGATGTATCTTTTTCCTTAGGCTTAAGATCAAAACCTCTACGCCTCTCTTCTATCGGTCGAGGGATTACCGTTACAAGCTCGTCTTCTATCGGTCCGAGTAAAACCGTTTTTTCCTTTTCTATTGGATAAGGAATCAACCACTCTAGCTTTCTATCGGTACTAGATAAACCTCACTAAGATAGCGATTGTGATTCTAACAATGCCGGATCCTTGATCCTAATAACACCGAATCAAATCGTATCTTTTCTTTTTATCGCTCGTGTATGATCTTGTGTATAACACTCAATCACTCTTAATTAAGTTCAAGAACAACAACTATAATGTTTACAATGATATAACACGTATGTATGCTTTGCTCAATGTTGTTGTATGGAATAATACCAACTCCTTGGTATTTATAGCCTTCTTCCTCCTTACTAGCCGTTGTCGCTTGACTAGCTAGCGTGCGCTAGCCTTCCTTCTTAGCGTGCGCTATCGCACATTTTTGCTCTAGCGTCGTAAAGGCTTTCATGTAGCGTGCGTTAATCACTTTATATTTCACCAAAGAGCTACCGCCTTAACGGTTAGCGTGCGCTACCACTTCCTTTGTAGCGTGCGCTAATCCAATATATCCGTTGCATGGATTGTCAAAGTGACCGTTTGATATGCTGACTTTGACCTGCTTTTCCCAACGTTCGGATTGACTAGATTCAAACATCTTAGCGTGTGCAAATCATCCTTTGTAGCGTGCGCTAATGATGACTTCATTGCATACGTCATTCTGTGTTTGAATATCTTCCACAACAGTAACATGGCTCGATAGCGTGCGTTAATAATAGAGGGTAGCGTGCGCTAATAATAGAGTGTAGCGTGCGCTATCCATCTGCTGACTTCACTTCAGCTTACTTCGATACTAGGCTGGAATGCAGCTGACTCCTCGTTAGCGTGCGCTAACATATGTCCCTTAGCGTGCGCTAATGCAGTCCAGATTGCAATTTTTGCGTCTTCGTCTGCTTCGCCGTTTTGCTTCGCCTCGATGTTGTTTTGTAGTTTAGCAACTTTAATCATCAAAACATAAATTAAATAATGTGTGGAATAAATATTCCAACAATCTCCCCCTTTTTGATGATTACAAAACAACTCTTGAATTGGATAATCTGTAAAAAATAATATCTGTATATTTATACGAATCAAAGTTTTCGGCTTTGATCGTTTCGTTAGTTTCTCCATTTCTTTTCTTTTTCTTCTTTTTCGACTTCTTCATTTTTCAACTCCGTCGTTTTTCGTTTTTCAATTTTTTCAACTCCCCCTATTTGTATGCTTTATCTCCTCTTCATCTCCTTCTCATTTTTATCATTTTTATCTCAATTCATATCTTTCTCCCCCTTTTTGTTTTCATCAAAAAAAATATAAAGGATACCAAATGAAATATAAATATGCATGATACCAATTTATGCATTAATAAGGGTATAAACTCCCCCTGAAAATATTATTTCCTTCTCCCCCTTTGTAAAATATCATTTGTCAAAATTTATTTTTGGGGATCCAACCGATAGTTGATTTTTCTTTTGAAACGTAGACGATGTTTGAAACGTTTGTTACTTTAGGAACCCAAATCCTTTTAGTTTTTATCGTCCGTCTTGGGCTTTTGCAATTAGAAATATGATGCCCGATTTTTAAACACTTTTCGCAATGGGGTATATTGAAATTAACGGATTCGTTTTTCGAACGTGATTTGAATCCTAACCCCTCTTTATTTAGAGTATATTTTTGAACACATAACATTTGTTCAAATTTATCGTTGCCGCACGAAAATTTCTTTGTCAAAATTTTTAGTTCATCTTGAACTTTTAAGAGATCATTTTTCAAAATATTTTCATTTTCAAGGCATTTCGAATGATCAATTTCGACAAATTTCCCTTTTTCAAGTATTTTGGAATTTTCAATTTCCAAAGTTTTATATTTAGACTTGAGGGACTTGATTTCATTTAAAGCATTTTGATAGTCCGTATGTAGTAACTCGAATGCTTCAAAAAGTTCGCCGTAGGAGTTACTTACTTGGCTTTCGACGTCGCTATCGTCGAATGAACTCCGCCATGAGCGAGATTATTTTGTTCAAGAAAATCTTCATCGGGATCTTCGTCGCTCCATGTTGCGATTAGAACCTCCTTTTGCTTTACTCGGCAGTTCTTAGCAAAGTGGCACAGTTTACCACATAATCGACAAGTGTTGTCGAATTTCTTAGGTTCGCCCGCTTGAATGTCCTTCTTCCTCCGGTTTAATAAGTGTTGGAACTTATTAATATTTTTGGCATAATATGCCATTTCTTCATCGCTTTCGTCCACCGGGGTTTCTTCTTTCTTTCTCGGCACCTTAGCCTTGAAGGCTATCGATTTTTCCTTCGGTTTTGGTTTGGCATTCCGAGATTTTAGAACAATCTCGTAGTTGATAAGAGAACCAACGAGAGCACTAAAATCGAGAGTATTTAAATCTTTGGATTCCATTATTGCCGTAACCGTACCGTCCCATTCTCGAGGTAGTGATCGGAGAATTTTCTTTACTTTCTCGCTACTCGATAGTGGTTTTCCGTAACATGCTAATCCATTTGTGATAACCGAAAATCGGTCAAGCATAATTGAGATGGATTCGTCGTCCTTCATTTGGAATAATTCATAATCATGAAGGAGCATGTTTATCTTCGTCTCTTTGACTTGAGACGTACCTTCGTGTGTTACTTCAAGCATTTTCCAAATTTCTTTGGCACTATCACACGATGATATCCGGTTGTGTTCTTCCGGATTTAAAGCACAATATAATAATTGCGTTGCTTTGCAATTATAATGGTCGTTTTTCCAATCCGCATCATCATACTCTTCAAAGGTTTTGAGAGTTCCGTTTGAGTTCGTCGGGATTTTGGGACCAAGACAAATCACCTTCCAAAGTTCGATGTCGTAAGCTCGAATAAATATCGACATCTTTTTCTTCCAAGTCATGAAGTTCGCGCCATCAAAAAATGGTGGTCGATTGAGAGCAAGGCCTTCGACGGGAGCCATTTGAAATGCCATTGGATCTTTTCTCCTCGGATGTTAAGCCGCGTATAGGAGTACCGCTCTGATACCAATTGTTGGGTACCAAATCGGATATTTGCGCCGTTTTATGCGGAAGCTAAAATAAATTGCGGAAAAATAAATCACACAAGGATTTATAGAGGTTCGGCTATTAACGAAGCCTACGTCCTCTCTCGATGTATCTTTTTCCTTAGGCTTAAGATCAAAACCTCTACGCCTCTCTTCTATCGGTCGAGGGATTACCGTTACAAGCTCGTCTTCTATCGGTCCGAGTAAAACCGTTTTTTCCTTTTCTATTGGATAAGGAATCAACCACTCTAGCTTTCTATCGGTACTAGATAAACCTCACTAAGATAGCGATTGTGATTCTAACAATGCCGGATCCTTGATCCTAATAACACCGAATCAAATCGTATCTTTTCTTTTTATCGCTCGTGTATGATCTTGTGTATAACACTCAATCACTCTTAATTAAGTTCAAGAACAACAACTATAATGTTTACAATGATATAACACGTATGTATGCTTTGCTAAATGTTGTTGTATGGAATAATACCAACTCCTTGGTATTTATAGCCTTCTTCCTCCTTACTAGCCGTTGCTGCCAGTTGACTAGCTAGCGTGCGCTAGCCTTCCTTCTTAGCGTGCGCTATCGCACATTTTTGCTCTAGCGTACGTAAAGGCTTTCATGTAGCGTGCGTTAATCACTTTATATTTCAGTCCAGTAGGTTCTGCCCTTACCGGTTAGCGTGCGCTACCACTTACTTTGTTGCGTGCGCTAATCCAATATATCCGTTGCATGGATTGTCAAAGTGACCGCTTGATATGCCGACTTTGACCTGCTTTTCCCAACGTTCGGATTGACTAGATTCAAACATATTAGCGTGCGCAAATCATCCTTTGTAGCGTGCGCTAATGATGACTTCATTGCATACGTCATTCTGTGTTTGAATATCTTCCACAACAGTAACATGGCTCGATAGCGTGCGTTAATAATAGAGGGTAGCGTGCGCTAATAATAGAGTGTAGCGTGCGCTATCCATCTGCTGACTTCACTGCAGCTTACTTCGATACTAGGCTGGAATGCAGCTGACTCCTCGTTAGCGTGCGCTAACATATGTCCCTTAGCGTGCGCTAATGCAGTCCAGATTGCAATTTTTGCGTCTTCGTCTGCTTCGCCGTTTTGCTTCGCCTCGATGTTGTTTTGTAGTTTAGCAACTTTAATCATCAAAATATAAATTAAATAATGTGTGGAATAAATATTCCAACATGTGTGACAGCTAAGTTCACTCGTGTTGGTTCGACGGGACCTATGAGGACTCGTGGCAGTGGACTACGGGGTCAGAACTTAGTGAGGTACTGAGGTCCAATCGTGCTGGTATGACGAGGCCTACGATAACGCATGGCAGTGGACCATGAGTTTCGGAAACAGTGCGTCCAACCGGGTGAGCTCGACGGGGCTTACGGTGACACGTGGCAGTGGACTACGGTGTCAGGACTGTGTGTGTGATTGTTGTGATTGGAATAGTCCGTGTGGGTTGTTGAACCTACGGAGACACGTGACAGTGGATCACGGTGTCGGAATTGATTATGTTTGTTTATTTGTGCGTGGTGTAGTCCGTGCGGGTTGTTGAACCTACGGAGACACGTGACAGTGGATCACGGTGTCATGAACATGTTTATTTTCAAATCAAAGTTTTGAAAGGAAAAGTTTTATGAAAATGAGTGTTGGACCGAGTCCTAAGCTTGAGTAAATGTTTTCCGTATTGTGAACTGTTGATTTATGAAACAAGATTTGGGTCAAAGCCCTCAACCCTTCTTTTGAAAGGATTAGTGAACCGGGACTCAGAGTTTTAAAGGTTTTGAAATTCCAAAATTTCCGAGGTGATGAACTTAATCTCGAAATGCTTCTTAGCTTAAATACCCTTATTAAAACCCCCGGGAATAATTTGATACTCGAATATTGTGTTTGATTCTTGATTAATGTTTGCTCGTTACTTTTCGTATGATTTGATACTTGCTCTAGTAAAACAGTGGAGTTTTACTAACCCCCGAGTAATCGGGGGTGGATGTCTGTTTTGCTTCCAGGTACATGCAGGTTCGGGGGAGCAGTCACAGGATCGGCACAAGTGGATGACGAGCTGCGATACTAATCAAGAGTCGAGAGTTGTTTTGATTTTTGTTGTGTGGTCAGAGTTGATTTCAGTCTTTCACTGTATTGTATTTCGACCCCTGTGTGGGTAATGTTGTTTAAGTCAGTTTGTTGATTGAGTTGTGTGACCTCATCGGTCCGTGTAATCATGTGTAAGTGACCATAACGGTCTGTACTATTTTATAAGGTATAGCCAAGTAGATCCTCGTGAAAAGGGGTCTACGGCGTGTAATATTCCCATATGGTTTTGGGGGTGTTACATTTATGGTATCGGAGCTTAGGTTGCGAAACCTAGGCTTTCGGGTCAAGTCGAGTCGTGATTTGTCGAGTATTGTGTGGTTTTGTCATTCGAGATGTCGGGTGACAAGTTGAGTTGTGCGTAGTCACAACGTGTCGGATATGTTGTCGGATGAGATTAGTATCGTGGGCGACCGTCATCTACGTGCGGCCTGTGGACGTAAGACTCCTCTTTTATGCGAGGTGCCCGTGTATCATGATTTTATCTTAGTGAATTAATTGCGGTGCATAATTTTACTTACACGGTGTTGTGTAATATAGTTGTGTATAATACTTGTGACACATAGTATATGTATAAAAACTGGGCATATTGTTGTTTTACCTTTGAACCACCGTATGGGGTGGTATGGTGTGAAAAATTGAGAACCTTGATGGGTTTCAAATAAGGTATCGACGATTGAGTTCGTGAGAAACTCCTGTAACACCCCCGATATATTCAGGAATATTACAGCGCCGTAAATCCTTTACATAAGAATTTACAAGGCTGAATGAAAGAAATGACAATAACAGATACCAGTTTATGAAATTACTGAAATGAAATTCAACCGACTGGTTCAAAATCGAAATTACAAATATCCCATGAAGAATTATCTTACATCATCAAAATCCGAGCATTATAAATCGACAACGTACTCGAGTACTTATTGAAAATAACCAATAAATAACAGACAGTAAACCCGGTCGAAACATCACTCCGCACCCTCGTCGTCATGCCTCTCCAGTGGTTGTTTCCCCGCTCTCCTGGATCCTGAACAAAACACAAATGTTCACCCCCGAAGGGGTTAGCACAACGATGCTAGTACAAGTACAATAATCATAATAAGTTTCTCCAACGAGAATATCCACAACACATATCATATCATAACATTTCCAACATACAGATGGTATTCCAACGATCCAGCGCACACAGCTATAGATTCCCATGATGATCCCGTCGGACCAACACATGGTGGAACTACCTGTCCAACGATCCAGCGCACACAGCTATAGATTCCCATGATGATTCCCGTCGGATCAACACATGGTGGACATATATATACACAACATATTTATACGATACCATCACAATTGTCATAGTACAAATAATTAGAGTACTTGCCTCGGTTCGTTGACAAGAATAAACTTCCACAAATATCAAAATACTCAAGGTCGTCCCCTTCGATCAGTCACGTGTTAAGCTCGAACCTTAACAAAAGAAAAATCTGAGAATTCATTTCGTCTTTGCGAACATCTAACAATTCAACAATTACGGTAGGAAGTCCTTAATAGGCAATCATGCGGGCCAGTTAACGCACGCTACGAATCATATATAGCGTACGTTAATGCTACTCGTTAGCGTCAGCGATCTGCGCCTAGCGTCGCTAACTGGCGTTGTCGGTGCCTTCGATCGGCCCGATCGACTCGGTGATGATTTAACGTCGCTAAGTCGAAGCGTTGCGTCGCTAAACGTACTCGATAGCGCCACGTTAAATCTCGTATATTAGCGCCGCGCTAATAATGCATGGTCGATACTTCACCGATCAGCCAATCGACTCGGATCGATGGTCTAGCGTGCGTTACGTACTAAACGTAGCGCACGCTAACTAGTACTCGATAGCGCACGTTAAAGCGCAAAACATAGCGTGCGCTATCTGCATGGCGATTCTTTGGCGAAGATGCTCGTTCTTGCCATGTTCAAACAATGAAATCCTTCGTGATAATTCATGTTACTTCCATGAATACCAAGTTCTTACTCTTATGAATGATCTCGAGGATGATATCAATTTCAAGATACGTATAATCATCATGACACCATAATCCATCTTGATTACAATTCTCATGCAAAGTTGGTGATCTCGGTTGATGTATTAGATGTTACTATCATTATACATATTCGGACTACATCTTGAGGTGAACTACAATTCCGACTTATACGAAAGAATATTTCCTAAGATGATTCTTCCTTTAAGTTCTTATAACATCTCTTCCAAATCATGATCACAAAGATAACATAAATCATACGGATTGTTAACTTGAATATTACTCTCATCATTTGAAGTACTAGGATCCCAACTTCAAGGTTCCAACAATAATATCGTATTAGTAGACATTCCAATCTTCTAAACATGATGTTGTTGAATAATTCACTAATGAAATTCAATACCTCGATAATATGATCATCGTATCCATTGGAAAACCAAATCTAAGATCGGTGATAGGTTGAACATACCTTAGAATGCCGAAATCAACGAACCACGAGGTATAATCCGACTCCGTTTGGTTATGTGCCACTCCAAGGTGTTACTTCAATCCAAAGATCACTTACAAGTGATACTCAATCATTCAATGATCACTAATATATGTTCTAAGTGTTTAGAAGGGATATACTTGCTCTGGACTCTCAAAGGTGAAGTATAGACGAAGGAAATGAAAGCCAAAGCGGTTCTTTGTCCCATTTATAAAATTCTGCATTATTGACAAGTTAGCGCACGCTACTAAGCATCCCTTAGCGTGCGCTAATAATGGTTGACTTCAAAATTTGTCCGGATGCGTCGGCGGAATCTTATCCGACCCTGTCCACGGGGCGCATGTGTTAGCCGTCCGCTCAATAATTGAGTTCTTAGCGCCGCAACCCCTACCTTCATAGCGTGCGCTAATAATGGCCCGATAGCGCGCGTTAAGATACATTCTTAGCGTGCGCTATCACAAGGTTTCTTGAGCAATTTTGCATGTTTCTATACTTATGCACAATGATATCAATGCACTAAATATCATATTCCAATAATCAAAACCACCAATCCGAAATAATACATGGTTGAATACAGATGAAATACACTGTAATAAATCCGGATATTACATACTCTCCTACTAAAAATGAGTTTCGTCCCGAAACTCAAGACGAAAATAACTCGGGATATCTAGACTTTATATCAGCTTCTGTTTCCCAAGTGGCTTCTTCCATTCCGTGACGTGACCACTGAACTTTGACCAAAACGATTGACTTGTTCCTCAGTTGCTTGACTCGACTCTCGAGTATCTTGACTGGTCTTTCTTCAAATGTCCCATCCTGCTCGACTTCGATCTCGCCGAAATCAATGATATGACTGGGATCTGGTATATATCTCCGTAACTGGGATACGTGGAACACGTTATGAACATGACACAATGACGGCGGCAATGCCAATCTGTATGCCAACTCCCCAACTCTCTCGAGGATTTCAAATGGTCCGATATATCTCGGACTCAGCTTTCCTTTCTTTCCGAAACGAAAGATTCCCCGAGTAGGAGAAACCTTCAAAAGTACGTGATCTCCAGTACTGAACTCCAATGGACGGCGGCGTACGTCCGCATAGGATTTCTGGCGACTCTGGGCAGTTAACAGCCTTTCACGAATCAAGGCTATCTTCTCTCGAGTCTGCTCGATCAACTCTGGTTCTGTCCCGATCAAGTCCGATGAATCGTCCCAGCATAGGGGCGATCTGCATCTCCTTCCGTATAATGCCTCAAACGGTGCCATCTTGATGGAAGCATGCCAACTATTATTGTAGGTAAATTCAATCAACGGTAGATGAACTTCCCAATCGTTTGACCAATCTAAGGCACAGGCCCTTAGCATATCTTCCACCGTTTGTATAGTTCTCTCAGATTGTCCGTCGATCATGGTGATAAGGCATCTTGAAGTTCATTTCGGTCCCCATGGCGTTATGAAGTGCCTTCCAAAAGTGAGACACAAAACGGCCGTCTCGATCAGAAACAATGGTCTTCGGCGTACCATGTAATCGAACTATCTCCGAAATAAAGACTCGTGCCAACCTCTCTGGTCCCCACGTATCCTTAATGCCTAGAAAATGAGCCGATTTGGTTAAACGATCAACTATCACCCAAATCATGTTCATTCTGTCACGGTTTTCGGCATATTAGTGATAAAGTCCATTGATATGTCCTCCCACTTCCATTCGGGAATCGGGAGCGACTTCAACATTCCAAAGAGCCGTTGATGCTCGATCTTAACCTGGCGACAAGTCAAGCATTTGAAACATAGTCCGCTACGTCTTGCTTCATGTTGCCCCACCGAAATTCTCGCTTCAAGTCCTTATACATTTCTTGGTGCCCGGGTGGATAGAATAGGGCGAACTATGAGCTTCCTTCATAATCGTCTGTTTCAGAACATCAACATCGGGAACGCAGAGTCGGTTCTGAAATCTCAAAACTCCATCGTCATGAATTATGAATCCGGGGGCCTTTCCTTTGATCACTTCATCATGCAACCGAATCATCAGAGGATCATCTGTCTGTCTAGATTTGATTTCTTCGGTTAATGACGAAGTTATCTCCATCACGCACAGTTGTCCCTGGACTCTCTGTAACCACACTTCAATCCCTTCACGAATCATCTCTCGCTGAAGGCTAAGTTGGGATGTCAGCGTCTCCAGCATCTGAATAGAGACAGGCTTGCGGCTAAGTGCATCGGCCACTACATTTGCTTTGCCTGGATGATATAAAATCTCCAAGTCATAGTCCTTAATCAGTTCCAACCATCTTCTTTGCCGCATGTTCAACTCTTTCTGACTGAATATGTACTTGAGACTCTTATGATCCGTAAAGATCGGCGGTGAGTCCGTCTGAGATAATGCCTCCAGATCTTCAAGGCAAAAACCACTGCTGCTAGCTCCAAATCATGTGTCGGGTAATTCACTTCATAAGGTTTCAGTTGTCGCGACGCATAAGCGATCACCTTATCATTCTGCATCAACACGCACCCAAGTCCTTGATTCGAAGCATCACTGTAAACTATGAATCCTTCAGTTCCCTGCGGAAGTGATAGAATCGGTGCCGTCGTCAATCTCTTCTTTAACTCATCAAAACTAGTCTGACACGACTCGTTCCACTCAAACTTTTGAGTTTTCTGCAGGAGTCGAGTAAGTGGGCGGGAGATTTTAGAAAACCCTTCCACGAATCGACGATAGTATCCAGCAAGTCCTAAGAAGCTTCGGACTTCTTTCACGTTCTTTAGAGGCTCCCAATTCATAATTGCTTCGATCTTCTGAGGATCTACTCGGACTCCTTCAGCCGACACTACATGGCCGAGGAACATTACTTCCTTTAGCCAGAATTCACACTTAGAAAGTTTGGCGTATAATTGCTCGTTTCTCAAAAGTTCCATTACAATCCGCAAATGCTGCGCATGTTCTTCCGGACCCTTAGAATACACCAGGATGTCGTCAATAAACACGACTACAAATTTGTCCAAAAATTCAATGAACACTCTGTTCATCAATTGCATAAATACAGCTGGTGCGTTAGTGAGAACAAACGGCATCACTACAAACTCATAATGCCGTAGCGAGTTACGAGCGATTTGGAACATCGACTCCTTAATCCTCGATTGATGGTATCCACGATCTCGAGATCAATTTTAGAAAATACCGTTGCCCCTTGCGGTGGTCAAGCAGATCATCAATCCGTGGTAACGGATATTTGTTCTTAATCGTCATCTTGTTCGGCTCTCGATAGTCAATACACGATCGGGCGATCCATCCTTCTTTCGGACAAAAGAACTGGCGCTCCCCTGGGTGAAACGCTTGGTGAATATAGCCCTTGTCCAAGAACTCCTCCACCGCTTCTTCAATTCGTACATCTCGGTAGGTGCCATACGATACGGCGCCTTAGAAATTGGTGTCGCTCCGTGTTCCACTCAATAGTAAATTCTACATCCCTTCGTGGAGGTAGCCGGTGTAATTCATCGGAAATACATCTCGAAATTCGTTCACAACAGAATAGATGAAAGTTCCACCATATCGTCTTCTATCTTCATTGCATAACACCAGCATCCGATCTGCCTTGTTTCAACAATCTGACTTTCATCGCTTTGATCAATTTTCCTGAGCTTCCCGGTTTCCATCCTTGAGCAGTGCTTGAGCCATCATCGCGATCGGTGAAATTTTCCTCCTTCGGTAGTCTACAATTGCTCCATACCGATTAAGCCAATCGTCTCCGAGTATCATGTCATCTCCTTGCATTTCTATCACGATCAGATTTGAGAGCCACTCTCTGCCCCCAAATGATACAGGGAAATTTCTAGTTTCTAAATTTCCGACAATTCTCTCTCCACTCGGTAAACCAACAACATAAGGTTCACAAGTATAAAAACCGGAAATATTCAAACGATTTACACAAGACAAAGATATGAAAGAATGTGTAGCTCCTGTATCGAACAATACGCTAACTGGCTGGGAAAAGATTTGGGCCAGTGCACGATGCGGCAAAGGCATCACGATCATCTGTCCTCCTCATCTCATACAAACGTGGGGGAACAGATCCGGCACTCGATGTCCCCTTTCGGTCCCATTGTCCTCTGCCTCGCCCGCGGCCAAAATTCTGAGGCATCTGAACACTTTGCTGCGTCTGTTGGACACTGGCTTCCTTCTGAACTGGCTGTGATGAGCGGGTTCCATTGTACTTAGTGGCGTCCTTACAAAACGTCGCACGGTGCCCTTCCTGTCCGCACTCAAAACATGTAACTGGAGTGCGCAAACAATCACGCCAAAGGTGGCCTGGGCGACCACAGTTAAAGCACTTCCTAGCTGTATCCGTCGTGGCTGACATTGTTCCGTAATTCTTTCCGCTCTTAGCTGGGTGTGGAGGCTTCTTGAAAGAAAAAGAAGACTGGGCCTTGCGGGGCCCACTGCTCTTGTGCTCTGTAAAAGTACCAGAGACTTTCTGTTTCTTCGACTCCATAAACTTCTCCATTGCTGCTTCTTTTATTTCATACGCCAACGCCTTATCCTGGTACTGGCGGAGAGTGGTACATTCAAAACCGAACATGTACCTCTGGATTTCTGGTTTCATCCTCATTTCAAAATGAATCATCATTTCCGCATCATTACGACCGGATGTCGAACAAATGCTAGCTTCTTTGGTTAAAAGTCTTAATCGTGCAGGACACGGGTTCGTCGATGGTTGAGCGGAGAAAAATTCCCGAATTTTGGCTTCCCTCACGGGACGAGGGCAATCTTGAGCTTCCATCATCATTTTAAATTCCGTCAATCGGCATCATGATCTGCAGTCGGATAGCTTCCCACCACTCGGATGCTTCCCCTATCGTAAAATCTTGGGCAATAGGAGCTCTCACATCGTCAAGGCAATTAATTCGGCAAAAATTTTCTCCAGTTCCTTCAACCAATGGTCCCAAGTGGGAGTCTCGGAAAAGCCGTCAAATTTGGGTGGTTGCATCTTTGCCACCTCTTGTAACCATCGGTCACCTCGATTTCCCATTTCTGGAATTCTTTGTTGTCCATCTCCCTGCTGAATTCCTGCCGCCACTTGCATTCGGTCCACGACCTGAGCGAACTGAGTCATCTGGTTCACAACTTGACGAAGGATTTCTGGCACACCAGGTTCCGGTTCGTTATTGATGGATTGTTGCGGCTACTTTGAGCTATGACTAGCTCGATTAGAAGGCGATGCCTCCCTTTCAGCATTTCTTCGTCCGATTCCTCGACGGCGTCCTCGTCCACGTCCGCCTCTCAACATACGCTAAGCAAAAGTACTTTATACACAGGAATCACCATCGTTCTAATATTCAAGTATAAAGAGATACAGCATACAAAGAACAAGATAGAGTTTAGGAACTTACAACCACTGTTCGCATGAAGACGTAGGCAGTGCAGTGATGTCGTTCATGACCGGTTACCTCAAAAGACATAAATGACCCCTATTTTAACCCAACGGCCAAGATATCCATAATCTTAGCTCGATACCATATTCGTAACACCCCGATATATTCAGAATATTACAGCGCCGTAAATCCTTTACATAAGAATTTACAAGGTGAATGAAAGAAATGACAATAACAGATACCGGTTTATGAAATTACGAAATGAAATTCAACCGATCGTTCAAAATCGAAATTACAAATATCCCATGAAGAATTATCTTACATCATCAAAATCCGAGCATTATAAATCGACAACGTACTCGAGTACTTATTGAAAATAACCAATAAATAACAGACAGTAAACCCGGTCGAAACATCACTCCGCACCCTCGTCGTCATGCCTCTCCAGTGGTTGTTTCCCCGCTCTCCTGGATCCTGAACAAAACACAAATGTTCACCCCCGAAGGGGTTAGCACAACGATGCTAGTACAAGTACAATAATCATAATAAGTTTCTCCAACGAGAATATCCACAACACATATCATATCATAACATTTCCAACATACAGATGGTATTCCAACGATCCAGCGCACACAGCTATAGATTCCCATGATGATCCCGTCGGACCAACACATGGTGGAACTACCTGTCCAACGATCCAGCGCACACAGCTATAGATTCCCATGATGATTCCCGTCGGATCAACACATGGTGGACATATATATACACAACATATTTATACGATACCATCACAATTGTCATAGTACAAATAATTAGAGTACTTGCCTCGGTTCGTTGACAAGAATAAACTTCCACAAATATCAAAATACTCGAAGGTCGTCCCCTTCGATCAGTCACGTGTTAAGCTCGAACCTTAACAAAAGAAAAATCTGAGAATTCATTTGGTGTCATGCGAACGTCTAACAATTCAACAATTACGGTAGGAAGTCCTTAATAGGCAATGCATGCGGGCCAGTTAACGCACGCTACGAATCATATATAGCGTACGTTAATGCTACTCGTTAGCGTACGCAGTACACACTGCCTAGCGTACGCTAACCTGGCGTTGTCAGTGCCTTACTGATCAGCCGACTGACTCGGCTGATGATTTAACGTACGCTAAGTCCAAACGTTGCGTACGCTAAACGTACTCGATAGCGCACGTTAAATCTCGTATATTAGCGCACGCTAATAATGCATGGTCAGTACTTCACTGATCAGCCAACTGACTCGACTGATGGTCTAGCGTACGTTACGTACTAAACGTAGCGCACGCTAACTAGTACTCGATAGCGCACGTTAAACTGCAAAACATAGCGTGCGCTATCTCTGCATGGCGCTTTCTGGCGAGCGAAACTGTTCTTGCCATGTTCGAAACAATGAAATCCTTCGTGATAATTCATGTTACTTCCATGAATACCAAGTTCTTACTCTTATGAATGATCTCCAGGATGATATCAATTTCAAGATACGTATAATCATCATGACACCATAATCCATCTTGATTACAATTCTCATGCAAAGTTGGTGATCTCCGGTTGATGTATTAGATGTTACTATCATTATACATATTCAGACTACATCTTGAGGTGAACTACAATTCCGACTTATACGAAAGAATATTTCCTAAGATGATTCTTCCTTTAAGTTCTTATAACATCTCTTCCAAATCATGATCACAAAGATAATATAAATCATACGGATTGTTAACTTCAGAATATTACTCTCATCATTTGAAGTACTAGGATCCCAACTTCAAGGTTCCAACAATAATATCGTATTAGTAGACATTCCAATCTTCTAAACATGATGTTGTTGAATAATTCACTAATGAAATTCAATACCTCGATAATATGATCATCGTATCCATTGGAAAACCAAATCTAAGACTGGTGATAGGTTGAACATACCTTAGAATGCCGAAATCACTGAACCACGAGGTATAATCCGACTCCGTTTGGTTATGTGCCACTCCAAGGTGTTACTTCTCTCCAATGATCACTTACAAGTGATACTCAATCATTCAATGATCACTAATATATCTTCTAAGTGTTTAGAAGGGATATACTTGCTCTCTGGACTCTCAAAGGTGAAGTATAGACGAAGGAAATGAAAGCCAAAGCGGTTGTTGTCCCATTTATAAAATTCTGCATTATTGACAAGTTAGCGCACGCTACTAAGCATCCCTTAGCGTGCGCTAATAATGGTTGACTTCAGAATTTGTCCGGATGCGTCAGCGGGAATCTTATCCGGACCCTGTCACCGGGCGCATGTGTTAGCTGTCCCGCTCAATAATTGAGTTCTTAGCGCACGCAACCCCTACCTTCATAGCGTGCGCTAATAATGGCCCGATAGCGCGCGTTAAGATA
Source organism: Orobanche coerulescens (assembly GCA_033398695.1). Taxonomy (NCBI): domain Eukaryota; kingdom Viridiplantae; phylum Streptophyta; class Magnoliopsida; order Lamiales; family Orobanchaceae; genus Orobanche; species Orobanche coerulescens. The sequence goes on from CM065817.1 coordinate 136,345,108, forward strand.
CATTCTTAGCGTGCGCTATCACAAGGTTTCTTGAGCAATTTTGCATGTTTCTATACTTATGCACAATGATATCAATGCACTAAATATCATATTCCAATAATCAAAACCACCAATACGAAATAATACATGGTTGAATACAGATGAAATACACTGTAATAAATCCGGATATTACAACTCCGAGGAATGGTTTTGTTGTATGTTTAAACTTGATGCTGTGAAATGTATTCAATTGGATTGACGACCTTATTTGCCGATTGGGCATATGATTTTTAGTTTGATTTCTTTTAGATTGTTATGTTTATGCCATTACGGGTAGGTTTTAGAATGTTCTTCCTGGAGGACTTTATGAGTTTGAACATTTTGTGGAAATCGTTTGCTACTGTTTAAAATATTTTGATGGTGCGGTTAAAACCACGGTTTATATGGATTTTAAAATCGGTTAAATTTTTGACAAATTGGTCGTGTATTTTCAAATGACATCATCGGACGGTATTTGGAAAATGTGTTTTGAAGTACTTCGGGTATTGTGAAATATTACTGTCGTTTTGGTTATGAACCAAAGGAGTTTGAAAAATTTCTGTTTTACAAAACAACTTTGGCTTTCGTAAATTAGAACGTTATATGTTTATGTATTGAGGTTAAGTCGTGCAGTGAGTTGCTATGTTATTATTCTCGTCAGAAAATCTGGATTATATGCCCAAGTGGCGGGATACGTTGTTAGGTATCATTCCCCACTTCAATGACCGAGGTATTAAATAAAGTGTTTTCAAAATTTCATCCCAGCAAAATCTTTCGAAACTCGCGAATCTTAAAATATTAATATTTGAATAAATACCTCGGAAAAATTTTGTTTTTAAAGAATGTTACAAGTGTCTAGTTTCAATGACATGTATGTGGTCTCGACCGTCTTTATTTTAGTAAAAGTCGTGCACCTCTGTTGGTGTAACCGTGCGAATTACTTATAAATTTAAGTCTATTATTGCATTGTTAATTCGTGTACTCGTGTGATGACTTGGAGTGAATACTTTATTATGCTACTGGTTGTTGCCCTATGTTGATTATGTGGTATTTATTTTGTTGTTCTGAATGGTTGCCCGTTCAGTATGCTGAGGGGTCGAGGCCGAGGCCGCGGTCGTGGTGGTAGTCGTAATCAGGAGCATGAGAGGGCGACTCACTCCTTGCCGAGTACCAATCAGCTCGGTATAGATCAGGGACATTCTCATTCAGCCAGCGTTAACGTTGACGTTGGCGCCGCCACCATCCTTCGTCAGGTGGTTGACCAGTTAGCGCAGATGAATCAGGTCGTACGTCGGAATGAGAACCCAAATGGGGATAACGGAGCCAGTAGGTGGTTACGAGATGTGATGAGGATGCAGCCGCCCCGTTTTGTGGGTTCGTCTGACTTGTTAGGTTGGGAAAACTGGCTCTTCCAGTTGGACAGAACATTTGATGTTGTAGCTTGTCCGGATGAAAGGAGGGTACCATTGCTTAGTACCTGCTCGACAAAGAAGCTGCAGACTGGTGGCAGGCTGTAGTGCCTGCATATCGTACACCTACATGGGCTGAGTTTAAGACCGTCATGGAGGCAGAGTATTGCTCGTTGCCTGTTCGTGAACGCAGGATCGTTGAGTTTTTCTCGGCTACTCCCCAGGATGTGTCAATATCCCAAGCGATAGTCGATTATAATCGACAATTGGCTTATGTTCGTGATCAAGTGAGAAGTGAAGCGGACAAGGTCCGATACTTCAATATGCGCATGAAACCCCATATCCGTGAGAGTATGGCTCCGCTTATTTGTACCACTCTGAAGGAATATCAGGACCGAGCTTTAGCCATTGAGATGGCCATTTCTGTGACGGAATCTGGTTCAGAGAGTAAGAGACAGAAGACCTCGAGTAATTTTTCAAGAGGCCAGAGAAGTGAGATCCGTGAGCCTGTTGCTTCGCAGTTTCCTTCTGGGAGCACTCCTCGTTCGGTTGACCAGTCTAAGAACCTTACTCTAGAGGCGAGTAAGACGATCGATGTGAAGACCTGCTTTAACTGCAGCCGTGTAGGCCATGCGAGACAGAATTGTCGTTCGCCTCCGGTTAATTGTTTTAAGTGCGGCCAACTGGGGCACCAAGCGGTGCATTGTGAGACCGTTGCCAAGATGTTCGGGAATCGGGTTTTCGTTCCTACTCAGGGAGTGCCCGGTGGTGCCCAGTGATGTAGTTGTGTATCGTACTTCGTGCTGTAATTCGTGTAAAGATTGATATTTGTTGCGTCAACTTTTTGGTTTTGTTTGTATTCTACCATGATGTTTTATTTTAAGTTTCGGGACGAAACTTATTTTTAATAGGATAGAATGTAATATCCGGTAATCTCGTTTTCTGTTATCTTGAATTGTTTGTGTCTTGACGTCGGACATTTTCTTGTTGACGAGAATCAGAGTGACTTCTATCGTAATACTATATTTGTTTCTACCGCATAATCGTTGTGGTCGGGTGCGACTTGTCGTCGCGTGCGTTTCTTTGATTAAATGTGTGCATGTGATGTGTTGTTAATTACTCGTTGTTGTTTTGAATCATAGTCGGTGGCGTTGTGTTAGTCGTCGTGGGGCGTGTTTTCACGCCGTATATTCCTTTGCGTTTCTTGTAATGTTTCGCCGTTGGGTGCGATTATTTTTCGGTTCTGGTGTATTTCGTTGAGTTTTCCTGGCGGGATATTTCTTCTCCCTACTTGATTTAAGTTTCGGGACGAAACTTCTTTTAAGGAGGGTAGTATGTAATACCCGCAATTTCGATTTCCGGTAATTTTTTTTTTCGGCAGAGGTCCATTTCGACGAATAGCTTGGGACCATTTCATCATTTTGAGAATGATTAATTCTGCACTTTTTGTCATCCGAGTTCGTTTCGGTATTATTTTGTTGAGTTCCATGTTTCTTAACGACTTTTCCGCACTCGAGTTCGATTCTTGTGAATCTCGTTCGAAATTACTGTTTCGAGTTTCCCGTAAGTCCGTTTAACTTTTTAGACATGTTATGAACTTCAGTTTGGTTATTCGATCACGTATCGTGATTTTCGGACGTTTTGGGCCGTTTTCGTAATTTCCCAAAGTTTGGGGTAATTACTTCCATTGTCGAATTTCGAGCCTTTGGGTGGTCGGAATCGTGTGTTCTCTTAGTGCTCGAATTCGTCTTCATGAGTACTTCGTAACCGTATCTTCGATTCGTATTCAGGTTTGGGTTTCGGGGGCGTTCGGATCGTCGTTGTGGTTCTGTCGTAATTTTCGTTTGTGTCGGAATCATTTTGCAACTGGAGGTTGCTGGCCGGACCTGTGCGAAACGGCGCTGCCGAACGCTGTGTCTTCCACTGGGTCGGCCAGGACCAGCAAGTCTACCAAGACACGGCCGAGAACCCGCGCAAGATTTGTGCCGGGTGATGCGCCGTGTCGGATACGGCCGAGACACACGCGCAGGCGTCTTGCGCCGGGTGTTGCGCCATGTCGGTCAGGTCGCGCACTGACCTGCAACACGGCAGTAAACACGGCGCTGGTTTGGACCGGTTGTTGCGCCGTGTTCGGCAGGTCAGTGCGCGACCAAAGACATGTTGTTAATCTATCCAAAACACGAAATTCCTGAGTCCATAATGTTGTTAGCCAAAATATTATCCGGAGATAATGTTGCTGGAATGATCGAGTAACAAACAAATGCGAGAACACTTCCGTGGGAAAATAAAATAACACAAGGTTTGCCGGGGTTGTTAATCCCGGGCTTGAATGCTCTCGCGAGATGTTATTAATATAGATACTTTGGAGTACAAATATTAATGTTAGAATCTATTACAATGAGTGTAAAGACTTCTAGTTATCTAAGATGTAGATCGTGTAGATTGCCGGAAGAACCAGATATGAAGATCTGTGAGTTCTTGCTTTAGATATTCTGTAAGTGTGTATGAATATCACTATGAATGTATAAGTAATTGTCATATGAGTCTTTTTCCTCTCTGTGTGCGTTTTTCACTGTATTCCCGATTATGCTAGGCCACTGTTGTAAGCCTCCTATTTATAGGAGACAAGGTTGCTGGGACTCCTCCGGCGATCGCGGGCGACCGCCGTTTTCTATATTATAATAAGGCGGGTGATCGTCCCGTCACGTGGGGCTGTTCCCTTAAAGTCCGAGGCTACTGCTGGCAGCCAGCTGCGTGAGCCAATGGGAAGCCTGCACGCGTCCTGAGTCGCTGTCCGGGGAGGACCCACTTTGTACCTTTCGGCGGGCCTGTCGGTAGGTGAGGTAGGTGACAGGCTGGGGTCAAAGGCCTTATCTTGTCGGCGCCTTTTGTGGATCTGCACATGGGTCTCCGTCCAAGATTCGGTCTTTGACGTCTTTGACGGATGCTGAATTCATACGTGGCACGAGACGATCGTCTATGGTCGGGTATCAAAGACGATCGCCAGATACCAAAAGACGATCGTCGTGGGTGCCGACTGCTGGGTGTTTGCCCAGCGTATGTCTTCTATGGTTGGCTCTCAGACCATTATTCCGATCGCGATCGAGGCGTATTAATCGCCGCACAACAATTGCCCCCCAGCTCGCTTCGATGTTGAAAACACGGGGTGAGGTGGCATTGTCGGCAATCGCCAGTGTTTAGACGATTGGCTCGTTTGTTTATGACAAGGACGATCGTCAGGATGATCTGATTTCAAATTGGGACGATCTCCTTTTGTGCTGGAACCAGCGGGAAAAGAAGGCTGGCTCTCGAAACATTGCAAGGACACGCGTCGCGCTACCATTGGGGGAGTCCGGCGGTTTGTCAGTCCTGTCGCCTGGCGTGCCCTCGAAAAGACGCGTACGCGGGTTTTGAGGGCTGCATTTAATGTGTCCCCTCCGACGGTTGCACTCCAGCCCTCGGGATTTCGCCTATTTGCACAGAGACCCCTGCTCCCGCCTATAAAAGGGGTTAGGGTTACTTCATTTCTATTTTTCACGCGTCCTTGCATTTTAGTCGAGACTCTGCAGAATTTTTTGGAAGATCCTTGTGCCGACCGTCCTTATTTTTAGGTAAGAACACAAATATTCTTTCCCCCTTTACTTTTTAAGAACATGTCTTGAGGATTTAAAACCTTCGAGGCTGGAAGCTCCTCCGCTGCCGTGGCTTCAACTGACCGGGAGAAAATTCCTGTGGGAGTTCATATGGAAACGGCCATCGAGGCCATTCGTGTGGGGATTACACCTGCGGAACTTGAGGAGCTCTTCAATGAGGCCGAAGTGGCGAGATCAGCGGCAACGGTGGAGCGTGGGGACTCGCCGGTGGATGAAGATGAAATGGTGCGTCTGTCTTGGGAACGGGATAGCGTATTTGGACCCGCTTATATGGATTTTGCTAAACTTATGGAGGGGATCGCCGGACCATGTCCTGAATTTGATTTCGAAGCGTATTCCGCCGCCCACCCCTATGAGCACGTGAAGCGGACGGCGTTTCGGGCCGCTGACCCTTCTCAGTGGACTCTCGGTCAGATTCGGAGTTCGGCGACCCGAAAAGACTTGAGTCGCTGGAGGGCGAAATATCACATTCCTTCTGATGTTTCGCTGCACGTGCCCTCGGAAAATGAACGTGCTGATCAACCTCCCGAGGGTCTGGTGGCCGTTAATGAGATGATTATGGAGGTCGGCCTGCGGTTCCCCTTGCCGTTCGTCGTATCCTATTTATTGATCGCCTGGAATTTGGCGCCGCTCCAACTGACGCCGAATGCTTGGCTACAGATCATCTGTACTTTGACACTTTTCGGCGGTCACCGGTTGTTCCGTCTCTTTTCTGTGATGGAAATGACCTATCTCTTCAAACTGGCTGCGCAGAAAGGGTCGGTCGGCGGTAATCACATTCAAGGTCGAATGGGAAGAGTGGTCCTCGGTGTGCCGAACAAGACCCGGGGCGACCTGGAAAAATGGTGCTGGGTCGGCGGAGCGTGGCGATTGGCGTCGAGTGATAGGCCGGAGGAAGAGTTGGAGATCCCCACCGATTTTCGGGAGAGGAATCCGAGTAAGGGTTTTAACTCTCCCTTTGATCGGATACGTCTTGGACTGATCTAATTTTGTTTTCATTTTGCAGGACTCCTTGTTCCAGCGATCGGTGATCTCCCCTTCGATTTCTTGATCGTCTGGGAGCGAATTCGCGCCTTGCCGGACTCCTACATAGACGTTCGCTCACTCGGTCACGAGCTTCATCGATTGGGGGCTCGATTGTTTCGCTTCCCTCGTCATCTGAAAGCTCCAGGTATGGATTTTTACTTCCTCTTTCCTGCATGACGATCGCCTGATTGAGATAGATGCTTAACTTGGTCTGAATTTCTTCTTTGACAGAGATTCATTTTCCCCGCTATGCCGAGCCACCGCAAGAGATCGCAATGTCTAACCCTGGCCTCGTCGGTCGTCTTCATCAGGGAAATAAGACTGGTCGCGTTCCTGCGATGACGTCTCGCCCCGTCCCTGCGGTGAGGCCCGCTGTAGCGCCGGTCGCCGAGCCGGAAATTCAGGAGGAGGAACAACTCCAGCGCACCCGCAAGAGGCGGAGGCCGGAGGGGTCCCTGCCGACAGCTGAGGCGGACGTATCCATCTTGGAGCCGCTGCTTGCCGCTCCACCTCTCTCTGCTGTTCCGATGGTGGAGGGGTCTGGATCCAGGCCCTCGGCCGAATTCTTGAAGGCTGCGGCGATCGCCGAAGCAGAAACACCTCGGGGCAAGCCCTATTTTGGCTGCAACCCCGAGTTGGTCAACAGGTAAGACCGGTTGGATCTTTCCGAGTTAGGAAATCTGTGTAAGGTATATACTAACTCCTTTGTTTCTTTTTGTTTGTGTCGCAGGGTCCGTCTTGCTGATCCAGACGTCTCGCCGATGGTGCTGGATTTCCTGGCGAGCAAACCTCCGCAGAAGTCCCTTGATGTCCCTTCTTACGTCTCCAAGGTCATCACCTCTCTGCCTAAGGCTTGGACGACCGACCTCGATGCGATTGCTCGTCGGCGGTCTGGAGATGCCATGCTGGCGACCATCGCCCTGACTCTCCAGGCGGCGACGATGGCCGTCCAATCCGCCAAGGATTATGAGGGGCGACCCTCTAATGCTCGCCTCCATCAAGATCTTGAGGCCGCTCGGGGCCAGAACGCCGACTTCGCCAATCGGATAGCGGCCATGGAGAAGGAATACTTAGAGACGGACAAGCAGGATCTCGATCGGATGACGCAGGAGCTTAGCCGGTCCAAGAAGGTGGCTGATCGATTCCGTGACTAGGTGACGGAAGCTCGCCGGATGCATTCGGCCTCGCAAGAGGAGGCGACCGGGCTGAAGGCGACAGTAGATCGGCTCAACAGCGAGCTGGAGACGGCAAAGGGAGAGCTGGAGAAAGCAAAGGGAGAACTGGCCGCCAAGGTGGTCGAGCTAGCGGATGCTGAGAAGACGACCACGGATTTGAAAGGGCAGATAAAGGCGATCGAGACCGATCCCTACCTCAATGTGGCACTCGTCGACGAGTTCGCCTACTATATGGCCTACGCCGATGCTGTCCGAGCCGCCAAGAAGGTAGGGATCGAGATCGGTCCTATGATGGAGAGCTTCAAGGCCTACGCACTCGAGCACCCTTTGCATCCGGAATTTTCCCTGCCGATCCTCGACCTCACCGACTTGGGGATCGACTTGAGTTGGTATCCTTTCCCGGATAAACTCATTTATCCTGAGGCCGGTGAGGGGGCGCGTGTCGATCCGCCACCTGGGGGCGAAGACCAGCCGGTGGGAGCCTGAGCGATTTTTATCTTCCTTCGCTTTGTATTTTTCTGCTTTTTCTTTGTATTGCCTTCGAGCTTTGTATTGTACAAACTTCTTGATTTGAATAAAATACTCCTTTTTCGCATCTGATTCTTTGTAAGTACGATCATCTTTGAATGTTTGCATGCGAATTTATACAAGTGTGTATAATTGCTTCTGATGCCTTATTCGCTTGATCGACTGTTTGAATGTTGAATGGATCCGAATGTATTGACATAGTTGGAAATTCTTACTTGTAAATTTCTTGGACAAAACCGATCATCATGTGTGTGTTTGAACGAAGCCGATCGTGTATGGTCCCTCACTCCCGATCGCATTTCAGGAATAGCTCCACTTTGCCCCTTGTTTTTGTTTACTTAGTGTAAGTAAGGGAATGAAAATAGTATGTTGGACGATCTATCTTGAGTTATGTCGATTCTTTGAGGGAGGACGACTGTGTGCACGGTCGCTGAGTTCGATGGACCGACCTCCTTAACCGTGTCTTTATGTGCGAGGGACATTCCATCCGTTGGTGTGTCCCGCGACTCACTTTATTTTTAGGGTCCTACGTTAGGCTGCGCCCGCCTTGTGGTTCAACGAAGGGCGAGCGGTCTCGGTCTGGAGGAGTCCTTGCACGGGGTGTCGTCGGTTTATTCGACTCCACGTCCGCGGCTTGTTGGCACTGTTCTACCTCGAGTCGTCATGTTAAATGGCGACCTTCGAAGGTATACGTTGTGACGGGGTAGGGACGCGTCGCCTTGTCCGGGTATATCATGTTAGATGATGTACTTTTGAGGGCGTGCGAGCGTGTCCACGATTTTACTTGGAGGGTCCTTTGGCTACGCTCGCCTCGTATTTAAACGAAGGGCGAGCGATCCCAGCCCAGAGGAACCTTACATGGATGAAGTTATCGGTTCCATCGACATCCAGGACCACGGCTGCACTTTTCTACCTCGGATCGCCATGTTAGATGATGACCCTCGATGGTATACGTTGTGCTTGGAGGGGCGATCGCTTGCATAGGTCTGTCAGGTTTAGACGATGACCTCTTGTAGGGCGAGCGATCCGTCCTCTTTTTTTGTTTGTTTTTGTCGAGGCGCATCATATAGATGCGATTGGAAAATCTCATTATACTCTTTGTACATTGTGTAACTGAAACTGGATACAAAGTTCTCACTGATAGTATTTCTTCAAATGTATGGCATTCCAGGGATATTGGTCCGGAGTGCCGTCAGGATGTTCAAGTTCATAAGTCCCCTACTTAGCCATTTAGATACCCTGAAGGGGCCTTCCCAATTTGGGACAAAGACTCCAGCGTGGGTCTGGACCTTTTTGAGTACTAGGTCGCCCACTTGGAACCGTCTTTCCTTGACCTTGGAATTGAAGAACTTCTCGGATCTCCTTTTGTGGATTGTGTTCTTCATTTCCGAGGTCAGTTCTTCGAGCATGTCCAAATCGATTCGTCGGGCCACATCATTTTCCATCGTCATCTCTTGTTCGGTTTGGTGGCTAAGGACGGCGATCTCTGACGGGATCACGACTTCTGTTCCAAAGGCGAGGGCGAATGGGGTTTCGCCGGTCGAGTTTCGGGTCGTCATTCGATATGACCACAAAACATATGGAAGCTCGTTCGCCCATCGTCCTTGTCTGGATTCGAGTCGTGCTTTGATTGTATGTTTGAGGATCTTGTTTACAGCCTCTACATGCCCGTTCGCCTGAGGGTGGTAAGGGGCCGAGAACAACTTTTTGATTCCCCACTTATTGCAGAATTGCATGACTTCCAAACCGTCGAACTGCTTTCCGTTTTCGGAGATGATAGCCTGGGGCAAACCGAATCGGCATATGATGTTCTTCCAGATGAACTTGATTACTTGTTCTTAACCGATCTTATTGAGTGGCTCGGCCTCAGCCCATTTTGTAAAATAATCGACCCCTACGATGGCAAACTTGCAACCCCCAGGCGCTGTCGGCAAGGGACCTATGAGGTAGATGCCCCATTGGGCGAATGGCCATGGGCTATACATTGAGGTGAGCTGCTCGGTGGAGAGCCTGATGTTTGGGCCCATCACTTGACATCTATGACACGATCTGGCATAGGCGATCGCATTTTTGTAGTGTGGGCCAGAAAAACCCTTGCTTGGTTGTTTTATGGATGAGAGCTCGCCCGCCAGCATGGTTTCCACAGATCCCATCATGGATCTCGGCTACAACGAGCCGACCTTCCTCCGGCGTGATGCACTTGAGGAGGGGAAGGCTGAAAGCTCGCTTGTAAAGCCAGTCGTCCAATAGGGTGTATCTGGTCGCACGGAGCTGGAGTTGGCGAGCTTTGATACGGTCGTCAGGGACCGTTCTGTCCTTTAAGTATTTGATGAACGGAGTCATCCAGTTCTCCTCGGCAACGGCAACTGTGGTAACCAGGTTTTTGTCGATCGCCGACCTTGCTAATTTTGTGATTTGGATATTAGAGAAATCGGCTGCCCCATCCGACGACGCTAGCTTGGATAGGGCATCGGCCTGGGAGTTGTGCTCTCTCGGGACTTTCTCGATTAGCACTTCCTCAAATTTCGTGCACATTTCGGCGACCAACTCTTGGTATTTGACCATCAGTTCGCCGCGCGCCTCATATTCTCCCTTGACTTGGTTCACGACCAAGAGGGAGTCCATGAAGATATGGAGGCGACGAACATCTAGGGCGAGGGCTAGATCGAGCCCGCCTACCAAGGCTTCGTATTCGGCTTCATTGTTGGTCGCACGAAACCCGAAACGTACTGCATTTGTGAAACTTTTTCCGTTGGGGATAATGAGGACAATCCCTGCCCCTGCTCGCGAGTTGGTCGCCGAGCCATCCACGTACAGCTTCCAGGCAGGACGGCTGATCTGGGTTGGACTGTGAGGGAATGTTAATTCCACCACGAAGTCCGCCAGAGCCTGGCCTTTGATCGCTGTGCGAGGAGCATATGTGATACCGTATTGGGCGATCTCCAGTGACCACTTGAGGAGTCGCCCGTTAGTGTCTGGCCGGTGCAGGACTCGCCTCAGGGGGAGAGTTGTCAGAACCTCCACTTGATGTTCGAAGAAGTAGGCTCTTAGCTTGCGAACACTCATGACTAGAGCATAGGCGATCTTCTCCAGAGGTGTGTATCGCGTTTCCGCGTCATGGAGCGCTTGGCTCACGAAGTAGATCGGCAAGTGGACTTGTCCCTCCGCTCGCATCAAAACAGCACTCAGTGCGACCTCTGAGGCCGCCAGGTAAAGGAATAGTTTCTCGTCGGGGATCGGCTTTGCCAAGATCTGGGGGTTAGATAGACACTCCTTGATTTTGGCGAATGCTATTTGACTCTCCTTCTTCCATGCGAACTTCTTGTTCTTTATGGTCGCGAAGAAAGGCTTGCTTTTATCCCCGAGCCGAGATATGAAACGATTGAGGGCAGCCAGACAACCTGTGAGGCGTTGCACCTGCTTGACATTCCGTGGCTCCTGCATGTCGAGGATCGCCTAGATCTTGGTGGGGTTCGCCTCGATCCCCCTCTGGCTCACGATGTGCCCCAGGAACTTTCCGAAGCTCACCCCGAAGTTTCATTTCTTGGGGTTCAGCTTCATGTTGAACTTCTCGAGGATGGCGAACATATCGGCAAGGTCATTGAGGTGGTCTTCCTTCTTGAGGCTTTTGACCACGATGTCGTCAATGTAGACCTCCATGGTCTTGCCGATCTGATTGGCGAACATCCCGTTGACTAGTCGCTGGTAGGTTGCCCCTGCGTTCTTCAAGCCAGATGGCATTCGGACCCAAAAGTATATATCTTTTTCCGTGTGGAATGATGTGTGTTTTATGTCTTTCTCCACCATTGGTATTTGATGGTATCCGGTGAAGGCATCCATGAACGACATCATTTCGCAGCCTGCTGTACTATCGACCAAGTGATCAATATGAGGCATCGGAAAGTGATCTTTTGGACATGCCGCGTTGAGGTCGGTGATGCATAACCTCCATGAGCTGTTCGGATTTTTGACGAGCACGGCATTGGCTACCTACTGTGGTTCGTCTGTAGCTACCCCGATTAGTTTGTTATCGAGTAGCTTTTTGACTCCTATGTTGCAACTTCTTTCAATACTTCCCATGCAGTTTGTAACATCGAGACAATCGACAATCAACCGATGGAGATCGACGAGCCAAACACATCGTACCAACCCGACGCAGAGGACGCCATCTCACGTCGATTAACGGACGACATCAGTCGTCTTCTCAGCATCCGCTAGCTCGACCACCTTGGCGGCCAGTTCTCCCTTTGCTTTCTCCAGCTCTCCCTTCACCGTCTCCAGCTCGCTGTTGAGCCGATCCACTGTCGCCTTCAGCCCGGTCGCCTCCTCTTGCGAGGCCGAATGCATCCGGCGAGCTTCTGTCACCTGGTCACGGAACCGATTGGCCACCTCCTTGGACCGGCTAAGCTCCTGCTTCTAGCGCCAATTTTTGTTACCCAAAATATTATCCGGAGATAATGTTGCTGGAATGATCGAGTAACAAACAAATGCGAGAACACTTCCGTGGGAAAATAAAATAACACAAGGTTTGCCGGGGTTGTTAATCTCGGGCTTGAATGCTCTCGCGAGATGTTATTAATATAGATACTTTGGAGTACAAATATTAATATTAGAATCTATTACAATGAGTGTAAAGACTTCTAGTTATCTAAGCTGTAGAGCGTGTAGATTGCCGGAAGAACCAGATATGAAGATCTGTGAGTTCTTGCTTTAGATATTCTGTAAATGTGTATGAATATCACTATGAATGTGTAAGTAATTGTCATATGAGTCTTTTTCCTCTCTCTGTGCGTTTTTCACTGTATTCCCGATTATGCTAGGCCACGGTTGTAAGCCTCCTATTTATAGGAGACAAGGTTGCTGGGACTCCTCCGGCGATCGCGGGCGACCGCCGTTTTATATATTATAATAAGGCGGGCGATCGTCCCGTCACGTGGGGCTGTTCCCTTAAAGTCTGAGGCTGCTGCTGGCAGCCAGCTACGCGAGCCAATGGGAAGCCTGCACGCGTCCTGAGTCGCTGTCCGGGGAGGACCCACTTTGTACCTTTCGGCAGGCCTGTCGGTAGATGAGGTAGGTGACAGGCTGGGGTCAAAGGCCTTATCTTGTCGGCGCCTTTTGTGGATCTGCACGTGGGGTCTCCGTCTAAGATTCGGTCTTTGACGTCTTTGACGGATGCTGGATTCATACGTGGCATGAGACGATCGTCTATGGTCGGGTATCAAAGACGATCGCGAGATACCAAAAGACGATCGTCGTTGGTGCCGACTGCTGGGTGTTTGCCCAGTGTATGTCTTCTATGGTTGGCTCTCAGACCATTATGCCGATCTCCATCGAGGCGTATTAATCGCCGCACAACACATAACATCGATTAATCCTTCCATAACTTGCTCCGATCGACCGAATCGGGGTAAGTTTTCTTAAAATCTAGTTTTGGGGATTTTGTTCGATTTGTCCGTTTAATCCGTTTCAAACTCAGAATAGTGATGGATTGATGATTGTTAAGATATATTATATCTAATTCCTTGTTATTCCATGGTTGGATTGTATTTATTCATCGTTTTGGTTGAGTTTTTAGTCGACGCCTTGAAAGTGTTCGACAAAAGGTCTTAGAGGGGGGATTGGGCGTTGTGCGATTATTATTCATCGTACGATTATTGATTTATCATTGATATGACTTAGGAACGAAATTTTTGTGAAGAACTCAAGTCGGGACCCTTCCGTTCGTTGCTTTCTTTGGGGTTCGAGCTTTCCGGTCAAACCGTGTTCTTCGGAGCGTTCGGTAGCGGTTATTAAGGCAAGTATCTTATTATACGACTTGTATCTTGCGACTAGTAATCACGTATGAGATTTATGATGATTTTGCTTGCCTTCGTAAATATGTTCCGTTTGAATTGGTTGTGTATTCCGCAATTTGAAGGCTTTGTGATAATAGTGTTATATTGGTATACGTGTTAGGTGTTGTGTCATTTGTGCAGGATTGCGACGTACATATGGGATGGTTGTACACTTGGGTGTGCAATGTATTGTGTACCGATCGTGTGTTATGTTGGTTGTGTGTCGTTGATTGATGATAGTTGTTGCGAGTGTCGAGATTGTGTTATGTGCGTGTGATGTACGATTTTGTGGTGATCAACGTGATTGATTAATTGTGCTCATTGTCGTATGTAATGTGAATGTGAATGTGAATATGTGTGTGACAGCTAAGTTCACTCGTGTTGGTTCGACGGGACCTACGAGGACTCGTGGCAGTGGACTATGGGGTCAAAACTTAGTGAGGTACTGAGGTCCAATCGTGCTGGTCTGACGAGGCCTACGATAACGCATGGCAGTGGACTAGGGCTGGGCAAAAAAACCGCCCCGCACGTCCCGTCCCGCCCCGCACCGCAAAAATGGCGAGGGAGTGCGGTTTGATATATCAAAATTTCCCGCCCCGCATCAAACCCGCACCGCCAAAAAAAATATAAAACGAGTGCGGTTTTATTATTATTTCATCCGTCCCGCCCCGCTTCGTCCCGCCCCGCCCCGCATATAACAAGATAACAAACAAAAAAAATAGTCAAAATCCTATTTCACTCCGCCCGCCCGCCCGCTCCCTTCTTGCCTTGAAAAGTGTGGCGCGGTGCGGTTTTAAGTTGTAAAAATGCCCCGCCCCGCATAAAACCGCACCGCACAAAAAATACGGGGCGGGTGCGGTTACACTCTCGCCCCGCCCCAAACCGCCCCGCCCCCAGCCCTACAGTGGACCATGAGTTTCGGACACAGTGCGTCCAACCGGGTGAGCTCGACGGGGCTTACGGTGACACGTGGCAGTGGACTACGGTGCCAGGACTGTGTATGTGATTGTCGTGATTGGAATAGTCCGTGTGGGTTGTTGAACCTACGGAGACACGTGACAGTGGATCACGGTGTCGGAATTGATTATGTTTGTTTATTTGTGTGTGGTGTAGTCCTTGCGGGTTGTTGAACCTACGGAGACACGTGACAGTAGATCAGCATGCGCTTAATATCAACGAACAGGTGCTTTATATCAAACAACAGGAAATAAACGGATAAATATAAAAATTTTACTCCCTCCTGATTCGAACTCAGGTGCTCAATTCGTCCAGTAAGAAGAATAGATCACTGCAATCAAAAGGCTAGAAATGGTTCTCCTTTCTCTCCCAAAATTTTCATTCTCTTTAGATCTCTTTTATATATATATATATATATATATATATATAATATACACACACACATATGGGTGGGTTATGGTGATAAACCCTTTAATGTAGGAATATAGAAAAAGATACATCCGTCTAGCACATCTTTCATATGTGTAGCACAATCAAAATTATTATGCTGCATAGATTTTAAATATGTAAGTTTAGCACATATTTCATTGTAGCACATATTTTAAAGGTTAAGTCTAGCACATCTTCCATCGTATCATAGCACAAACACGTAGCACAACCTCACTTAATTTACATATTTTAGTTCGCGTAGCACACACAGCACAGACACGCAGCACAACTGGGTATAAATCCCAATCATTGATTTAACTCAATCAAAGGTCCAAATTTCATTCCTATTTCCTACGAAATTTACATTTCCTACCTGAACCAATCCCTATATATATATATATATATATATATATATATATATATGTGTGTGTGTGTGTGTGTGTGCGCGCGCGCGCGCGCACAGTGAATCCATAGTAACTATGCACGGACTCATGTTCTCATTTTCATAATTGGTTCCCATTTGAACCAACCGCACACACACACACACACACACACACACACACACACACACACATATATATATATATATATGTGTGTGTGTGTGTGTGTGTGTGTGTGTGTGTGCGCGCGGTTGGTTCAAATGGGAACCAATTCTGAAAATGAGAACATGAGTCCGTGCATAGTTACTACGGATTCACTGCACATACACTATGTTATAATGCATATTCATTTTTTCTCCCAATGCACAGTAATTCATGCTAAATATATGCGTTGAATCCCAAAAATGAATATGCATTACAATATAATATGTATGCAGTGAGTTTGTACTAAATATGCACTGGACTCCATTCACATCTAAGGACTGTTCCTCATTTGAACCAAACCATCTATATATATATATATATATATTATTTATAAATTTATAAGTACGTTTTGGCGGAAAATCAGAATGTTTGTTATTTAAGAACCATTTAAATATATATAATGTAAGGGACAGTGACGTTTCTGGTTATCGTAGTGTGCACCTGAATATTTTAAGCCTCCGCTTTTCTTCTCTTCTCTTTGCGTTGAATTTTTTTTTGGGAAATAAAGATAGTTTTGTTCTGCTGGCATAAAATCTCAGCATCACAATACAAATTACAAAAGAACTAACACAAGCAGACAAGATATCATATACAGCAAGGAGCTAAGAAGCTACACTTTAGGGTAGTCCAAAATGGTTCTACAAAAACGAGCTAATTTGCCATCAATGAGGCATCTACCAACTGAACATGACACCACTTCCCGCAAAATGTGATTGATATCCAAACACTTTCCGGGAAAATACGCTTGTTACGTTCAATCCACAAAGCATACACAAATCCTGTAAAAATGGCTTTGAGAAGCCGGTTTCTGGAGTTCTTTCCTTTTACCAGGTAGCAGACATATTTCCAAGTGTCCTCCCAGTTGCAACCCTAATAATGAATCCCATACCAAACTAACAAACCTCTCCACAGACGAAAAGTAACAGAACAATTGAAGAAGAAATGGTCCACATCTTCAATTTCCTGTTTGCAAGAGACACACAAAGGATCAATGGAACTATCATAATAGAGCATGCGTTCTTTAGTTGCTAATCTTCCTCTTAAAGCCATCCATAAACAGAATTTAGCCCGGGGTGGCTCTATTATTAAGCACAAGCTCTTTATAGTCTAGTTGATCAATGGGAGGTCTGACTATTTTGTAAACAGTTTGTTGGTCAAAACAGGTCCTTTCCATCACCTCATCCCACTTACCAGCAGCAAGCAGGGAAGCCAAGTGCTCTCAATAGCTGTTTCACAAAATGCTATTGGATGAAGTCATATGCCGTCTATAAGTCCATTTTAAGCATACATCTGGCAGAACTATGTTTCCTACCATAGCCCTTAATAATTTCCTGTGCCAAAATGGTGTTATCATGTATGTATCTTCCTGGCACAAAAGCTGCCTGTTCTTCCCCAACCAAGAAACTCAAAACTTTACTTAGCCTGTTGGTAATCACTTTATAAATAAGCTTATAGAGCACATTGCAACAAGCAATGGGTCTACAGTCCTTAATAGTATTTGCAGTCAGGCTCTTAGGAATCAAAGTGATAATGGGAGTTGACACTGTTCATAAGTCTACCAGATGATAAAAAGTCCTGTACAGCTTCCACAACATCTGTGCCAATTAAATGCCAAGTACTTTTGTAGAATTTGGTAGAGAATCCATCAGCACCAGGGGCTTTAGTGTCCCCAGTGGATTTCAAAGCCATAAGTACTTCCTCAGCTGTAACAGGTTTCATGAGATCAGTCCTCTGAAGATGAGAGACCACCCTACCATTTTGCACAACTTGTAAATCTACTGCTAAAGAAGTATTAGCAGCAGTTCCCAGCAACCCCTGATAGAACCCCATCACTTCTGTTTTAATCTCATCCTCTTGTACCAGTTTAGTGCCCAACGAACAAAACTGATATAGTAGAACTCTCCCTTGACTTCAAACTGGCATGAAAATATTTATTATTCTCATCTTCGCAGTTAAGCCAATGTACCCTAGATCTTTGCTTAAGAATTTGCTCCTCAACTTTGAACCACTTCTCAAACACAGATTCTGCATATTTCAGGTCTTGAAATAACTGTTGATTGAGAGGGTCATTTTGCAAAGTAGTCTGAAGGTCTGCCACTGCAGCTTTGGTGAAAACAACTTTCAACTGAGCTTGAGAGTAATATTTGGTAAGACTATGCAGATTCTCTCTCACTTTCTTAAGCTCCATCCATACTTAATACATTTTCACACCCTCCACTGGTGTTCCAACCATGTTGAACATCAGTAATATAGTCAGGGTGATCAACAATACAATTTAAGAATCTAAATCTTTTAGGAAAACTGAGTTTCCTAGCACCACATTGAACTAAGAGAGGAGAGTGATCAGAAAATCCAGGGTTCAATACATTAACCACTACACTCCCAAAGACTCTCATCCAATCATCATTACAAAAACACCTATCTATTTTACTATAGATAAGGTTCTGCTCTTGCTTGTTACACCAGGTAAATTGCCATCCAGTACAATAGAGTTCGTGCAACTCAATATCAGCAAGAGCATTAACAAAATCTTCACATTCTACAGCAGTAATTGGAAGCCCTCCAATTCTATCACCAGTAGCAAGGACACAGTTAAAATCCCAAAGAGTGAGCCAAATCAGTAGTTACACCAGCAATTCTTCTTAGTTCGTCCCAAAGGGCAAGCCTTCCTTCACTAGTGTTAAGGGCTTAAACAAAGGTAGCATAAAACCTGATGGTGTTAACCTTATTAGTTACTAAACCATGAACTGTTTGGTCAAAGGTTGAGATTACTTGAAATGTAATTTCATTCAAGTCCCAAACCACACAAATTCTTCCATTTATAGTACCACTATAATTATCAGTAAAAAGAGAGTTGTTGTCAAAAGCTCTTTTGACAGCATTAGTGTTGGTCCCAAGAATGATGAAGACTATCCTCACTGTAGCAACACGAGTCTTTTCTAGCGCGCTTTGTTCTCACTCACGCGCACCTAGGAAACTTCCCGGTGGGTCACCCATCCCATAACTACTCTAGGTCAAGCACGCTTAACTTTGGAGTTTCTATGAGATGGATACCAAAAAAGAAGATGCATCTTATTGGTATAAGTAGTCCAAATCAATTCATTTAACCACTTTCTAGTGCAGATCTCACAGGTCGAATCGCAAGCCGCACCTCGCGTATTTTTAAGACCATGCAGGTAGGAAGCTGGTGTTGGGTTTTCTATGTATCGAATACAAAATAATCGGAGTAAAAACGCAGCGGAACAATAAAAGTGAAAACCCAATTTAGGATCGCATGCAGTAATTTAATTGTTTAATTAAAGAGTTAATCGAATTACCTTAATCCGATTGAACAAATCTAGATCCGGACTAGAAGCAGATGAATATCTCCTTCCTCTTCTGGTGATCCACACACGAACAATTCCACAAGCCGGATTGCTAGATCCTTACGAATAATATTGATAAATAGTACAACACAAATTTCTTACTAGAAGGATTGTACTATTGATCAAGATCAACTAAGGGAAGAGGAACGACCGACTCCGTTCTCCTACAGTATAATGTAGATGGCCGATTTTTCTTCTTCTTGAAGGGCCGATTTTAGGTCTTATTTTCTGGTTACAACTCCTTGTCCAAGACCTTATATTTATACTAAGTAAACCCTAGATTCAATAATCTAGTATTTGCTTAGTTGCCCCTCAACTTATTAAATAATACAATATATATAATATCCAATATTATATATATTACTTTATTATTTAATCTCCTTATAAATATAATATCCAATATTATATTTATTATTCCCAGTTGATATTTATTCCTACTTGTCTATAATTGTCGTATGTGCGACTAAAAGGCTTATATTATGTTGGCAATTATTTAATACCTTATTAAATAATAAATCATAAGCGACCTCTAGCAAGACATTATGATTACCCAAATAATATAAGTTAATAGTCCATTAAACCTTTTAACGTGTCAAATCCCTTTGTCACGCGATATCATATTTGAACTAAGTCATGGAGTCATACTTATTTATGTTCAAATGCTTTCTCGATCTTAAGTAGATGATTGAATCAAATGACTCTTCATTTGAGCATGGCCATGCATTTCCTTCACCCTACTTATCGAGGGGCCCAATGAGATATCTCTCTCACTTAAGAGAGGGACAAATCCCCATCTTGATTATTCATTGCCCTCTACATGACTCCCACTAATCCCGATCGCTAACCTTTATGATCACCATGTTTCGGATGACGTTGGATTACGTCAAGGCATAGCGATTATCATGTTGGACTCTATGATAATCTCGGGTTCAAGGATTTATTGACATACCGTATTGAGATTCACTTATGACATTTCCATGCGGTGATCTCAATGCGGGTCGGTCCAGATTAGTTCTCCAACCAATACCCATAAGATTGATCCGTACCATACGCATAATCATCCGATGATTATCAATCAAACTTATACTAGTATATTAATCACTTGAGTCTCTACTCAACGCGATTTTACCAGGGACATTTGAATAATCTTATTATTCGTGAATAACTATTATTCGATTATTATAATATTAAAACATGCACACATTATAATAATCAACGAGAAATAAATGATATCAAATAACTTTATTTAAATGTGACAATTACAAATCTAGGCACATCGAATGTCCTAGGGCACTATTCCCAACAATCTCCCACTTGCACTAGGACCATTCATTCATGACCTTTAGTTCTATCGCTCTAGCATGCTCAACATGCTTTCCTTGTGAGAGAGGCTTGGTAAGTGGATCTGCAACATTCTCTTCCGTTGCTACTTTGCATATTGTAATATCTCCTCGTCTGACGATCTCTCTGACTAGGTGATATTTTCTGAGTATATGTTTGGAATTATGATGGGACCTGGGCTCTTTAGCTTGTGCAATAGCACCATTATTGTCACAATAAAGGCTTATGGGACCCTGGATGGTTGGCACCACTCCTAGTTCGAACGAACTTCTTGATCCATACGGCTTCCTTAGCCGCATCCGATGCCGCCAGTACTCACATGTAATAGAATCGAACCGTGCTTTGCTTGGAACTCTTCCAACTCACAAGACCTCCATTCAATACAAACACATAACCGGTTTGCGATTTGAAATCGTCTCTGTCGGTTTGAAACTTGCATCGGCGTAACCTCTTACTGACTGCTTTCCCACCCTCCATAAACTAGGAAATCATCCTTGGTTCTTCTCAAGTACTTTAGGATGGTTTTCACTGTAATCGATGACTTTCACTGGATTCGATTGGTATCGACTTGTCATACTAAGAGCAAACGATACATCCAGTCGAGTACAAATCATGGCATACATGATCGATCCAATAGCCGATGCGTATGGTATCTTGCTCATACGTGCTCGCTCATCGGGAGCCTTAGGACTCGAGTCTCACTCGGATGAATGCCATGTGACATTGGCAAGAGTCCTCTCTTGGAGTCTTGCATATTGAACCTCTTCAATATTTTATTAATGTATGTACTTTGACTCGGACCAATCAATCTCTTTGATCTATCTCTATAGATCTTTATCCCAAGAATATAAGCACTTCTCCTAAGTCTTTCATTGAGAAACAACTTCCCAACCAAGTCTTGACTGCCGCAAGGTGGGAATGTCATTTCCAATGAGTAATATGTCATCTACATATAAGACTAAGAAAACAACTATTCTCCCACTAACCTTCTTGTACACACAAGGTTCATCTTCATTTTGAATGAACCCAAACTCTTTGTGATTTCATCAAAACGAAGATTCCCGCTCCGAGAAGCCTGCTTCCACCCATAAAGGGATCTTTGAAGCTTGCCAAACGTGGTAGAATTGTCTGGATGAACCAACCCGTCGGGTTGTGTCATATACACATCCTCGAGTAAGTTTCCATTAAGGAATCTTGTTTTGACATCCATTTGCCATATTTCATAATCATAGTATGCGGCAATGGCAAATAAAATTCTAATTGATTTAAGCATGACTACTTTGGAAAAGGTCTCATCATAGTCAACACCATGAATCTGCTATAACCTTTTGCCACTAGTCTAGCTTTATAGGCTTGCATTATCATCCATGTCTTTCTTCTTTTATAGACCCATTTGCACCCAATGGTTTTAACACCCTCAGTGGATCTATCAAGTTCCAAACTTGATTGTCATACATGGATTGCATCTCGGACTTCATGGCTTCTAGCCATTCCTCGGACTCAGTCACAGGCGGCTTCTGTATAGGTACTAGGCTCATCATCTATGAGCGATGCATCATCATCCTCCGTTACGAGATAACCATATCTCTCAGGTTCATGTCGCATCCTATCAGATCTGTGTGGGACTTGTGTACTTTGAATGGGCTCTTCAACTGTTTGTTGAGCTTGTTCGGTTTCCATCGGTGAAGCGATGTCTTCTTGTGGTTCTCGATTTTCCTCGAGAATTAATCTTCTCCCACTGTCTCTTTTGGAAATAAATTCCCTTTCTAAGAATACAGCATTTCGAGCAACAAACACTTTGTTCTCTGCGGGCTTGTAAAAGTAATATCCTTTAGTTTCCTTAGGATATCCCACAAATAAACATCTTTCAGATCTGGCTGCCAGTTTGTCAAACACTTGGCGCCTTACGAACGCTTCGCAACCCCAGATCTTTAGAAAAGACAAGTTTGGTCTTTTACCAGTCCATTTCTCAAATGGTGTCTTTTCAACTGCTTTAGATGGAACACGGTTAAGGGTGAATGCTGCTGTTTCTAAGGCGTGGCCCCAAAATGATAATGGAAGATCTGTTCGACTCATCATGGATCGAACCATATCTAATAAAGTTCGATTCCTCCTCTCGGACACTCCGTTATGCTGAGGTGTGCCGGGAGGAGTAAGTTGCGAAACAATTCCACAACTCCTAAGATGATCATTGAATTCTTGGCTCAAGTATTCCCCACCTCGATCTGATCGAAGGGTTTTAATTGTCTTGCCAAGTTGATTCTGTACTTCATTCTGGAATATTTTGAACATTTCAAAAGATTCATGTTTATACTTCATAAGATAAACATATCCATATCGGCTAAAATCATCGGTGAATGTAATGAAGTATTGGTATCCGCCTCTGGCATGAGTGCTAAGAGGTCCGCACACATCGCATGTATTAGGCCTAATAGATCACTAGCCCTTTCTCCATGACCGGTGAAAGGATTCTTCGTCATCTTGCCCAATAAACAAGATTCGCATGTCCCATATGATTCATAGTCAAAAGAGTCTAAAAGTCCATCATTATGGAGTTTAGAAATGCGTTTCTCGTTTATGTGACCAAGTCGACAATGCCATAAGTAAGTCGGATTAGAATCATTGAGCTTAGGTTTCTTGGATGCAATGTTATAGACTTCCAAAGTGTCGGACTCATCTAGATCAATATTGTAAAGGCCATTATATAACTGCAGTACCATAAAGCAAGTCATCAAAGAAAATACGAATGATCTTATTCTTAATAAGAAAACTGTAACCTTCACAATCTAATGTAGAAAGCGAAATAATATTCCTATTCATAGCGGGAACATAATAGCAATTGTTCAAAACTAACAAAAGCCCATTGGGCAAAACTAGATCATAAGTTCCTACGGCTAGTGCGGCAACTCTTGCTCCATTGCCGACTCTTAGATCTACTTCCCTTTCTTGATTCTCTCTGCTTCTCAACCCCGCACATTTGTACAAATGTGAGATCCACATCCAGTATCTAATACCCGGGAGTTAGAGGTAGATAAGTTAACTTCTATAACAAATATACCGTGCGGTCTCACCGCCCTTGGTACGCTTTAGCTCTTCCAAGTAAATCTTGCAATTTCTTTTCCAATGTCCTGGTTTATTGCAATGATGGCAATTTCCATCTTTGGGAGCTTTAGCCTTGAAACCCGGCCTAGTAGGGTCTTTAGATTTGGCAACTTTTGCCTTACCCTTGCCCTTGCCTTTGTTCTTAAAGGATTTCCCTTTCGACCATCAACACATGGTTTGGTTTCTTCTTAATATTCTTTCGGCCGTTTTAAGCATCCCATGCGGCTCAAGAATGGACTTCTCCATCTCATTCATATTATAGTTCATAATGAACTGGCCAGAAACTTTCGGCAATGAGTTTAGGATCACATCCGTGGAGTGCTCCTTAGAAAGTGGAAAACCAAGCCTTTCAAGATGATCAATATATCCTTTCATCTTGAGCACGTGAGCGCCGATGATGTCCCCTCAACCATCTTGCAAGCATACAAGGCTTGAAAGGTCTCATACCTCTCTTGCCTAGCATGCTTCGAGAAAGTTTCCTTGAGGTGAGCATTTAGCTCATAAGCTTCCATTTCCTCCAGTTCTTCAAGTTCGGACAAATGGTGGCTAACATAAGACAACCGACATCAATGGAATCATCACAATGTTTCTTCCATTTGTCTTTTGTTGCTTTATTTGCATTGTCGGTGGCTCATCGGGAATTTCTTCCTCAAGAACATACTGACTTTCTTTCTTGCTTGAGAACTATTCTCGGGCTCGGATCCAATCCAGATAGTTCTTGCCATTTTCTTTCGACTTGTCCTTCTCAAGGACGGATCGCGATGAAATGGTGGATGTGTTGTTTGATGCCATTCTACAAAATTCAATATGCAAAATATTTAGTCACATTATTTTATTTCGAAAAATACTCCCACTAAAACAAAGTACCCTCAATTTACAACATTTGTAATTTTAGTGGGCTAAGATCCCATTTCGCACAATCCTAAACTCAGCTTTGGCATGACGCCTAGAATTGAACTACTTTAGGTGGATAACTCTTTATCGATTACATCATATGTAACTCTTAGATTATGTCATGGGATTTGGCATCGTATGCCCAAGCATGTTATAATCCCATCTTATGCCTTAAGGTTCAAAACTATTTTGATTTCCAAATTCATTAAACGTATAGGTATCACCATTACCTATCCTACCTTACTAAGATAATCCGAGTGCCCAGCTTTGGCATGACCCACTCATGATGATCGAAGTCTTGATAGGTGTTTTTCAAATGAACGGCATTAAAATTTTAACGAGGGATTTTTATCCTATGTTAATGTCTATGTTTGCTAACATACATAGCATCACATACATGCATAAATTTAAACATACATCGCATCACATGACAATAAAGCATAGGACCGTGTATAGCATGACCATAATCCTAACGTGATTTTCATGAGCCAACATGAAAATCACAAAGGTCATCTAAAGGGTTAAATATGGTCTTCGTTGATCTTCCAACTCCTTGGAACGTCATACGCGATCAATTTGCTCCTCGAGTCCATCTATCTCGTCCTTCTTGTCTTCATTACATTAATGAAATTTAATACTACACTAATAAATTAAATTACAAGAAGTACAAACGACACGCAGACCGTAAAATAATAAACAATTTAAATAGACGACTCGCAGGCCGTAAAACCAATTATAATTAAACGACACGCAGTAGTAAAAACCAACCCATAAGAAATTAAATTATCCAATCACATTGGTCAATTTATGGTCATGCCATACACCACACACATACCATAAATAATTATCAAATAATTAATAAAGCATGTAATATACTAAATAATCAATTTATCTGACAATCACACAATAATTAAAATTTGAGTCATCACATGAACAAAGCTGGACTCGCCGAGATGGTCCAGCGAGATCTGGGCACGGGTTTGCCGGGTTCGAAACCGCGGTTGCGGTTGCAACATTTTGCAACTATTATTTCCAAATTTACTTTTATAACAAAAGGACTTATAAAAGGAACTACGAAAAGTTACCAAAACAAGATCCAGTAGATGGAAAGTGGTCTTTGAAGGATAGCCATCGCGCGGGATCGAATCCCAATTTTTGCGGAAGTATTTTTGCAATATTTAAAGCAGTTTATTTGCCTTTAATAAAACCTTCCGTGTATTATTTCCAAAACAAACTCGCGGCGCACATGGTAAGTCGCTAGGCAGCCACTGGACCTCCGAGTTCGAACCCCTGGTGATGCAAAATCATTTTGCTAATTAATACAACCATGGTCAGGCCCGACCCGACCGGACCGGACCGAATCTGCCTGACACTGCTGATCTTTGTTCAAGCGATTCGACGGCAGATTTTTGCGAAACATCCGTAAAATTATTTTTGACGATCCGATTTAATCAAATTAAACGAGAAAAATATTTTATAAAATCTATATTTTATAAACATAATCAGAACATAATTTACACATAAATATGTTCTACATAAACAATTAAATTACATGCAAGTTGGCTCAGATACCCTTTGTTGGGTTTTCTATGTATCGAATATAAAATAATCGGAGTAAAAGCAGCGGAACAATAAAAGTGAAAACCCGATTTAGGATCGCATGCGATAATTTAATTGTTTAATTAAAGAGTTAATCGAATTACCTTAATCCGATTGAACAAATCTAGATCCGGACTAGAAGCGGATGAATATCTCCTTCCTCTTACAGTGATCCACACACGAACAATTCCACAAGCGGATTGCTAGATCCTTACGAATAATATTGATAAATAGTACAACACAAATTTCTTACTAGAAGGATTGTACTATTGATCAAGATCAACTAAGGAAGAGGAACGACCGACTCCGTTCTCCTACGGTATAATGTAGATGGCCGATTTTCTTCTTCTTGAAGGGCCGATTTTAGGTCTTATTTTCTCGGTTACAACTCCTTGTCCAAGACCTTATATTTATACTAAGTAAACCCTAGATTCAATAATCTAGTATTTGCTTAGTTGCCCCTCAACTTATTAAATAATACAATATATATAATATCAATATTATATATATTACTTTATTATTTAATCTCCTTATAAATATAATATCCAATATTATATTTATTATTCCCGATTGATATTTATTCCTACTTGTCTATAATTGTCGTATGTGCGACCGAAAACTTATATTATGTTGGCAATTATTTAATACCTTATTAAATAATAAATCATAAGCGGCCTCTAGCAAGACATTATGATTACCCAAATAATATAAGTTAATAGTCCATTAAACCTTTTAACGTGTCAAATCCCTTTGTCACGCGATATCATATTTGAACTAAGTCATGGAGTCTGTCATACTTATTTATGTTCAAATGCTTTCGATCTTAAGTAGGCTGATTGAATCAAATGACTCTTCATTTGAGCGTGGCCATCATTTCCTTGATCCTACTTATCGAGGGCGTGAGATATCTCTCTCACTTAAGAGAGGACAAATCCCCATCTTGATTATTCATTGCCCTCTACATGACTCCCACTAATCCCGATCGCTAACCTTTATGATCACCATGTTTGAGATGACGTTGGATTACGTCAAGGCATAGGATTATCATGTTGGACTCTATGATAATCTCGGGTTCAAGGATTTATTGACATCTTGTATTGAGATTCACTTATGACATTTCCATGCAGTGATCTCAATGCGGGTCGGTCCAGTATTAGTTCTCCAACCAATACCCATAAGATTGATCCGTACCATACGCATAATCATCCGATGATTATCAATCAAACTTATACTAGTATATTAATCACTTGAGTCTCTACTCAACCCGATTTTACCAGGGACATTTGAATAATCTTATTATTCGTGAATAACTATTATTCGATTATTATAATATTAAAACATGCACACATTATAATAATCAACGAGAAATAAATGATATCAAATAACTTTATTTAAATGTGACAATTACAAATCTAGGCACATCGAATGTCCTAGGGCACTATTCCCAACAGCTGGACCAAAGCCTAACAATCCCCTCCCAGTACCTGCCATCATCTCAGTCCCATAGTCTGGAAACCTCCGCGAACTAGATTTGATCACTCACAGTCCTCCAACACTTGACATCAGCATCTGTTCCAGCTCCGTTTACTTCTGTTGCGCCAGTATCTCACTTCTAGCATACTAAATTTGATCACATAGCCCTCCGGCACCTGACAACATCCACCGTGCCGACATCTTAGTTCCGGCCAACTGGCAACATTTGTGCATGTCCGCCTCTCAGTTCCAACACTCTGGATCCTCCGCTATAAGATACTCCGAGCGAATCTGCACCCGTGATCTGCTCCGATACCAATTGTTGGTCCCAAGAATGTTGAAGACTATACCAACACGAGTCTTTTCTAGCGCGTTTTGTCCTCACTCACCCGCAGCTGGGAAACTTCCCAGGGGGTCACCCATCCCATAACTACTCTAGGCCAAGCACGCTTAACTTTGGATTTTCTATGAGATAGATACCAGAAAAGAAGATGCATTTGTTGGTATGAGTAGTCCAAATCAATTCATTTAACCACTTTCTAGTGCAGATCTCACAGGTCGAATCGGAAACCGCGCCTCGCGCATTTTTAAGACCATGCAGGCAGGATACTGGACCGAAGCCCAACAATTAGATTTGGTCTGCTTTACTCTAGTCTCAAGTAATCCAATCAAGTGTACATTATTATTCCTAATATACTTAATCACCTCACTTTGTTTCAGGGACTTGTTTAAGCCACTAACATTCCAACTAGAAAGGATCATTGGAAAGATAGTGCGGGTGGTATCTCCTTCTAACTAACCTCAATTGTACCGAACCTCATCTCATTTCTAATATCATTGTGCTCCTCTTGTGTTTCTGATACTCCTAAAGCTGTAAATTGATTTTTATGAATGACAGGAAGAGCAGCTCTTCCAGTACCTGTCTGAACAGTTGGTATGGCCTGCTGAGGAATATCATTAATATTTCTCCTATCCCTTACCATTGCCCATGCCTGTTGATTCATTGTATTCCTTTGTCTTCTATTCCTAAGAGGTGCTCTCTCCTCTGGTCTTCTACCTTCTTGTTGCACATTGCAACTATGTTCAAGAACTTGGCATTTTGACAGAACACAGGGGTCCATTCATAGTCTAAATTATGTTCAAATAACTCACCACTTGGTGCTTTGATTCTAGCCTTCTTCACCAGAGGTTGACTGATATCAACTTATACCAAGATCCTAGCAAAGCCAACCCTTGTCTGCTTCATAGTACATTCATCTGTATTCACAGGTCTTCCTGCAATACTTGCAATCTTTCCTAAGCTCCTTTTTCCCCAATACTATAAAGGCAAGCTATGAAGACTGATCCAAGTTAACTTCTCTTACTTGAAATCAAAATCAATAGTCCACTTTTTAAGAATGATAGGTTGATTTTTCACAGTGTAAGGTCCACTAGTAAGCACCAAATCACAATCCTGAAAGGTCTCAAATCTAGCTACAAAAAAACCATTGTCATGTTGATGTAGAACAGGAACAGCTTACTCTCCCTACACTTTGTTAACATATTGCTTCATATAGGCCAAAGTATGTTCTGCACCAACTACATAGAGAACAAGAGAATTTTGCCATTTCCTAACTTCATCTTCTAGTTCATCATCAGAAGAAGAGACACACAAGCCTGACTCATCTACCTCAGAAGCCATATAATCAAGGTTGTGTCCATTAATAGCAAGTCTGTTACCTTTGAGAGCATTAGCATAAGTTTCCTCATCCAAAACTTTCTCAGAACTGACATCCGTTATCACAAGATTGAATTTCAGGGTGTCCCACCTGTTCAACCTCATCCTGGATAGTCTTGGATCCATCAATCATATTATTCCCGCGCCGTTGATCAGAAGAGTCCCCCGACCAAACTAATTTCCTAGCAGAGTGCTGAGGAATAGATTGGTCCACTAACCTAATCGCCTCGCCAAAACTAGCCAGTAGAACCGTCGCCACGTCTGGTTGAGCAACCGCCGGGGTGGTCATGGCCGGAGAAAATGTAGCCACACCCACTGAAACCGGTGCCTCACTTGGGCTATTTTTATTAGAGCTCACATCACTCGGCAAAAGGTCACTCCCCACCCCCTCCGTCCAAATACCCACCTCCGGTGTCCTATTCGAAGTTGTCGTCTTCTTCTTCCTGTTGTTATTCGCGTAGAATTTATTATTATTAATAATAATATCAAATATTCAACAATAATAAATTTTAAAAAATAACCATAAAAATTAAATTAAATTAAAGGAATTGGACAACTAATTTTCAGTAACAAAATTCTTTTTAGAGCGATGCGAGGTGGATAAATTTGTCCAGATAAAATCCAGCCCGTTGAATTAAATGGGCCGGTTCGGCCTGTTTTTTTAATTTATTAAATTCTTTAATTAAAAGTAAATATGTACATTTACTTTTCTATCCTATACTTATTTTTGGCTCCAAATTACCATCATTAATGATTCCCCATTAATTCCAGTTGGTTCCAACTACTTTTCCCCACTTTCTTTATATTAATTGCCTTCTTCCTTTCCCCACGGACCTTTATTGTTTTTTTTAATACAATTCTCTCCTCCTTTCTTCTCTTCTGCCCCTTCTTCTTCTAAATTAGCAACAGATCTAGACAAAACTATCAACTTCCTTCCGGAGAAAAAAAAAATCCTACCAAATCTCTGAACCATGGCGTGTGAGGCTGCAAGAGATGCGTTATTTTTCAAGCTCTTCGGCTCGCCGGACATGGCTTTCACTGATGCAGTAGTCTCCAATGCAAGCTCTTCGGGTGCGGAAATGTTTGATGAGCAAGGGGAGCAAAGTCATTCGGGCGAGGAACAGCAAGTGCAAGCAGAAATGTTGGAAGAGCAAGGTGATGAAAGTCAGACGGGCGAGGAAAGTCAGACGGGCGAGCAACCACAAACACAGCCGGAAGAAGTTCCGGAATATGTGTTTGGAGTCGATAGCGTGATCGATGAGATGTTAGAGCATGGACCAAGGCCGGGAATGTTATTTCAAAGTGAAAAGGATCTAGTTGAATCTTACAAAGCTCACGTTAAGTCTAAAGGATTCGGTATTTCAACAAGAAGCATAAGTGTTGGATCTGGCCGTCTCATGTGAAAAGGCACGAGATGGTAATGGTAAAAGATTCAGTAAGAGGACGGGCTGCAAAGCTGGCATAAATGCAATACACCAGGGTGACGATGTTTGGTTGATGGGGAAAGTTTCCCACGATCACATCACGAACTTGACCCGGAAATGTCGGAGTTCATGCCGGCGCATAGGCACTTGACCACAAATATAAAGAGAACCCTAGAAGCACATGATCGTGCCGGGCAACGAATATCAAAGTCTATTAGGTACTTGCAAACACTTGCCGGGGGGCATCTAAATTGGGAGCAACTGCAAAAGATTGTAGGAATTTTGTGGATGCGACAAGAAGGGTGAGACTAGATGGAAGCGACGCCGCTGCTATACTAATAAAAATATATAGTAAAATGAATAAATTATCACACAAAATACACAATTATATACATAAAATATTAATAAAAATATTACTCAAAATATACCAAACAATTCTTTATATCAACAAGTCCAGCTTAAAATCTAAAAAACAATCTGAATTTAATATTATAATTATAAAATTTTTTGTATGTGACTATCATTGAAATCAAAGTAAATAAATTGTATTTAGTTTTGGAATTAAAACGTTAATTGTCTTGAATTATAATTGTATGCTAGACTTTGTATTTTTTTAAATATTTATTTACTTAAGTGGAATTTAAGTAGTGCATGCTTGGAAATTGTAATTTTTCGCCTATATATACATGCATATACCTTTATTCTTCCCCAAGCCCCTAGCCATCAATCTTTCATTTCTTTCTTTCCTTCTCACTACCAAACAATGGACCAAGTTTACCAACGCAAAAGGGGCGGTGGTTGTCCATTGAAGAAGCAAATAGCAAGAAAAATGCTTCGCAGGTCTCCTGGAAAAATCACTCCGACGAAAACCACTCCAACAAAACCTACTCCCACAACACCTGAAGGTTCACCACCAAAAAAACAAACTCTGCAAGCTTCAGAAACTAGTCCTAATAAGAACCCTTTTCCTAGTCCAGGTTTTAGACCTTATAAGGGTCTAAGAATGTTCGAATGGCCGGTGCACTCCTCTCCAGAACGTTTGGGAGCCATGTACAAGAGAGCTAAGGATGAGTGCAGTGACATCAAGAACGAGGTGAAAAAACTTTTGTTCCGCTTGGTGTCTTCTAGCAACGAGCAACACGTTGCTAACTTGCTCTTGGCGGAGGAACCCTTGTTTATCTTGTACGACATGCTGCTGGACATGGACGAGCAGCCCCTCGGAGGAAAATATGTCGACAACGTGGGTAGTTCCAAAGCCAAAGTTGTCATCACTTTGTCGGACTCCACCACTGAGGTCTAAGGTGGAGGTTGAAAGTGGAGAAGCGGTTGTTTCAATTTTCTTTTCTT
The DNA here is from genome assembly GCA_033398695.1 of Orobanche coerulescens. Classification (NCBI taxonomy): domain Eukaryota; kingdom Viridiplantae; phylum Streptophyta; class Magnoliopsida; order Lamiales; family Orobanchaceae; genus Orobanche; species Orobanche coerulescens. Next base: position 136,376,983 of record CM065817.1, read on the forward strand.
TTTTATCTCTAGTTGGTTAATGTTTTTTTTTGCTTTATAGCAATCTGCCACCCAGGAACCAGTTGAGCTGCCCATGCGGACAATGTTTTTTTTTTTTTTTTTGCTGTTGGTGTGTGAAGGCTGTAAATGCCTTCATAAAGCCTAGTTTTCCTATTTACTTGGCCTATTATGAACGGAATCAAGGTTTATCTATTAAATTGAGTCATTTATTTTAATCGTAATATCACATATTAAATCGATAAATTGGGAATCAGATTGAAACTTTCCAAATTGTGGATAATCAAAAATTTGTATATATCTAGCGAGTAAGAAACATACTCTACAACGCTTACTAAATAATTTGAAATTTAACTATATTATAATTTTAATTTCCATTGATAACCAAATTTATATTAAGGATGATTTCAGAATAATTATGCAGTTTTGATATAAGTAAGCTACAATTTTATATTAAGGATGATTTCAGAATAATATTTAGGAATAATGAGGTACAGTTAAATCTCAATAAATGAATGTTCGATTAATGAATAACCTCGCCAAATGAATAATTTTTTCCAGTCCCAACTCTTTATAACATGTTCAAATTTTCTTTCGATAAATGAATAATTTCGCTAAATGAATATTTTTCTCCGGTCCCGATCATATTTATTTATCGAGGTTTTACTGTATAATATAAATTGCATAAAAAATAAAATTTTCTAAGATGACCAAGTATGGTCTTAGAACAAAAATACAAGTGCTACAAGTATAGCTTCCAGAAACAAAAAAAATACCAAGTGATGCCTTGGGCAGGAATCGAACCCAGATCAATTGATAAATTAAAGTGTAGTTTGCCACTGAGGTAAGTGGCGGCCCGCGATAATAATTGGATACATTTATGTATTTAATCCCCTTCTCTTTCCATATATGCAGTATAAATTATGTAAAAAAAAGGCAAAGTTCGGCCTCAATAAGAATCGAACCCCCGTCAATGAACAAGTTAAGTGATATTTTGCCGCTGAGGTAAGTGGCGGCCCGCGGTAAGTAGTGGATACAATAATATATTTAAACAGCTCCCCCCATTATAGATGTTCATTGTATACTTGGTGCAGTGCTCGGTAAGAAAGAGAAAAGAAAAAGAGTGAAGTGGAAAGAGGAAGGGGTTTAATGCAGAGACTAGAGAGAGATGGGAAAGAGGAAGTTAGAGGTTAGCATTAATATACTGTACTTTAATAGTCATTAATTTATTATTTTTTATGGGGATAGGGAAATAAAGATTAAAAATAAATAAAAATATAAATAAATTTGAAATTCAAATTCAAATTTGGTCAAACCAGTTTCTCTCTCTACAATTAGGCATCAAGGGTAATTAAGTAAAAATATAAACCCCACTAACAGCACACATTAATATCATTTATAAATGATATGTTCAAATTACTAAAATACCCTATTTTGTCCGGACAAATTTGTCCACGGAGCTTTATTGTTCTTTTTATATGTGAATCGACGATGGACCTCCGACCGCCGCCTCCGGTCATGGTAGAACTCCGACGACCGGTCAGTTTTTTATTTTTTATTCTTTTTACAACAGGCCCGCCGGTCTGCTTGCCGGTGGGCGGTCGGCCAATTCTTTCGTTTTTTAAACGCCAGGCCGTCGGCCTACTTTTCGACGTCCGACCAACTTTTTTCTATGCCAAGCTCTGTTCTAAAAATCGGCATGGGCGGCCGCCTAGGCGCTAGGCGGCCCCAGCGCTCCGACACACGGCCTCGGGCGTTTGTCCCGGGCGTTTGATTAATCGCCGCCTGCGGCCGGGCAGACGCCAGGCGATCGGGCGGCCGCCTAGAAAGGCAAGTCAAGGAATCTAGGCGGTTAGCGGGCGCCTAGGCGGCTGGGCGCCAGCGGGTAAGCATTTTTTTTTTTTTATTTTAGCAGTACTATAAATTCTTAAATTTAGATAGTATGGACTACTTTAGACATATATACATATTTGAAAATTTAATATATGATCTTTTTTAAATATTTAAATATTATGTATTTTTAATTTTTTTACATACATATAATTTTTTTATATATAAAAATAATTAAAATAATAAAAAAATTAAATCCGCCTAGTCCGATTAATCCCCGGTTAATCCCCGAGTAATCATCTGGGCGCTAGGCGTTAGCAATCCGAACGCCTAGCGCCTAGCGTTTTTTAGAACCATGATGCCAAGCCCGTCGACCTGCTTTCGGTGGACCTCCAGCGGCCGGCCATTTTTATTTTAACGCCAGGCTGCCGGTCTGCTTCCTCCGATGACCCGTCATTTTTTTTTACGCTAGGCATTTTCCGGCGGTTCTTAATTTTTTTTCTTTTTTTTACAACACGACCGTCGGCCGCCGAGAGAATTTGGGAACCAACATCTTTTTTATAGCAAATAATCTGGTAATTTAATTATTTAAGTCAATTATATCACTGCCACCGTGCCATTATGGCACAGATTATCCTTGATCTAAAATATAAAGGATAGTTGTGTTTTTTGATAATATTCAATTGAAAAGACTTTTTTACCCCTCCCCTCTACGTTGAATTTAATATTTTTTTTTTGATCGGACAAAATGAAATCTATATCAATCAGTGGAGTACAAGGGGTACTCCAACCCTTACAAAGATTTGTCAAATACCAAGACTTTCCCAACTGTTCCAAGCCATAGCCGACCCCTAAGCAAGCAGAAATAAAGGATTACAGACTACTCCAAGCCATAACAGACCCCAAGCAAACAATTTAGACAAAATTATTGCATAGCTTGGGCTCCACGTATGCCTTCTAAGTAATGGGTCTTTCATACACAACCATGACCAAAACCTTCCTCTAATTGACTCAATTATCTTCGAGACATTTGGAACAATTTTACAAAAAATTAGCTCATTGCCTACATTCCAAATAGACCAAATAGTAGGGGTGTTCAAAACTGGATATCCGAAGTTTCGGATATCCAAAAATCGGATAGTAGATTTTGATATCCGATATCCGTATCTGAAATTTCGGATATCCGATTTTCGGATATCCGAAATTTCGTATACGGATATCCGAATATCCGGAAAAATATATAAATTATATCCGAATATCCTTATATTCGAAAAAATATTCGGAACTTCGGATATGGATATCGGATATCCGAATATCCGAATACATTCTATTATTTAAAATATAAAAAATTAAAATTTTTAGGATTTTTCCGATATTTCGGATATCCGAATATCCGATTTTTCTGAAAAGTACTATCCGATATCCGAATCTGAAGTTTCGGATATCCGAACTTCGGATATCCGAATTATCGGATATCCGGAACTTCGGATTTTCGGATATTTCGGATCGAATATCGGATATCGGATATTTTTGAACACCCCTACCAAATAGTACCTGCCAAAAGAGAAGTTGTCATCTTCGCTTTCTTTTCATGCCCAAAAAGTTCACCATGTTGGAGAAAGTGAACCATGGAAGAGTTATGAGTGACCATTTCCATATCGAGCCACCTCTACAAAGCCGTCCATATTGCCCTTGAAAAATCACAGCTGAAGAAAAGGTGAGCTTGATCATCGTCTTCCTTTTTGCACAGTTGACCAGCAGTTCCTCACCTTGATGTAAGCCGCCCCTCCTCGCCAAATTAACCTTCGTTGGCATCCGATCTCTAAGAACCTTCCAAACTATTGCCTGAACTCTTCTCGGAGCATGACAACTCCAAAATCTTTTGAAGATTTTAGTATCCCTCCTTGCCTCGTTATTGTCCGCCCCCTGTTCAGAGTTTCGTAAGTCGCTGCTGTTGTAAATACGCCATTTGCCGTCTCTGTCCATTTCCAAATATCTTCATTATCGTGCTGCATAGGGTACCTGTTAAGCATAGATAACATATCATTATAATTCGCGTCCTCTAGGATTTCTCCTCCAAGGTATTTCCCGCCTCCAAACTCCCTCATCCCAACCCCCAAATTGATTCACCTTCCCCCCCTGATTAGAACAGAACCTATAAAGTCTCTTGTAAGCATCCTTTAGAGGCATTGTCCCAATCCAAAAATCAGTCCAGAAAGCTGTCCCTTCCCCATCGTTAACCACCCTTACTAGCTCCTCCCTCAACCCTCTATGCTCTTTCCCCCAATAAACTTCAAACACATCTTTCCACCCTTGAATTTAATAATAATATCAAATGTTCAACAACAATAAATGTACAAAAAACACCCTTAGAAAATTAAATTAAATCAAAGGGACAATCAATCTTTGAAAAAATAAAAAAGTATTTCTTAACTGGGATCTCCGACGGACCTCCAGCTAACAAGTTTTTCCGGTGGGGTCGCAAATAACCCAACGACAGTCGGTTATTTTTTTTATTCCAGGCCCATGCTGCCAGCTTCATCGGTCGTAGGCCAGTTTTTTTTTTTTGGACGCCAGGACCGTCGGCCAGTTTTTTTGACGCTCGGCCAGTGTTATTTTCGAACGCCAGTTACAGACACTTCTGGCGATCGCCCAATTTTTTCTTCTTTTTTTTTTTTTAACAGCCCGCTGGCCTACTTTCCGATGGCCACCGCCGACGGTCGGGAGACCTCCAGAGGCTAGCCAATAATTTTTCTTACGCCAGGCCCGCCGGCCTGCTTTTTCCACGGGCCACCGCCTGTGGTCGGCCAATAATTTTTTTTTACGTCAGCCCCGCCGACTTGCTTCCCAGCAGGCCACCAGCGGCGGCAAGCACATCTCCGGGGGCGGACCAGCTTTTTTAATTATTTTTATTTTTTTCGCCAACCCCGACGGCCGACCAGTTTTTTTTGATCCCTGGCCCGTCGGCCTGCTTTCCGGCAGGCCACCACCTGCTATTGGCATACGACAACCGATCAGTTTTTTTAACCTAGGCTAGATGACCTGCTTTTCGACGGACACTGCCCACGATCGACAGACCGCCGGTGGTTGGCCAATTTTTTCTTTCTTTTCTTTTACAACAGTCAGCCTGCTTTTCGGCGGCTATTACTGATAGATCTCCGACTGCCGGTCAGTTTATCTTTTGCTTAACGGCAGGCCTGTCGATATGAATTCCGATGACCAGATATTTTGTTGCCTGCGTATATGCTTTTCGGCGATGTCAAGTTTTTTTATCTTTTTGTTTTTACGCCAAACCCGTCAGTTGCGAATAGAATTTTGGGAACCAATAATTTTTTTTCTAGCAAGGTAATCTGGAATAAATATTTTAATCCAATTATGGCACCGCATATTGCTATTATGGAACGAGTGATCTCTAGTCTGTAGGACAATGGTATTTTTTGGTCCCTATATGTTAAATTCAATTATAATATCATATTTCCAACAACAATAAATTTAAAAACTTCCCTTAGAATATTAAAATAAATGGACGACTGATCTTAAGGAAAATCCTAACGGAAAATCTCCGACGGACCTCTAGCGGGTCGGTGACCGACCAATTTTTCCGGCAAGACCGCTGCAAGCCGCCGCAGACCTCCGATGGGCAGCCACTTTTTATTTAAAAGTGCTAGGCCCGCCAATGAATTTTTTTTGCGGGGCTGCCGCCGATCACCGTTGGTCCGACCAATTATTCTTTTTTTTTGTTATGCAAACCCGCCGACAATTTTTCCGGCAGGGCCCCCGCCGACAAAACTTTGAGGCAGACCAATTTCTTTTGTTTTTTCTTTTTGTGTTTTTCTTACCCCAGGCATTTCCATCGGGCCACCACCAGTGACCAGCAAACCTCCGTCGACCTATCAGCTTATATATGTATGTATGTGTATATATATATATATATATATATATATATAATCCCCGACTTGCAATCCGCCGGGTAGCCAGTCAATTATTCTTTTTTAAACGGCAAGGACGTTGCTAATATCCTCCGACGATCGGCTAATTTTTTTCTTAAAAGCATGCCTTCTTTTCGGCGGATGACCATTTTTTTTGGGTCTGCCGGCATGTTTTGGCCGGGGAACCATCAAATTATTTTTCTAACAAAAAAAATTTAATAATTTAATTATTTTAATTTAATTGTGGCACTGCCATGCCACTATGGCATGAATTATCTCTAGATATATATAATATAGATTTGACATGTTGAATAGGCCCAGAATGTCAAAATACGGATCCCAACAGTGCCCAATTGAATTGGGTTCAGTCAGAAAAAAGTTGAAGATTGGGAGATCTTATGGCCATTCATTACCAGAAATTATCGCCGCCCTGAACCACCGTCAACCGCCGGCCCGCTGTCAGCGTTTATCAAACGATGGCTTCAGATGACAGAAAGCTAGATCAAATAAATACTGTTTCTCCTTCCTCGTCAATCTCATCTTCATCAGTCCCCTGGAAGGAGCGCATTCTCGTCCCCACTCTTCTCGCAGGTGTGTACCAGTCAAAAACGCGGTCGTTTTCGAGTTGTTTCTTAAAATTTCTTAATTCCTCAAAAACCAAACTATATGCTAAGAGTTGTTGTTTCCTTCTTTTTCCTCGTGTAATTTAGGGTTTGCTGGTGGCGCTGTTGGATTATTATCAAAGCATAGAAAAATCCACGGCTTTTCACAAATATCAGCCACTTACGCATCCAATTTTGCTATCGTCACCGGTTGCTACTGCGGTAATTTTATTATTATTATTTATTATTATTATTATTATTATTATTACTATTTTGGTGGATTTCCAGTTCGATATTCTTATCAAGTATATGAAGATCCCCAGTTGACAATTTAGATCCAATGGACCGTCCAATTCTTTAGTGAGATGGTCTTATTCCTGATTTGCTACCCGATAGTTCGCCCAAGTAAAATATCCGTCCATTTCTTAATTGGAATCAATCCATCATTAATAGTTCAGCCCGAACAAATCTAACTGTTTAGTACACGCTTGGCGGCCCAGCTCGAATACCCCATCCAATGGACTGCCCAATTTTGTTAGTTAGCCGGTCCCGGTCCTAACTTGCTACCCGGTCTTTTAATGGTCCGGTCTGATACCCGGGTCGAGACTACCGAGCCGGACCATATATAATAGTAATGTGATACGAATTCGATCGGAAAAGTGGATACGTATCGTTCGGAGTGTGCGTAAGAATATCGTAGCGGAAGTCTTTTTACGAGTAGGGTGTTTTTGGATGTATTTTGTGGGAGTAATATCGAATATGACGATGAAAATTCGAACAAATGAAAAATGGAAGTAATATCGGAAAAGGTGATAATATCGATCAAAGTGATTTGATCGAACAAGAACAAAGGTTTATCGAATTAGACCTATAATTTGATAAGGTGATTTCTTCTCAAGACCTATTGAGAATCAATCGGATTAATACTCGAAAACGCGTCGAATAAAAATCAAGTTTCGGTAAAAATCATACCAAGGATAGAAACACAAAGTGTATTCTTTCACATTCAAATTCATCATACTATATATCTTTACAAGGCTAAGTGAAGACTACTTATAGGAGTGAAGTCTTCAACTAGGAATCAAACAAAAATAAAATAATTCAAAGATTACAAAATCTTTGAATAATCAAAACAAATCAAATAAAATACAAACAAGAAACATCAATCACAAAATATGGGAACACAATCCCTAAAATAAGTAAAGAAAGGAAAAGAGAAGACAAAACACACAAAATCGCAATTAAAAAAGTAGGCCGGCCGCTGACACGGGCCATGTCGCTGACACGGCTGCGCGCGCATCTGCCGGCAGTGACTCGACCGTGTCCGATCGACACGGCCGCGCGCGAGGGACGTCCGACAGCCGACTCATCCGACGCTGACTCGGCACGGCGCGGCGCCGATAAGGACGCGTTGGCGTGGCCCGATCGTGTCTGGAACACGGTCGGTCGTCTGGCAATCGGTTTTGGCTTATCCGGAAGAGTTCGACTTGGCCGCGTGCATAACACGGTCGAGTCCTGTGGGCAGTGACTTTTGCATTTCCGGACGAGTGCGGCACGGGCCGTGTCGGACGACACGGTCGGGTCCGGCCGGCAGTGCTCGGCATTTTCCGGCAGGTGCCATATTTTCCGGCAGGCTCGACATTTTCCGGCAGGCGACGACATTTTCCGGCAGGTTGTGTCATTTTTCGGCTTGTGTCCGTTTTCTCGCCTAAAAATGTCGCCGTATGTGCATGATGCGTTGTAAGGCCGTTTATTTTGATCCTTGCTCCATTTTCTTTATTCGGACTAGTCAATTCCGTATCATCCCCTCCCCCTTTAAAGGGAATTGTCCTCAATTCCGAACTTCCTTCATCGTCAAGATAATTAATTAAAGCTTCTAAGTACTTGATCTCGAAAATGTCCGCAGTACGTACATGGCCCAAAATCTTGAGACGATAGGTAGTGGGGGGCCCTCGAGAATCACCAACAAAATAACTATCATTATTAATAAAATAATAATAATTACTCTGCCAGGTAATACCGATATCACGATATGAATCATCATATAACCGGACATTTAAAATGGGAAGCACGACAGTAATAATAGGTCGCCCTTCATCGGATGCCACTTCAAGACTTGGGAAAAATGCTTCGTCGTCGACTTTTATATCAAAATCTTGGTAAGGCTCAAGATATAGATGTTCCGGAATCATAACATCTTCTTGTTCCGTATCAAGAACCGAAAACACCTCATTGGAGTTTGGACAAAAATCTTCAAAACAACTTACGTCGAGACATGGATCGCCGTCGGGCACAACATCAAAAATGGGAAGCAATAATGATTTCACGTCGGGTTCACCATCAAAAATGGGAGCTCCATCAAAAATGGAAAACACGGAATCAATTATGGGCTCCTCTTCGTCAGCTGGTTCGGTATCAAATATTGGTGGCCCTTCATAATCCGGCCCGATTTCCATGACACTAACAAGTTCCTCACCATTAACATAAGTTGGTCCGTCTTGGTCAAATTGGCCAACACAACCAACTGGCTCATGCTCAAAGTAGCAAGATCCAGGTTCGTCAACTAGGGATACACGGCTCAACTCACCTTCTTCGTTGAATTGCTCCGTTGAAAACTCTGTCTCGTCTACTTCATTAAAAATGACAGTAGGGACATCATCTTCATCGAGAAAGGACTCTGCTGGGAATTCCTTGATGGGGAAAAACCTTTGATCGAATGTCGGCGGCGGGTCGTCGAAGGACTGGTGGTGGGGGAACAACGAGTGGTGGTATGGTTTGAACCTTCGATTGAAATATTTTGTGAATTTTTGCCAATATTTGATTTTTGGCTTACGTTGTTGTGAACGGGATTGTTTCAGTATTTGCCACCAGACGGCGGCGCTACCGCGGAGGCGCCTTGCCACCAACGAAACGCGGTGGTTGATCGGGGCAGCCTTGAAGTCCGAGTGCTCCTCACAAGCATGGAGCCAATCTATGCACGCATCTGGATTACAAGATCCGTGAAACTCCGGTATGCTGCGGAATTTGGCCAAGAAATCAATATCGTTGACGTCGTCTCTGCGTCTTGCTTGCATACGTTGCTACGGTAAGCCGTTTAGTGCGTCACAGAGTTTCGTCAAAAAATCGAGATCGTAGAAATCCATAACAAGAATCAAGATATTGTTCTTCACAAGAAATTGTTGAATAAATCGCCCAAGGAGATGACCTTGGGCTCCGATACCACTTATGATACGAATTCTCGGGGAGAGGCGGATACGTATCGTTCGGAGTGTGCGTAAGAATATCGTAGCGGAAGTCTTTTTACGAGTAGGGTGTTTTTGGATGTATTTTGTGGGAGTAATATCGAATATGACGATGAAAATTCGAACAAATGAAAAATGGAAGTAATATCGGAAAAGGTGATAATATCGATCAAAGTGATTTGATCGAACAAGAACAAAGGTTTATCGAATTAGACCTATAATTTGATAAGGTGATTTCTTCTCAAGACCTATTGAGAATCAATCGGATTAATACTCGAAAACGCGTCGAATAAAAATCAAGTTTCGGTAAAAATCATTTACCAATGATAGAAACACAAAGTGTATTCTTTCACATTCAAATTCATCATACTATATATCTTTACAAGGCTAAGTGAAGACTACTTATAGGAGTGAAGTCTTCAACTAGGAATCAAACAAAAATAAAATAATTCAAAGATTACAAAATCTTTGAATAATCAAAACAAATCAAATAAAATACAAACAAGAAACATCAATCACAAAATATGGGAACACAATCCCTAAAATAAGTAAAGAAAGGAAAAGAGAAGACAAAACACACAAAAATCAGCAATTAAAAAAAGTAGGCTGGCTGTCGGACACGGGCTGTGTCGCTTGACACGGCCGCGGCGCGCATCTGGCCGGCAGTGACTCGATCGTGTCCGACTGACACGGTCGCAGCGCGACAGGGACGTCCGACAGTGACTCGGCACGGGCGCGACGCTGACAAGGACGTTCGGCGTGGGCCCGATCGTGTCCTGGAACACGGTCGGGTCGTCTGGGCAGTCGGTTTTGGCTTATCCGGAAGAGTTCGACTCGACCGTGCCAGACAACACGGTCGAGTCCTGTGGGCAGTGACTTTTGCATTTCCGGACGAGTGCGGCACGGGCCGTGTCGGACGACACGGTCGGGTCCGGCCGGCAGTGCTCGGCATTTTCCGGCAGGTGCCATATTTTCCGACAGGCTCGACATTTTCCGGCAGGCGACGACATTTTCCGGCAGGTTGTGTCATTTTCCGGCTTGTGTCCGTTTTCTCGCCTAAAAATGTCGCCGTATGTGCATGATGCGTTGTAAGGCCGTTTATTTTGATCTTTGCTCCGTTTTCTTTATTCGGACTAGTCAATTCCGTATCATAATGCCCGAATGAGTCCGACCTGTTACCGCACTACTAATCACAATGTGGAGGTTATTCCTATTTATAACTGGCCCGAGTTGGGACTGAGTTTTCTGTATATAGTATTCTTATAGAGAGGTTCTTTTTATCTACTGAGGGCAAATCGGACATAGTATGTCTGTGCCCAAGAGTGGGTTTCTGTGTTTGTGCATCAAGTCAGGTATGTATGTCACTATTGAACTGTTGGAGTGACAGGTGGGCGGGAGTTCGTAAGGGCGAGCAGAACTGGAAAGTCAGATGACTTGTTCAACTCAATGGTCGGAGGCTTTGGTAGTGGAGCTATTCTCGGACGCCTTCAAGGTCAGGATTTACCGGATTTTTTTATCTTGTGTCTGGTCTGGATTTGTCTTTGCGCTTTCATTGTACTTTGTTATTAAGTTGCATACATTGTAGAAATTCTTTTCTGCTGTGAACTTCACATTAATCTTTTTCTGTTTTTTCTTTAAATAGTACGGCACTTGTGTGGCTGATCACAGAAGGTGTTGTAGTAGATTTCGGTAACTTGATGTCAGATTAGACGTCATTGAATTTCATGTTTCCGATCGACAGTATAAGGAATTATGCGAATGAACTTTGTGCTCTGATATTGACTTCTGGTTCCTTCAGGCTTTTCCATCCACCTTTTCTTGGCTTTTTTAATTGGTTTTCTCTAAATTGTAATAACATTCCACATCCCCCCCCCCCCCGCCCCCCCCAAAAAAAAAAAAAATCTAACATGGAACTCGTAGATTGGTATTACTTGGCCCACTTGTGTGCGGTCGTCTGACCGCACCAGATGGTCAGACGTCTTTTTTTCCTTTTTTCTTTTACTTTTTAAAAACTGAAAAAGTGACACGAAAAATTCCCGAAAACTCTTAAAAAACCTTAAAAACTAAAACTCCTAAAAAACCTAGCCCTAGAGAACCATAAAGAAAAATTTAAAATGAACTAAAAACTGGAAACCCCCCTCCCCCACCCCACCCCCAAAAGAAACTAAAAAAAAAAAGAAAAAAGTAAATACCCTTAAAAAAACTAAAAAAATCCAAAGATCCTAAAAACCCTAGAAAATTAGAAAAACCCTAATAATATGAGAAGAACTAAAAAACTGAAGAAAAAAACCCCTAAAACTTAAAAAAGATCTAAAAAAATGAAAATTAGACCCGTCTTACGGAATATATTCGGTAAGACGACCTGTCACAAGTTTTGATTGACAGCTTATGTGTTTATCTAAAGCATTGGCCTTTCTGTGAAAAGTACATTTCGACTGTAGGTCCACGACACTTTGCGTGAGTGTCTAGCGTTGTACTGCATTAATGATCCCTGTAGCATAGGTGCCACTATGCACCACATTTGAGCTCAATTCAAACCGGAATATTGTTATACTGCCTCAATTCGTATAAATTCATTTGCTCAATTTCCGGTTTTATTGGCTTCATTGTTGAGTCAACGAACATCATAATCTTTATTGGTTTCTTTTTCCTCTATGTACTAGGCGGCCCAATTGGTGCTGTTCGTTATTCGTTCATCTTTGCTGCTGTTGGGACAGCAGTTGATTATGCGACTCTCAAGATGAAGCCTACTATAACAAGCAAATTCACCGAGAGAAAAGACAGTTGGTTTAAATTGCCTGAATGGTCACCAATTCAGGTACTTGACGAAGAAGCCGCTGCTGCGAAACGTGCTCGTGAGCAGAAAATCTTTAAACATATCCACGATCGGAACAAAGAAGAATCTTGATTAAGTTTGTGTACCAACCTTATTGGGCTTTTCTATGATCAAGAAGCCATGTAGCTGGTATAGCCCCCTCCGGCAGCATGTACACCTTAAAATGTCACGATATGTGACACCGCGCCATATGATGAGACGAAAAAATGGGAGTTTTAACAATTAGTTTGAGATTTTTGCGGGGGGAAAATTACGAGAATGGTGTAGTTTGATTTTAGAATAATACAATGCATAGCGATATGAATAGACTGTTTTTGTGCAAAGGGCAATCATTATAACTGTTTGGCTAAAATTCTGATATAAGAAAGTCCAGTGCCTCGTAAATAAGTTAGTTGTATTAGCATAATGTGCAAATAAAAAATTCCAGTTCATCCTGATTAGAAAATTCATATTTCCTACGTCTCGTAAAGATAATCACATTTTCTTTTCGATCTGTCCGTAGTTATAATCCCATTTCTTCTTTAAGCTGTATTGAAACATCTCATTACCCACTGTACCCCTATTAACTATGTTTTGTTATCAAGTTTCTTTATCATTCATATACAACTAAATATTATTTTTCCAATGGAATTAATTGTAGCCTTTTAAACTAATATTATCTTTAAAATCACTTTTCGCTATTGTACCAGCACGTCGGCTATCACATAACTTTTCTCAAGAGAGAAGTTAGACGAGAGATAAACTCGTGCCCAATTCATCACTTCGATCTCGTGTTGGTAACAAAGTGCGCATTCCATACCATGGTTTTCCATCGGCTTCCGAGCTAGAAGAGTCCTCGGACGTCGTCGCGTACCTTCTCACACGACTATTGCCAAATTGTTCCACCAACTATTCAAAACATATCAATTGGAGATTGTTAAAACTTTGCTTTGAAGGCTAAACAAAAAAAAATAATGATTTACTAAAAGATCGTCAATGGGAAAAAATAGCAACCATGCTAAGAAAGGTTGCATTATGAGACCAAGAGCAAATTAGGATACTACCCCTGAACTTTAGCCTAATTATTAACAAAAATCATGGTATCCTTTTAAGTTGCAAATATTTGCTCAACGAGTACCTCGTTGAGGATGCAATTTGTAAAATGGGAATAAATGTCGAAAAGTTTTATTTGTAATTCTCCCAGATATGTCGTCTCTTTTGTTAATTAGACTGAACTTCAAGGGTATTTTTATAATTAACCCAAGATCAAATTGCATCAACAACGTCTGATTTCATATGTAGGCAAAAGGAGTAAAACATGGAGGATAAACCAAAAATATGGTGTCTAATAAAATAACTTTCTCAACCAAATAAGATACAAATTTTAATAAGAAAAGTGAATAGCACAAAGTTAAGCAACATAACTCTATATTGACTATTGAGATTGCCCCAATTCCTTAAGAAACCTTTTTACATCCATTTTGTAAAAAGAAATATATGAATCCCAAAACTCGAAGTCCACATAAGCAATCCCAGGTGAACAAGGATATTCGTTTTACGTTACGTGTTACACCCATTGAAGATAAAATGCAGGAGCATCATTTACGATCGTTCGGCTATGTACGTCGTAGACCTGCACAGGGCCGGCCCTCACTTAGTGTAAAGTGGGCTTTTGCCCTGAGCCCCCAAATTTGAGGGGCCCCAAAATTAAAAAAAAAAAAAAATATTATATTAGGAAAAAAATATTAGCTATTTAATTTAAGGAAAAATTCTACAAAAACCACTATACTTTGCATTTTTTTGGATTAACCATCGGAAGAAATTTTTCTATGTTAACCAGTGAAAGTTTGTTTTTATTTTTAAAACAACTACCCTAACCGGAAATAAGAGATTTTGCGGATTCTAAAGTTCGATTTGGTATTTTTATTAAAAATTATAATTATATGGCATTTTTATTAAAAATTATAATTATATGGCATTTTTATTAAAAATAATAATTACACGTTACTTTTTAGTTTAGATGAAAACACGATTATTAGCCAAGTTTGCGCCTTTTTTCGCTTTTTTTGCCCTGCGCCCCGAAATGTCAGGGCCGGCCCTGGACCTGCAAATGCACTTATCGGTCAAGTAGAGTTGATGTACTTGGGTTCTTCTAAAAGAGCATGAGGACGGCTAAAGAAGTCGTGGCTTGAAATCATAAGTAAAGGTGTAAAGGCTGAGAGACTTTTTTTTAAAGGAAAGAGGTAATTATATAGAGCACCAAAAATTAGGGGGGTCGATTCCCATACATGGCCGAGGAACCCGAACGAGTCCTAGACGACTACATCGTCGAACCAAAAACATGCCAAAGATCAAAATAAAGATCAAAGGTGACTACATAAGCCTTATATATGGGGTGTTGGAAATTGGTTAATAATATTTATTTAATTAAATATTATTTAGTTAATTTGTTGGTTAATTAGATTAATAAATTTCTCAAATCTAATTTATTGGTGAGTGAGAAATGAAGTGCCAATTAGTTGACAACGGAGTGTGTTACGCCACTCGTACACACGCGCGCGCACGTCGTCGACGCCATCGTTGCGAATGGGTCGAGTCGAGGTTAATGACTTGTATATTAACAAGTGTTATATATATATTGTGATAACATGGGGTAAAGTTTTTGAGCTAATTAAAAATAAAAACTCACTTAATCATCTTAATGATGATTGTAACTTGTCTCAAGGCAATTGAATTGAAAAGTTTGTTTTTCAATTCGGTTAATGAGAATTTTGATGGCCACAATTTGTAACAGCCATGTTGATGGCATTTCAAATTTTGAACCGTAACCATCATTTTCTTTTAAGGTTGTAACCATCATTTGATGGCTAATTAAGGCACATTATGATGATTAATCCCTCATGTTGGTGAGCTACCTTATAAATAGTGCACTCTTTGCATTTGCATTCCACACTTACAAACACCCTTAGTATCCATATCTTGCATACATATCATTTGTTGTGTTGAAGCTCTGTCCTCGCCTCGTTCTAGTTCGTTGGAGCTTGTGGGTTTGTGGTGCTACTACCTTCAAGACGAAGCCGTTTTATCTTTGGAGACGACACGCCTAAACCGAGAGCACTACCGGGGCGTATCTCGTCTTGCGGAAAGAGGCCTTCCTCGACTCGGCATTAGTTTACGGTTTTATAATTTATTTTCTTGTATTTTCAGTTCTGTCTCGAGTTTTGTATTTTCATTTCCGTACGAGTTTGTAGTCTCTGTTTTCGAGTTGTAGTTTTTGTATTCCATTTGTTATTTATTTTTCCGCCCAGCAAGTTTGTAACACAGAGTAACAACAAGCGCAAGACGAGATAATACTTGCTAAATCCTACAACTGGAGATGACGACCGTTGCTGCCATCGACTCCGCCACCACCGCTGCCTTTGCCTCCGCGACCAGAGCTTCGACCGTGGCAAATACAATTGCCGCAACCTTGTCCAGCATGATGAGCTCGACTACCTCATCAACAACTCCATGGGTGTTTTCGAACCCCTTTCTGACTACCGGTGGATCCACCTCGAGTGGCACCGTTGGTTCCCCTTTTAGTGGTACGTGGGATCCATGTTAGGATCTACTGTTGGAGCCTACGGGTTCAACACGAATGGTTCCTTTTTTGGAACAACCCTGGGGCCTAGGATGATGCCTACCGCCGAGAAGCCACCAAAGTTTGGTGGTGCCGACTTTAAAATGTGGCAACAAAAGATGTTGTTCTATTTGACAACATTGGGATTTGCTAACTTCCTTAAGGAAGATGCACCACCAATGCCAAGTGCTCAAGAGACTAGTTTTACATTCCGAGCTGCCTATGACAACTGGCACAATGGAGACTATCTTTGTAAAAACTTTATTCTGAATTCCTTAGAAGATAGTTTGTACAATGTTTATTCTGTTGTAAACACATCAAAAGAGATGTGGGAAGCACTTGAAAAGAAGTACCGTAGTGATGATGCAGGTACAAAGAAGTTTGTAGTCGCCAAGTATCTGGACTACAAGATGGTTGACTCAAAACCAACCATGGAACAAGTGCAAGAGTTCCAACTCATCGTTCATGATGTCAATGCCGAAGGAATGGTCCTGCCGGACACTTTCACTGTTGCAACTGTGATCGAGAAGTTGCCCCCCAGTTGGAAAGACTTCAAGAGCTATCTCAAACACAAGAGAAAGGAGATGACTCTTGAAGACTTGATTGTGAAACTGCGCATCGAGTCAGACGTGCGCAAAAATGACCACAAACCAAAAGGCCTGATTGATGCTAAGGCCAATCTGTTGGAACATGGCGGTCCCTCCAACAAACGAGCTCATCCCAGTGCTCAAAACAAGTACAAAGGGAAGCAACCAGCCAAGAAGTTTGATGGTGATTGCTTCAACTGTGGCAAACATGGGCATGCGGCGAAAGACTGTCGAAAGCCGAAAGCCAACAAGAAGAAGAAAATTGTTGCCAACATCGCCGAGTCTAATAGCGGGTGGAAAGAGGATGACCTTGCTGCTGTAGTCACCGAGGAGGTCAACCATTGGTGCGACCGCCCACATTGGTGCCGATCGGAGTCAGTTTAAGAACTATCAAGCTGTTGAGGGGAGGATGCTCAACATGGGGAATCCAGCTTCATATGAGATTATCGGAGTTGGAGAAGTGGACCTCAAACTTACGTCGGGATAGACTCTCACTTTGAAGAATGTGCTTCATGTTCCTGATATGAGGAAGAACTTGATCTCGGGCTCTATACTAGTTAAAAAGGGGTTTAAACTAGTGTTTGAGTCAGATAGAATTATCATAAAAAAGTTTGATAGGTTTCTTGGTAAGGGTTACCTCACGGAGGGACTCTTTAAACTCAATGCTTTGGCTATACGCCATGTAACCAAATCTGGAAATGCTCATGAAAATGCTATTGCTTCCTCTTACTTGACTGAGTGTTCTGATTTATGGCATTGTATATTAGGTCATGTGAATCTAAATGTTATAAAAAGATTAGTAAACTTAGATTTACTGAAATTAAATGAAGTCAATACTCAAAACAAATGTGAGATTTGTGTTGAAGCAAAAATGACGAAACTTCTGTTTCATTCGGTAAAACGGAACGCAAAACCCCTTGAATTAATTCACACAGACGTATGTGATTTAAAGTTTGTGCAAACTAGAGGTGGTAAGAAGTACTTTATCACTTTTATCGATGACTGCACAAGATATTGTTATCTTTATCTTTTGAGAAGTAAAGATGAAGCTATTGAAGCTTTTAAGAACTTCAAGAATGAAGCCGAGAATCAATTAGGTTGTCGTATTAAGATGGTTCGAAGCGATAGAGGTGGCGAATATGTAGACCCGTTTGAGGAATTATGCAACGAAAGTGGTATAATTCATCAAACAACAGCTCCATATGCACCACAATCTAATGGCGTTGCTGAACATAAGAATCGAACCCTTAAAGATATGATGAATGCCTTATTGATTAGTTCAGGGTTGCCCCAGAACATGTGGGGGGAAGCTGTCTTGACAGCCAACTACATATTGAACAAGATTCCACGCAAAGGTAAGGATGTTACTCCTTATGAGTTGTGGAAAGGTAGAAAACCTTCATACAAATATCTCAAAGTGTGGGGGTGTTTGGCCAAGGTTGAGATACCTCTACCTAAACAAGTTAAAATCGGACCTAAGATGGTCGATTGTATCTTTATTGGGTATGCACTGAACAGTAGTGCCTATCGGTTTGTTATCCATAAGTCAGAAGTACCTGAAATGACTGTGGCAACAACAATTGAATCAAGGAATGCTGTATTCTTTGAAAACATATATCTTATAAGGACAATGATAAAGTTGAGAACAATTCTAGCAATAGAGTTGAAGATGAAGGAACAAGTTCAAAACCTGTGGATGTAGATCCAAAGTCACGTAAGCGATCGAGATCTAACCTGGAAGAGGTAGAACCGAGACGTGGTAGTAGGGTTAGGACACCCAAGACATTTGGACCTGACTACATAGCATTCATGTTGGATGAAGAACCAACATCAATCAAAGTAGCTTATGCTGGACCAGATGGGTTACTCTGGAAAGAAGCTGTTCAGAGTGAAATTGACTCAATTTTACAAAATCAAACTTGGGTTTTGGTTGATTTACCTGAAGGTTGTAAGCCCTTAGGATGCAAATGGATCCTTAAAAGAAAGTACAAGGATGATGGGACAATTGACAAGTATAAAGCTCGTTTAGTAGTCAAAGGTTTCAAGCAGAAAGAAGGGTACGATTTTTTCGATACCTATTCACCTGTAACGAGAATTACATCTATTCGAGTGCTTCTCGCGATTGCTTCTTTGCACGATCTTGAGATTCATCAAATGGATGTTAAGACTGCTTTTCTGAACGGTGATCTGGAAGAAGAGATCTATATGGAACAACCTGAAGGGTTTGTAGTACCTGGACAAGAGAAAAAGGTATGCAAACTGGTTAAGTCTCTATATGGATTGAAACAAGCTCCACTACAGTGGCACTTGAAATTTGATAATGTAATGATATCAAATGGTTTTAAAATAAACGAGTGTGATAAATGTGTTTATATTAAGAACACTAATAATGGCTATGTTATTGTGTGTCTTTATATAGATGACATCTTAATCATGGGTAACAATATACAAGTGATTAACGATACTAAAAACATGTTAAAAAGAAATTTTGACATGAAAGACATGGGGCTAGCCGATGTGATTCTTGGAATGAAAATTTTGAGAAAATCAGATGGAATCATATTGACACAATCTCACTATGCCGAGAAAGTCTTAAAGAAGTTTAATGCTTATGATAGCTTGCCGGCTAAGACCCCAATAGAGTTAAATGTTCACTTGAGCAAAAATCGAGGGGAGCCCGTTGCACAAGAAGAATATGCACGAGTCATTGGGTGTTTAATGTATCTTACAAATTGCACTCGACACGATTTAGCTTGCGCTATGAACAAATTAAGTCGTTACACGAGCAATCCAAGCAAAGAGCATTGGAAAGCTCTTGTTAGAGTATTGAGATATTTAAAGTGTACTCAAAACTTTGGCCTACACTATTCTAGATACCCCCCGGTACTTGAAGGGTACTGTGATGCGAATTGGATATCCGATATGAAAAGTTCATTTTCTACAAGTGGTTACGTGTTTACCATTGGGGGTGGAACTGTCTCGTGGAAGTCCACGAAACAAACGTGTATAGCCCGATCCACCATGGAATCGGAATTCATAGCTTTGGACAAAGCTGGTGAAGAAGCCGAGTGGCTCAGAAACTTTCTAGAAGATATTCTATGTTGGTCAAAGCCAGTGCCTGCAGTGATGGTACACTGTGATAGCCAAGCAGCTATTGGTAGGGCAAGAAGTAATGTGTATAATGGAAAGTCTCGACATATTCGTCGACGCCATAATACCGTGAGACATTTGATCAAAAGTGGGGTTATCTCTATTGACTATGTGAGGTCATTGGATAATCTAGTGGATCCGCTAACCAAAGGGTTAAATCGTGATCAAATGAATAAATTGCTAGAGGGAATGGGTTTAAAATCCACAAATGGAGAATTATCGTAGTGGTAACCAAACCAAGATGACTGGAGATCCCAAGAACTTGGTTCAATGGGAGAACTAAGCTATGAGAGTTCGTGTAAAACACTCATCTAAGTTTATTCCCTATATAGCAATTGAGTGTTGAAAGCTTGCCTAGTGGTGAGGTTAAGTCTATGACTTTTAATGATTCCTAAAGACCTCGAGGAGGTTGAGTATGGCAAGATACTCGGTAAAGAATCACCTATATAAGTGAGAAGTGGCATGTAATACACTTATGAATCCAAAGGGGTGTCCAAGGCCCGCAAAGGACACAAAACGTGAGAACAGATGAGGTTGAGGTGTTTAAGTGTTAACACTATTGTCTCGGTACACGCCGTGGAGGAATAGTTCAAAGCATCGCGCTACTAATCCGCTTGTGTACCCGATGGTGTTGACTATGGAAGGTTCAAAGCCACGAACTACCTATCATAATACTTTAATGCCTCTTGAGGATTGAGCTTGAGTCTGCATACATGTGCATAAGGCTTTCTCACTCATGTGGGGGATTGTTGGAAATTGGTTAATAATATTTATTTAATTAAATATTATTTAGTTAATCTATTGGTTAATTAGATTAACAAATTTCTCAAAACTAATTTATTGGTGAGTGAGAAATGAAGTGCCAATTAGTTGACAACGGAGTGTGTTACGCCACTCGTACACGCGCGCGCGCACGTCGTCGACGCCATCGTTGCGAATGGGTCGAGTCGAGGTTAATGACTTGTATATTAACAAGTGTTATATATATATATATAGTGATAACATGGGGTAAAGTTTTTGAGCTAATTAAAAATAAAAACCCACTTAATCATCTTAATGATGATTGTAACGTGTGCTCAAGGCAATTGAATTGAAAAGTTTGTTTTTCAATTCGGTTAATGAGAATTTTGATGGCCTCAATTTGTAACAGCCATGTTGATGGCATTTCAAATTTTGAACCGTAACCATCATTTTCTTTTAAGGTTGTAACCATGATTTGATGGCTAATTAAGGCACATTATGATGATTAATCCCTCATGTTGGTGAGCTACCTTATAAATAGTGCACTCTTTGCATTTGCATTCCACACTTACAAACACCCTTAGTATCCATATCTTGCATACATATCATTTGTTGTGTTGAAGCTCTGTCCTCGCCTCGTTCTAGTTCGTCGGAGCTTGTGGGTTTGTGGTGCTACTACCTTCAAGACGAAGCCGTTTTATCTTTGGAGACGACACGCCTAAACCGAGAGCACTACCGGGGCGTATCTCGTCTTGCGGAGAGAGGCCTTCCTCGACTCGGCATTAGTTTACGGTTTTATAATTTATTTTCTTGTATTTTCAATTCTGTCTCGAGTTTTGTATTTTCATTTCCGTACGAGTTTGTAGTCTCTGTTTTTGAGTTGTAATTTTTGTATTCCAGTTGTTATTTATTTTTCCGCCCAGCAAGTTTGTAACACAGAGTAACAACATGGAGTTTGTCTTTGATCAAGTTTAATCAGGCCTAACAATTTGCCTCGGATATTTGAGATATCATACAGATAAAAATCTTTTTGCCTGCAGCCTTCGTTAGCAAGTAGATCCGCGATTGCATTACCTTCCCTAAAAATGTGGGTAAACCGAATATCCATAACACCAGATAGTTTCCTAATTTTGTGTAAAGTATTTCGAAGTTGCCAATTCCCCCTATGGGGTTTTTGAATAAGGTTGATGGATGTCTCCGAGTCTACTTCAATCCAAACTCGATTGATGTTCCTGTCACGAAAAAGATCAAGACCCCTCCAAATCGCATAGAGCTCTGCGAAGACATTATTTTTTGGCCTATGCATTCGTGAAATCCAAAAATGGGGCGGCCGCGGTAATCACGAGCAATACCCCCGACTGTCGATTCCCCTAGGTTTCCTTTCGAGGCGCCATCTGTATTAATTTTTACAATCCCGACCTAAGGAAGTAACCAACGCACCACAAACAGTTTGGGTGGTTTTTTAATCCAATTATAAATCATACGATAACCAAAGTTACATGGGCAAATTTTAATGTATAAAAGGTCACTAATTGGTGACGCAGGTTTCCAAAATGAACGTGATATCATCCTGGATGTCTTGATCGTGTTGAGATGATATCAGATGCGGGAGCACACTCTTTGACTTGTAAATGGGATTCTTTTGACATGTTTGTCGTTCCTGGAACACCACAAAAACCACATAATCAAAATAGGAATAATATGAATGCGTTTTACCAATTGCCTTGGTGAACCAATGTTTTAGTACAACTCCAAGATCCTCTGTGTCTAGCAATGAGATTCCTGCAAGATTAGAGAAGCTAGTCCAAACAACCATAGCAACCGGGCGTTTTAAGAAAAGGTGGGTAGAATCCTCATCCTAATTACAAGAAAGCAAGGAATTCATGTGATAATTCCTCTTTTACTAAGCCCATCTGTAGTCGGAAGCCATTTGCGAAGAATACGCATCATGAAAACTAAAATAGTGGGGGTTAAAACAGGATTCCAACAAAATTTTAAAATGTCATTACAATCTTGTCTTTTCCTAATCATAGACCGGGTGCTTTTGAAAGAAAATTTACCATTAGGTGAGAGTTTTCAAAATGCCTGTATAGAAGAACCATGGATTGGTAAAGACAGGATGTGATTGCCTACATCTGGGGGTACCAGATTAAGGACTTTTGGCCGGTCCCAATCCCTGTCCGACCAAAGGTTTGTAAAAGAAGATTTGATCTAATATTAGGTAAAAATTGAGAGAGTGTGCTGAAATCACACCATTGGTCATGCCAAAAAGAGACCGCACCGAAACCAGTATCCCAGAAAATTCACTGGTCCGCCACGTGTCTAATTCACACAAGTTTTTTCAAATGATAGAGTTATACGGGTTAGGTTTAATGACCATTGGGTGTAGCCTTTTGCAATATTTCCTTTTGAGAAAATTAGACCAAATATTGTCATTTATTCTAAATCTCCACCAAAGTTTGATTTCGGAGGCTTAAATGATATCATTGAGGTCTCTACACCCAAGCCCTCCCTCATCTGTAGGGAAACATAGCATATGCCATGCGGCCAGTGTAGTTTTCTTTTAGTATCATTAGAGCCCCACATGAATCGATTGAAAATTCTTTCAAGAAGATTGATGACATTTTAGGAGGTTTCAAGACTTGAAGACAGTAGAAGGGCATGGAGTTTAAAGTGGACTTTAATAGTTCAAGCCTCCCACTCGTAGTTAAGAGATGGTGGTTCCAGGTTTGAATTTTAGAAGAAATTTTAAAAATGAGATCCCTGTACATGTCAAAGGCTCTGATTCCCTTTCCACAACAGGGTACCAAGATATTGGAAGGAAAGTGCCTGGAACTGGAATCCAGTGATCTGTTCCACCATTCTCTTAACCGTGTTGGAAGGATTGTGCATGATGAAGTGGCTTTTATTGCAATTAATTTTAAGACCTGAAACTTCTTGAAAAAGGTCAAGTAATTTTTGAAGAATGCGAAGATTATGATCGAAAGCATTCAAGAAGAGTAGAAACCATCAGCGTAAGCCAAGTGAGTGATTTTCACACCTTTCTTGATTTTGTAAAATATACCCGAATTTTTGGCAAATGTATCATCCAGAAGCCGTGATAAACTATAGTCAGAGGCAATCACAAAAGGCAAGGGAGACAAGGGTTCTCCTTGCCTGATGCCTCTCCCAGATTTGAAAAAGCCAACTGGATTTCCATTAACAAGAGTGGAAAACCAATAATTGTTGATACAGACGCGGCATTGTAAAGACTGAGAGACTTTTTTTTTTCTTCCCCCAGGGAAGAGGAGGATTGTCCCCTGTCCTGAGTACCCCCAAGAGGCTCGACCTCACCCCCGATCTAGAGGTAAGTTTTTCAGCATGACATGTTCGTCTCGTTAAAGACTGAGAGACTTATTGATGATCGACTTAATGAAATCGGCATGGTGAGAGAATTAATACATGCAGAAAACACACGCAATTTTATTTTTAATTCATGTAATCTGCCTTAATTTATTGGAATAAAAAGCCCTTTTTTTTCTTTTCTCGTGATATGTTTTTGTAGCAAAAGGCGAAATCCCTCGCCCCCAGGGCCTCCACCCCCCGCCCGACAGGGATTGGTGGAGGAATTAAATCATGGTGACTCAACGGCTCACTAGGTGGGAGGAATTCTCGTGATATGTTTTACTCTTATGTATTTAGTTTTTCTAATAAGAACTTTATTAGGAGTAGGGCCGGGATAAATGAATTATATGAAGATCCGAACCGAAACAATCGGTTCCGTCGAGTTTCCTATACTAATCGATTTCAAATTCCGGTTCGATTCTTTTTTCAACTAATCGATTCTAATTTTCCGTTACTATATTTTAATATGTATAAAAATCAATTTATACCTGAATATATTTTTCATATAATTTAATAACATAAATGTGTTACATATATTATATAAAGTATTTTATGTTTAAGTTAAAAGGAAAAAATTAACCCTATTCTAAAACTGGAGTCTTTGGTGTATGTTATTTGTATTTTTGGTTATTAAAATGTTCTTAAACAGGTTCTAAAAAATTCTTAAACATGTTGCTGACTAGATTTTGATTTCATTTGAATATTCGGTTGTTATATGATAATTTAGGTTTGATTCCTAAACCAGTTCTTTATAAAAATCAGACAAAACCGAACCAATTTATATATTTTAAAACCGGTTCCGATTCTTTAAAATGTTGATTTAAATGTTAAACTAACAATATTAAAATACAAAAGATTTCCTAATGACAAGCTAGATGTTAGAAGATGCATTCTTATTAAAATCCCAGAAAGAAAGATCTTATTAAAAAAGATGGCAAATAAAAAAGGAAAAACCAAACATTCAAAGAAAATGAGACATAAGAGAGACGAAGGAAGAAAGAAAAGTCGGGACGGTGGAGAAAGCTCCGCCACAGCTACCATTGAGGGCAGCCGCTTCATCTTTTGGCAGGCTTCTTTCTCCACTCGGTACGTCCCCTATTTATCTCCGAACCATCATTCGACAATCTCAATAAATGCAGGAACCGACGACGGTCATTTTCATCTTTTGCAACGGCGTGAGATCCATTAGTGATTCCAAGAAGGTCCTGAAATGCGTCTTCGGACGTTGCAAGAGAATCGACTCTGTCGTCCTGCTGGCACTCACGTCTGTAATCTAAAGTTATGGTCTCCAGCTCGTGACTGTGGATGATGTCTTGAGGCATGCTCTGTTCCGAAAGTTTAGATTCTTTATTAGCAAAATAATAAAAAATGATTCGGCATAAATGACAAAGAACCAAGTGTTCCTAACTTTTATTCTAATTATTCGAAAATTAAAAAATCCAGTAATCTTATAATTTTACAATAACCCTCTTTTTTATTTTTTAAATTGCACCCTGATGGGGAGGGTAACCTCAAGGGGGTGTTTGGGGGTAATTGTCAGAGATTTTTTGTAGTTATTAAGCTTAACAACAAAATATTCCAATTATGCCTTAACACGAGAGTGCAGTTTTCCTAGAAGGTACTTGTAATTTTAAGAGAGAACTATTTCTTCTTTTTGGGTAATTCGACTAATCCTTAGGGGTGGTTTTTGTAATTAACCATAGATTATTACTACTCATACTTGATGTGAAAGTTGTACTTGAAAACATAACATATCGTTTATAAGCCACATTTGCGTGCGGCGGTCTGACCACAACAGGCGGTCAGACGCCTTTTCCCTTTTCATTTTATTTTTGAGCTGAAACCAAAGGAACACCTAAAAAACAAAAAGAAAACTTCAAAAAAAAAAGGAAAAAAACTAAAAAGCCTAAAAACCTAAAGAAAAAACTACAAATTCAAAAAAAAAATACTAGAAACTTCCAAGAAGAAATAAAAAACTAAAAAACTGAGAAAAAACCCAAGAACTAAGAAAAAACACTAAAATAAACCCTAGATTCAAAGTTTTTGCCATCGTTGTTTAATCGCATAGGAGGAGGTGACTAGAGAATTAAATGCATTGTTTCTAGGGGATATGTGTTGTGGCCCAACCTATAATATAACTAGTAATAACTATTATTCTATCACACCTATAAAAAAACTGGATTGATTTATGCAATAAGAAAAAAAAACAAGTATAAACTGATGAAGCTGTAGACGAGATAGGCGACACACCAACTTTATTGCATTTTAAGCCAATTTAAAGATGGTGAGTGAAGAATGACCAACCTCCAATACCCATCCAATGTAGGCGACGTTGTTTACATGCTGGTTCATGTCTAGATCAGCTCGTCTAGGCTGCCAAAACAACAATATATTCTAATTACTCAAAAAAAAAAAAAAAAAGGTTTATATGTATACTCCCCCAGTTTTATATCACGTGTCGTTTCGTTTTTTCAGGTGTGAACTTTGACCAGAGATAATTACATAAAAGATAATATTAAAATTTACGAAAATAATACTGTTCGATCCGCATTATATTTTGAGAGATAATTTACAGTCAAAATTCAATATGGAAAAAACAAAACGATACTTAATCTGAAACTTGATGGAGATTATATATTATTAAAATGTAGATATCTTACCACAAGTCCAACTTTAGAATATTGAGCTGGGTCATTTAGTTTATCTATCTTCTTCAGGCTAGCATTATTCTCTTCGGGGAACGATAGCCTAGCATCCACAACAAATCCATGTTAATTGTACTGACCATGATTAGTTCTCAACACAAGATAAGGGCAGTTTAGAAATGAGAATATTTGTGCATGCGTACTTTCATATATACCCGATAACGTTAAGTATTAAACATAGTTGTTAAAGCGCACCTCAGGCGAGAAGGAGCGTAGAAAAAAAAACTCAGCGTCTCTCAAGGCCAAAGGCGGGGTGTGGGTGAGGCGTGCGCCTTTTACCTGCGCCTCGGCACGCCTCTGTATCATTAGATTTTTTTATTATTATTCTTTTGAACACTTCTAAAAGTCATTTTTTATAATGTTTTGACACTTTATTTTTCCTTGACTTTTATGTATTTTGTGGAAAGTTAAATTTTTTTGCTATTATGTGTTTACGATTTTTTTCAATTTAATATTATTATTTTTTTGCTTTTCTATTTTTTTTGCGCCTCACTTTTGTGAGGCACGCATCTCGTCTTTAACAAGTACGGCATTTAACTTGTTAACTGTTATATGATAGGACAACGATACCACTAGATGCTAGGTGCTGTAGTCTGTAAGTGTCCAAGTTTATTCACGATTCAGGAACTCCGGCATACATTTAATTTAATTAAAAATTATTTACAAAAATCTAGGTGTTGAAGTGCCAAAAAAAAAAGTTGATTTTGAAAATTACAAATACCCGTTGGTATTTGATTCAATTTTAGGGCGTGCAATCTCACTAGCGAGGATATTTGTTAAGTAAATACAAATCTCAATGAGGTCTTTGTAATACCCCGTGTTTTAAATAGCTTGCTATAGACCTTCAACGCGTCGTAGCGCGGCCAAGATAGCGTTTTGCACAAATAGCATACGCTATTATGCTATTTGGGCAAAAACTTGTGTTATTTGTGCAAAAAACTGTGAAGGCCTGATAACCAAAAGAATTAGTTAATTTTCACATTGATCGGCTTAACCAAATAAAACATCCACATGCCAAAAAAAATCGGAATGAAATCCTAGGAGAAGGCTGAGCATGCGTAGAAAGTTTGAGACTAAGATGTGTGATTTTTGGTGCGTCTCTGGGCTCAAAGAGCTTCGCTCTCTTCGTATTGCATGTTAATATACTAGTATAAGTATATTTTTATTTCTTTATGGTTTTATGTTAATCATCTCGTTGAATTACCAATATAAGTATATTTTTATTTTTTTAAAAACTAATAATTGACATGCTCAAATAGCTTATGCTATGCGCTACGCTATTTATGCTTACGCTATGACGGAAGAAAAACGCTACACATGTTAAAAGCGCTTTTTAAAACATTGTTATTACCATAAGGGGCTATTGTAATTTTGAAAGGTTCTGCATTTTTTTGTAATTAATCAGTTAACTATATGCCAGCTATAAAAAACAATAAATGCTGAAAAGTTCAAAGCAGAAAACATTTAGTCTTCCCACGGCCAAACTTCTACCATCTGCTGTCAAGATCAAATGAACACAAGTGGGTAAAACCTATGATACTATGTAAACCATATTGAAGCACCACCATTCACTCACCGAGTAAGTGAGTAAGTGGAATACGACTATAACTGAAGTATTCTTCAATGTATTGTGCCTATACGCCTAATCCATAAATTCTAATTTATAGTGTCTCGGGTTTAGATTCACAACTTTATTTATCAACCAATCCCTTCTTGTCTATTAAATATTCGTCCATATATCGGTTTAGAGAAACAGAAATCAACTAAAATTCACCACTAAAGTATCATACAACATTGTTCAAGTCAAGAACAATAGTAAATGCTAAATTAATTCCCTAGAAATATTAAAAATCAACCCCTATATTTTCAAAAAAAAAAATAATGTGGGGGCAAAAATCAAATATATTCTAAAAGTCACAAATTTATATATATGTAACGTTTAAAAAATATGTTGGGGGGTTGGTGGTGTCATAGGCCCCAGCTTCCCTAGAACCGCCCCTGACCACGATTCATTTAACTGAGTATGGGAGTAAATGGAAAAAGAAAGACTTTACCTAAGTGTGTTTGGGCAAAACACTAGATATTCATCACGAACATCATCACTGACTTTCTGAAGACGCCTGGTGTCTTGGTTCATCATCACCCACTTACTGCAATAATTGTGGAAGGTTGTGAAAATATGAAAATTACAAAGAGAAATAACAACTCATCTATCACTTAGGAAATCTTGAAACACAGTAACACTAATCATATACATTACAACCATATGGTAATAAAACACTGGAGATCAAGCTCATTTAATGGCATTATACAGTGATTCGCTATATTTTTTAGATAGACCCAACAGGTGACTAACATGATCGAACCAAAACTACCTATATCCAATTATCACTTGAAGTCAGACATTATCACTTGAAGTCATCATCTTTAAGAGAAAAAGAGAGAGAGAGAGAAGGGCGGTGCCGGTGTTTGAAACAACTTGGAGAGTATTTGTAATTTAAAAAAGAAAAAAAAAGGACGTTTTTATGTAATTAGTCTAAGCCTAAGGGGTGGTATTTGTAGTTATCTCAAAGTTTCAACTCACCTAGTAGCCCTTCCGATGACTTCACCAGTAGCATAATCTTTGAGAATCCAATCACGTCGCGTGCCAATTCTTCCTTCACTTTGGCACCATGTCTCGATCTCAACCACATCACTCCTGTTTCATGATGAAATACAAAATAAGGATATAGCAACTTAAAAGTTTTGACCAGGAAAACAGTTCGAATTATACTACCAGGCAGGATATTTATAGATCTCGATGTGCATACGAGCAGTCACCCATATGAGATGCAGCTTTCTCATGGTGGTCGTAGTAGCAAATCCATCAGTCGAGAACCCAACACTCTGAGCATGGTTGCAACCAACCTCCTGTTTTCCATTATTTCAATAAGGGAAGTAAAACAAATAGAAACAACACAAACGAGGATTTGAAGAAGATTTCAGCCCGGTTATACAAATTGCAATCACAAAAAAAAAAAAAAAAAAAAGTTGAGCGACATATTGAACATTTATTCGCCTAATTTAACAAGAACATGACAAGGTCTTCATCTTCCCTGCATACTATGCCCCCTCAAGATGGTGGCTCCTGGCTCGTTGGAGTAGACCAATTATGGAATCGAATATGTGTGCTCATATAAAACTTAGCCGGATTGATGCTCCAACCCCATATTAGACTGGGGTTTTCCACCATAAAAGATTAACCCAATATGGGAAGTATCCCAAGCACTATATTACATTGGTCAATAACATCATAAGTTTTTCGATGTGGGATATATCCTTAATACTTAGTACATAACGGAAACAGTAGCACAAGAGTGATGTAGATAAAGATGAATATATTCGGATATTGGATTCTAAAGATTAATTTACATTTAATAGTATTTTATTTAGTTTACTACTACTGTTTATCTTATTTTAGTATTCATATTTGTCTCGATTATTTCCTAGTTTATCTAGATGAGAGTTTGATTCCTAGTTTATTAACATTTCCCCTATTACAAATAGGACTTATTAGATAGTCTTTCATCAGTTGAGGATTATTAATAAAATTGAGATTACTCTCTTATTCGTCGATCTGTACGGTATTCTTAGGAACAACGAAATGCCATGAATTAATTTCGTTCTTGACGCTTCTGTTGTTGCTGCATCAAAATACCACGAACATTACAGCAGATTATACATACGTAGCGACATACATTACCAAATTAGTACCATACATCATCATGAAACTGAAAACAATGGCAGCCATTAACATATACAAATACAAGCTAACATCCAATATTTGCAATCTAAAAAGCATTCAGTAAAAGGAAAAAAAAAATCAGTGAGCTAAATTACAAATCAAGTCTCCTACTTCAAGTAAATAATTCATCAATTTACAAGAAATAAAATAAATTAATGAAATTCATATACTTTAAAGACACACACACGCGCGCGCGCACGCACACACGGACCTGCAAGAGGTTAGCTATGGTTTCAACAGTGGCGGTTTTGTTAAGTCCGACCTCGTAACACCTCACTATGAACTTCTCCTTATAAGACAAGCCGTCCTCAGTCAAGCTGCCAAGCCGAAGCCGGTCAGCAACGCTCGTCTGGTGGCTCGACTCCTGCTGCGGTTTGCTCTTCGGCTCACCAGTGGCGACCGACGCCACCCTCAGCGACTGGGCCCTCCGCGATCGGCCGCACCAAACCGCGGCGGCGTGCTTCCCATACGCACGGCGGCGAATCAGGCCAAAAAAACGGCAATCCCCGTGGCTGTCCCCGACGGCGGCGTTGCATGCCGCAAATGCACCCCCTCTGAGCAACATTTGGGAGATTAATTATCTATTTAGTTACTATTTTATCTATGGCTTTTTTACGTAATTTACACAGAATTGCCCGCCACAGGAAAAATTCAGTGTCTTTGTATAATTGTATGTGTGTGTGTGTGTGTGTGCGTGAGCCGGTTCTTTTGTAGTATCCTTCGATGAGAACGAGGTGCCCCAGGGAGGGGGGGTGGGTGGGGTGGGGGGGGCAGGTGGGGTCTGAAAATGCGGTTATTCTTGTGGAGAAATTGCCATTGTTTACCTCCTTCAGGATTTGGAAGAAGGGGGTGCTTTTGGTTGGACTTTTCTGGAATAGAGGGATGGGCCGATGGGGGGTGGGGGGGTGGGTAGGGGTAGCGGATTCACTTCAGTCACCGGTCCACGAGTCCGAATCTGCAGATAAAAAAGGACCACACCAAAAAGGTCGTCGCACCATTACCTAACAGTTAAGGGGCCACATTTTTCAGACGGCCGCTTAAATTCTCGCTGTAATTAAATTTCATTAATATATATAATTGTCATATAGAGTATATTATGTTTGTATGAACTCTCGATCTATATAAATGATACTCCCTCCGTCCCAGTTAATATGAGTATTTTGACTTTATATGGTCAATAATTTTCAAGTTTGATTATAAATTAATCTCAAACTATAATGGTAAAATATTTAACAAAATTATATTATGAAACTTCACCATCTAAAGTTTCATAATATAATTTTGTTAAATATTTTACTATTATAGTTTGAGATTAATTTATAATCAAATTTGAAAATTATTGACCATATAAAGTCAAAATGCTCATATTAGCTGGAACGAAGGGAATATCATTTTTTCTATATGTAATAAGATGAATATCTTGGTAGGTGTTAATGGGTTGCAGATATAATTGCTAATGAACGGACCTTCGAACGCTTGTGCTTAGACTTTTAGTATGTGTCCCATGTATTTTTATTGGGATACTCAGTTTAAAGTAAATTACTAAACCTACATCTATATTTACTATCAAAATTTAATGATAAACATTATTTATTATCAATCTAGTGATATATATTAGCCGGCAATTTACTACACGATACGAAAACACGACAAAAAAACGACACGAAAATTTAATGTTTGGGTTTACATTTTGAGTACACGACACGAAAATACACGAACACGAAAGTACACGACTGAGATTTAGTGTCGGGTTTGTGTTTACCCTTTGGGTACACGACACGACACGAGGTACACGAAATAAATAAATAAGTAAATAAATAAATATAATATTTTATATTTAATTTAATAAAATTATATATTTTATGAATTCTGTTTATACTAAACTTTAAAATTTGAAAATATAATGTGAACCTTCATAAATTTCGTATAAACATTCGTATTTTCGTTGTCATTCGTTTCATTTCGTCTACTAAAACCTATAAAAATAATATTATAATATTAAAATTATTATTTTTATAATATTTTAATATTTATTTTGTATTATGTGCCTGGCACGAAAACACGACACGAAACGACATGAATTCTCGCAGTAGACGACACGACATGACACGAATACATTTAGTGTCGTGTATGGGTTTAGACTTTTGGTACACGAAATACGAGGGTACACGATATGAAAATACCCGACACGAACGAATTGCCAGGTCTAATATATATATATATATATATATATATATATAGTGTAACTTTATTTTCAGAACTCTGTTAAGTGCGAGAACTGCGAGAACCACCTTTTGTACTCCTAATAATACATAATGTACATCATATCAATGCATACAACCCTACTGATCATAACCCCTACTATATAGTAGGGTTATATATATAGGGGTTATCATCGAGGGCTATTATAATAGGGGTTATCATCGTAGGGGTTATCTCCGTAATAAAAATTTTATTTTACTATAATACAATTTTGAATTAATAATATTTATTAATATTTAAAAAAATCTCATTGTTTTAGAGGAGTTCTCGGAGTTCTCGAACTTAAGAGAGTTAAAATAAAGCTCCCTATATATATATATATATATGGTCCTCTTTTTAAGACCAAAGATAAAAGTAATGTTATATATCCCCATTCATAAAACTATAAGTTTTCGATACCAAATGTGTTAAAAGACTTTATTACCCTTAAAGTCTACCACTAAAAGAAAAAAACATAAAAAGAAAGAGGAAGATTATTAAAACGAAACAACAATAAAAACGGTCCCACAACTCAATATTTTCCTCTGCAAAAAAAATCTCCTCCTCTCGCAAAAACTCTCCCGTCGTGAAACCCTTCGCCGGCCGTAAAATGTCGACCTCCGACTACCACAGAGAATCAAGACGCCGTAAGTTCCGCTAGTGACACTCCATCCAAGAGCAATTCGTTAATGAGCCGGTTAGTGTATTTTCATTCACACACGATCGTGCCACGACGGTTGTTCATCTTCCCACGATCGTCAAGAAGATGAGACCATCGTGTACACGATGGTCTTTCGTGGGCACGATGGTTACACACGACGGCCGCCGATCGTGTGTGCCGTCGTGTGCTAGAAGACCAAAAGCTCCTGCCTGCACACGATCGCAGCACACGATCGCGTTCGTCGTGTGAACCGTCGTGTGGCACACGATGGTCTTCACACGACGGGCATCGATCGTGTGCCTGCGATCGTGTGCAAGGCAGAATTTTTTTTTTCGTTCTCTTAAGCATTCTATCATATTCTTATGAGTTGTATGTCCATATTGCAGACTGGTTGCGTATGGAAGAGACCTACATTGCGTTTTGTTACACGTCAAGTGAATCTTTACATACGGGAGGCGGTATTTAAAGAGATCATTGAGACATTAAGAAGTATGGGCCGCAATTCCGCTGTTGCTGATCGAGCTATCGAGAGCTTGACCGAGGGGGTCCTGGGGCGCTTGATTAAAGTTAGGAGGAATGGGAGTTCAAATACTGCCCTACATCACTTGATTGCCCGTCAATTGGAGGGTGATCAAATCCCCCCGGATGAGTCGTGGTTCCAGGTTTGCGGGAGGACCATTCGTTTTACGGCCCGTGATTTTGCCTTGATCACGGGACTCCATTTTGGAAACTCTACCTTCCATCCCCAGGACGACCATCTCCTTCCGTCTGACGGTATTTTCCACAGAATACTCCATGGCAAAAATATTAAGGTTAGTGTTCTGCGGAAGAGATTCAATGCTCGAGATTTTGGTAGAGACATAAGAGATTATGTCAAGGTTGCCAATTTGCTTATATACTACTACTTTATCTTATGCCGTGACGACATGATGGTCGAGACATGGGCATGGGCATTAGTGGAGGATTTCGAGCAGTGGGATATGTTTCCTTGGGGTTCTTATGCCTTTGGGGTTTTATCTTACTACATAGGCAACGTTGCCATGAAGGAGGGACAAGAGCACAAGGACTATCACTTCTATGGTCCTGTTTGGGCTTTACAAATATGGTCGTATGAGATGATTCCTGCATTGGGAGCATTGTGTGGTATTCGAGATAAAACTGTCCAAGTCCCCCGGTGTTTGATGTGGACTACGAGGAAGATGATTTGTGATTTCACTCATTTCTTCGATGATAAGGTACATAAATTTGTAAACGTATTTTCTCCTGACTTCATCTCTTAAACGTTATGTGATTGCCCATCTAATGGTATTATTTAATGACTAATTTTGCAGCACAGAGTACTTCCCTCTTTATCGCATTTGGAGGAGGATGAGGCTGAGTACTACTACCTGAGCTTTGAGAATGGCTCGCCATATGACGTTAAGTTCATTAAGCCTGTAAGAATAACTATGAAGAATAAGGAGGATGAGCCTGCGCCGATCCCGAGGAAGAAAGTTATGGATAGGTTGAAGAAGGCTGCTGGAAAATTGATTACATATGAGTCGGCACATAAAGTGTCGAAGCGACGCCGGCAGAGTACCCCACCAGTAGATGGTGCAGAGACATCGGACCGGGAGAGGCAGACAGAGAGGGTGTGTTGTGTCCACGGACTTCCTTGTTCGGACCACACCCAGGACACGAGCAGGGATGAGTACTTCGATCGCCGTTTGAAGGCGATCTTGTACGACGATTCTGAGTCCGGATTTATTGCTCGAGTTTCTCGCCGGGTGCTTTCTGGGATCGTGGATTTCTTCGGACCTATGCATAGACGTTCTAGGAGCCCGGTACACTACTCAGCTGGGAGCCATGATAGGCCTCGTCATTCTGCATCTGTTAGCAGCGCCCAGCGGAGGATTCCTGACCCTCCACGTTAGGGGTGTTCAAAACCGGATATCCAAAATTTCGGATATCCGAAAATTCGGATAGTAGATTTTGATATCCGATATCCGTATCCGAAATTTCGGATATCCGATTTTCGGATACGGATATCGGATATCCGAATATCCGGAAAAAATACGAATTATGTTCGGATATCCATATATTCGAAAAAAAAATTCGGATTTGTATATCGGATATCCGAATATCCGAAAAAAACTTCGGATATCGATATCGGATATCCGAATATCCGAATACCTTATATTATTTAAAATATAAAAAAATAAAAATTTTAATATTTTTCGGATATTTCGGATATCGGATATTGATATCCGAAGTTTTTTTCTGATATTCGGATATCCGATATACAAATCCGAATTTTTTTTTCGAATATATGGATATCCGAACATAATTCGTATTTTTTTCGGATATTCGGATATCCGATATCCGTATCCGAAATTTCGGATATCCGAATATCCGATTTTTCTGAAAAGTACTATCCGATATCCGAATCCGAAGTTCCGGATATCCGAACTTCGGATTGTCGGATATTTCGGATCGGATATCGGATATCGGATATTTTGAACACCCCTACTCCACGTCACTCAGTCTCTGGCGCAGCACACAGTCACCATTCTCATCGTCAGCCTAGTCATCATTCTCAGCGTCAGCCGAGTCACCATTCTCAGCGTCAGCCGAGTCACCATTCTCAGCATCCGCCTACCCACCATTCTGAGGTCCAACACAGTCACCATTCTCAGATTCATCATTCTGTTGAGCGGACTCAGCAGCCCCTTGATTACGAGCATCAGTATGAGCCATTTGAGGCGCCGTTTCAGCAGTATGGGACGATGTTCGACCGGGTTTCGTGACGAGCATCATTACAAAGGCGATGTTTCAAGTGAGGGTGGTGGTCCCGAGCAG
This sequence comes from Orobanche coerulescens, assembly GCA_033398695.1. Taxonomy (NCBI): domain Eukaryota; kingdom Viridiplantae; phylum Streptophyta; class Magnoliopsida; order Lamiales; family Orobanchaceae; genus Orobanche; species Orobanche coerulescens. The sequence goes on from CM065817.1 coordinate 136,413,108, forward strand.
AACCTCCATTTCGATCGAGCGGCTTTTGAGATCGAGCACCTACTGCATGCCTCTCCGATCGTTATAGTTGTGAGAGGGATGCCGAGGGTGACGAAGATGGTGAGAGTGCCGAACGCAGATTGGGTGAGCGTAGTCTTCCACCGCGAGTGAGTCGACCATCCGCCGCTCTTCGGGAGCCTTTTGTGGTTGCGCCCAAGAGATAGCGAGGCTCAAGAAGTTGTACCTACGCTTAGGAGGGAGCAGCCACGTGATGCTATTGTCCGGTGTTTGGAGACTGGGCATGCTCTCACCCAGGCGTTATTTGACCGGATAGAGTCTAGCCGTCAAGACTTTGATGCCGAGGTGATAGACTGTTATGTGCTTGCGACTCGAGCGAGGCTTCGGAGGGGAGTCCGTAGTGTTGGTGTCGGTAGAGTTGGCACTGTACTTGCCGGCTCCCTATTTTACGTAAGTTCTATAACCTACTCACTTGTATATCATTGGTTTGATATCGATTTTTTTTTAATTTTTTGGTTTGGATTTTTGTAGTTAGTTTTGGCCAACGAGTTTGCAAGACTCCATCCGGATGATCCACTTGGTATCAAGGTGACGGGGAAGCCAGTTTACAAGGAGTGGAAAATTCCTAAATGCATCGAGAACTACATGACCGGTCTTGATACACCACATGCGGTTCCATGGTTAAATTGCAACGAAGTAAGTTTGAAATTTATATTTATAAATAATTGACGATTTGTTGCCATTTGAAATTTATATTTATAAATGATTCGCTATGTTTGATGTGATGATCTTATATGATTACATATTTTGTTTCAACAGATCATTGCCATTTGTTGCCTCGACCAGAGCCACTGGGTGACTATCAAGATTGACATCATAGCATGGACCGTGGAGTTGTACGATTCCTTGTCACACCACCACGAAGATGGTCGATACCGATTCAACCAACTGCGACCGATTATGCGTCTGATGCCTCGTGTGCTAGCTCAATCCGGGTATTGGATGAACAACCAATCGAAGAAGAAGTATGACACGAAGATGAGTTTCAAAATTATGCCACGAGAGCTACAGTTCATACAAAACGACAATCACAGTTGTGGCCCCTTCGCGTGCATGTACTTGGATCGACTCGTCTCTGCAAACCCAGGAGCAAGGCACCAAATCAAGGAACTTAATGAAAAATATATTAAGAAATATCGATATGGTTTAGCTGCTAAAATCTTTATGTTGTCTTTAGACATGTAGAATGGTTTATGGTGTGTTGTTAAATATTTATGTTGTATTTAGACTGTTTTGTTAATATATAAGTAACAACACCTAAATTGACGAGTAATTTGAGAAATTGGTGAAAATTCTTGATGTTCTTGTGCACACGATCGTGTGTTCCATCGTGGACACGACCGTGTGCATACGTGGATACAGCGTCAATTTGACACCAAAGACAACGCGACACCTGGTTGCCAACGTGTCACACGATTGGAACACGCGATCGCGGCGATCGTGTGCACGATCGTGTTTACTTCAAAGGTCAAATTATTTTATTATAAAATCCCATCGTGGGTCGATCCCCCCCCTTATTATAAAATCCCATCGTGGGTCGGTTCCCCCCCCCTTTATTATAAAATCCCATCGTGGATCGGTCCCCCTCCCTTTATTATAAAATCCCATCGTGGGTCGGTCCCCCCCTTTTTCACTACAAACCCTAATCAATTAACATCCGTTAAAATTCATTAAAATAAAATACGCGAAATGAGCGGCCGATTACGAGAAACCGATTTAGGAGGAAGCGAAGCACCACCACCAAAAACAAGAAGGAGGATACCTACTCCCAACCCACCATACAGAACTAGGCCGAGAGGAAGATACTCAATGCTCAGAGTAAGTTTTTTGATTTTGTTGTATGTGTAGTGACTATCATTGCAAATTAATGTGTTCCATGAAACAGGGCCTATTTAAAAACACTGCGAGCACTCCAGTCATACTAGATGGTGGTGATGATAATGATTTGGAGATTTCTGAGAATAAAAGCAAAAAAGTTATTTTGGAAGAGGAAGTTCATGAAGACGGTGATACAAGACTAAAGATACAGCAACAGATGGGGGAAAAGGGATCCAATTGATTGTTTTTTTTATGTTATTATTAGATATTTTTGTGTGATGGTGATTAAATTTTGTTTTGTAAAGTTATATGCTTTGGAACTGTAAACTATTGCTCTTTGAAGTGAGCTACTTTGTTATGGTTAATGTTTGGCTCCATAATCACCTTTATTTGCTTTACATAATTGAACACTTAAATTTCAATTCAAAGGTAAAGAAAATAGACACAAAATTATGCATTTCAACTAATAATCGAATCTTTGAATCAATACATGGTCCATCGAGGATCAAAATATCAAGACATGATTGTTGCTAGTAAGTCACAAAATATAAAAATACATAAGCAATTTAAGTTTCACGGTATGGACATCCCCTTATGTCATGGTCATCATTACGGCAAATGCTACACCTCTTCTTCTGCCGGCGCCTTTGCCTCGTTTGTTCATCGATTTCTTGAGTTTCTTCAGGGATATTCAAATCCACACCACCTATGGGAATGAATGCTTTGCAAGATTTTCTATTGTGGCCGGTTCCTTTACACCTACCGCACACCTGAGGCCGTCCACCTGCGGGCAAATTTTCAACAGCGGACCGTGCGCGACTCATCCTTGGTCGGCCGGCTTGTCATACCCCCTCTGGAGGTACGCAAACGATGGATGAGATCGCCGGTGGGACATTCCACTCATCAGGATGTGGGATGGGACTAATATGCTCCTTATAAGTCTCTCTAAGGTCTTGTTGCTTGAAATAACGACTAACAAAATCATACACGGACAAACCATTGCCGGCGCGCCTGTTACAATAAGCAATTATGTCAAGTATGTTGTATAGGATAATGTATTTTTGATATTGATGAGGTGATAAATCCAGACCATCCCTGTTTTGCAAATGATGGCAAAACACGATCGTGCCGATCGTGTGTTACGATCACGGTGATCGTGGGGTTACGATCGTGCCAATTGGGGTACGATCCTGCCCATTGGGTTACGATCGTGCCCATCGTGTGTCCCATCGTAGGTTACGATAAGGGCGATCTTGGGTTACGGTCATGGCGACCGTGGGGTTACGATCGTGCCCATCATTAGTTACGATCGTGCCCATCGTTGGTTACGATCGTGCCCATCGTGGGTTACGATCGTGCCCATCATGGGTTTCGATTGTGACCATCGTGAGTTACGATCGTGACCATTGGGTTACGATCGTGCCCATCGTGGGTAACGATCGTGCCCATCGTGGGTTACGATCGTGCCCATCGTGGGTAACGATCGTGCCCATCGTGGGTAACGATCGTGCCCATCGTGGGTAACGATCGTGCACACAACAACATAGACATGTACCTTATAGCGACAATGGCATGACGACATGGAATCTGATCCAAATCAAACTCACGACAACAACATGTCCATGTTCGAAGGTCGACCTCATAAGAAACTTTGTTTTCTTCGACTTTATAAACAAGTGGGGTGGTAGCTCGAACGGTAAGAGTCGGACTGGCTTGCACAGAGTTAGAAAGCTTTTCAAAAGTGTGCATTGTCAACTCATGGTCTCTTGACGTAGCTTCTCCCCGCTTCTCATCAAACCAATTCTCTAAAATTAGGCGAAATATCTCAAGTAACGAGCAAACAGGTAAACGCCTCGCCCACAACATACGATTATTAAAGCATTCAACAACATTGGATGTCAAGAAGTTGTAGCGTCGTACCGGACACTTCGACCTAGACTACCTCTGTGGCCCAATTTCAGAAAGGCGCCTGTGCGCCCCATTAGGGCTTTTGATATGTAGTTTCGAAAAGTAGTTTTCAAAAACTTCTTCTCGATGCGTGTAGGCAGCAGTTCTAAAGAGTCCTATAGCATGCGCACCATAGGAGGTCAAATTTTTTGCAAGATGGTGATAGCAAAACACGTGGAATTCATTCGGATAGACGGCTCGAACAGCATTCTGAATGCTCTTATGTTGGTCACTCACAATCAGTAAATCTTCCGTCGGATTGTAGCATCTCGCAAGCAGTTATACGTAAAATAAGTCCATGACTCGTCGTTTCTATCGGACCGAGACCAACAAAGAAGAGGAAAACTCGCTGCTCGTCAAATGTGACGGCCGCAAATAGAGTTCCTTTATTCCTTCCCTTTAGGTGGGTCCCATCAACTATAATCACCGGCCGAAGGCACGTATCAAATGCCCTAATACTGGCCCTAGTGCAACGAACATGTGGCGAAACACTCCCTCACGAGTCGCCTGCAAATCATAAATTGTCCCCGGATTACGCTGTTTTAACAAATACGTATAAGATGGGAGCTTCGATACGACTCATCAAAGCCGCCATATGTATTCTCTATCGCTATATTCCTTGTCCGAGAGCAAAATCAGATAGCATGTCAATGCCGTACTCCCTACACATCTCTGCAATCATCTCCTTTGGCCTCAAAGTGACCCCCTCACCGGTCAATCTTTTAGCAAAATAATGGGCGGCAACCTCAGAAGTGACCAATCGTGCGACAGCACGGTTCAAATCAGGGTGACAGTTGTGCTCCAATGTCAACTTAGTAATTCTCCAAATAGTTGCACCCTCAATAGCACACAACCTAAACTGACAATTTCTTCACCCACTCTTACAGACAAACACTATACGTTTATCGACGGAACGATCAGTGATACACTGTAGCATGTTTTCCAAATGATACATTCCTACAGTTATCCTCAACTCTGTCTTCGAACGAAAGGTGGACCCCACCTCTAGCTGACTGCAGAAGTGGAGGCCGCCGACCCAACCCAAAGTCCCGACTACTGTGGTCCGAAATGGAATGATCCAGTTACGCATTGATTGTAGATGCTCATGCTCGCTCGCAGATTGATGGTCGGATGAGAAGTTCCGACGACTCATAATCCTATCCATTTGGGCCGGTTGGCGAACCCAAGCAAGAAATTCCGCAGATAGTGACTCAAACAAGTCTTTACAACAATCTTCATCTTTGGATGTATGCACCTCTTCATCTTCCTCATCTTCCTCGTCTTCCTCATCTTCCTCGTATTGATACTCTTTGGAAGGCATGTCATAATTTATGTTGCCGGCTCTACTCGAGCCGCTACATCCCATATTAACCTCGGGAGTGGAGGAGCTGCTTCTCAACATAGACCTCGGGATCCTCCTTGTATTCTACTAGTAATCGAAGTATCTCAGTATCGCCCGTAATAGGACTTTTACTTTGTTTCCTTTGCCATGTGTGTCAAGTACCATAATTTGTAATCGGACTCATTTGACCACCCAAAACCTCTCCGATAACCCCCACGAGGTTTGCACGACTAACTTTGCTCGTGTCGATATAGACAAAAAGGAGTCCCCGTCTACATATGTCGATCGCTCCCAATGACCACCGTGATGTATCAAAATACGCCGCCACGACATCCGATTACAAAAAGAGGAATAACTATTCGTAAAAATGAGCGAACAATATTACGCGGTCGCTTGGACACGACCGATGCACACGGCCGTATACTACCGCAGTGCGGTGATCGTGTGCAAGTTTCGCCCATGAACACGATCGCCGCACACGATTTTAGACGATCGTGTTAAACGATCGTACACGTTAGTGTTGCGCACGATGTTAAGGTCGCAAGACGATCGCCGCACACGGGCTTCCCATCGCGGTGCGCCGATCGTGTCCGTAAGAACAGATCCGAATTTTTTTCATCGTTCAAATAATGATGCATACCTTCTTTATGAACTCAGAAGCACGACAAATGAAGTCCTATTTCAACGTCAACTTTTATTTTCGAACAATCTTGTGATTTCTATAAGATTTTTTGAGAGACCCTTTGTCACTAATAAAATGGTTGTATTGTTTTGATGTATATGTTTGTAGTTAAATTTTGGTTGTTGGACATTAATATCAATCGGAGGAGGAAAGTAAAAAAGAAAAAAGAGAAGAAAAGTAGTTTAAATTAAATAAATAAAAAAAAAAAAAAATGAGAAGTCAACAATACAACAAAAGAGAGGACATTTTAGTCTTTTTAATAAAAATGGTACCAAAAACTTATAGTTTTATGAATGAGGATATAAAACTTATCAATTTTATGCTTTGGTATTAAAAAATTGATTCCCATATATATATATATACAGACGCACACACTTAAGGGGCGCGGGCCACCGTTTTACTCCACCACATAACACTTAACAAGTTGTTCTCATTGTCGTATCGAATATTGTATGTTTGTACAAATTCTCGATTTGTACAAATAATATCGTTTTTCCTATATATAAAAAGGTGAATATCTTGTTAGGTGCTCATAAGTTGTGGACACAATTGCTGATGAATGGACCTTCGGACGCTCGTGCTTAGATTTTAGGTATGTGTCACATGTATATTGGGATACTCGTTTTAAGGTAAGGTATTGTACATACGTGTATATTTACTATCACATTTTAAGATAAGCATCATTTATTACCAATTTAATGATATATATATATATATATGTGTGTGTGTGTGTGTGTGAGAGAGAGAGAGAGAGAGAGAGAGAAAAGGATCATACGAGAATGAGATTTATTTTGAGAAAATAAGAATACATTTGAGCTCTTGATTGATGTGCTCGATGATTTGAATTGTGTGAATACTTAAATTATTTCTTAATTAATAAGTGATTTCTCATTTGGTAAACTGATCATTAATATATCGACATGATCCTCCATCATCTCATGCATTTAACACGAATCATTACAAATAATTAAATCAACAGTATATATGTATTTTTATTTCTTAATTAAGAATCTATTTCTTATTTGTATATACACGTATATACAAATATATTTATGGTAATCATGTCGGGTTTTAGAATTTTTCGATAAACAATACTTTTATGGCAATTTAACTCTGAAATTAGAGGTGGCTTGAGTGGTCGGCAGCCACTTGGCCAAATCGGCCGGATTTTTAGGCCCACGGCCGACGGCCAAATGCCCAGATCGAGCCCACAGGCCCGACCGCTGGCACCTTGGCCCCGAACTCCAGCCAGCCGGCCTACCACCTCCGAGCCCAGCCTACCGGCCCAGCCTTCACCCACGTGGCCCACCCAGCCCCACTCCATTCCACCCCCAGCCCAACCAAGCCCACCCTAAACCCACCCCAAGCCAACATAAATAAAAATAACCATTCAAATTTTAAAAATTAGATTAAATTTCAAAAAATAATCTATTTTTTTCAAACTAAGTTCAAGTCCAATTTTTTTCCCTTTTCTCCCCATTTAATTTAATGTTTACATATTTTAAAATTCAAAATGGATTTTCTTAAACAGATTGAAACAATTTTTTTACCGACTTTTATAAATTTTTACAAATTGATTTTTAATTTAATGTCGACATATAAATTTTTTTTACATCTACAAATGCCCAGCCCGCCTGCATCGCCCACCTGGAGCCCAGTGGCGGGCGGGCGATCAGCCGCCAGCCCAAAGCCCAGCCGCCCAAATTGGCCAAAGACATGGGCCGATTCTGGCCCTGTCCCAGCCCTGGCTCAGCCCAGCCACTTCTACCATGGCCACCTCTATCTGAAATGTTAAACTACTTTAAGGGAGAAAAAAAATTCTATTTGTGAAAAATACTAGGTTTAATAAAATTTGTTATAAATTTAGGTGCTCTTCTTTTGTCGACCTTTTCTTAAATATTTTAATTTGTTTTGTTTTTTAGCATTACGAGCTATTATCTCTGTTATGAACCTGTAACTTTCGTTTAGACTTTATATTATATTTTTATAGTAATTGTCTTGAAGTTTATAATTTCATTTTTAATAAAAATCTTACTCCCTCCGTCCCACCAATCTTGGTTCATATTTCTTTTTGGGCCGTCCCAAGATACTTGGTCATTTCCTTTTTAAAACACCTTTATCTCTCACAACTTTAAATAATATATATTCATACCATCACTTTATACACTATTTTTCAGCTTTTCTTAAATCTCGTGCCGAAAAGAAAATGCTCAAGATGGGTGGGACGGATGGAGTATTACATAAAATATATTTATATATTTATAGACTCTCGTGTTTGTATTGTGTTATAGAGTGGCAATCAGACCTGCAATGTTGTATTGCTCCGAATGTTTATATGTTTATAGAGTGGCAATCAGACCTGCAATGTTGTATGGCTCCGAATGTTGGGCGATGACGAAGTCGCTTGAGAGCAAGTTGGAAGTGGCTGAAATGAGAATGTTACGTTGGTCGTGTGGTCGCACAATGTTGGATAGAATCTCGAATGGGGTTTTCAGGAACGCGCTTGAAGTGGCGCCCATTTCAGCGAAAGTTAGGGAAGGGAGACTGAGAAGGTTTGGCCACGTCCGCAGGAGGCAGACTTCTGCTCCAGTGAGAAGGGTGGAGAGTCTTTTGGTTGCCGGGGAGAGAAGGAGAGGCAGACCGAGGAGGACGTGGGAGGAGCAACTGAGATTAGATTTGAAGGCCTTAAACCTTTCCGAGACCATGGCTGATAGGCTTTCTTGGAGCGCAGATCGTAGCCTGGATTCTTTTGTAGTCAGGCGGTGCTGTAGTTGAGAGCGTCAGGGTTGGGTTGTCTCGGTTAGTTTTGACCTAGAGCATTTCACTTTTTTACTTTTACTGTATATTTGACCCTATTGGTTTTTTTTTTTTTTTTTTGACAGAGTGCTGTGCGCAGAGTTAACCTCTCTTCGGTTAGAGCAACGTTCATCGAGAGTGCAGTTGCCAAAGTTCCCTTAGATAAGTCTCATGTGAATTAAATCATGGGCTCAGGTATGGTCGTGAGATTTTTCATATCATATGCTTTTTATATATATATATATACCACTCTATACTTCACGCGCAAGTGCCTTCTTTTAAACAAGATCCCTACCGTAAAAGTAAGGGCGTAGTGCACATCTTACTTTTTCCAGATCCTGCTCTGAACGGGATATACTGGGTATGTTTGATTTTTGTGTGTGTTTGTATTGTGTTACTTTAGAAATTATTGCGGTCGCCTCTATATCTTTGTCGTGTTTCATATTCCATATTTGTGTCCATGCTTCATATAAAAAATATACATTGTTGACTCTCTTTTTATTTTCCTGAAAAAAGATGCTGATTGATGGGGGCGGTAAATAAAGGAGCCTAAAAATTGGAGAGATGCTCTCCCACCCCCAGCCCACCGACACCCGCCCGTCTCCCCCCTCCACTTTTTTTTTTCTTTTCTATCCTTGCACTTACTTTTTGATATTCTTTGTTTTTTATCAATTTTATCTTAATATATTTAACAATAATATTATCATTTTGTAATATATTATTTTAAAATGTATTGTTAGGAAATAAGATAAACAAAAAATATAATATAAAAATATTTAATCCTTTGCACTTTAGTTTTTTTTATATTCTTTATTTATTTGTTCTTTTTTTCTTTGAATTTTTATTTTACTTTATTATTATCAAAATTAAAAATTTCTATTATTAATTTATTTATTTATTTTTATTTATATTATTTATGATTAGAAATAACTACGACACAATATAATAAATAATAAATACAGAAAATACGATCAACATTGATAAATAAATTATTCAGTTACATTATCTAGTAATCAAATCGAACTAAGATTGTACCCTTTCTCCATATGGATCAGCCATCCTTTACAATCTTCAGTCACATTATTCTACCATAAAATTGGAATTGGTGGTACATGATAATCGGAGTTCAAAAAAACTTGTGTAAAATGATTATCATTAACTAATGCAATTGCTATATGTTGACGTTGTTGAAATGGAATTGGAGCTGACCTTAATGGCAAGTGTGTAAAACAACTTCCACTAAGAGGAGTAAATGCATGCAGCACAATATTATATTGTGTTGCAATGACAGCCTCATACATAATGTCCATCTAACTCCACTGTGGTGCCGGAGATTCGAAGAAATTTAGTACTCGCATTATATTATCGGCAAAAAACGACGTTTAGGCCTTTGATTTTGCTTTTCTCTGTTTCTAGGGACTTAATTGTAATTTTCTAAAAGTTGTGTGGTTGTTATTAATTGTCGTGATTTAACTCTAGCTTCCCTAGGGTATATATATGCGTGTGAGGCCTTTATTCCAGACGTTCAATGAATTGAAGTTTTCTCTAAATTTTCTTGAAATTCTTAGATCGGTTGAATCTAGAGTTTTAGAATGCGGTGTTTCAGGGACGGCTGATCCGTTCAAACATATTTTCTAAATATTTTTTTAAATATAAATATATTGTATAGAATTTTTTTTATGAAATAGTAAAAAAATTATCGAAAAAATATCAATAAAAATTTGAAAAATTTAAAGTATTATATATATATATATGTAATATATATATATATATATATATATATGTGTGTGTGTGTGTGTTTTAAAAAAGTGGGAGGGACAAAAAAACATTTTGGTCTTTTTTGTCAAGAGGGGGATTAGCAAAAGAGGAAGTCCGGATAAAAGGAGTCCGACCTGATTGACCTTATCTCGAGTCCAGCAAACTACGAATATCCGACTTACCGATCTCTTTGCCTAGAAGGGAATGTCCCGACCTAGGGAGTCCCCTCATGGAATAGACCGACCTACACAACCCTGGCCCGAGCTCGGAAGGGCCCGAGCTCATGAAGATCAGATCCCTGAAAGGCTAAAATTTGACCCATCTGACAGAATCCCGACAATCCAGAGATTGTTAACGGCGGCCAAAATCCCATAAATCCTGGGATGGGAAGCCGCAGCCCGGATCCCTACATTTCGGGGATCTTCCCTGAAACCAGAAAAATGAGCCTTAAAGGAGAGGCTGCCCCTCCCTTCTATAAATAAGGGAGAAGCTTTTCCTCCACGCAAGTAATCAGAGACACTTAGAGAGAGAGGCATTTAGAGAGAAACACTTAGAGAGAGAAACACTTCACATGTTGAGGCTGTCTTTGATAAACTTGTGAAACTAAACCGATTTTTGGTAACCGATCAGCTCGGTTACGTCAGATGCAAGTTAACTATTTATTTGTGAAAAATATACTTTTGAAAAGTTTTTATAAAAGTCTCATAAGCTTATTCAAAATTTCCAGATATCCTATATTTGTGTTATATTTTTTTTCCTTACAAAATATACGTAAAATGTTATAAAGTATGTGTAAGAAATTACAAGAAGAATAAAAAATCGTGATATACTACAGGAGCATATTCAATTGAGACTCAGAATGAGCTTCAAAGACTTTTATATAATTTGATGGATTCGAAAAAGTTTGGGTGTATTTAATTGAGACTTTTAAAAGTCAATTAAATTTTGTGGTATTCAATATAGAATTTTATGGAGTTTTTAAAAGCCCATTAAAATCATAAGATATTAAATGAAAACTTTCATAAATTTTACAAAATTATGAGGTATTCAAATTTATTTTGGATTTTAAGGATTTTAATGGATCATCTAGGTACTCATTTTTAAGCACAAAGTTCTAACATAATTTGTATTTTAAAATCTTTCGTACACCCCTAAGATTTGGTTTTGTCACCACCACTACTGCAGCCGCCTCCACCACCACCACATTACCGCCTCCACCACCACCGCCTCCACACGACCATTGCGACTGTCTCGTCCCACCACCAACACCATTTCCGCTGTCACTCTGTTGCCACCACCAGTGCCACTACCACCATATCCCGGAACAATAAAGAAGTTCTTATAACATTTTTATCTTTTGTTCTTGATCTTTTTATTGAAAACAAACTAATTATCTACAATAATTTGTAAAAAAAATTAATTTATAGTTAAATATTTTATATCTACTCATTGTTTTAGTAACTTGATATATGTTTTAGTCTTTTTAATATGAGATAGTTTTTTAGGTTTTCTAATTTAATTATATCAAATGTGTAATTTATATTTCAATAGATATTTATTTTTCATTAAAAAATATATTATACTTGTAATACCCGCATTTTTCTTTCTTTCTCTTCTGTTTCGTCCAACCGTATCGACTCGACTGTGTTCGTTGATGCTTCTGACCTGGTGTTGTTTCTCACCTTTGTCATTCGAGCGAGTTCTGATATTGTCCCAAATTGAGCTATATATCGTTGTGACCTTTCCAAGTTCGGAAAATTAGTCTCGTTTTCGATCTTCCAACCCTTGGGCGGTGGAATTCCGTATTTGTTCAGCGATTGGCTTGCGTTTTGATTGATGTACCGTTGGGTTGGTCAATCGTATTGATTTTCGTTCGTTGTGTTTTGTGATTGTTCGGATAATTGACTTGATTGTATTATCCATTTGATGACGCTTGTCACTTGTTGGTTTTGTTATATCCCTAACGCGACGTTGTGTTGGTCGTCGTGGAGCGTGTTTTCACGCCGTATATTCCTTTGCGTTGCTTGTAACGTTTCGCCGATGGGCGTAAGTTACGCGCTTTCCTTGCGTATCTCGTTGAGTTTTCTGGCGCGATATTGCTTCTCCCTACTTGTTTTAAGTTTCGGACGAAACTTCTTTTAAGGAGGGTAGAATGTAATATCCGCAATTTTCGATTTTCGTAAATTTCTTTTTCAAATGAGTCCGTTTTGACGACTCGCTCATGACCGCTTCGTCATTTCGAGAAATATTAATTCTGCACTTTTGTCATCCGAGTTCGCTTTCGGTATCGCTTTTGTTGAGTTCGAGCTTTTAGCGAATTTTCCGACTTGAGTGCGATTCTTGCGAATCTCGTCAAATCTGTTGTTTCGAGTTTCTCGTAAGTTCATTTAATGTTATTATTCATGTTGCGAGCCTTGGTTTGGTGTTTCGATCGCGTATCGTGATTTTCTGGACGTTTTGGGCCATTTTTGTAATTTCCCAAAGTTTTGGGTAATTACTCCGTTGTTGAATTCCGAGCCTTCGTGGTCGGAATCGTGTGTTCTCTTAGTGCTCGGATTCATCTTTGCGAGTACTTCGTAACCGTATCTTCGATTCGTACTCGTGTTCGGGTTTCGGTCGTCGGGCCGTCGAATTGGTCCCGCGAGTCATGGCCGGACATGCTCGCCAAGCGATCTGGCCGAGTAACGACGTTAGTGCTCGGCCGTTATGTACGTAAGGGCCGTTACGCACGTAAGGCCCCCCGGCCTAACGCACGTAGCCGGCCGGCAGCTGGGCGATGACTCGTTACGCACGTAACCCTCGCCTACGCACGTAACCCGGCCGACGCCGGCCTATTTAAGGCCTCATGACGCTTTTTTCACCCATTCTCTCACTCGCTTTCTTCCCTTCCGGCCGGAACTTGCTCAATCATGGAGGCATGTTGTTATACAATGAATCCATGAAGTTTTGAGGTTCATAACATCAATTGATCATCACGTAACATCCTTCAATCCAAATAATCAAGGCAAGTTTTCTTAAAATCTAGTTTTGGGGATTTTGTTCGATTTGTCCGTTTAATCCGCTTTAACTCGTAATAGTGATGTATTTATGATTGTTAAACATTATTATGTCGAATTCCTTGTCGTTCCTCGGTTGAATCGCCGAGGATTTGTCGCTTTATTGAGTTTCTTATCGACGCCTTGAAGGTGTCCGATAAAATGTCACAAAGAGGATTCGAGCGTTCTACGATTATTATTCCTCGTTCGTTAATTTATTGATGGTATGATGTTAGGGTCAGATTTCGCAAAGAATTCGAGTCGGAACCCTTCCGTTCGTCGTTTTCTTCAAGCTTTTCGATCGTGGGTGTATTCATTGTCTTCACGAGAATCGTAGGTGTTCGAGGTGTCCCGACCGATCCGTGATCGTGGAGTGTCCGTATCGATTATCGAGGCAAGTATCTTGCCCATACATTACGTGTTTTGTGGTTATAATGGTTGTTAATCGTCTATATGTGCTAAATAAATATTCATAACCATCTTTTTCAAAAGTATCGATATTTACCAACATGGTTTTCTTAAAGACGACTCGTGTGTTCCGAGAATTAATATGCTTAATTGAATACGTGTATTAATGTTGAGTATAAGATCGTAATACTTTCGTGTGATGCCATTGTGTGTGATTACGTCGTCGGTAAGTTTTGAAGTTTAGTCCTTTGTTTAAGCTGTACGTGGAGACATGTGGTTATCGATGAATTATGTGAATTTATGTGATATTGGTTGTGCCGTTCGGTGCTTTTGGAATAGTGTGCTTTCTTGTTGATAGTATTAGTTCTGGGTTATGAGTATATGTTGGATGAACTGCCATTCTAGTAAAGTACCTCGACTATATATACCGTGATTGACCTTCGAGGCTTGTGGTTTGCAACCGTGATTTTGGAACGTGTGTGTGTGTTGTTCCTTCCACCCGGAGTGTCCGACGGGATGTCCGGGGTCGATACTAAGGGGTACGGCCACGGAAGTGGACTTGGGTGCGTGTGTGGATGAACTTCCACCCGAGTGTCCGACGGGATGTCCGGGGTCGATACTAAGGGGTACGGCCGCGAAGTGGTTTCCACCCGAGTGTCCGACGGATGTCTGGGGTCGATACTAAGGGGTACGGCCGCGGGTTACCAGTTGTGGTTTTCATCTTGAGGATGACGTTGATGTTTTCGTTAATTGTGATATTGTCCGGAGTATCACAATGCTTTGTGCTTGGGGTCGAGAGACATTATATATCGAGTCTTGGTGCTTGGCTAGAATGGCATAGGAATAATGTGTTATGTGTAATGTGTCCTTGTAAGTGAATTGAAGTGGATGATCGGGTCGTGGACCCGTGTTTTGTGACCGAATGGTTGGGTCGTGGACCCCGTGTTTTGTTAAACGGATTTGTATTTTAAAAAAGAACTTTGTGACCCTAAATGGCTTTCGAGGAATTAAGAACATTTTCAATTTTTGATGTTTTCAAAACTCCCGAGATTTGGAAATATTTTCAAAGTGCTTACTTACTTCGTTTCTACTTTCAAGACTTGAACTATTTTTAACTAAATATACCTCGGGAAGTCTTTCGTTGTATTCTCGGAATGTGTTGTGTATGGCTCGTATTTGCACTTTATACTTGCACTAGCGAAACAAAGTGGAGTTTGCTAACCCCGAGTAATCGGGGTGGATATCTCAGATTGTGTCCGTGTACATGCAGTTTTCGGGAGCAAGACACAGGATCGGCACGAGTTATTATTAAAGAAGAATGATACAAATCACACGAAGGCCGCTTTGGGTTCGATTAGTCTGAGTCCATTGTATTGTCTTTTCCATTGCCTCATTGTTCGTTGTTGCAAGTATTTTA
Source organism: Orobanche coerulescens (assembly GCA_033398695.1). NCBI lineage: Eukaryota > Viridiplantae > Streptophyta > Magnoliopsida > Lamiales > Orobanchaceae > Orobanche > Orobanche coerulescens. The sequence goes on from CM065817.1 coordinate 136,428,368, forward strand.
CCCTTGTGTGGGTATGAGTCTGGATGAGTTTATGTATTTTGATTTTTATGTCAGTGACGAAAGACCAAATCGGTCTATTGGTCCGTTATTTTGATTCGTCGGTATGTAATGTAATGTGTTGTTTTGATGTCTAGCCTGGTGGATCCTCACGGAGAGGGTCTGCGGCGTGTAATATTCCCGGTTTGATCTGGGGGTGTTACATTTATGGTATCGGAGCTTAGGTTGAGGAAACCTAGGCTGTCGGGTCGAGTTATGTGTTGTTGAGTCTTATATTGTCAGATTTTGTCTGACTGAGTCGTGTCGCGACGCGTCGTCTGGGATGTCGGTCGTGATTAGTATCAAGGTGCAGCCATCATCTTCGTGCGATCTATGGATGTAAGTCTCCCTACTACATGTTGTACCACGAGCTATACGAGCCTGTATGATTCTGTGTTATGTAGTAGTATTTGAAGGCGCATCGTGAGTAAGTGACATATATTTGTTAATTCCCGTATTGTGCTAGAATGAAGAATGATATGGCCAAATGTATCCTTGTATGAACTGTTTTTCTTGCAAGAGCAAAAACCTTGGAATTTTTAGTTTCGAGGGCTTCCGGGGAGCCACGTAAATTTTTAAAATGTTCTCCAAGGGAGGAAAAATTTCGATTTTTGTATGATGACCTCAAGGTCGAAAATTTTTAGACTTCAAACTACCGATATTTCATTCTCATCTCATACTATAAGTTTTCAAAACTCGAGTTTTTAACTCAAATAAGGTTTTCAAAATATACTCAAGACGTGACTCTCGTTTGTAACTTTTGTTTCATGAATGTTGGTCAGAAGATGCGTATTGATGATGCTCTCGTTGTTGAGCAGTGGTACTAGTTTTATGATTAAAATAGTAACGTGAATGTTGAGTCCATCGGTATGTATGTGTTGAGATAGTCCTCCTTATTGAGAAGTAAAATTTTCGTTTTTGTAGGATGATTTACTTTTGATGGTTTCTTGTGACATGTTATAATTATGTGAATCGATGACATTTAGACTCGTATGTTGTTGCTTATTTGTAATCTTCGATTCTAGTATTACCTCATATATGTTTGCAATCGTGTTGGTGATTAGAGCAGTTAGCACAGACTTAAATACGAGCCTAACGCGCGCTAACGTGGCGTGTTTAGCGCACGTTAACCTTTTTTGTAACGCGCGCTAATCAACCTGGGCAGAGTCTATGGAACCGCATTATAGCCGTTAAGTCTAACTTTTGCGGCCAATCACCTGTAGTTGTATTCTCTACGTGGTGTCTAGTGATAACAACTGTTGTGCGTGAATGTGTGTTAAGACTTTTCGTATTGCTAGGTGATATTTGATTGTGTTTGATGAATTGATAAATTATGTCTGCTGTGTGTGTTCAAAAACACTTTCCTCGAAACTTCACAAAGTTTTGACGGTTCGATTAATCGGCGGCTCCGTGTATACTTTGAAAATTATTTGGAATTGGCAAGCCGGCCTTGGATTCTCAAATAAAACCTCGATGGTATGTGAAAGAGTTGTTTTAAAGTACATGTAGACATTTTGTAAAATATTACCGTCGTTGATGTTTGTGAAGTGTTGGGAGAATTTTCGAAAATGATTTTTAACGTATTATTGTATTTTCAAATAATTCGAGTGAGTGATTTTCAAAAATCTTTCACACCATAAAAATATTTTATTTCAAAAACCAATGCGATTTTTATTTTCAAAAAAAATATAGTGAAAGAGGAAAAATCTCACTCGATGTAAAATTCAAACTCGGATTTGGAAATGTTAGAGTATGTAAGAATGATTTGATGATCTTGCATGGTTAACTTGTTAGTTGTTAACGGTGATGATGATACGTAGGGGCATGATGACTTCAAATGATTTCAAATGAGACGGTTTAAGTATGTTGTTTACAAGTTTTGACGAAACAACCCGAGGTACCAAAAGTACTTTTAAAGTTTATTTTAAATACCATACAAATCCAAGGATTTTCAAAAGATTTCCTTTAAAAGGATACCTCGTGGATTTTCTTTTCGAGTTGTTATTGGTTACCTTATGTGATATGTCGTGCTGAGTTGGTACTTTAGTATAATATTTTGCGAAGTCGTGCAATCGTATCGAGTGAGAATCCGCTTAGTATGTCTAGGGACAGAGGATACGGTCGTGACCGCGGTATAGATTGTCGTGGAGATCAGATATGGGACCAAGAGGATATGGTCGGGAAGGTTGCTATTCTAGCACTTCGTTCTCGTTGTTTAGGTTTCGGGACGAAACCTCTTTTAAAGGTGATATGATGTAATACCCGCATTTTTCTTTCTTTCTCTTCTGTTTCGTCCAACCGTATCGACTCGACTGTGTTCGTTGATGCTTCTGACCTGGTGTTGTTTCTCACCTTTGTCATTCGAGCGAGTTCTGATATTGTACCAAATTGAGCTATATATCGTTGTGACCTTTCCAAGTTCAGAAAATTAGTCTCGTTTTCGATCTTCCAACCCTTGGGCGGTGGAATTCCGTATTTGTTCAGCGATTGGCTTGCGTTTTGATTGATGTACCGTTGGGTTGGTCAATCGTATTGATTTTCGTTCGTTGTGTTTTGTGATTGTTCGGATAATTGACTTGATTGTATTATCCATTTGATGACGCTTGTCACTTGTTGGTTTTGTTATATCCCTAACGGCGACGTTGTGTTGGTCGTCGTGGAGCGTGTTTTCACGCCGTATATTCCTTTGCGTTGCTTGTAACGTTTCGCCGATGGGCGTAAGTTACGCGTTTCCTTGCGTATCTCGTTGAGTTTTCCTGGCGCGATATTGCTTCTCCCTACTTGTTTTAAGTTTCGGGACGAAACTTCTTTTAAGGAGGGTAGAATGTAATATCCGCAATTTTCGATTTTCGGTAAATTTCTTTTTCAGCCGGAGTCCGTTTTGACGACTCGCTCATGACCGTTTCGTCATTTCGAGAAAGATTAATTCTGCACTTTTTGTCATCCGAGTTCGTTTCGGTATCGTTTTGTTGAGTTCTGAGCTTTTTAGCGAATTTTCCGCACTTGAGTGCGATTCTTGCGAATCTCGTCCGAAACTGTTGTTTCGAGTTTCTCGTAAGTTCATTTAATGTTATTATTCATGTTGCGAGCCTTGGTTTGGTGTTTCGATCGCGTATCGTGATTTTCGGACGTTTTGGGCCATTTTTGTAATTTCCCAAAGTTTTGGGTAATTACTTAGTTGTCGAATTCGAGCCTTCGTGGTCGGAATCGTGTGTTCTCTTAGTGCTCGGATTCATCTTTGCGAGTACTTCAGAACCGTATCTTCGATTCGTACTCGAGTTCGGGTTTCGGGTCGTCGCCGCCGGATTGGTCGGCCGAGTCATGGCCGGACATGCTCGCCAAAGCGCCTGGCCGAGTAACGACGTTAGTGCTCGGCCGTTACGCACGTAAGGGCCGTTACGTGACGTAAGGCCCCGGCCGTAACGCACGAAATGGGCCAGCTTGGGGCGATGACTCGATACGTCGTAACCTCGCCTTACGACGTAACCCGGCCGACAATCGGCCTATTTAAGGCTCGCGGACGTTTTTTCACCCATTCTCTCACTCGTTTTCTTCCCTTCCGCGGCCGGAACTTGCTCAATCATGGAGGCATGTTGTTATACAATGAATCCATGAAGTTTTGAGGTTCATAACATCAATTGATCATCACGTAACATCCTTCAATCCAAATAATCAAGGCAAGTTTTCTTAAAATCTAGTTTTGGGGATTTTGTTCGATTTGTCCGTTTAATCCGCTTTAACTCGAATAGTGATGTATTTATGATTGTTAAACATTATTATGTCGAATTTCTTGTTCCTCGGTTGAATCGCCGAGGATTTGTCGCTTTATTGAGTTTCTTATCGACGCCTTGAAGGTGTCCGATAAAATGTCACAAAGAGGATTCGAGCGTTCTACGATTATTATTCCTCGCTCGCTCGTTAATTTATTGATGGTATGATGTTAGGGTCAGATTTCTCGCAAAGAATTCGAGTCGGAACCCTTCCGCTCGTGCTTTCTTCAAGCTTTTCGATCGTGGGTGTATTCATTGTCTTCACGGAGAATCGTAGGTGTTCGAGGTGTCCCGACCGATCCGTGATCGTGGGAGTGTCCTGATCGATTATCGAGGCAAGTATCTTGCCCATACATTACGTGTTTTGTGGATATAATGGTTGTTAATCGTCTATATGTGCTAAATAAATATTCATAACCATCTTTTTCAAAAGTATCGGATATTTACCAACATGGTTTTCTTAAAGACGACTCGTGTGTTCCGAGAATTAATATGCTTAATTGAATACGTGTATTAATGTTGAGTATAAGATCGTAATACTTTCGTGTGATGCCATTGTGTGTGATTACGTCGTTGTAAGTTTTGAAGTTTAGTCCTTTGTTTAAGCCAGACGTGGAGACATGTGGTTATCGATGAATTATGTGAATTTATGTGATATTGGTTGTGCCGTTCGGTGCTTTTGGAATAGTGTGCTTTCTTGTTGATAGTATTAGTTACGGGTTATGAGTATATGTTGGATGAACTGCCATTCTAGTAAAGTACCTCGACTATATATACCGTGATTGACCTTCGAGGCTTGTGGTTTGCAATCGTGATTTTGGAACGTGTGTGTGTGTTGTTCCTTCCACCCGGAGTGTCCGACGGGATGTCCGGGGTCGATACTAAGGGGTACGGCCACGAAGTGGACTTGGGTGCGTGTGTGGATGAACTTCCACCCGAGTGTCCGACGGGATGTCCGGGGTCGATACTAAGGGGTACGGCCGCGAAGTGGTTTCACCCGAGTGTCCGACGGATGTCCGGGGTCGATACTAAGGGGTACGGCCGCGGGTTACTGGGGCCAGGTTTTCATCTTGAGGATGACGTTGATGTTTTCGTTAATTGTGATATTGTCCGGAGTATCACAATGCTTTGTGCTTGGGGTCGAGAGACATTATATATCGAGTCTTGGTGCTTGGCTAGAATGGCATAGGAATAATGTGTTATGTGTAATGTGTCCTTGTAAGTGAATTGAAGTGGATGATCGGGTCGTGGACCCCGTGTTTTGTTAAACGGATTTGTATTTTAAAAAAAAGAACTTTGGGGCTGTGACCCTAAATGGCTTTCGAGGAATTAAGAACATTTTCAATTTTTGATGTTTTCAAAACTCCCGAGATTTGGAAATATTTTCAAAGTGCTTACTTACTTCGTTTCTACTTTCAAGACTTGAACTATTTTTAACTAAATATACCTCGGGAAGTCTTTCGTTGTATTCTCGGAATGTGTTGTGTATGGCTCGTATTTGCACTTTATACTTGCACTAGCGAAACAAAGGAGTTTGCTAACCCCGAGTAATCGGGGTGGATATCTCAGATTGTGTCCGTGCACATGCAGTTTTCGGAGCAAGACACAGGATCGGCACGAGGATGATGAAAGACGAATGATACTAATCACACGAAGGCCGCTTTGGGTTCGATTAGTGAGTCCATTGTATTGTCTTTTCCGCTGTCTCATTGTTCGTTGTTGCAAGTATTTTACCCTTGTGTGGGTATGAGTCTGGATGAGTTTATGTATTTTGATTTTTATGTCAGTGACGAAAGACCAAATCGGTCTATTGGTCCGTTATTTTGATTCGTCGGTATGTAATGTAATGTGTTGTTTTGATGTCTAGCCTGGTGGATCCTCACGGAGAGGGTCTGCGGCGTGTAATATTCCCGGTTTGATCTGGGGGTGTTACAATACTTAACTATTTATTGAAAATCACATATAGAACAACTATCTATTAAGATAGAATGCTAATAAATAAAATTCATGTGGTTACTATCTTTTGAGAAAAATAAAGTTATTAGAAATTCATAAAAGTCCATAAAAATCCATAAAGTCTATAGAATTCTAATAGATAGAAGTCTGTTGAAATCAAATAGAATTTATGAAAGTCTATTGAATTTCATTAAAATCTATCAAATCCATCAAACTCTAAATCTATCAAACTCCGTTAAAATCTTAACTAAATACACCCCTACAATAATGTGTATGAACATTTTGAAGTATCTGTAATAAATTATAAATGTTGTATAAGGTTTTTAATTATTAATTACAACATGTAATCTTAGAGAAAAAAAGTAGTATATCTAAAAATTTGTATTGATTATATTTTAACTTGTCTATTTGTCTATTTGTGTGAATATCTCTTTTTTCACATTAGATATTGGGGTTATTAAGAAAACATAGCATTTTTAGGAGAAATATGCTTTCTTTTCGAATTTGAATGAATCGAATCGACCGAATCGAATCAATCGAATCAATGGATTCGAATCGATCCGAATCAATCGAATCAATCAATCAATCGTATATAAAAATTTGAATTTTATAAAATAAATATAAATATTTAATTCCATATTAAAATTTTTTATTTTAAAAATAAATTATTTTATCAAGATAAATTTTATTTTGAAAATGGAGTTTTCAGAAAGACGTAAAGAATAGATGAGTTAATAGCGATTTCAAACTTTGTATTGTTTTTAGCAATTGCCTTTCAATTTGGTGAAATTTTATAGGCAAAATAGCTCTACTAGGGACTGAAGTTTGCCATTTTTATCACTTAAGGGACTAAAGTTTTAAGTGTTTCAAACAAGAGATTAAAGTTTAGTCCGTTTCACCCGTTAGAGACTCCGTTAGTTTGGTCCCGTTAAGTTTAACAGATCGATGACATGGCCGTTAAGTGTCACGTGTCAGCATTTTATTGGTCGGTAATAATAAAATGATGATTAAAATTTTCAGATTTTTGTAATAATAATAAAATAATAACCAAAAATATAAAAGTCTAAAAATATATAAAAATAAAAAAAATCTGTATTTTTTAGAAAAATTAAAACATTATTTTTTAAAAAAATCAGGAATATTAATATTAAAAATCTAATGCTTTTATTTAAAGTTAAAAATAAAAATTAAAATATAATAAAAAATTCAGATTTTTGTAATAATAATAAAATAATAATAATAAAAATATAACAGTCTAAAAAAATATAAAAAATAAAAAAATCTGGATTTTTTTTAAAAAAATGAAACTTTATTTTTTTACTCAATTTTTTTTTTAAAAAAAAATCTAGAATATTAGTACTTAAAATCAGATATTTTTATTTAAAATTTGAAATAAAAAATTAAAAAATTTGGATCTAATTTATAAACTTTATTTTAAAATTGAGATATTATTTTTCATAAATAAATAGAAATCTTGATCTAATTTTTCATAATATTAATAAATAAATATTATTTTAAAAAAATCTAAAAATCTAAAACAAACAAACTAAAGGTTAATTATAAATCAGATCTAAATATTTTTAATTTTTAATTTTATATTTAACTTTAAATAAAAGCATTAGATTTTTTATATTAATATTTCAGATTTTTTTTTAAAAAAAATAAAGTTTCAATTTTTCTAAATAATACAGATTTTTTTATTTTTTTATATTTTTTAGACTTTTATATTTTTTGTTATTATTTATTCTTATTACAAAAATCTGAAAAATATTATTATTATTTTATGATTATTGACCAATAAAATGCTCACACGTGGCACTTAACGGCCATGTCATCAATCTGTTAAAACTTAACGGAACCAAACTAACGGAGTCCCTAATGGGTGAAACGGATTAAACTTTAGTCCCGTGTTTGAAACAGTTAAAACTTTAGTCCCTTAAGTGATAAAAATGGCAAACTTCAGTCCCTAGTAGAGCTATTTTGCCAAATTTTATACTAGTGGGAATCAATTTTTTAATACCAAATCATAAATTTGATAAGTTTTATATCCCCATTCATAAAACTATAAGTTTTTAGTACCATTTTGATTATAAAGACTAAAATGTCATCTCTTTTGTTGTAATGTTTGACTTCTCACTTTTTTTTTATTTTATTTAATTTAAACTACTGTTCTTCTCTTTTTTCTTTTTTACTTTCCTCATCTGCTCCGATCGATATTAATGTCCAACAACCAAAATTTAACTACAAACATATACATCAAAACAACACAACCATTTTTGACAAAGGGTCTCTCAAAAATCTTATAAAAATCACAAGATTATTCGAAAAGAAAAGTTGACGTTCAAATAGGACTTCATTTGTCGTGCTTCTGGGTTCATAAAGAAGGTATGCATCAGTATTTGACCACTGGAAAAAAAAATTTCCAACCAGTTCTTACGGACACGATCGCTGCACACGATGGGAAGCCACCGTGTGCAACGATCGTGTGCAACGGTCGTGTCCAACGACCTTGACATCGTGCGCACAACTAACGTGTTCACGATCGTTTAACACGATCGCCTACAATCGTGCGCCGATCGTGTTCATGGCCGTAAACTTGCACACGATCATCGCACACGGTAGTATACGACCGTGTGCATCGGCCGTATCCAAGGCACTGCTTTATAATATTGTTCGCCGCTTTTACGAATAGTTATTCATCTTTTTGTAATCAGATGTCGTGGCAGCATATTTTGATACATCACGGTGGTCATTGGGAGCAATCGACATATGTAGACGGGGACTCCTTTTTTGTCTATATCGACACGAGCAAAGTTAGTCGTGCAAACCTCGTGGGGGTTATCAGAGAGGGTTTTGGTGGTCCAAATGAGTCCGATTACAAATTATGGTACTTGACACACATGGCCAAGGGAAACAAAGTAAAAGTCCTATTACGGGGCGATACCGAGATACTTCGATTACTAGTAGAATACAAGGAGGATCCTGAGGTCTATGTTGAGAACAGCGGCTCCTCCACTCCCGAGGTTAATATGGGATGTAGCAGCTCGAGAGTAGAGCCCGGCAACATAAATTATGACATGCCTTCCAAAGATTATCAATACGAGGAAGATAAGGAAGACGAGGAGGATGAGGAGGTGCATACATCCGAAGATGAAGACTGTTGTAAAGACTTGCTTGAGTCACTATCTGTGGAATTTCTTGCTTGGGTTCGCCAACCGGCCCAAATGGATAGGATTATGAGTCATCGTAACTTCTCATCCGACCATCAATCTGCGAGCGAGCATGAGCATCTACAATCAATGCGTAACTGGATCATTCCATTTCCGGACCCCGGTAGTGCCGGGACTTTGGGTTGAGTCGAGCAGCCTCCACCGGTTACCGGTCAGCTAGAGGTGGGGTCCACCTTTCGTTCCAAGACAGAGTTGAGGATAACTGTAGGAATGTATCATTTGGAAAACATGTTACAGTGTATCACTGATCGTTCCGCCGATAAACGTATAGTGTTTGTCTGTAAGAGTGGGCGAAAAAATTGTCAGTTTAGGTTGTGTGCTATTGAGGGTGCAACTATTTAGAGAATTACTAAGTTGACATTGGAGCACAACTGTCACCCTGATTTGAACAGTGCTGCCGCACGATCGGTCACTTCTGAGGTTGCCGCCCATTATTTTGCTAAAAGATTGACCGGTGAGGGGGTCACTTTGAGGCCAAAGGAGATGATTGCAGAGATGTGTAGGGAGTACGGCATTGACATGCTATACAGTTTTGCTCTCCGGACAAGGAATATAGCAATAGAGAATACATATGGCGGCTTTGATGAGTCGTATCAGAGGCTCCCATCTTATCTGTATTTGTTAAAACAGCGTAATCCAGGGACAATTTATGATTTGCAGACGACTCGTGAGGGAGTGTTTTGCCACATGTTCGTTGCACTCAGACAGAGTATTAGGGCATTTGATACATGCCTTCGACCGGTGATTATAGTTGATGGGACCCACCTAAAAGGAAGGAATAAAGGAACCCTATTTGCGGCCGTCACATTTGATGGGAACGAGCAAGTATTTCCTCTTGCAGTTGGTCTCGGTCCGATAGAGAACGACGAGTCATGGACTTATTTTCTGTATAACCTGCGCAGATGCTACAATCCGATGGAAGATTTACTGATTTTGAGTGACCAACATAAGAGCATTCAGAATGCTGTTCGAACCGTCTATCCGAATGCATTCCACGGGTTGTGCTATCACCATCTTGCAAAAAATCTGACCTCCTACGGTGCGCATGCTATAGGACTCTTTAAAACTGCTGCCTACACGCATCGTGAAGAAGTTTTTGAAAACTACTTTTCGAAACTACATATCGAAAGCCTTAATGGGGCTCACAGGCGCCTTTCTGAAATTGGGCCAGAGAGGTGGGCTAGGTCGAAGTGTCTGGTACGATGCTATAACTTCTTGACATCCAATGCTGTTGAATGCTTTAATAATCGTATGTTGTGGGCGAGGAGTTTACCTGTTTGCTCGTTACTTGAGATATTTCGCCTAATTTTAGAGAATTGGTTTGATGAGAAGCGGGGAGAAGCTACATCAAGAGACCATGAGTTGACAATGCACACTTTTGAAAAGCTTTGTAACTTTGTGCAAGACAGTATGACTCTTACCTTTCGAGCTACCACTGTAACACCCCCAGAATACGACCGGGAATGTCACACGCCGTAGACCCTTATCACAAGGATCTACCAGGCTAAACTCCAAAAGACTACTCAATGATTGACCGACCAGGGTCAAAATTAAATACAAAGCATACCGACAAGGTCATTAACCAATTCAGAATTAACGACATTCATATTACAGTGACAATAATAAACTTGAACACCGAAAAGAATGACAACTCAATTTAATAAATGAAAACTACACCATGCAAGGGTGAATACTCGAACGACAGAGAAATACCGACCAAAATGAAACAAAAGAAAAGACTCTAACTCTGGTGTGATTAGTATCATTGTCCTCCATCTCCTTCCTGTAATATCGGCAATTTTCAATTTTCGGTAAATTTCTTTTTTCGGTCGGAGTCCGTTTTGACGACTCGCTCATGACCGTTTCGTCATTCTGAGAATGATTAATTCTACACTTTTTGACATCCGAGTTCGTTTCGGTGTCGTTTTGTTGAGTTCCGTGCTTTTTAGCGACTTTTCCGCGCTTGAGTTCGATTCTTGCGAATCTCGCTCAAACCGCTGCTTTGAAGTTTCCCGTAAGTCCGTTTAACTTTGTTAGACGTGTTGTGAACTTCGCTTGGTTATTCGATCACGTATCGTGATTTCCGCGTTTTGGGCCATTTTGTAATTTCTTGAAAGTTACGGTATCCGTATCTATAATTGTTGTCTCGACCCGTTTCTTGGTCGCGTATGATTAATTATGGTATTATGTTTTCATTTCGAGTCGTTGATGTCGCCCGCGAACTTTTCGCCGTGTTCGTTCCTGCGTTTCGGAAATCGGTCGCCGAGCCACTGGCGGTGCGGGATCGGCCGGACGATTGCGGCACCGGCCACGACGGTGCGGCAGAACCGGCGTAGTGCACGCCACGGCCGGAAGGCTGCGCGCTAACCGGCAGTGTAGCGCACGCTACGGATGGCCTAACGCACGCTAGCGGTCCGGACAGCTGAGTCACGGGGTTCTGAATCGGTCATGCTCGGCAGTAGCGCACGCCATCTTGACGCCACAGCGTACGCTACGGCCGGCAGTAGCGCACGCCACGGAAGGTCTGCGACGCTACCCGGCCGAGCGCCTAGTCCGTAAGGCTCTTGGGTCGCGGCACAGGCCGATAGCGCACGCTAGCTCGGCGACTAGCGCGCTAGTCCGGCCCAAGATAAATGTGGTGAGCAAATACATTTCATTTCGCTTTTCACTTCCTTCCTTCTCCGTCCGCGTTTGGCGATTCATGGGTGACGAAGCCATGTTGTTTAACAACAAATCCATGAAGTTCTTGAGTCCATAACATCAATCAATCGTCCGTTATCATCCTTTGATCCAAATAATCAAGGTAATCTTCCTTAGAACCCTAATTTCGTGAATTTGGGGATTTTTGCATTTTCGTCCGATTCGTTCCGTGTTGTTGATTAATTCATGATGGGTATGATTAATCTTGGTAGTATTCTTGTGTTTAACATCATTTAATCCATTGTTCTTCGTCGAATCGAAGTATATTTCTTGATTTCCTTCGAATTGACTTTTTGGGGGATTTGTCCCCGATCTCGTTTTACATCCGTTTTCGATGGATCGATTATGGTTAAATGATGTTGTTAAACATATTCTATGGATTGTATATCCATATTTCAACTTGGAATTCCGTTTTCGGGTTTTGACGGGACGAATCGTGTTCTTGGCCGTTTTGGGGGAAATCCTTGAACCTTCGTCATTTGTTCTTTGAATTCAGCGGCTTTGGGTCATACTTTGGAATTCATTTTCGTTGTTATTGTTTTCGTTCGTAGTTCATTGTTGTGGATTGTCGTTCGGTGGAGTCGGCGAGTTCGTAGTCGGTTCGTGCCAACCTACTTCGGCCGATTCTCCGCGTCGTGGTTATTCGAGGCAAGTACTTTGCCCATACTTTTCTCGTTTTATGGATATGATGATCGGTGTTCATCTTGATGTGTTTGTTTGGTTATTTGAAATGAAGTTTTAAAGGATTTCGGTTTGGCCTCGTTAAAGGCTCTTTTTCAAAACGCGTGTGTGTTTTGTGAACGATGTGTTTTGGGAATTGATTATGATTTGATTATTTTGAACGTTGAAGTCTTTGATGATGATACTCCTGTGTTTAAAGTTATGGGATCGTGTATTCCGTATTTAATCTTGTTATGGTGTTTTTGAAGAGTTTGATAACGGCGTGGAGTGAGTGGCCATCTCTAGTGAGTATTCTTAATGAACTTACATTCTTAGCATATTAGTATTGCATGAGTAACGTGTGTGTGTGTATGCTCACTACGGGTTAGATCCGACGGGGTCTCGGTAGGGGTCCACAGAGACGTGGATCGACGAGCTTGCTTTTAACCACTACGGGTTATATCCGACGGGGTCTCGGTAGGGGTCCACAGAGACGTGGATCGACGGTTAATTGTGGTGCATTTTGCAACTGTGATTTGGATTATTGGCGTTTCCGGAAACGAGTATTTTGAACGGTTTTCATTTGCATGCATTGACTAAGTGTGTAAGAGGTAAGTTGTTCGTTTGGCTTACTTATCTAGGATGGCACTAGAGTATTTTGTTGTTTGTTTTAAATCCTTTATTTGTGGATTTTGATGTTGGGAGACGAACCTTGTGGTCGTTCTTGTACCGTGAGTTGATGAGATTTGGGGCTAAAATCCCAATGGTTTTGTAAAAGTCGTTTTACGGATTTGGGGCTAAAATCCCAACGGTTTGGTTAATGTCATTTTTCGGAAAGTAAACCTTTGGGGCGGTGACCCCTTTTGTCTTTGGATTTTGAAAAGTAGGATTTGATAATCCTAAATTGTGTTTTATTAAAACTCTCGATGGCATTCTAAACCGTTTTATAAATTACTTCCATTGATTTATGATATTTCGATTTTGAAATGTTTTCTCAAACTCTTGCCTCGGGAAGTACTTTTTGTTTCGTTTGGATCTTTGAGGATTCCTGGTTGTTGTTATTCGTGGAATGTGAATTGTATGGCTCGTATTTGCACTTTGTTCTTGCACTAACAAAACAAAGGAGTTTGCTAACCCCCGAGTATTCGGGGTGGATGTCTGTTTTTGCATTCAGGTTTTGGAGCATAACACAGGCTCGGCACGAAGGATGATGAAAGATGATCGATACTAATCACATGAGGAACCGTACATCGTGTATTGGTTCAGTTGTACTTTATTTTCCGCTGCTATATTTTTCCCGTTGTACGGGTGTGGTTCTGTTTTGACCCCTGCGTGGGCATGAGTTGTATTGGAGTTGTATGTAATTATTGAAAGACCAAATCGGTCTACTGAGTCATTTTAGCCTTAAAGGCATGGTCGAGTTGTTATATGTTTTTACCAGCCTGGTAGATCCTTGAGGAAGGGTTCTACGGCGTGTAATATCCCCGAGCGGATTGGGGTGTTACATAAATGGTATCGGAGCTTAGGTTGAGGAAACCTAGGCCGTCGGGTCAAGTCGTGTTGTTTGAGTCTTGTTTCGTCGGATTTTATCCGATCGAGTCGTGTCGCGACGCGTCGTTTGAGTTTGTTGGTCGTGATTAGTATCGTGGGGCGATCATCATCTTCGTGCGGCCTGTGGAAGTAAGTCTCCCTTCTTTGTGTTGTGCCTCGTGTGACACGAGCTATTTTTATGATTATTTGTTAAGTGGTGGAATCCTTATGTGGATTTTGATTTCACGATATGTATTTAGTCGACTCTCGTATTTGATTTATACGAGGAGTGTCGCTTGTGATGTCTTTTTATTGTTGTTTTTGTCCGTGGCTGATGATTTTCGAATCGATTTGCACGTTTTACAAGTTCTCTTGTGGAAGCTTTGTGTTTATACACGTTCGACTTGTTCACTAGCCAGTGCGGGAGGGTCTTTAGAGGCCTCGAATGGGCTCAGTGGTTTTGTTCTGAATGTGGTATTTTATCGTTTATTTCCGTTTAAAGACATGTATTGTCTTGATTTTAAACGTTTTGATGCGTGTACTAGGAGTTGTTTTAATGAACGTCGATATGTGTGAGTTTTGGGCATTCTGGCCTATTGGATTTTTGAAAACCTTGAGTATCTTAGAAAAATAAATTTCGAGACATACTTTTCAAATGAGTTATTTTCTTGTGGTACATCCAAGGTGCCACAATATATTTCCAAAAAAATTTCTACCTCGAGGACCAAAATGCTTTGAGATATTTTCAATGTTTTAGAAACACTTTTATTTAGACCCGAGGGTCGAATATTCTGAAAGTTTTCACTAAGAGAAAGTGTCCTAATTTTTATCAAATGCAAAATGGTTCTCCAATGTCTCGATAACGATGTTTCACGTTTGTACTTTTTGAAAGGTGATACTCAAGATCAACCGGTATTCTTCAAATTATTTTCAAAATGAGGTTTTCATTTTTAAAACCTATCCATTCCCGTTTGAGGGCTGGGTATGTATGTGTGATGTTCGCGTTGTCATTTTGATACTTTCTCCCGAGTATGATCGAATTGGCGGTGTGAGCGTTGAGTCGCTTTCCACACATTGGTTGTGCTAGCCCCCTGTGAGAGGCGGAATGTTGGTATTGAATGTTGTCGCCCCGTGGCGATTTCTGCGTTGTCGCGCATGTGCGAGCTGTTAGAGCTTGGTTTGGTATGACCGTGTGCATCGGTGATGGTTCCGTTATGTGTCGATTGTTTAATGTCTTGTTACCTTGCTCCCGTTTTTGTGAATTTCGTGGACGAGGTCGGAGGTAATACCCGTACTATTTTGACTTCGGTATTTTCTCTTTCTCCAGTCTATCGATTCGCTCATGTTTGTTGATACTTTATGAACTTGTTCGGTATTTCAGTTTCAATGTCCGAACGAGCTGTGATCTTGTTTTGAGTCGATCTGGTTATCGCTGTGACTTTTTCGGGTTCAGTTCGATTCTTGTGAACCTTGTTCGGGAGTGACATCATCTGGTTCTATTAGTTCTTTTATTCGAAGTGGATCGGATTTGGAACTCTTATGTTTTCGACTCCGACTCATTTATGTTTGTTGACATTTGAGCTTGTCCCGCCCTTGTTTTTGTTTATCGAACGAGTGTGGTATCATTTCTAATAACTCGTTTGTCGTTGTGACTTTTCAATCGCTATTCCCTTTCCTGTGGACCTTATGGGAATGCATGTCTTGTAGTTCTCACCAGATCATCCTGGGAGTTGTTGTTTGAACTTTATTGTTCTTCGTGATTCGAACATGATTCTTCGATTTTTGTTGTCTCGATCGTTGTGGTTCGATCGTTTGATTGTTCGGTTTTTATTGATCTCGCCCGTGATTGGTGAACATTCAGCTCCTTCGTAATTCCCTTGATTCAGGAAATTAGTTTCGCTTTTCGATCTTCCACCCTTAGGCGGTGGAATTCCGTATTTGTTCAGCGTTTGGCTCGCGTTTTGATCAATGTACCGTTAGGTTGGTCAATCGTATTGATTTTCGTTCGTTGTGTTTTGCGATTGTTCGGATAATTGACTTGATTGTATTATCCATTTGATGATGCTTGTCACTTGTTGGTTTTATTATATCCCTAACGGCGACGTTGTGTTGGTCGCCGTGGAGCGTGTTTTCACGCCGTATATTCCTTTGCGTTGTTTGTAACATTTCGCCGTTGGGCGTTAGTTACGCATTCTTGTGTATCTCGTTGAGTTTTTCCTGGCGGAATATTTCTTCTCCCTACTTGTTTTAAGTTTCGGGACGAAACTTCTTTTAAGGAGGGTAGAATGTAATATCCGCAATTTTCGATTTTCGTAAATTTCTTTTTCGGTCGAGTCCGTTTTGACGACTCGCTCATGACCGCTTTCGTCATTCCGAGAATGATTAATTCTACACTTTTGACATCCGAGTTCGTTTCGTGTCGTTTTGTTGAGTTCCGTGCTTTTAGCGACTTTTCCGCTTGAGTTCGATTCTTGCGAATCTCGCTCAAATCGCTGCTTCGAAGTTTCCCGTAAGTCCGTTTAACTTTGTTAGACGTGTTGTGAACTGTTTGGTTATTCGATCACGTATCGTGATTTCCGGGCGCTTTGGGGCATTTTGTAATTTCTTGAAAGTTACGTATCCGTATCTGTAATTGTTGTCTCGACCGCTTCTTGGTCGCGTATGATTAATTATGGTATTATGTTTTCATTTCGAGTCGTTGATGTCGTCCGCGAACTTTTCGCCGTGTTCGCCTGCGTGCGCTGGAAATCGGGTCGCCGAGCTCGCGGCTATGGATCGCCGGACGGCTATGGATCGCCGGACGATTGCAGGCACCGGCCGGACGGTGCGGGTAGAACCGGCGTAGCGCACGCCACGGCCGGAAGGCTGCGCGCGCGCTAACCGGCAGTGTAGCGCACGCTACCGGATGGCCTAACGCACGCTAGCGGGTCCGGACTGGAGTCCTCGGGGTTCTGAATCGGTCATGCTCGGGTAGCGCACGCCATCGCTTGACGCCGCAGACGCTACGGCCGGCAGTAGCGACGCCACGGCCGGAAGGTCGCGACGCTACCCGGCCGAGCGCTAGTCCGTATACATCGGGTCGCGGCTGGGCCGAGAAGACGCTAGCTCGGCACTTAGCGCGCGCTAGTCCGGCCGAGATAAATGTGGCCGAGCAACACATTTCATTTCGCTTTTCACTTCCTTCCTTCTCCGTCCGGCCGGCGATTCATGGGTGACGAAGCCATGTTGTTTAACAACAAATCCATGAAGTTCTTGAGTCCATAACATCAATCAATCGTCTGTTATCATCCTTTGATCCAAATAATCAAGGTAATCTTCCTTAGAACCCTAATTTCGTGAATTTGGGGATTTTTGCATTTTCGTCCGATTCGCTCCGTGTTGTTGATTAATTCATGATGGGTATGATTAATCTTGGTAGTATTCTTGTGTTTAACATCATTTAATCCATTGTTCTTCGAATCAAGTATATTTCTTGATTTCCTTCAATTGACTTTTTGGGGGATTTGTCCCCGATCTCGCTTTTTCATCCGCTGATGGATCGATTATGGTTAAATGATGTTGTTAAACATATTCTATGGATTGTATATCCATATTTCAACTTGGAATTCGCTTTCGGTTTTGACGGACGAATCGTGTTCTTGGCCGTTTTGGGGAAATCCTTGAACCTTCGTCATTTGTTCTTTGAATTCAGCTTTGGGTCATACTTTGGAATTCATTTTCGTTGTTATTGTTTTCGTCGTAGTTCATTGTTGTGGATTGTCGTTCGGTGGAGTCGGCGAGTTCGTAGTCGGTTCGTGCCAACCTACTTCGCCGATTCTCCGCTGTGGTTATTCGAGGCAAGTACCTTGCCCATACTTTTCTCGTTTTATGGATATGATGATCGGTGTTCATCTTGATGTGTTTGTTTGGTTATTTGAAATGAAGTTTTAAAGGATTTCGGTTTGGCCTCGTTAAAGGCTCTTTTTCAAAACGCGTGTGTGTTTTGTGAACGATGTGTTTTGGGAATTGATTATGATTTGATTATTTTGAACGTTGAAGTCTTTGATGATGATACTCCTGTGTTTAAAGTTATGGGATCGTGTATTCCGTATTTAATCTTGTTATGGTGTTTTTGAAGAGTTTGATAACGGCGTGGAGTGAGTGGCCATCTCTAGTGAGTATTCTTAATGAACTTACATTCTTAGCATATTAGTATTGCATGAGTAACGTGTGTGTGTGTGTATGCTCACTACGGGTTAGATCCGACGGGGTCTCGGTAGGGGTCCACAGAGACGTGGATCGACGAGCTTGCTTTTAACCACTACGGGTTATATCCGACGGGGTCTCGGTAGGGGTCCACAGAGACGTGGATCGACGGTTAATTGTGGTGCATTTTGCAACTGTGATTTGGATTATTGGCGTTTCCGGAAACGAGTATTTTGAACGGTTTTCATTTGCATGCATTGACTAAGTGTGTAAGAGGTAAGTTGTTCGTTTGGCTTACTTATCTAGGATGGCACTAGAGTATTTTTTTGTTTGTTTTAAATCCTTTATTTGTGGATTTTGATGTTGGGAGACGAACCTTGTGGTCGTTCTTGTGTACCGTGAGTTGATGAGATTTGGGGCTAAAATCCCAATGGTTTTGTAAAAGTCGTTTTACGGATTTGGGGCTAAAATCCCAACGGTTTGGTTAATGTCATTTTTCGGAAAGTAAACCTTTGGGGCGGTGACCCCTTTTGTCTTTGGATTTTGAAAAGTAGGATTTGATAATCCTAAATTGTGTTCTATTAAAACTCTCGATGGCATTCTAAACCGTTTTATAAATTACTTCCATTGATTTATGATATTTCGATTTTGAAATGTTTTCTCAAACTCTTGCCTCGGGAAGTACTTTTTGTTTCGTTTGGATCTTTGAGGATTCCTGGTTGTTGTTATTCGTGGAATGTGAATTGTATGGCTCGTATTTGCACTTTGTTCTTGCACTAACAAAACAGTGGAGTTTTGCTAACCCCCGAGTATTCGGGGGGTGGATGTCTGTTTTTGCATTCAGGTTTTGGAGCATAACACAGGCTCGGCACGAAGGATGATGAAAGATGATCGATACTAATCACATGAGGAACCGTACATCGTGTATTGGTTCAGTTGTACTTTATTTTCCGCTGCTATATTTTTCCCGTTGTACGGGTGTGGTTCTGTTTTGACCCCTGCGTGGGCATGAGTTGTATTGGAGTTGTATGTAATTATTGAAAGACCAAATCGGTCTACTGAGTCATTTTAGCCTTAAAGGCATGGTCGAGTTGTTATATGTTGTTACCAGCCTGGTAGATCCTTGAGGAAGGGTTCTACGGCGTGTAATATCCCTGAGCGGATTGGGGGTGTTACATAAATGGTATCGGAGCTTAGGTTGAGGAAACCTAGGCTGTCGGGTCAAGTCGTGTTGTTTGAGTCTTGTTTCGTCGGATTTTATCTGACTGAGTCGTGTCGCGACGCGTCGTTTGAGTTTGTTGGTCGTGATTAGTATCGTGGGGCGATCATCATCTTCGTGCGGCCTGTGGAAGTAAGTCTCCCTTCTTTGTGTTGTGCCTCGTGTGACACGAGCTATTTTTATGATTATTTGTTAAGTGGTGGAATCCTTATGTGGATTTTGATTTCACGATATGTATTTAGTCGACTCTCGTATTTGATTTATACGAGGAGTGTCGCTTGTGATGTCTTTTTATTGTTGTTTTTGTCCGTGGCTGATGATTTTCGAATCGATTTGCACGTTTTACAAGTTCTCTTGTGGAAGCTTTGTGCTTATACACGTTCGACTTGTTCACTAGCCAGTGCGGGAGGGTCTTTAGAGGCCTCGAATGGGCTCAGTGGTTTTGTTCTGAATGTGGTATTTTATCGTTTATTTCCGTTTAAAGACATGTATTGTCTTGATTTTAAACGTTTTGATGCGTGTACTAGGAGTTGTTTTAATGAACGTCGATATGTGTGAGTTTTGGGCATTCTGGCCTATTGGATTTTTGAAAACCTTGAGTATCTTAGAAAAATAAATTTCGAGACATACTTTTCAAATGAGTTATTTTCTTGTGGTACATCCAAGGTGCCACAATATATTTCCAAAAAAATTTCTACCTCGAGGACCAAAATGCTTTGAGATATTTTCAATGTTTTAAAAACACTTTTATTTAGACCCGAGGGTCGAATATTCTGAAAGTTTTCACTAAGAGAAAGTGTCCTCATTTTTATCAAATGCGAAATGGTTCTCCAATGTCTCGATAACGATGTTTCACGTTTGTACTTTTTGAAAGGTGATACTCAAGATCAACCGGTATTCTTCAAATTATTTTCAAAATGAGGTTTTCATTTTTAAAACCTATCCATTCCCGTTTGAGGGCTGGGTATGTATGTGTGATGTTCGCGTTGTCATTTTGATACTTTCTCCCGAGTATGATCGAATTGGCGGTGTGAGCGTTGAGTCGCTTTCCACACATTGGTTGTGCTAGCCCCCTGTGAGAGGCGGAATGTTGGTATTGAATGTTGTCGCCTCGTGGCGATTTCTGCGTTGTCGCGCATGTGCGGGCTGTTAGAGCTTGGTTTGGTATGACCGTGTGCATCGGTGATGGTTCCGTTATGTGTCGATTGTTTAATGTCTTGTTACCTTGCTCCCGTTTTTGTGAATTTCGTGGACGAGGTCGGAGGTAATACCCGTACTATTTTGACTTCGGTATTTTCTCTTTCTCCAGTCTATCGATTCGCTCATGTTTGTTGATACTTTATGAACTTGTTCGGTATTTCAGTTTCATTGTCCGAACGAGCTGTGATCTTATTTTGAGTCATCTGGTTATCGCTGTGACTTTTTCGGGTTCAGTTCGATTCTTGTGAACCTTGTTCGGGAGTGACATCATCTGGTTCTATTAGTTCTTTTATTCGAAGTGGATCGGATTTGGAACTCTTATGTTTTCGACTCTGTCGACTCATTTATGTTTGTTGACATTTCTGAGCTTGTCCTGCCCCTTGTTTTTGTTTATCGAACGAGTGTGGTATCATTTCGGAATAACTCATTTGTCGTTGTGACTTTTCAATCGCTATTCCCTTTCCTGTGGACCTTATGGGAATGCATGTCTTGTAGTTCTCACCAGATCATCCTGGGAGTTGTTGTTTGAACTTTATTGTTCTTCGTGATTCGAACATGATTCTTCGATTTTTGTTGTCTCGATCGTTGTGGTTCGATCGTTTGATTGTTCTGTTTTTATTGATCTCGTTCCGTGATTGGTGAACATTAATGCTCATTAGTAATTCACTTCATTTCAGGAAATTAGTTTCGTTTTCGATCTTCCAGCCCTTAGGCGGTGGAATTCCGTATTTGTTCAGCGTTTGGCTCGCGTTTTGATCAATGTACCGTTAGGTTGGTCAATCGTATTGATTTTCGTTCGTTGTGTTTTGCGATTGTTCGGATAATTGACTTGATTGTATTATCTATTTGATGACGCTTGTCACTTGTTGGTTTTATTATATCCCTAACGGCGACGTTGTGTTGGTCGCCGTGGAGCGTGTTTTCACGCCGTATATTCCTTTGCGTTGTTTGTAACATTTCGCCGTTGGGCGTTAGTTACGCATTCTTGTGTATCTCGTTGAGTTTTTCCCATGGAATATTTCTTCTCCCTACTTGTTTTAAGTTTCGGACGAAACTTCTTTTAAGGAGGGTAGAATGTAATATCCGCAATTTTCGATTTACGGTAAATTTCTTTTTACGGTCGGAGTCCGTATTGACGACTCGCTCATGACCGTTACGTCATTCTGAGAATGATAAATTCTGCACATTTTGACATCAGAGAACGATTCAGAGTAGTTTTGTTGAGTTCAGTGTTTTTAGCGACATTTACGCGCTTGAGTTAGATTCTTGAGAATCTCGTTCAAATCACTGCTTCGAGTTTCCCGTAAGTCCGTTTAACTTTGTTAGACGTGTTGTGAACTGTGGTTTGGTTATTCGATCACGTATCGTGATTTCCGGGCGTTTTGGGCCATTTTGTAATTTCTTGAAAGTTACGGGTATCCGTATCTGTAATTGTTGTCTCGACCCGTTTCTTGGTCGCGTATGATTAATTATGGTATTATGTTTTCATTTCGGGTCGTTGATGTCGTCCGCGAACTTTTCGTCGTGTTCGTTCCGTGCGTTTTCGGAAATCGGGTCGTCGAGCCCTGACGGTTGCGGGACTGGCCGGACGATTGCGGGCACCGGCCGGACGGGTGCGGCAGGAACCGGCGTAGCGCACGCTACGGCCGGAAGGCTGCGCGCGCTAACCGGCAGGTGTAGCGCACGCTACCGGATGGCCTAACGCACGCTAGCGGGTCCGGACAGTGGAGTCCTGGGGGTTCTGGAATCGGTCATGCTCGGCAGGTAGCGCACGCTATCGTTTGACGCAGACGCTACGGCCGGCAGTAGCGCACGCTTCGGCCGGAAGGCTGCGACGCTACTCGCCGAAAGCGCTAGTCCGTATAGCTTGGGTCGCGGCCGGGGGCCGAGAAGACGCTAGCTCGGCGACTTAGCGCGCGCTAGTCCGGCCCAAGATAAATGTGGCCGAGCAAACATTTCATTTCGTTTTCACTTCCTTCCTTCTCCGTCCGCGGCCGGGCGATTCATGGGTGACGAAGCCATGTTGTTTAACAACAAATCCATGAAGTTCTTGAGTCCATAACATCAATCAATCGTCCGTTATCATCCTTTGATCCATAATCAAGGTAATCTTCCTTAGAACCCTAATTTCGTGAATTTGGGGATTTTTGCATTTTCGTCCGATTCGTTCCGTGTTGTTGATTAATTCATGATGGGTATGATTAATCTTGGTAGTATTCTTGTGTTTAACATCATTTAATCCATTGTTCTTCGTCGAATCAAGTATATTTCTTGATTTCCTTCGAATTGACTTTTTGGGGATTTGTCCCCGATCTCGTTTTCATCCGTTTCGATGGATCGATTATGGTTAAATGATGTTGTTAAACATATTCTATGGATTGTATATCCATATTTCAACTTGGAATTCGCTGGTTTTGACGGGACGAATCGTGTTCTTGGCCGTTTTGGGGGAAATCCTTGAACCTTCGTCATTTGTTCTTTGAATTCAGCGGCTTTGGGTCATACTTTGGAATTCATTTTCGTTTTATTGTTTTCGTTCGTAGTTCATTGTTGTGGATTGTCGTTCGGTGGAGTCGGCGAGTTCGTAGTCGGTTCGTGCCAACCTACTTCGGCCGATTCTCCGCGTTGTGGTTATTCGAGGCAAGTACCTTGCCCATACTTTTCTCGTTTTATGGATATGATGATCGGTGTTCATCTTGATGTGTTTGTTTGGTTATTTGAAATGAAGTTTTAAAGGATTTCGGTTTGGCCTCGTTAAAGGCTCTTTTTCAAAACGCGTGTGTGTTTTGTGAACGATGTGTTTTGGGAATTGATTATGATTTGATTATTTTGAACGTTGAAGTCTTTGATGATGATACTCCTGTGTTTAAAGTTATGGGATCGTGTATTCCGTATTTAATCTTGTTATGGTGTTTTTGAAGAGTTTGATAACGGCGTGGAGTGAGTGGCCATCTCTAGTGAGTATTCTTAATGAACTTACATTCTTAGCATATTAGTATTGCATGAGTAACGTGTGTGTGTGTATGCTCACTACGGGTTAGATCCGACGGGGTCTCGGTAGGGGTCCACAGAGACGTGGATCGACGAGCTTGCTTTTAACCACTACGGGTTATATCCGACGGGTCTCGGTAGGGGTCCACAGAGACGTGGATCGACGGTTAATTGTGGTGCATTTTGCAACCGTGATTTGGATTATTGGCGTTTCCTAAACGAGTATTTTGAACGGTTTTCATTTGCATGCATTGACTAAGTGTGTAAGAGGTAAGTTGTTCGTTTGGCTTACTTATCTAGGATGGCACTAGAGTATTTTGTTGTTTGTTTTAAATCCTTTATTTGTGGATTTTGATGTTGGGAGACGAACCTTGTGGTCGTTCTTGTGTACCGTGAGTTGATGAGATTTTGGTCTAAAATCCCAATGGTTTTGTAAAAGTCGTTTTACTGATTTGGGGCTAAAATCCCAACGGTTTGGTTAATGTCATTTTTCGGAAAGTAAACCTTTGGGGCGGTGACCCCTTTTGTCTTTGGATTTTGAAAAGTAGGATTTGATAATCCTAAATTGTGTTCTATTAAAACTCTCGATGGCATTCTAAACCGTTTTATAAATTACTTCCATTGATTTATGATATTTCGATTTTGAAATGTTTTCTCAAACTCTTGCCTCGGGAAGTACTTTTTGTTTCGTTTGGATCTTTGAGGATTCTGGTTGTTGTTATTCGTGGAATGTGAATTGTATGGCTCGTATTTGCACTTTGTTCTTGCACTAACAAAACAAAGGAGTTTGCTAACCCCCGAGTATTCGGGGTGGATGTCTGTTTTGCATTCAGGTTTTGGAGCATAACACGGGCTCGGCACGAAGGATGATGAAAGATGATCGATACTAATCACATGAGGAACCGTACATCGTGTATTGGTTCGATTGTACTTTATTTTCCATTGCTATATTTTTCCCGTTGTACGGGTGTGGTTCTGTTTTGACCTGCGTGGGCATGAGTTGTATTGGAGTTGTATGTAATTATTGAAAGACCAAATCGGTCTCATCGAGTCATTTTAGCCTTAAAGGCATGGTCGAGTTGTTATATGTTGTTACCACTGGTAGATCCTTGAGGAAGGGTTCTACGGCGTGTAATATCCCCGAGCGGATTGGGGTGTTACATAAATGGTATCGGAGCTTAGGTTGAGGAAACCTAGGTCATCGGGTCAAGTCGTGTTGTTTGAGTCTTGTTTCGTCGGATTTTATCCGATCGAGTCGTGTCGCGACGCGTCGTTTGAGTTTGTTGGTCGTGATTAGTATCGTGGGCGATCATCATCTTCGTGCGGCCCGTGGAAGTAAGTCTCCCTTCTTTGTGTTGTGCCTCGTGTGACACGAGCTATTTTTATGATTATTTGTTAAGTGGTGGAATCCTTATGTGGATTTTGATTTCACGATATGTATTTAGTCGACTCGTATTTGATTTATACGAGGAGTGTCGCTTGTGATGTCTTTTTATTGTTGTTTTTGTCCGTGGTGATGATTTTCGAATCGATTTGCACGCTTTACAAGTTCTCTTGTGGAAGCTTTGTGCTTATACACGTTCGACTTGTTCACTAGCTGCCATGGAGGGTCTTTAGAGGCCTCGAATGGGCTCGATGGTTTTGTTCTCAATGTGGTATTTTATCGCTTATTTCCGCTAAAGACATGTATTGTCTTGATTTTAAACGCTTTGATGCGTGTACTAGGAGTTGTTTTAATGAACGTCGATATGTGTGAGTTTTGGGCATTCTCGCCTATCGATTTTTGAAAACCTTGAGTATCTTAGAAAAATAAATTTCGAGACATACTTTTCAAATGAGTTATTTTCTTGTGGTACATCCAAGGTGCCACAATATATTTCCAAAAATTTCTACCTCGAGGACCAAAATGCTTTGAGATATTTTCAATGTTTTAAAAACACTTTTATTTAGACCCGAGGGTCGAATATTCTGAAAGTTTTCACTAAGAGAAAGTGTCCTCATTTTTATCAAATGCGAAATGGTTCTCCAATGTCTCGATAACGATGTTTCACGTTTGTACTTTTTGAAAGGTGATACTCAAGATCAACCGGTATTCTTCAAATTATTTTCAAAATGAGGTTTTCATTTTTAAAACCTATCCATTCCCGTTTGAGGGCTGGGTATGTATGTGTGATGTTCGCGTTGTCATTTTGATACTTTCTCCCGAGTATGATCGAATTGGCGGTGTGAGCGTTGAGTCGCTTTCCACACATTGGTTGTGCTAGCCCCCTGTGAGAGGCGGAATGTTGGTATTGAATGTTGTCGCCCCGTGGCGATTTCTGCGTTGTCGCGCATGTGCGGGCTGTTAGAGCTTGGTTTGGTATGACCGTGTGCATCGGTGATGGTTCCGTTATGTGTCGATTGTTTAATGTCTTGTTACCTTGCTCCCGTTTTTGTGAATTTCGTGGACGAGGTCGGAGGTAATACCCGTACTATTTTGACTTGGTATTTTCTCTTTCTCCAGTCTATCGATTCGCTCATGTTTGTTGATACTTTATGAACTTGTTCGGTATTTCAGTTTCATTGTCCGAACGAGCTGTGATCTTATTTTGAGTCATCTGGTTATCGCTGTGACTTTTTCGGGTTCAGTTCGATTCTTGTGAACCTTGTTCGGGAGTGACATCATCTGGTTCTATTAGTTCTTTTATTCGAAGTGGATCGGATTTGGAACTCTTATGTTTTCGACTCTGTCGACTCATTTATGTTTGTTGACATTTCTGAGCTTGTCCTGCCCCTTGTTTTTGTTTATCGAACGAGTGTGGTATCATTTCGGAATAACTCATTTGTCGTTGTGACTTTTCAATCGCTATTCCCTTTCCTGTGGACCTTATGGGAATGCATGTCTTGTAGTTCTCACCAGATCATCCTGGGAGTTGTTGTTTGAACTTTATTGTTCTTCGTGATTCGAACATGATTCTTCGATTTTTGTTGTCTCGATCGTTGTGGTTCGATCGTTTGATTGTTCTGTTTTTATTGATATCGTTCCGTGATTGGTGAACATTCAGGCTCCTTCGTAATTCCCTTCAGTTCAGGAAATTAGTTTCGTTTTCGATCTTCCAGCCCTTAGGCGGTGGAATTCCGTATTTGTTCAGCGTTTGGCTCGCGTTTTGATCAATGTACCGTTAGGTTGGTCAATCGTATTGATTTTCGTTCGTTGTGTTTTGCGATTGTTCGGATAATTGACTTGATTGTATTATCCATTTGATGACGCTTGTCACTTGTTGGTTTTATTATATCCCTAACGGCGACGTTGTGTTGGTCGCCGTGGAGCGTGTTTTCACGCCGTATATTCCTTTGCGTTGTTTGTAACATTTCGCCGTTGGGCGTTAGTTACGCATTCTTGTGTATCTCGTTGAGTTTTTCCTGGCGGAATATTTCTTCTCCCTACTTGTTTTAAGTTTCGGGACGAAACTTCTTTTAAGGAGGGTAGAATGTAATATCCGCAATTTTCGATTTTCGGTAAATTTCTTTTTTCGGTCGGAGTCCGTTTTGACGACTCGCTCATGACCGTTTCGTCATTCTGAGAATGATTAATTCTACACTTTTGACATCCGAGTTCGTTTCGGTGTCGTTTTGTTGAGTTCCGTGCTTTTTAGCGACTTTTCCGCGCTTGAGTTCGATTCTTGCGAATCTCGCTCAAACTGCTTCGAGTTTCCCGTAAGTCCGTTTAACTTTGTTAGACGTGTTGTGAACTGCTTGGTTATTCGATCACGTATCGTGATTTCCGCGCTTGGGGCATTTTGTAATTTCTTGAAAGTTACGTATCCGTATTCTGTAATTGTTGTCTCGACCCGTTTCTTGGTCGCGTATGATTAATTATGGTATTATGTTTTCATTTCGAGTCGTTGATGTCGTCCGCAAACTTTTCGCCGTGTTCGCTCCGTGCGCTTTCGAAATCGGTCGCCGAGCCAGCGGTTGCGGATCGCCGGACGGCTATGGATCAAGCCGGACGATTGCGGCACCGGCCGGACGGTGCGGTAGAACCGGCGTAGCGACGCCACGGCCGGAAGGCTGCGCGCTAACCGGCAGTGTAGCGACGCTACCGGATGGCCTAACGACGCTAGCGGGTCCGGACAGCTGGAGTCCTGGGGTTCTGAATCGGTCATGCTCGGCAGTAGCGCACGCTATCGCTTGACGCCGCAGACGCTACGGCCGGGCAGTAGCGACGCTTCGGCCGGAAGGTCGCGACGCTACTCGCCGAAAGCGCCTAGTCCGTATACTCTGGGTCGCCTGGGCCGAGAAGACGCTAGCTCGGCACTTAGCGCGCGCTAGTCCGGCCCGAGATAAATGTGGTGAGCAGTCACATTTCATTTCGTTTTCACTTCCTTCCTTCTCCGTCCGCATTTGGCGATTCATGGGTGACGAAGCCATGTTGTTTAACAACAAATCCATGAAGTTCTTGAGTCCATAACATCAATCAATCGTCCGTTATCATCCTTTGATCCAATAATCAAGGTAATCTTCCTTAGAACCCTAATTTCGTGAATTTGGGGATTTTTGCATTTTCGTCCGATTCGTTCCGTGTTGTTGATTAATTCATGATGGGTATGATTAATCTTGGTAGTATTCTTGTGTTTAACATCATTTAATCCATTGTTCTTCGTCGAATCAAGTATATTTCTTGATTTCCTTCAATTGACTTTTTGGGGGATTTGTCCCCGATCTCGCTTTTCATCCGCTGATGGATCGATTATGGTTAAATGATATTGTTAAACATATTCTATGGATTGTATATCCATATTTCAACTTGGAATTCGCTGGTTTTGACGGGACGAATCGTGTTCTTGGCCGTTTTGGGGGAAATCCTTGAACCTTCGTCATTTGTTCTTTGAATTCAGCGGCTTTGGGTCATACTTTGGAATTCATTTTCGTTGTTATTGTTTTCGTTCGTAGTTCATTGTTGTGGATTGTCGTTCGGTGGAGTCGGCGAGTTCGTAGTCGGTTCGTGCCAACCTACTTCGGCCGATTCTCCGCGTTGTGGTTATTCGAGGCAAGTACCTTGCCCATACTTTTCTCGTTTTATGGATATGATGATCGGTGTTCATCTTGATGTGTTTGTTTGGTTATTTGAAATGAAGTTTTAAAGGATTTCGGTTTGGCCTCGTTAAAGGCTCTTTTTCAAAACGCGTGTGTGTTTTGTGAACGATGTGTTTTGGGAATTGATTATGATTTGATTATTTTGAACGTTGAAGTCTTTGATGATGATACTCCTGTGTTTAAAGTTATGGGATCGTGTATTCCGTATTTAATCTTGTTATGGTGTTTTTGAAGAGTTTGATAACGGCGTGGAGTGAGTGGCCATCTCTAGTGAGTATTCTTAATGAACTTACATTCTTAGCATATTAGTATTGCATGAGTAACGTGTGTGTGTGTATGCTCACTACGGGTTAGATCCGACGGGGTCTCGGTAGGGGTCCACAGAGACGTGGATCGACGAGCTTGCTTTTAACCACTACGGGTTATATCCGACGTGGTATCGGTATGGGTCCACAGAGACGTGGATCGACGGTTAATTGTGGTGCATTTTGCAACCGTGATTTGGATTATTGGCGTTTCCTAAACGAGTATTTTGAACGGTTTTCATTTGCATGCATTGACTAAGTGTGTAAGAGGTAAGTTGTTCGTTTGGCTTACTTATCTAGGATGGCACTAGAGTATTTTGTTGTTTGTTTTAAATCCTTTATTTGTGGATTTTGATGTTGGGAGACGAACCTTGTGGTCGTTCTTGTGTACCGTGAGTTGATGAGATTTGGGGCTAAAATCCCAATGGTTTTGTAAAAGTCGTTTTACGGATTTGGGGCTAAAATCCCAACGGTTTGGTTAATGTCATTTTTCGGAAAGTAAACTTTGGGGCGGTGACCCCTTTGTCTTTGGATTTTGAAAAGTAGGATTTGATAATCCTAAATTGTGTTCTATTAAAACTCTCGATGGCATTCTAAACCGTTTTATAAATTACTTCCATTGATTTATGATATTTCGATTTTGAAATGTTTTCTCAAACTCTTGCCTCGGGAAGTACTTTTTGTTTCGTTTGGATCTTTGAGGATTCCTGGTTGTTGTTATTCGTGGAATGTGAATTGTATGGCTCGTATTTGCACTTTGTTCTTGCACTAACAAAACAGTGGAGTTTTGCTAACCCCCGAGTATTCGGGGGGTGGATGTCTGTTTTTGCATTCAGGTTTTGGAGCATAACACAGGCTCGGCACGAAGGATGATGAAAGATGATCGATACTAATCACATGAGGAACCGTACATCGTGTATTGGTTCAGTTGTACTTTATTTTCCGCTGCTATATTTTTCCCGTTGTACGGGTGTGGTTCTGTTTTGACCCCTGCGTGGGCATGAGTTGTATTGGAGTTGTATGTAATTATTGAAAGACCAAATCGGTCTACTGAGTCATTTTAGCCTTAAAGGCATGGTCGAGTTGTTATATGTTGTTACCAGCCTGGTAGATCCTTGAGGAAGGGTTCTACGGCGTGTAATATCCCTGAGCGGATTGGGGGTGTTACATAAATGGTATCGGAGCTTAGGTTGAGGAAACCTAGGCTGTCGGGTCAAGTCGTGTTGTTTGAGTCTTGTTTCGTCGGATTTTATCTGACTGAGTCGTGTCGCGACGCGTCGTTTGAGTTTGTTGGTCGTGATTAGTATCGTGGGGCGATCATCATCTTCGTGCGGCCTGTGGAAGTAAGTCTCCCTTCTTTGTGTTGTGCCTCGTGTGACACGAGCTATTTTTATGATTATTTGTTAAGTGGTGGAATCCTTATGTGGATTTTGATTTCACGATATGTATTTAGTCGACTCTCGTATTTGATTTATACGAGGAGTGTCGCTTGTGATGTCTTTTTATTGTTGTTTTTGTCCGTGGCTGATGATTTTCGAATCGATTTGCACGTTTTACAAGTTCTCTTGTGGAAGCTTTGTGCTTATACACGTTCGACTTGTTCACTAGCCAGTGCGGGAGGGTCTTTAGAGGCCTCGAATGGGCTCAGTGGTTTTGTTCTGAATGTGGTATTTTATCGTTTATTTCCGTTTAAAGACATGTATTGTCTTGATTTTAAACGTTTTGATGCGTGTACTAGGAGTTGTTTTAATGAACGTCGATATGTGTGAGTTTTGGGCATTCGCCTATCGATTTTTGAAAACCTTGAGTATCTTAGAAAAATAAATTTCGAGACATACTTTTCAAATGAGTTATTTTCTTGTGGTACATCCAAGGTGCCACAATATATTTCCAAAAAAATTTCTACCTCGAGGACCAAAATGCTTTGAGATATTTTCAATGTTTTAAAAACACTTTTATTTAGACCCGAGGGTCGAATATTCTGAAAGTTTTCACTAAGAGAAAGTGTCCTCATTTTTATCAAATGCGAAATGGTTCTCCAATGTCTCGATAACGATGTTTCACGTTTGTACTTTTTGAAAGGTGATACTCAAGATCAACCGGTATTCTTCAAATTATTTTCAAAATGAGGTTTTCATTTTTAAAACCTATCCATTCCCGTTTGAGGGCTGGGTATGTATGTGTGATGTTCGCGTTGTCATTTTGATACTTTCTCCCGAGTATGATCGAATTGGCGGTGTGAGCGTTGAGTCGCTTTCCACACATTGGTTGTGCTAGCCCCCTGTGAGAGGCGGAATGTTGGTATTGAATGTTGTCGCCCCGTGGCGATTTCTGCGTTGTCGCGCATGTGCGGGCTGTTAGAGCTTGGTTTGGTATGACCGTGTGCATCGGTGATGGTTCCGTTATGTGTCGATTGTTTAATGTCTTGTTACCTTGCTCCCGTTTTTGTGAATTTCGTGGACGAGGTCGGAGGTAATACCCGTACTATTTTGACTTCGGTATTTTCTCTTTCTCCAGTCTATCGATTCGCTCATGTTTGTTGATACTTTATGAACTTGTTCGGTATTTCAGTTTCATTGTCCGAACGAGCTGTGATCTTATTTTGAGTCATCTGGTTATCGCTGTGACTTTTTCGGGTTCAGTTCGATTCTTGTGAACCTTGTTCGGGAGTGACATCATCTGGTTCTATTAGTTCTTTTATTCGAAGTGGATCGGATTTGGAACTCTTATGTTTTCGACTCTGTCGACTCATTTATGTTTGTTGACATTTCTGAGCTTGTCCTGCCCCTTGTTTTTGTTTATCGAACGAGTGTGGTATCATTTCGGAATAACTCATTTGTCGTTGTGACTTTTCAATCGCTATTCTCTTTCCTGTGGACCTTATGGGAATGCATGTCTTGTAGTTCTCACCAGATCATCCTGGGAGTTGTTGTTTGAACTTTATTGTTCTTCGTGATTCGAACATGATTCTTCGATTTTTGTTGTCTCGATCGTTGTGGTTCGATCGTTTGATTGTTCTGTTTTTATTGATCTCGTTCCGTGATTGGTGAACATTCAGGCTCCTTCGTAATTCCCTTCAGTTCAGGAAATTAGTTTCGTTTTCGATCTTCCAGCCCTTAGGCGGTGGAATTCCGTATTTGTTCAGCGTTTGGCTCGCGTTTTGATCAATGTACCGTTAGGTTGGTCAATCGTATTGATTTTCGTTCGTTGTGTTTTGCGATTGTTCGGATAATTGACTTGATTGTATTATCCATTTGATGACGCTTGTCACTTGTTGGTTTTATTATATCCCTAACGGCGACGTTGTGTTGGTCGCCGTGGAGCGTGTTTTCACGCCGTATATTCCTTTGCGTTGTTTGTAACATTTCGCCGTTGGGCGTTAGTTACGCATTCTTGTGTATCTCGTTGAGTTTTTCCTGGCGGAATATTTCTTCTCCCTACTTGTTTTAAGTTTCGGACGAAACTTCTTTTAAGGAGGGTAGAATGTAATATCCGCAATTTTCGATTTTCGGTAAATTTCTTTTTTCGGTCGGAGTCCGTTTTGACGACTCGCTCATGACCGTTTCGTCATTCCGAGAATGATTAATTCTACACTTTTGACATCCGAGTTCGTTTCGGTGTCGTTTTGTTGAGTTCCGTGCTTTTTAGCGACTTTTCCGCGCTTGAGTTCGATTCTTGCGAATCTCGTTCAAACTCTTGTTTGAGTTTCCCGTAAGTCCGTTTAACTTTGTTAGACGTGTTGTGAACTGTTTGGTTATTCGATCACGTATCGTGATTTCCGCGCTTTTGGGGCATTTTGTAATTTCTTGAAAGTTACGTATCCGTATCTGTAATTGTTGTCTCGACCCGTTTCTTGGTCGCGTATGATTAATTATGGTATTATGTTTTCATTTCGAGTCGTTGATGTCGTCCGCGAACTTTTCGTCGTGTTCGTTCCTGCGTTTTGAAATCGGTCGCCGAGCCTCGCGGTTGCGGATCGCCGGACGGCTGGCGGATCGCCGGACGATTGCGGCACCGGCCGGACGGTGCGGCAGAACCGGCGAGCACGCTACGGCCGGAAGGCTGCGCGCGCTAACCGGGCAGTGTAGCGACGCTACCGGATGGCCTAACGCACGCTAGCGAGTCCGGACAGTGGAGTCCGGGGTTCTGAATCGGTCATGCTCGGCAGTAGCGCACGCCATCGTTTGACGCCGCAGACGCTACGGCCGGGCAGTAGCGCACGCTTCGGCCGGAAGGTCGACGCTACTCGCCGAAAGCCTAGTCCGTAGGCTCTTGGGTCGCGGCTGGGCCGAGAAGACGCTAGCTCGGCACTTAGCGCGCGCTTAGTCCGCCCAGTATAAATGTGGCTGAGCAAATACATTTCATTTCGCTTTTCAATTCCTTCCTTCTCCGTCCGCGGCCGGCGATTCATGGGTGACGGCCATGTTGTTTAACAACAAATCCATGAAGTTCTTGAGTCCATAACATCAATCAATCGTCCGTTATCATCCTTTGATCCAAATAATCAAGGTAATCTTCCTTAGAACCCTAATTTCGTGAATTTGGGGATTTTTGCATTTTCGTCCGATTCGTTCCGTGTTGTTGATTAATTCATGATGGGTATGATTAATCTTGGTAGTATTCTTGTGTTTAACATCATTTAATCCATTGTTCTTCGTCGAATCAAGTATATTTCTTGATTTCCTTCAATTGACTTTTTGGGGATTTGTCCCCATCTCGTTTTCATCCGCTGATGGATCGATTATGGTTAAATGATGTTGTTAAACATATTCTATGGATTGTATATCCATATTTCAACTTGGAATTCCGTTTTCGGGTTTTGACGGGACGAATCGTGTTCTTGGCCGTTTTGGGGGAAATCCTTGAACCTTCGTCATTTGTTCTTTGAATTCAGCGGCTTTGGGTCATACTTTGGAATTCATTTTCGTTGTTATTGTTTTCGTTCGTAGTTCATTGTTGTGGATTGTCGTTCGGTGGAGTCGGCGAGTTCGTAGTCGGTTCGTGCCAACCTACTTCGGCCGATTCTCCGCGTTGTGGTTATTCGAGGCAAGTACCTTGCCCATACTTTTCTCGTTTTATGGATATGATGATCGGTGTTCATCTTGATGTGTTTGTTTGGTTATTTGAAATGAAGTTTTAAAGGATTTCGGTTTGGCCTCGTTAAAGGCTCTTTTTCAAAACGCGTGTG
The DNA here is from genome assembly GCA_033398695.1 of Orobanche coerulescens. Classification (NCBI taxonomy): domain Eukaryota; kingdom Viridiplantae; phylum Streptophyta; class Magnoliopsida; order Lamiales; family Orobanchaceae; genus Orobanche; species Orobanche coerulescens. The sequence continues at coordinate 136,462,414 of CM065817.1, forward strand.
TGTTTTGTGAACGATGTGTTTTGGGAATTGATTATGATTTGATTATTTTGAAAGTTGAAGTCTTTGATGATGATACTCCTGTGTTTAAAGTTATGGGATCTTGTATTCCGTATTTAATCTTGTTATGGTGTTTTTGAAGAGTTTGATAACGGCGTGGAGTGAGTGGCCATCTCTAGTGAGTATTCTTAATGAACTTACATTCTTAGCATATTAGTATTGCATGAGTAACGTGTGTGTGTGTATGCTCACTACGGGTTAGATCCGACGGGGTCTCGGTAGGGGTCTGTTGTTACCCAAAATATTATCCGGGGATAATATCGCTGGAATGATCGAGTAACAAACAAATGCGAGAACACTTCCGTGAGAAAATAGATAACACAAGACTTGCCGGGGTTGTTAATCCCGGGCTTGAATGCTCTCGCGAGATGTTATTAATAAATATACCGAAGAGTACAAATACTATTGTTAGAATCTATTACAAGGAGTGTAAAGACTTCTAGTTATCTATGCTTTAGAGCGCGTAGATTGCCGGAAGAACCAGATAGATAGATCTGTGAGTTCTTGCTTGGGAGATATGATGGATATGTATGAATATCACTATGAATGTGTAAGTAGTTCCTAAAAGAGTCTTTGATTCTCTCTTTTGTGTGTATTTTGCACTGAATTCGTAGTCAAAATCGCGTCCCCTTGCTGCTACGGTGAGTTCTCTATTTATAGGGGACAAGGTAGTTGGGATCCCTCAGGCGATCGCCGGCGACCGCCGTTTTTTATATTATAATAAGGTGGCCGATCGTCCCGTCACATGGGGCTGCTCCCTTAAAGTTCCCGTCACATGGGGTTGTTCCCTTAAAGTCAGGGGCTGCTGCTGGAGTCAACTGTGTGAGCCAATGAGAGGCCAACACGCGTCCTGGGCAGCCGTCAGGGGAGGACCCACTTTGTACCTTTCGGCGGCTTTGTCGGTAGGTGCGGTAGGTGTGGTAGGTGACAGGCTGAGGTCAAAGATCCTATCTTTGAAGATCCGCATGTGGGCCACCGTCCAAGATTCGGTCTTCGATGACTTTGACGGATGCCGGATCCACACGTGGTATGAGATGATCGCCTCTGATCCGCTCATTAAAGACGATCGTCAGATATCAAAAGACGATCGCTGGGTACCAAAAGACGATCGCCATAATGTGCCGAACTCTAGGCGTATTGTCCATAGCATGTTTTTCATGGTTGGCTTCTTTGGTCGTGATGCCGATCGCCTATCGAGGCGTATTAATCGCCGCACAACAATTGCCCCCCAGCTCGCCTCGATGTTGAAAACACGGGGTGAGGTGGCACTGTGGCCGATCGTCAATGTTTAAACGATCAGCCGATCTGAATTCAAATATGGACGACCCTCTTTTGCGTCGGGAGCAGCGGGAAAAGAAGGCGGGCTTTTTAAAGTGGCAGGGACACGCGTCGCGCCGCTGTTCGGGGAGCCCGACGGTTTGTCAGACTTGTCGGCTGGCGTGCCCTCGAAAAGACGCGTACGCGGGATCCGAGGACATTTTTTAATGCGTCCCCACGTGATGGTTGCGATCCAGCCCTTGTGGTTTCTCCTATTTGCATATAGGCCCTCGTCTCCATCTATAAAAAGGGCAGGGCTTCTTCTTTTTCATTTTTTTACGCGTCCTTGGTATCCATAGCCGAATTTCTGCAGAAATTTCTGGAGCGTTTTTGTGCCGATCTCCTTCTTTTTTCTAGGTAAGAACAAATTAACCTTCTCCCTCTCTTTACTTTCTAATATGTCGGGAGGATCAAAAGCATTCGAGACCGGAAGTTCTTCCGCTGCCGCCGCGTCGCCTGAACGGGAGGAGGTTCCCGTTGGAGTGGATATGGAGACGGCCGCCGAAGCTATTCGAGCGGGGATTGCACCCGCGGAACTCGAAGAGCTTTTCAACGAGGCCGAAGTGGCGAGGACGGCGGCGACGGCGGAGCAGGGGGGCTCGCCGGCGGAGGAGGATGATTTGGTGCGGGAGGCCTGAGAACGAGAGAGTAGATTCGGCCCCGCCTACATGGCTTTTGCTCAGATGATGGAAGCGATCGCCGGACCCTGTCCGGAATTCGATTTCGAAGCCTACACCGCCGCTCACCCTTACGAACATGTGAACCGGACGGTCTTTCAGGCCGCCGTTCCGTCTCCGTGGACTCTCGGACAGATCCGGAGTTCGGCGACCAAGAAAGACCTGAGCCACTGGAGGGCCAAATATCACATCCCTTCTGACGTTTCCCTTCACGTGCCCTCGGAGAATGAGCGCGCCGACCAACCGCCCGAGGATATGGTTGCCGTCAATGAGATGATTATGGAGGCGGGTCTGCGATTCCCGTTGCCATTCGCCGTCTCCTACTTGTTGATCGCCTGGAATTTGGCGCCTCTTCAACTGACGCCGAATGCTTGGCTGCAGATCATCTGTACGTTGACCTTGTTTGGCGGTCATCGGTTGTTTCGCCTCCTTTCTGCGCTGGAGATGAATTATTTGTTTAAATTGGCCGTGCAGAAAGGGTCAATCGGCGGCCATCATATCCAAGGCCGGCTCGGGAGAGTGGTCCTCGGCATGCCGAGTAAGACCAGAGGCGATCTGTCTAAATGGTGTTGGGTCGGCGGGGCATGGCGATCGGCATCGAGCGACAGGCCGAACGAGGAGTTGGAAATCCCCACCACTTTTCGGGAGAGGAATCCGAGTAAGGATTTTAACTCTCCCCTTGATTGAGCTTGTCTTGGACTGATCTAATTTCGTTTTCTTTTTGCAGGACCTCTTGTTCCAGCGATCGTCGACCTTCCATTCGATTTCTTGATCGTTTGGGAGCGGATCCGCGCTTTGCCGAACTCCTTTATCGACGTTCGTTCGCTTAGTACCGAAGCTCATCGGTTGGGGGCTCGATTGTTCTGCTACCCCCGTCACTTAAAAGTTCCAGGTATGAGCTTAAGTGGTGCTTCCTTTCTTGGCGATCGTCTCCATGAGGTCGTATCGTTTGTGTTATTGTCTAACTAGTTTGTATCTCTTCTTTGACAGAGGTTCATTTTACCCGATTTGCCGAGCCAACTCTAGAGATCGCCATGTCAAACCCGGGACTCATCGGTCGCCTTCACTTGGGCAAGCGGACTGGTCGCGTTCCTGCGACGACGTCTCGCCCTGCTCCGGTGACGAGGCCTACTGAGGTGCCGATCGCTGAACCGGAAGTTCACGATGAGGAACAGCTTCAGCGCCGCAAGAGGCGGAGGTCGGAGGAGTCCCCGTCGAATTCTGAGGCGGATGTATCAATTCTTGAGCCTCCGGTCGCTGCGGCTCCTATCTCCGCCATCCCGATGATGGAGCGATCAGGCTCCAAGCCCCCGGTCTCCGGCCCCCGGTCATCTGGCAGCTCGGCGAAGAAGGTGGCGATCGCCGAGGCGGAAACCTCCCGGGGCAAGCCTTATTTCGGACGCGATCCCGAGCTGGTCAATAGGTAAGAAAAGATCAAAATTTTCTGAGTTAGGCATTTCGAGCATGGTATGGGCTAACTCCTTGGTTTCTTTGCTTTGCGCTGCAGGGTTCGTCTCGCCGATCCGGATGTTGCTCCCATGGTGCTGGACTTTCTGTCGAGCAAGGCTCCGCAACAGTCCCTCGAAGTCCCCGCTTATGTCCGCCAGGCTATCACCTCTCTGCCAAAGGCCTGGACGACCGATCTTGATGCGATCGCTCGTCGGCGATCTGGAGATGCCATGCAGGCGACCGTTGCCCTAGCTCTCCAGACGGCGACGATGGCCGTCCAAGCCGCTAGGGATTTTGAGGGGCGACCCTCCACTGCTCATCTCCATCGCGAACTCGAGGCCGCCCGGAACAAAAATATCGAGGATGCCAACCGGATCCGGTTTATGGAGAAAGAGTATGAGGAGACGGCCAAAAGGGCTAAGCAGGACGTGGATCGATTGAAGCAGGAGCTGGGCCGCTCTAAGGAGGCTGCCGATCGGTCCTGTGATAAGGAGAAGGAGACCCGTCAGAAGCTCGTGGCTTCGCAGGAGGAGGCGGCCGGGCTGAAGGTTATGGTAGATCAGCTCAGCGGTGAGCTGGAGGCGGCGAAGAGAGAGCTGGAGAAGGCCAGGGGCGAGAATGCCGCCAAAGTGGTCGAGCTGGCGGAGGCTGAGAAGACGGCCGTGGATTTGAAGGGGCAGCTGAAGGCGATCGAGGTCGATCCCTACCTCAACGTCGCGCTCGTCGGCGAATTCGCTTATCAGTTGGCCTATGGAGATGCTGTTCGAGCCGCTAAGAAGGCAGGGGTCGAGATCGGTCCCTTGATGGAGAACTTCAAATCCTATGTCCTCGAGCATCCTCTGCATCCAGAATTCTCCTTGCCGATCCTTGACTTTGCCGACTTCGGGATCGACTTGAGTTGGTATACCGGCAAACTCATTCATCCCGAGGCCGATGGGGGAGCCCAAGCCGATCCGCAACCCGAGGGCGAAGACCAGCAGGCGGGGCCTTGAGAGGCATTTTTGTTTTTCCTCCGTAACTTCTACTTTTTGTAATGCCTTCGGGCCTCGTAATGTATGAAGCTTGTGTTATGAATAAAATACTCCTTTTTTCATACTGTGTAATGTATTACATGCGATCGCCTTTGACTGTTTGCGTGCAATTTTTACGAGTACGTGCATATATTTGCTTTCAACTTTTTGTTCGTCCGGCCGATTGTCTGAGTGTTGAAAGCATTGACATGTTTTGAATCGGAATTCTTACTTGTAATTTTCGTCGGACGACCCCGATCGCCCTGCATGTTTTTGAGCGAAGCCGATCGAGTGTGGTTACTCTTTGTTCGATCGTATTTGAGATTAGCTCGACCTATCCCTGCCCCTTTGTTTTTGTTCACTTATTGTAAGTAAGGAAACAAAGACTAGTCTGTCTGGCGAGCTATCTTCATTTTTCCGATTATGAAGAGTCATGTGTGGTTGGGGTGTTCGATGGACCGATCTCCCCAATCGTGTCTTCGTGTGCGAGGGATATTGTGTATCCCGCGTCTCACTTTTTGTGAGGGTCCTCCGTTAGGCTACGCCTGCCTTGTGTTAAAACGAAAGGCGGGCGATCTCGGTCTGGAGGAGTCCTTGCGCGGAGTGTTGTCGGCTTACTCGACACCACGTCCGCGGCTTGTCAGCTCTGCTTCCACCTCGGCCCGCCATGGAAATGGCGAACCTCGACGGTGTACGTTGAGACGGGGGTGACGGCACGTCGCATTGTTCGGGTTCACCATGTTAGATGATGTACCTTGAGGACGTGCGATCGTGCCTACTGTTTATTTTGGAGGGTCCTTCGGCTACGCCGGCCTCGTATTTAAACGAAGGGCGGGCGATCTCAGCCCAAAGGAACCTTGCATGGGCGAAGCTGTCGGTTCCATCGACCTCCAGGACCATGGCTGCATTAATTCTACCAAGGATCGTCGTGATCAGCGATCGTCGACGGTATGCGAAATGCCTGGTGGGGCGATCGCCAGAATAGATGGGATAGGGAAAAATCTCATTATATTCTTTGTACATCATTGAAATTGAATACAAAATTATCACTGGTAGTATTTTTTCAGATGCACGGCGTTCCAGGGGTATTGATCTGGAGTACCGTCAGGATGTTCCAGCTCGTAGGCTCCTTTAGTTAGCCATCTGGATACCCTGAAAGGTCCCTCCCAGTTCGGACCGAAAATGCCTGTGTGGGTTTGGATCTTCTTAAGGACAAGATCGCCCACTTGAAATCTTCTTTCTTTGATCTTTGAATTGAAGAACTTCTCGGCTCTCCTTTTGTGGATTGTGTTCTTCATTTCTGAGGTCAGCCGTCTTTCTTCGAGCATGTCTAGGTCGATTCGTCGGGCTATATCATTGTCGGTCGTCATCTCCTGTTCGGTTCGATGGCTGAGGACGGCGATCTCTGAAGGAATCACTGCTTCTGTTCCGAAGGCAAGGGCGAATGGGGTTTCGCCGGTTGAATTGCGGGTCGTCGTCCGGTAGGACCACAAAACGTCTGGGAGCTCGCTCGCCCACCGTCCTTGCCTGGATTCGAGTCGCGCTTTAATCGTGTGTTTGAGGATCTTATTTACTGCCTCTACCTGCCCGTTCGTCTGAGGGTGATAGGGCGCTGAGAATAACCTTTTGATTCCCCACTTCTCACAAAATTGCATGACTTCTAAACCGTCGAACTGTTTCCCGTTGTCGGAGATGATGGCCTGGGGCAGACCGAATCGGCATACGACGTTTTTCCATATAAACTTGATTACTTGCTCTTGGCCGATCTTGTTGAGTGGTTCGGCCTCAGCCCATTTGGTGAAATAATCGACCCCTACGATGGCGAACTTACAGCCCCCTGGAGCCGTCGGCAAGGGACCTATAAGGTCGATGCCCCATTGCGCAAATGGCCAAGGGCTATACATGGAGGTGAGCTGTTCGGGTGATAGTTTAATGTTGGGGCCCATTATCTGACACCTATGACACGATCTGGCATAGGCGATCGCATCTTTCCGAAGTGATGGCCAGAAAAATCCCTGTCTGGTTGTCTTATGGATGAGGGATCGTCCGCCCGCATGGTTTCCACAAATCCCGTCATGGATCTCAGCTAAAACGAGCCGACCTTCCTCCGGTGTAATACACTTGAGGAGGGGAAGGCTGAAGGCTCGCTTGTAAAGCCGGTCGTCCAAAAGCGTATATCTGGTCGCGCGAAGCTGGAGTTGGCGAGCTTTAACACGGTCGTTAGGGACCGTTCCGTCCTTTAAGTATTTGATGAACGGAGTCATCCAGTTCTCCTCGGCAATGGCGACCGTGGTAACCAGGCTTCTATCGATCGCCGGCCTAGCTGACTTAGTGATTTGGATATCGGAGAAGTCGGCTGCCCCATCCGATGATGCCAGTTTGGAAAGAGCATCGGCCTGAGAGTTGTGCTCTCTCGGGACTTGTTCGATTAGCACTTCTTCAAATTTTGTACACATTTCGGCGACCAGCTCTTGGTATTTGGCCATCTGTTCGCCGCGCGCCTCATATTCTCCCTTGACTTGGTTTACGACCAAGAGGGAGTCCATGAAGATATGAAGGCGACGAACATCTAGGGCGAGGGCTAGATCGAGTCCGCCTACCAAAGCTTCATATTCGGCTTCATTGTTGGTCGCACGAAAACCGAAACGCACAGCGTTTGTGAAACTCTGACCGTCGGGGCTGATGAGGACAATCCCTGCCCCTGCTCTCGCATTGGTCGCTGAGCCATCCACGTATAATTTCCAGGCAGGTCGGCCGATCTGGGTCGGACTGTGAGGGAACGTTAATTCCACCACGAAGTCCGCCAGAGCTTGGCCTTTGATCGTCGTGCGAGGAGCGTAAGTGATACCATATTGGGCGATCTCCAGCGACCACTTGAGGAGTCGTCCGTTGGTATCCGGTCGGTGCAGGACTTGTCTTAGAGGTAGAGTTGTTAGGACTTCCACTTGGTGATCGAAGAAATAAGCTCTCAGCTTACGTACACTCATGACAAGGGCGTAGGCGATCTTCTCCAATGGTGTATAACGTGTCTCAGCGTCGTGAAGCGCCTGGCTAACATAGTAGATCGGCAAGTGGGCTTGCCCCTCTGCTCGCACCAGAAAGGCACTCAGCGCGACCTCTGAGGCCGCTAAGTAAAGGAATAATTTTTCACCGGGGATCGGCTTTGCCAGGATCTGGGGGTTAGATAGATATTCCTTTATCTTGGCGAATGCTATCTGGCTTTCTTTCGTCCATGCAAACTTTTTGTTCTTGATGGTCGCGAAGAACGGCTTGCTTTTATCGCCGAGCCGTGATATGAAACGGTTGAGGGCGGCTAGACAACCTGTGAGGCGTTGCACCTGCTTGATGTTTCGCGGTTCCTGCATGTCAAGATCGCCTGTATCTTGGTGGGGTTCGCCTCGATCCCCCTTTGGCTCACTATGTGTCCCAGGAACTTCCCGGAGCCCACCCCGAAGTTGCATTTCTTGGGGTTTAGCTTCATGTTAAACTTTTCAAGGATGGCGAACGTCTCGGCGAGATCGTTGAGGTGATCTTCCTTCTTGAGGCTTTTGACTACGATATCGTCAATGTAGACCTCCATCGTCTTGCCGATCTGATCGGCGAACATTCTGTTGACTAATCGTTGATAGGTCGCCCCTGCGTTTTTCAAGGCGAACGGCATTCTGACCCAAAAGTATATGTCTTTTTCTGTGTGGAAAGATGTGTGTTTTATGTCTTCCTCCGCCATTGGGATTTGATGATATCCGGCGAAGGCGTCCATAAACGACATCATTTCGCAACCTGTCGTGCTATCGACCAGGTGATCAATATGAGGCATCGGGAAGTGATCTTTTGGACATGCCTCGTTGAGGTCGGTGAAGTCAATGCATAATCTCCAGGAGCCAGTCGGCTTTTTGACGAGCACCGCGTTGGCGACCCACTGTGGTTCGTCTGTGGCTACTCCGATCAATTTGTTGTTGAGTAACTTCTGGACTTCTATGTCGAGCGCCGCGTATTTCTCGGGACCGAATTTCCTACGCTTCTGGTGAACAGGCTTCATCGCCCGGTCGATCTTCAGATAATGGCAAGCGTGTTCGGGACTTATGCCAACCATATCTTGATGCGACCAGGCAAAGACTCCGATGTTCTTACGTAGAAAGTTGATCAGATCCCCCTTTAATTTGTGGTCAATGCTTGCGCCGACCTGTACTTCCCGTTCTGGATGATCCGGATCCATCGTAATGCTTTCCAATTCTTCGACAGGGACGGTTGCTTCTCGTTTGGTGCGATCCCCGGACTCGGTCCTTGGATCGATGTCGAGACCTGGCTCGAAGCCGATCCTTGGCTCGATGTCGTCCGTCAATTGATGAGAGATGGCGTCCCCTGAGTCGGGTTGGTACGACGTGTTTGGATCGTCGATCTCCATGGGTTGATCGTCGATCGCTATGGGTTGATCGTTGATCGCTTCAATGTTACATATAGTATGGGAAGTATAGAAGGAAGTAACAACACAGGAGTAATTCAAACATCTTTTTGCCATTAGCTGATCTCCTTTTACAGTACCGACCGTCCCATCGACAGTGGGGAATTTGATACAGTAAAAGAAAGATGAGGCGACCGCCTCAAAGGTTTCCAAAAAGGGGCGACCTAGGAACCCGTTATAGATGCTGGGCCTATCTATGATTACAAAGCTTAGGTTCCTAGTAATCCTAACCTTGGGATCATAAAAGCAAACTAGCTCGACGGAGAGCTTGATCTTCCCGTAGGCTTGGACTGTGTTATCGCCGAACCCTTGGAGCACGGTGTCGAAAGGCTTGATGTACTTGATTAAGTTGCCGAGCTGGTCTAGGGCGGATTTGAATATGATGTTGCAGAAACTCCCATTGTCGACCAATACGCGATCGACCGTCTTCCCAAGGATACAAGTGGAGATCACTAGTGCATCCTCTTTGGGACATTGCACTCCCTCCCTGTCCTTGTTGGAAAAGGTGATGAGCGCGTCTCTAGAGATGGTCGGCTCCGGAGGTGCTACAACTTGGACTTCGGCGAAAGCCCTCAGCTCGACTTTTCGCTTCCTGTTTGACAGGGTGGAAACCGGGGAGAGACCCCCGAGGCTCCCACCTCCTGCTTGAAGCATGTTGATCCGACCGCCAGGGTTGATCGGAGGGATCGACTCATCAGAGTACTCCAGCTCATGCTCGATTCTGGCGATCAGATTGGGAGGAACTCTTTCGTTCGGTCGGCGCTCGCGCCCTCCGGCTCTTTCCGTCCTGGGTTCTGGCTTGGTGACCAAATTGTCCAGTTTACCTTCCTCAAACAGTCGCCAGAGCTGTCTGAGGAGGTCGCGGCATTGGCTGGTGTTGTGGCCGGGACTCTTATGGTAGGCACAGAATTTGCTACGGTCTAGATGACCGTGGTCTCTTATCGGCTTCGGTTTGGAAAGCCACTCGTGACCCTTGATCGCGTTGAAGATGTGGGCCGAAGATAAGTTGAGGTTGTGGAGGAGGTGGACCTCTACATCCTCAAAGGCTTTGAACTCGCCAGGCGGCTTGGCGACCGCCTTTCTGGGCTTGGCGACCGCCTTCTTTTGGACATGGGATGGCTCCTTTCTTTCTTCGGACGGTTCCTCGTCTAGGCGGAGGGAGAGCATCCTCTGCCTGGCCAGGAAGTTGGCGACTCTGACGTGGAAAATCGAGTAGGTCGAGGGGATATCCTTTGTGAGGTGTCTGAACATGGGCGATCGTCCGTGGAACCCATTCAGTGTTGAGTGGAGAGCGAGCTCGTCGCTGATGGGCTCGCCGGTGAGGACTATCTCGTCTACCCGGTCGATGTAATCTTCATCTGACTCGTCCTTCCCCTGCCTGATTTTCATCATGCGGTGGGGGCCTTCAGGGCGAGTGACTTTGGCGGCGAAGTGCGACGTGAAGTCTTTCGCCAGCTTCTCAAAGCAGTTGATTGAGCGAGGTGGTAGTGAGATGTACCACCTGTGGGCGAGGTCGCCCAGGGTTAATGGGAACATTCGACACTTGGTCGCATCTGATGCTCCGCATCTGGTCATGTAGATCCGGAATTTGCTCAAATGGGTTTCCGGATCAGATCTTCCCTCATATAGAGGTGTTTGTGGGGGAGTGATCTTTAGTTGAACCGGAGCGAGCTCGATCTGAACCGTGAGTGGTTCATTTAGCCCAGCGATCGATCTACTGGCGCTTACCCCAGTTTCCAGGAGCGCTTTCATCTCGTCGAGCTGGCGCTGCATGGCGGCCATTGCTGTCGCCTGACTGCTCGCCGATTGGCTCTCAGAACGCGAACCAAGTCGATCGTGTATTGATCCCCTTGCCCCGTGGTGAATGACGAGCTCTCTGCCAGTAGGTTCCTTTCTTGGGCGAGCAGGGGCTCGTTGACCGACTTGTCTCTGGGAGTCGGATATGCCGAATTCCTGGTAAAGGATTCGGATACCGATGTCTCTACTGGGCCTCGAGTGCCCGGTCGCCATGAGGATCGCTCCCGTGCGATCAAGACGGAATCGTCCCGCCTTACGAGAGCCTTATCCTGCGGCTCGGGGCTTTCCGTCGATTTCTCAACATAGATCCCCTTGAGCTTCCGTTTGCTTGCCCGGCGGATGGTTGACGGAGTGGGCGAGTCGTAGGCCTTCCGTCGCTCCCTGAGGATAGCTATAGCCTCCTCAATCTGTTCCGCGGTCTGGAACTGATCGAGTGAGAGGCTAGAACCGTCCCTCGGGGGCGGGAGTGAGAGCCTAGCGTCGCCACGGTCGCCTTCCGCCATGGGCTGGGACTCGGTCCTCGCCGGAATGAGATTTCCGGCAGATCTCAGGGTGGCTCTCTTGGAGGTCGTTGCTGATGTCATTTTCTGAAGGTTTTTTCTATTGAAGAACAGTGAGTGTTTCTTCAAGTATATGTCCGGAGAACAGTGAGTGTTCTTCGAGACGGTAGGAATAAAAATGAAGGTTTAGATCCCCTTCCTTCTAGCGCCAATTGTTGTTACCCAAAATATTATCCGGGGATAATATCGCTGGAATGATCGAGTAACAAACAAATGCGAGAACACTTCCGTGAGAAAATAGATAACACAAGACTTGCCGGGGTTGTTAATCCCGGGCTTGAATGCTCTCGCGAGATGTTATTAATAAATATACCGAAGAGTACAAATACTAATGTTAGAATCTATTACAAGGAGTGTAAAGACTTCTAGTTATCTATGCTTTAGAGCGCGTAGATTGCCGGAAGAACCAGATAGATAGATCTGTGAGTTCTTGCTTGGGAGATATGATGGATATGTATGAATATCACTATGAATGTGTAAGTAGTTCCTAAAAGAGTCTTTGATTCTCTCTTTTGTGTGTATTTTGCACTGAATTCGTAGTCAAAATCGCGTCCCCTTGCTGCTACGGTGAGTTCTCTATCTATAGGGGACAAGGTAGTTGGGATCCCTCAGGCGATCGCCGGCGACCGCCATTTTTTATATTATAATAAGGTGGCCGATCGTCCCGTCACATGGGGCTGCTCCCTTAAAGTTCCCGTCACATGGGGCTGTTCCCTTAAAGTCAGGGGCTGCTGCTGGAGTCAACTGTGTGATCCAATGAGAGGCCAACACGCGTCCTGGGCAGCCGTCAGGGGAGGACCCACTTTGTACCTTTCGGCGGCTTTGTCGGTAGGTGCGGTAGGTGTGGTAGGTGACAGGCTGAGGTCAAAGATCCTATCTTTGAAGATCCGCATGTGGGCCACCGTCCAAGATTCGGTCTTCGATGACTTTGACGGATGCCGGATCCACACGTGGTATGAGATGATCGCCTCTGATCCGCTCATTAAAGACGATCGTCACATATCAAAAGACGATCGCTGGGTACCAAAAGACGATCGCCATAATGTGCCGAACTCTAGGCGTATTGTCCAGAGCATGTTTTTCATGGTTGGCTTCTTTGGTCGTGATGTCGATCGCCTATCGAGGCGTATTAATCGCCGCACAACAGGGTCCACAGAGACGTGGATCGACGAGCTTGCTTTTAACCACTACGGGTTAGATCCGACGGGGTCTCGGTAGGGGTCCACAGAGACGTGGATCGACGGTTAATTGTGGTGCATTTTGCAACTGTGATTTGGATTATTGGCGTTTCCGGAAACGAGTATTTTGAACGGTTTTCATTTGCATGCATTGACTAAGTGTGTAAGAGGTAAGTTGTTCGTTTGGCTTACTTATCTAGGATGGCACTAGAGTATTTTGTTGTTTGTTTTAAATCCTTTATTTGTGGATTTTGATGTTGGGAGACGAACCTTGTGGTCGTTCTTGTGTACCGTGAGTTGATGAGATTTGGGGCTAAAATCCCAATGGTTTTTTAAAAGTCGTTTTACGGATTTGGGGCTAAAATCCCAACGGTTTGGTTAATGTCATTTTTCGGAAAGTAAACCTTTGGGGCGGTGACCCCTTTTGTCTTTGGATTTTGAAAAGTAGGATTTGATAATCCTAAATTGTGTTCTATTAAAACTCTCGATGGCATTCTAAACCGTTTTATAAATTACTCCATTGATTTATGATATTTCGATTTTGAAATGTTTTCTCAAACTCTTGCCTCGGGAAGTACTTTTCGTTTCGTTTGGATCTTTGAGGATTCCTGGTTGTTGTTATTCGTGGAATGTGAATTGTATGGCTCGTATTTGCACTTTGTTCTTGCACTAGCAAAACAGTGGAGTTTTGCTAACCCCCGAGTATTCGGGGGGTGGATGTCTGTTTTTGCATTCAGGTTTTGGAGCATAACACATGGTCGGCACGAAGGATGATGAAAGATGATCGATACTAATCACATGAGGAACCGTACATCGTGTATTGGTTCAGTTGTACTTTATTTTCCACTGCTATATTTTTCCCGTTGTACGGGTGTGGTTGTGTTTTGACCCCTGCGTGGGCATGAGTTGTATTGGAGTTGTATGTAATTATTGAAAGACCAAATCGGTCTACTGAGTCATTTTAGCCTTAAAGGCATGGTCGAGTTGTTATATGTTGTTACCAGCCTGGTAGATCCTTGAGGAAGGGTTCTACGGCGTGTAATATCCCTGAGCGGATTGGGGGTGTTACACTTCCAAGCCAATCCTGTGACTGCTCCCGAGCTGCAAAAACCTGAGCGCATAACAGGCACCCACCCCCCGAAAACTCGGGGGTTAGCAAACTGGAATTTTGCTAGTGCAAGTACATAATATACAAACTATACGAACAGTAACAACACAAAATTCAACCGCCGTGAAGCCTTAACACAAACCATACATTCCCACAGTCAACACAGAATAACACTCGCATACACAAGGTGAAAGATAATCACATAGTCATATTCTCTTTACGGAACATAACGTCAATGAAACTTTAAACGAGCCTAAGGAGTCAGGAAAATCCCTTTTGTAAAAGGAAAAGTATTTTGATAAGATAGTTTGCAAACGTTATAATTGACTCAGGCCGTCTTAGGGTTTTTAAAATCGACTGGGAATACTTTTGGAAATAATTTCAAAAGCTCTCGGGTCCTTGACCCAACGTATGGAAAACAATTACACGAAAACCAAGTCAACTTAATCGGGGTCCTCGACCCAGTTTATAGAACACTGTCACAAACGAAATCATTACAACATCTCATAGGGTTCTCAACCCAATTCAAATAACACCATCACGAAATCAATCATCTCAACATTCCACAGGGTCCTCGACCCAATACACAGAATAGCACCACAATACAATCAAAGGCACAAACTCTCATTCGACATATCCTGCTCAAGACCCCCGATTAATTAACCCTCGGAGATTTCGTCAAACCTCCTTGGTTAATTAACCCTGATACCAACGCTTTAAAATCAAGTTTTCAAAAACACGAAACGTGGTCTACATCAAGACAAACATTTAAAAGTGGGTTGAAAGAATTTGAGATACGTACATCGTTCGGTAACGGGGTCTTAGCTATCACTCAAATACCCGTAACCAATAAGCCTGCCAGGCGCCTCCCTTGCGCACCTGTGTACCGGCGTTCACTCCATCATGTTGGCCGCTCATTGAACATGTCACCGCGCCGGCGATCACTCCCGCAAGAGCCGCCCCTTGCGCGCGCATTAGGTAACACCGGCGTTCACCACCCATATGGAGCCGCACATTGCAGCATACACCAGGCCGGAGTGCACGCCCCGCCCTCAGAGGTTCCCGGATACGACGTTTCTCACAACAAGTATCCACATTATGACAAACATCAAGCACACAGACTAACATCATATCAACTCTGTACATCAAGTCACACAATTTCTCCGCCAATCCATAACCACACAAATAAACAATAACACGCACGTTATTAATCAAAACTCAATCACAATAAGCCTTCAAGCATAACCAACCAACACCGCACATATATCTCTATATTGTGACTCAACCGAATATATATATTTATATATTTATATATATATATATATATATATATACAACCTTACTATATTATATGAATAACTATAGATCATCCATTAATCCAAGTTGAGTACGTCAACTAGTGTTAGCATTCATCACTCGTCGTTCACCGACATAGGCATATATATCAATATACGTATATACATACATATATTTAACATATAAGTATATATAAATCTATATATATATATACACACACATATATATATATATATACATATATACATACGTATAAATTCATACACTTCGACAACAATGATTTCATGCAATTACAATTCGTATATCAAGGTACTTGCCTCAAATCCACAGCACACGAAGCAACAGGAAAGCTCGACCGGAAACCCTCGAATCTTCCAACTAGGTCGAAAACACAAGAATAACATAATCACTATAAGATCGATCGCAAGGAAGATGCAAAACACACGAAATTCTCAACAAGAATTCGTAGAGACGAAGGATCGAACACTTAGGGCTCAATGTTTCCCAAAGAATATCAAGAACATTATCCGAACCCAAATACGGCGAGAAATACGAATCAAATCATAAGGAGAGAATCAATACAACCGATTGATGATATATAATAGCACGATTCATGACGAACAACCCGAATCTTGAAGATTCACGAAATATAAAGGAAGGGTTTACAAGATGATCACCTCGAACCGAAGACGAAGAACACGGATTGATGATGTTAATCAACACCAAGAACTAAAGGAAGATGTAAACTTGGAGTTACAGGACTCCAAAATCACCCCTAGATCGCCCACAAATCGCCTCAGCCACGGAGGAGTGAAGAAAGGGTGAAAAATGACGAACACGGTCAACCCTCGGTATATAAATACCTGCGCATGAGTTACGTACGTTAACCAAGAAGAATAACGTACGCTACCTGTATTACGTACGTAATGCATCAGGGATTACGTACGTAATCGATAACCAGACCCTCCTGTCCAAAATAGTGAAGACCCTTACGTATGTTATGGCGAGGGCTTAACGTACGTAAGGAGCACAGTTAACGTGCGCTATGATCAACACATAGCGTGCGCTATCGACGGCCAGAACTCAATGTCTGAACTGGTAAGACCCTTACGTACGTAAAAGGGAAGGTCTTAACGTACGTAAGTCGCATGATGATAACGTACGTTATGCTTATAGCATAGCGTAGGTAAGTCACTTAGCAGTTCTAGAACTGCTAAGTTCAGCTCGTCGCGTACGAGCGCGACGAAACCGCGAAACGATAATTACAACACAAGACGAGGACATGCATACGAAGAGTGCAGAACGACGGATTCAAGCGTTAAAAGAAAGTACGAAACAGCCCAAAACGTCCGTAAATCACGATATGACATCAAGAAACCAAACCGAAGCTCACAACATGCATAATAAAGCTCAACTGACTTATAGGAAACACGAAACCCTAGTTTCGAACCATCATCACACGAAATGAACCAAATAGCGGGAAAAGTCGCTCAAAACACGGATTCGCAAAAAATTTCCGGAATCACTCGGATGACCAAACACGCAGAACGAAACATTATCAAAATGTCAAAACGCTCTCAAGTGAGCTTCTGGAAACCAGAAAGATGCCAAAAACGAAAAAGTACCGAAAGAGAATATCACGGGTATTACATTCTACCCTCCTTAAAAGAAGTTTTGTCCCGAAACTTAAAATAGAGAGCGATGGAACAATAGTTTCAAACAAAATTTGCAAGAATCAAATTCGGATGTGGAATGGCCACAATAATCCACGAGATTTAGCAAAACAGCTCCGAAATTCGTTCGGAGGACGGTAGGCTAAGTAGAACAAGGTGGTTTAAAATCGCCGAGAGGATCATAATTGAATTACTAACAATGAAAAGTCACACAATACCGGAAATACTAAGAAAAGTACGGGTAATACACTCCTCCATACTAAAAGACATTTCGATCTCGAAACTTAGAACAACAAGAGTTGGAAACATAAAGCAATGAAATGAAAACGATCAAAGTCACGATTGTTCAAAACAGCAACGATTAGGACATATTACAAAATCTTCATTCTCCCATGCTAGGATCTTCAGAAGGAAACATAGGGTTTCGGGACACTTTCCAGTCACTAGCTCTGCTCTCTCTTAGGGCGGCATTCTTTGCCAATTCGGAAACTATCTCACAGTGTTTCTCCCGATGACCTTCACACCCGCACCGGTAACAAGTCAAGAGTGGAAAGGGACAATTTGCACGAACATGTCCCTGACGATTGCAGTTGAAGCACCCTCCCTTCTTGCCGAGAGTCGCCGATGCTGGCTTGGGATTCCCAGCGCTCACTCCCGGTCGTGAAGACGACGCCTTCGAACGACGTGAGGGCTTGGGGGCCTTAGTCTCTTCACCGCCCAGAAATTTTCCCGATGTCCTCGGTCTCTTTGCTTCGCTCGTGGGCTCGATCACTGAGGAGATTTCATAGGATATCGTTTGATCTTGATACTCCTTCACTGTAGCATGGATAGTTGTCGTACGAACCACCTTGTCGCTTCCACTTCCGTCATCACACTTACGTCCGCCAAGGTTCGATATACTAAAACAGATAGACCGTTCAACATTATCAAATAATCAGTTGTACAGTATACCACAATTATCAACACAAGGTTTAGTTAACAACTATAGAATAACGGTAATATCGTAAAGCACAAAGTTTTATGAAGTCAATTTCGAGTCCTTCGACGAGGACGATCATAATATGTATGCACTTAATGAAAACAACTTTTTGGAGAAGAGGGCTAGTCATGTTGCGCCCAAGACTCGTAAATACTGTCTTTTATTTCGGAAGAGGAAGTGTATATAACGACTCTAAAAATTATTTTCGAGTAATGTATAAAAGAAAAATTGAAAATTGAATTGTAACTAATTTGAAATATTTCAAAAGTATTGAGTCCCAAATACCACAATTTTGAAAATCTTTCCTCTTCTACCCAAAATGTTTATTCGAAAGAATTTTCCACCGAGATACGTGACCATTTAACATGACGATATTAAATCATGGCTTTTCACAATGTTAGAAAATTTCAAAGCACCACTTTAAAATATTCGTGATACTACAGCGCCGTGGGCCCCGTGCCGGAATCCACAGGCTAAAAATCATTTTAAAAAAAAATGTTCAAAATGCCGAAAAGGTCGATGTCGGTAATATTCTCAAATGCTCACAAAAGTCATTTATAAAATATCAAATACCGTCATAAGAATACTATCAAAACGTGCAAGACCAAAATATCAAAACTCGGTTTGCAAGATACCAAAAGCCATCTCAAAATACTCACGCGGCGGATAAAATTAACATTCATAAATTTATTCTAATAAAGTGCAGAAACAGATAAATATGCCCGACTTTCGAAGCATACTACATAACCATTTTTACTCGGACCGCATACGCATGTTATATCCCAAAACAATAATATCACCAACAAGTTCCAATCCCTAGTTTACATTAAACATATTAGCACAATAAAATCAAATACGTATATAAGGGGACTTACGATCGAGAGGCTTACCATCACGGATTGCCGGAAGATGATGTCGGAACCACGATACTCATCACGACTCTGATGCGCGCGACTTACACAAGACATGGACTTGACCCAACGGCCTAGGTTTTTCGCAAACCTAAGCTCTGATACCATAAATGTAACACCCTGCACGGCAGGGAATGTCACACGCCGTAGACCCTTATCACAAGGATCTACCAGGCTAAACTCCAAAAGACTACTCAATGATTGACCGACTTGGGTCAAAATTAAATACAAAGCAGACCGAAAAGGTCATTAACCAATTCAGAATTAACGACATTCATATTACAGTGACAATAATAAACTTGAACACCGAAAAGAATGACAACTCAATTTAATAAATGAAAACTACACCCATGCAAGGGTGAATACTCGAACGACAGAGAAATACCGACCAAAATGAAACAAAAGAAAAGACTCTGACTCTGGTGTGATTAGTATCATTGTCCTCCATCTCCTTCCAAGCCAATCCTGTGACTGCTCCCGAGCTGCCAAAACCTGAGCGCATAACAGGCACCCACCCCCCGAAAACTCGGGGGTTAGCAAACTGGAATTTTGCTAGTGCAAGTACATAATATACAAACTATACGAACAGTAACAACACAAAATTCAACCGCCATGAAGCCTTAACACAAACCATACATTCCCATAGTCAACACAGAATAACACTCGCATACACAAGGTGAAATATAATCACATAGTCATATTCTCTTTACGGAACATAACGTCAATGAAACTTTAAACGAGCCCAAGGAGTCAGGAAAATCCCTTTTGTAAAAGGAAAAGTATTTTGATAAGATAGTTTGCATACGTTATAATTGACTCGGGCCGTCTTAGGGTTTTTAAAATCGACTGGGAATACTTTTGGAAATAATTTCAAAAGCTCTCGGGTCCTTGACCCAACGTATGGAAAACAATTACACGAAAACCAAGTCAACTTAATCGGGGTCCTCGACCCAGTTTATAGAACACTGTCACAAACGAAATCATTACAACATCTCACAGGGTTCTCAACCCAATCCAAATAACACCATCACGAAATCAATCATCTCAACATTCCACAGGGTCCTCGAACCAATACACAGAATAGCACCACAATACAATCAAAGGCACAAACTCTCATTCGACATATTCTTCTCAAGACCCCCGATTAATTAACCCTCGGAGATTTCGTCAAACCTCCTTGGTTAATTAACCCTGATACCAACGCTTTAAAATCAAGTTTTCAAAAACACGAAACGTGGTCTACATCAAGACAAACATTTAAAAGTGGGTTGAAAGAATTTGAGATACGTACATCGTTCGGTAACGGGGTCTTAGCTATCACTAAAATACCCGTAACCAATAAGCCTGCCAGGCGCCTCCCTTGCGCACCTGTGTACCGGCCTTCACTCCATCATGTTGGCCGCTCATTGAACATGTCACCGCGCCGGCGATCACTCCCGCAAGAGCCGCCCCTTGCGCGCGCATTAGGTAACACCGGCTTTCACCACCCATATGGAGCCGCACATTGCAGCATACACCAGGCCGGAGTGAACGCCCCGCCCTCAGAGGTTCCCGGATACGACGTTTCTCACAACAAGTATCCACATTATTACAAACATCAAGCACACAGACTAACATCATAACAATTATCAACTCTGTACATCAAGTCACACAATTTCTCCGCCAATCCATAACCACACAAATAAACAATAACACGCACGTTATTAATCAAAACTCAATCACAATAAGCCTTCAAGCATAACCAACCAACACCGCACATATATCTCTATATTGTGACTCAACCGAATATATATATTTATATATATATATATATACAACCTTACTATATTATATGAATAACTATAGATCATCCATTAATCCAAGTTGAGTACGTCAACTAGTGTTAGCATTCATCACTCGTCGTTCACCGACATAGGCATATATATCAATATACGTATATACATACATATATTTAACATATAAATATATATAAATCTATATATACACACACACACATATATATATATACACATATATACATACGTATAAATTCATACACTTCGACAGCAATGATTTCATGCAATTACAATTCGTATATCAAGGTAGTTGCCTCAAATCCACAGCACGCGAAGCAACAGAAAAGCTCGACTGGAAACCCTCGAATCTTCCAACTAGGTCGAAAACACAAGAATAACATAATCACTATAAGATCGATCGCAAGGAAGATGCAAAACACACGAAATTCTCAACAAGAATTCGTAGAGACGAAGGATCGAACACTTAGGGCTCAATGTTTCCCAAAGAATATCAAGAACATTATCCGAACCCAAATATGGTGAGAAATACAAATCGAATCATAAGGAGAGAATCAATACAACCGATTGATGATATACAACAGCACGATTCATGACGAACAACCCGAATCTTGAAGATTCACGAAATATAAATGAAGGGTTTACAAGATGATTACCTCGAATCGAAGACGAAGAACACGGATTGATGATGTTAATCAACACCAAGAACTAAAGGAAGATGTAAACTTGGAGTTACAGGACTCTAAAATCGCCCCTAGATCGCCCACAAATCGCCTCAGCCGCGGAGGAGTGAAGAAAGGGTGAAAAATGACGAACACGGTCAACCCTTAGTATATAAATACCTGCGCATGAGTTACGTACGTTAACCAAGAAGAATAACGTACGCTACCTATATTACGTACGTAATGCATCAAGGATTACGTACGTAATCGATAACCAGACCCTCCTGTCCAAAATAGTGAAGACCCTTACGTACGTTATGGCGAGGGCTTAACGTACGTAAGGAGCACAGTTAACGTGCGCTATGATCAACACATAGCGTGCGCTATCGACGACCAGAACTCAATGTCTGAACTGGTAAGACCCTTACGTACGTAAAGGGAAGGTCTTAACGTACGTAAGTCGCATGATGATAATGTACGTTATGCTTATAGCATAGCGTAGGTAAGTCACTTAGCAGTTCCAGAACTGCTAAGTTCAGCGTGTCGCGTACGAGCGCGACGAAACCGCGAAACGACAATTACAACACAAGACGAGGACATGCATACGAAGAGTGCAGAACGACGGATTCAAGCGTTAAAAGAAAGTACGATTCTGACAACCCGAAGGTTCGGAATACGATAACAGAAGTAATCACCCCCAAACTTTGGGAAATTACGAAACGGCCCAAAACGTCAGTAAATCACGATATGACATCAAGAAACCAAACCGAAGCTCACAACATGCATAATAAAGCTCAACTGACTTATAGGAAATACGAAACCCTAGTTTCGAACCATCATCACACGAAATGAACCAAATAGCGGGAAAAGTCGCTCAAAACACGGATTCGGGTAAAACAGCCCCGGAATCACTCGGATGACCAAACACGCAGAACGAAACATTATCAAAATGTCAAAACGCTCGCAAGTGAGCTTCTGGAAACCAGAAAGATGCCAAAAACGAAAAAGTACCGAAAGAGAATATCACGGGTATTACAACCATCCCACTTGTTTATAAAGTCGAAGAAAACAAAGTTTCTTATTAGGTCGACCTTCGAACCTGGACATGTTGTTGTCGTGAGTTTGATTTGGATCAGATTCCATGTCGTCATGCCGTTGCCGCTATAAGGTAATTGTCTATGATGTCGTGTGCACATGGTCATGGCCATTCAATGTTTTTGTCTATGCCGTCGTGTGCACACGGTCATGGCCGTGGGCATGCGGATGCTGTCGGACGCTCACGGTCGTGCCCACGGTCATGGCAGAATGCACACGATCGTAACCCACAATGGGCACGATCGTAACCCACGATCGTAACTCACGATGGGCACGATCGTAACCCACGATCGGCACGATCATAACCCACGATCGTAACCCACGATGGGCACGATCGTGTTATGCCATCGTGTGCAACACAGGGATGGTCTGGATTTATCCTACACCTCATCAATATCAAAAATACATTATCCTATACAACATCCTTGACATAATTGCTTATTGTAACAGGCGCGCCGACAATGGTTTGCCCGTGTATGATTTTGTTAGTCGTTATTTCAAGCAACAAGGCCTTAGAGAGACTTATAAGGAGCATATTAATCCTATCCCACATCCTGATGAGTGGAATGTCCCACCGGAGATCTCATCCATCGTTTGCGTACCTCCAGAGGGGGTACGACAAGCCGGCCGACCAAGAATGAGTCGCGCACGGTCCGCTGTTGAAAATTTGCCCGCAGGTAGACGGCCTCAGGTGTGCGGTAGGTGTAAAGGAACCGGCCACAATAGAAAATCTTGCAAAACATTCATTTCCATAGGAGGTGTGGATTTGAATATCCCTGAAGAAACTCAAGGAATGGATGAACAAACGAGGCAAAGGCGTCAGCAGAAGAAGAGGTGTAGCATTTGTCGTAATGATGACCATGACATAAGGGATGTCCATACCATGAAACTTAAATTGCTTCTGTATTTTTATATTTGGTGACTCACTAGCAACAATCATGTGCTGATATTTTGATTCTCGATGGACCATGTATTGATTCAGTATTCTGATTATTAGTTGAAATGCATAATTTTGTATCTATTTTCTTTATCTTTGAATTAAAATTTAAGTGTTCAGTGATGTAAAGCAAATAAAGGTGATTATGGAGGCAAACATTAACCATAACAAAGTATGTTGGCCACTAAGTATACTGGATACAGTTTGGAAAATAGTTTAAACAACAAACTATATGGATTTTAAATCTGAGTGCGTAGCGGAAGTCTTGGATACGAGGTTCTTTGTGGATACAAAGAACTAAGTGTATAGTGTATACTTAATATATCACAGTAATTTAAAACAATAAAAGCTGAAGGTAAATAACACATTAATTAAAGTGGTTCGAGGTAAACCCCTCTACGTCCACTGGTCCTCCACACAGGAGTAAAAAGTTTATTATAATTACTACGTACACAACTACGTAATTATAACAACACACATAATCAATATATCGTTCACACAGATTGATATAAAGATCTTAGCTTAAACCGTTCACACAGATTGGTTTTGAGCTAATGCTTTGACTTGCTTCTTCACACACAGTTCTGAAGCTTCGTCTTCTTCAATGCAAATCCTTCACACACAGTTCCGGAGAAGCATAGATTATTCAGTCCACACAGGGTTGATCTTGAGTTTGTTCAACGTATAGAACAGATGGTGAACAACAACTTTGACTTTAAGAGCTTACAGCTGATGAAGTGTTGTTCAGGATGATGAGCACTGTATATCTCTTTAGATCTTAATTGCAGTAAGCTTTGGAGATATGTTTTGCTCTGATGATAACTTTTGATAGCTTGAGTGTTAGGTTACTGGTGTATTGATCTTCAATGCCCAGATGAGATATATATAGTCTCTGAATTATATATCCGTTGAGATGTGTCCGTTTGAATGAGATTCCGTTTCAACGGGATTATGACACGATCCGGATTTCGCGGGATTCTGAAGATCTGAAGACTGGCAGTATTTAAATACTTTATCCTTTCAGTATTTAAACACTTCTTTATCGAACGGTATTTTGACTTTAGTGAATACCAAAGATTCCTTTCCAAATGGTCTTCAGTCCTATTCCAATGTGAATGCTGTATCCATTTGTGCTGTAGGCATATTGGAATAGTCCGGCGCTGTATGGAAGGGTGCTGTATTGAGTTTCGAGGCAGCTTCCATACTTGGCTTTTTAACTAAGACTTTGTTGCTGTATCTTGGTAGCGCGAGAGCTTGCTGTATGCTGGTGCTATGATAAGGTCTTCGATACAGGATTGCAACTTCAACCGGCTTTCGATACAGGGCTTGCTGTATCAAGCTTTTGGCAATTATCAAAACAATAATATATATCCCAACAATTTCCCCCTTTTTGATAATTTCCAAAACTTCTTTGATGATGCCAAAAACTTCTTGATCATGCCAAGTTCTTGATATCAAAACCCCTTCAGGCTAAAAACAATTTCTCTTTTGATAACCACTTGATGGCAGCTTGAGAGGACTTCGATACAGGAGTTTAATTTTCCCAACAGTTTCCCTCTCTATTTGATGATTTCTTGAGCAGGCTTCTTGATCTTCTGTCAAATGATCTGGTCTTCAGCACTTAATCTAAAAGAAATGTGAACTGCTCGCAGGCATGTTCTAACATAATAGCATCTTTATATGGAAGTGTATTACATCTTAAACTTATGATTGGCGCGCAGGCACAATCTTACATTTGTAATTTAGTTGAGTACAACTTAACCTATGAACTGTTCGCAGACGAGTTCTTACAGTAATACACAGTAAAATAAAATTATCAATCATAATTGATGTCCTGTAGTGAAAATGCTGTATCCGCGAATAATATAGTGTTCCCCCTTAAAATGTACATACAGGATTCAGTTTTTACAGCATGTTCGGATTAACACTGTATTTATGGGTCGTACTGTATTCCCCCTTAATTAATGAGTAAAAGCATAAAAACTTACAGGGATTCCTGGCTGTAGCGTTCCTGATTCATGTCGACGCATGGATATCAAGTAACTTTGGGTCCTGGTGCGATGGTGCCTTTTGGTACCCAAATTTGCCGGGCAACAATTTGTTTGTTGTAGGCTACTTTTGGTCCATTATATCGATATCTACGTGGGGCAGGCACGTAGTCGTTGTAATCATGATAATTATGATGCATGAAAAATCGAGAATTATAGTTGTTATTCCAGTACGATTTTCGTCTCGGAGGTGGAGCCATTTTCTTAGGCCTAACCGCTTGCCTTCTGGGTCTCCAGTTGGATTCCCAATGCTGTTGTTGATACTGAACCGGCATCTGCTGTCTCGAGGGATAACGGGGCTCTTGTATCCAATACCTCGGCGAGTATCTTGATAATCTTGCCGTGCGGGCCGTTGGTGGTTGGATACGACCTTCCTTCCGAGCAGTGTTGTGGCTGTTGATATGCTCGGGAGCATCTTTGTTGAGTGCGCCTCACGAGGTTGGAATGGCTTATGATTCCATATGCAGTATAGGATTGCGGGGCGGAATTGCGACCTTCGGTTTTCTCGGTACGTGAGTTCCTTCACGGGACTAGGGGTATCTTCCGATTCTGGAATGTGTTCCACACTCTTGACGAACACTGTACTAGTTTTCCCTTTGTTTGAACATGAGCTGTATCCTAAGCCACTTTTATCATGAGCATGTTGCCCAGTGCTCAGAATTTCTTCCATTCTTTTGGACGATTTTTCAAACGACTTCAGAATGGTCTCAAGTAGGGCTGCAAACGAACCGAGCCGAGCCGAGCTTTGATCGAACCGAGCCGAGTTTTAAATTTTTTTTCTGACGAGCCGAGCCGAGCCGAGCTTTCTTACCGAACAAAAATCGTGTTCGAGCTCGAGCTCGTTAATAAATCGAGCCGCACACGAGCTGTTCGCGAACAACTCGAGCCGAGTCGAGCCGAGTCGAGCTCGAGCCGAGCTCGAGCTGTTCGCGAATAATTATATATTTTTAAATTATTTAAATAATATATTTGAATTATTTAAAATAAATATTTTAAAATAATCATTAAAAATTATATATTTTCAAATATATATATAAATTAATATTTTAATATATGAAAATTTTTTAAAAAATTATTATTCTCTAATATAATATATAAATATTATAAAAATAATTTAAAAATATATTTATTAATCGAGCTTAACGAGGCGAGCCGAACCGAGCTCGAGTCGATCTCGAGCCGAGCTCGAGCCGCACATGCCCAAGCTCGGCTCGAGCTCGTTTTCTTAACGCACAGATTTTCGAGCTCGAGCTCGAGCTCGAGTTCTTAACGAACCGAGCCGAACCGAGCCCTTAACGAGCCGAGCCGAGCTTTGTTCGCGAACAGCTCGATTCGTTTACAGCCCTAGTCTCAAGTTCAGTTTCTCGTTTTTCAAGAGTTGTGATTTTGGCTTGTAGTAGAACCAAATCATTTGTCTTGCTCTCATTGTAGGTTTTAACCTCATTTAGTTCATGAGCAAGTTGATGATTGCTCTCCATGAGTTTTTCAAAATTGACCTTGCTGGTTTCACAATCAAGAGACATATTTTCATAATTTATTTTCAGCAAGTCATTTTCATCTTTCAGCTCTAAATTTGTTAATTGAAGCTGTATATTCTCAGTTTTTAGAGTCTCATGGGCCTTTTGAATGTTTTTAAATTCATTCATCATATTTTCGAAAGTATGAGATGCATTTGACGGAATAGCTGAGGTTGAACTTACCTCATCGTCGCTGTCTTCACCTTCTGGAACATCTTTGGCCATAAAGCACATATATGCTTTATCATCGAACTCATCGTCAGATGAATCACTTTCAGTGACCACCTGAAGATATTCTGCTGATTTGGATGGTGTGGGGGAGGCTTCTGATTCTCCAATCAGGGCCTTGAGCTTGTCTTTCCAAGCACGTCTTCTTTCATCTCTCTCTTGTTGCTCGGCCTCAGGTAATCTTTGGACTTTGGGATGAGGACATTTATTTGCATAATGCCCTGGTTTCCTGCAGTTATAGCACAGGTTAGCATCACCAGATGATGTTTAGATACTTACCTTGTGGACAGGTTTGGGCCTGTAGGGAGTCTTTCCAGACTGTTTGATGAACTTTTTGAATTTATGCATAAGAAGCGCCATTTCATCTTGAGACAGGATGTCGTCGTCACTATCAGCATACTTGTGACTGGACTTCGACGAGCTAGGCATGCTGTGTCGACGGTTCGATACAGCGGCGAGAGCTGTAACCTTTGAAGGAGATTCTTCAGCTTTCTCTCTTCTGTCAATATCATACTCAAAAGCTTTGAGGTCAGAGAAGAGATCAAAAGTAGATATTTCATTAAGATTACAGGATACACGCATAGCTGTGGTCTTAATGTCCCATCGGGCTGGGAGAGATCTGAAAATTTTTAAGTTCTTCTCCTTTTGGGTGTAAATTTTGCCCAACGCTTCAAGTTCACCAACAATACCAGTGAATCTGAGGTCAAGTTCCTCAAGTGTTTCAGTTGGTTTCATTTCAAAAGATTCAAATTGCTGAGTTAGTTTTGAAATCTTGTTTTCTTTTGAGAGCTCAGTTCCCTCACAAATCAACTTGAGTTTATCCCAGATTTCTTTGGCTGTTTTGCAGCTCTTTACCTTTGAGAACGTGCCTTTGTCAAGAGTGACAAATAACGCGTTCTTAGCCACATTGTCGAGATTGGCTCGCTTCCTTTCATCTGTTGTCCATTGCTCGCGTTCCTTCTCGAGCATTTCAGCATGGGCTTGGCCCTCAATCCTTGCGGCCGGATTTACCTTCATGATCTTGATAGGACCATCCTGTATAACAAAAATCATCTCTTCGTGCATTGCTGCAAGATGAGCCTCCATCCTAATTCTCCAGTCGTCAAATTCGTTAATAGAGAACATAGGGACTTTGTTAATCATAGAAGTATCTATACTGATAATACAGGAATGAAAGAGACTGTTTTGAAAATAAGTGATTTGAATCTGATTCGGTTAAGAATACGACTGATTCTTTTTAGAATCAACCGCTCCGATACCACTTGTTGGCCACTAAGTATACTGGATACAGTTTGGAAAATAGTTTAAACAACAAACTGTATGGATTTTAAATCTGAGTGCGTAGCGGAAGTCTTGGATACAATAGGTTGCTGTGGATACAGCAACTAAGTGTATAGTGTATACTTAATATATCACAGTAATTTAAAACAGTAAAAGCTGAAGGTAAATAACACAGTAATTAAAGTGGTTCGAGGTAAACCCCTCTACGTCCACTGGTCCTCCACACAGGAGTAAAACGTTTATTATAATTACTACGTACACAACTACGTAATTATAACAACACACACAATCAATATATCGTTCACACAGATTGATATAAAGATCTTAGCTTAAACCGTTCACACAGATTGGTTTTGAGCTAATGCTTTGACTTGCTTCTTCACACACAGTTCTGAAGCTTCGTCTTCTTCAATGCAAATCCTTCACACACAGTTCCGGAGAAGCACAGATTATTCAGTCCACACAGGGCTGATCTTGAGTTTGTTCAACGTATAGAACATATGGTGAACAACAACTTTGACTTTAAGAGCTTACAGCTGATGAAGTGTTGTTCAGGATGATGAGCACTGTATATCTCTTTAGATCTTAATTGCAGTAAGCTTTGGAGATATGTTTTGCTCTGATGATAACTTTTGATAGCTTGAGTGTTAGGTTACTGGTGTATTGATCTTCAATGCCCAGATGAGATATATATAGTCTCTGAATTATATATCCGTTGAGATGTGTCCATTTGAATGAGATTCCGTTTCAACGGGATTATGACACGATCCGGATTTCGCGGGATTCTGAAGATCTGAAGACTGGCAGTATTTAAATACTTTATCCTTTCAGTATTTAAACACTTCTTTATCGAACGGTATTTTGACTTTAGTGAATACCAAAGATTCCTTTCCAAACGGTCTTCAGTCCTATTCCGATGTGAATGCTGTATCCATTTGTGCTGTAGGCATATTGGAATAGTCCGGCGCTGTATGGAAGGGCGCTGTATTGAGTTTCGAGGCAGCTTCCATACTTGGATTTTTAACTAAGACTTTGTTGCTGTATCTTGGTAGCGCGAGAGCTTGCTGTATGGTGGTGCTATGATAAGGTCTTCGATACAGGATTGCAACTTCAACCGGCTTTCGATACAGGGCTTGCTGTATCAAGCTTTTGGCAATTATCAAAACAATAATATATATCCCAACAAAGTAGCTCACTTTAAAGAGCAATATTTTACAACAAAAGCATATCCAAAGCATATAACTTTACAAAACAAAAGTTCATCACCATCACACCAAAATATCTAATAATCACTTGAAAACCACAATCACTTTGATCCCTTTTCCCGCATTTGTTGCTGTATCTTTAGTCTTGTATCACCATCTTCATGAACTTCTTCTTCTAAAATAACTTCTTTACTTGTCTTCTCAGAAATCTCTAAATCATCATCATCATCACCATCTAGTATGACTGGAGTGCTCGAAGTATTTTTAAATAGGCCCTGTTTCATGAAACTGTTGGGATTTGGTGCCTAAAACGAAGGCCCAACAGAAGCAGTAAAACGAAAATTAATTCGATCCGAATCACTACGAGGATCGATCGAGCAACGTATATACGAATATAAAAACGAAAAACAAGAGTTATAAGAAACTCACCCTTGAAGTCCGTTGATTAAATGGTAACCTTCTCTTGAGCTATTCCCCAAGCTTTGATTGATCTCTACGAATCCAATCCGCTCCAAGCTCTTGAACGATCCAACGCCAAAAGCATCGCGTCTCTACTTGCCACGCGCCGGAAAAACAACCGGAATGACGACACTAGGTTAACCTCTAAGGTTACGGCTAGAATCAAGTGATGAAGCCTTTTTATTATTGCACTCTAAGTGTATAATATATATCTCTCAATGTATCTTGAATTTTCTCCAAGAAGACTCAAGAACAAGATGAAGAACAAGAGGAAGACAATTTTAGAAAACTTTTTCTCTCTCTCACTCAAAACTCACGTTGGAATGGGTAGATAAGAAGTGAGAGATGTCTTTCCTTTTATTCTACTTACAAATCCCACACAATCCCCTTATATCCATATAATAAGAGATATCATATCTCTTAGGTGATTAGTCTTCACCCACCAAAGGAAGACAAAGACTAAAGTTAAGAGATCAAAAGTGGGGCCGGCCTCTAGAAGGAATCCGATGAGTTTGGTTCGTTTCGGACTCCCGAGAGTCCAAACAGATAAACTCTGATTCCGTTCCAATGTATTTATATCAATTAATTAATCCAATTAATTAATCATATTAAAATACATAATAACATAATTAATTTCTCTAAGAAATAATTATATTCATTCATTAAATTAATCACCCGGTAATTTATTTAATTAATTAGGCCGTAAATTAATTTATCCAATAAATCAATTTAGACATCCAATGTCCCAAATTAGATATCCAATATCTAATATTTATAATGAGAGATTAAGCTCGATTCATTCCGTCAATCTATTGCGCGACTCGGTAGGTTGTCTCGATCGGCAATGGGAGGAACCAAGAGTAGTAGCACCACCTAGCGGCTGGCGGCCTACACTGTACCCCAGAGAACGAATGATTGGGATCATTCAAGAACCATTCATCGTGAATACCGGTATATGTATAAACCCTTCTTTCAAATGTCCCGATCAAGTTATAGGGTCACGATCGGTCAAACCCTATCTCATGCTTGACGCTATGCATGTGTTAATGCAAATCGAGATCATTGAGCTCTCGTGTATCAATACAACTAGCTCCAATGCTTTGGCCAAAGACTTATGATCTCATCGCGATAACCGCATAGGACATATAACCCGCTCACCGACGGAGAAAGAATTCTATCTTGGTATTGATGGGACACTACTTGCCCGTTAAGATGCACGTCGAGGTTGACCCCCACCTCCCGGTGTATAGGGTCGAACTACTCTAATGAAAATCTTAACGTCACAAGCACATCCCTACTAAATCCTCAAGTCGAAGGTTCACGAATACCTATCACAACCTTTCGATTCCGTCATTGGTGTCCGGTGAAATCCGTGTGACGAATCGAGGGTGAGTCGGTTCGAGTATACTAATCCAATTAGCATACCTATAACGTGTGCTCCCACTAACCATTAGTGTTCGACATGCACTCTCCATGTGAAAGAACACGTCATACAAGTCTTCACATAAACTTAACGCCCAGTCAAGTTTCATCGACTTGCGAACGATTAAGTATTTGAGCTAGAAACCTTTCCAGTGCCGACCCCTTATCCAATAAGTAGTGGAACGTTTTGCTCTCAAATACACGGACTGGTTTCTATATGTATATTTACGAGTTAGGAATGCCAGTAACTTCCAGTAAATAAAGAAACATCCATTACCGTATATTAATGATTTACATAATTACAAGTACAATGCCCTCACTCAACATCCTCTGAGTGGCATTCGAGGGCATACTCCTAACAATCTCCCACTTGCACTCAATGCCACACACTATGGTATCTAATACCCATGTTCTCCAGATGACGCTCCAAGCTAGTCTGAGAAAGTGGCTTGGTCAGTGGATTAGCGACGTTGTCGGCCGAGTCTACTCTGTGCAGCACAATGTATCCCTTGCGAACAAATTCTCTTACGAGATGATACTTCCTCTCAATATGTTTAGTGCTGTTGTGAAACCTCGGCTCCTTGGCCTGCGCTACAGCTCCGTCGTTGTCGCGATGCAGTAGACAGGCACTCGGCACATGGTATCACTTGAAGTTCTCCCGAAACTTCTTAATCCAGAACCCTTCCTTGGAAGCCTTCGAGGTGCTTGATACTCGGCTGTGGTGGAATCGTGATCGCGCTTTGCTTGGAGCTATGCCAAGATACTGCTTCTCCAGTAAGAGTAAATATGTAGCCAGAAGTAGACATCGAGTCGTCCTTCAGTCCTTGGAAGTCTGAATCAGTGAATCCCACCACATCCAATTCTCCACCGCCATACATCAGAACCATATCTCTAGTCCTTCTTAAGTACTTGAGAACGTTCTTTACGGCAGTCCAATATTCCCTACCTGGGTTTGCCTGAAACCTACTCACCACGCTTACATCATGCGCGATGTCAGGTCTTGTACACAACATAGCATACATAAGGCTACCTACGACCGAAGCATATGGTATATTAATCATTTCCTTCTTTGTTCATCACTTTGAGGACACATCTTCAAGGAGAGTTTTATTCCATGTCGCATTGGTAGGAACCCTCTTTTAGAATCATCCATCTTAAATTGCTTTAAGATCTTATCTATATAGAGGGCTTGGGAAAGACCTATTGTTTTCTTCGCTCTATCCCGGTAGAGCCGAATACCAAGAATATAGGTTGCTTCTCCCAAGTCTTCCATGGAGAAATTACTCAAAAGCCAAGCTTTCACAGAACTGAGCATTCCCACATCATTTCCTATTAGTAGAATGTCATCTACATATAGTACTAAGAATGCGATCTTGCTCCCACTAACCCTCTTGTATACACAAGGTTCCTCTTCATTTTGCACGAACTCAAACTCTTTGACCGCCTCGTCAAAACGAAGGTTCCAACTACGCGATGCTTGCTTCAGTCCATAAATGGAACGCTGAAGCTTACACACTTTCTGAATATCGACTTCGGACACAAAGCCTTTAGGATGCTCCATATAGATTTCCTCCTCGAGGAATCCATTAAGGAAAGCCGTCTTTATGTCTATTTGCCATATCTCATAATCGTGGTAGGCAGCTATAGCAAGCATCATGCGAATAGACTTGATCATGGCTACGGGCGAGAAGGTATCGTGGTAATCAATCCCTTCTTTCTGGGTATAACCCTTTGCCACAAGCCTGGCCTTATAGGCGTCAACCTTGCCATCACCATCAGTCTTTCTCTTGTAAATCCACTTGTTCCCAATAGGCACTATGCCCCTGGGGCGGTCTCTAGAGTCCAGACCTGATTGACATGCATCGAGTCTATCTCGGCTTCCATAGCTTCACGCCATTTCGCGGAGTCTACATCCACCATCGCTTGGTCATAGGTCGTTGGGTCAGTCTCTTGGATATCACTTGGAACCTCATGGAGACCCAGCTCCTCCAAGTGCACAAGCCCATACCTCTCAGGTAAATGAGACACCCTACTAGACCTACGAGGTGGTTGTACTTGTGTTTCAGAAGGTTCGGTTCCAGTTTCTTGCACAGGTGTCTCCCGAGGAGTTTCATTGTATTCTTCTAAAGAAATACTTCTACCTGCTTCGCCTTCCTGAATGAACTCATCTTCCAGGAAGTGTGCTTGTAAAGCAACATCGATCTTTCGATCTTCGGGCATGTAGAATAGATATCCCATCATCCCAGACGGGAATCCAATGAAACGTCCCTTCGCGGACCTAGCTTCCAACTTCTCCACCTTAGTCTTCTTGACATAGGCGGGACATCCCCAAATCTTAATATGATTAAGACTTGGTTTCCTGCCCTCCCACATCTCATGTGGAGTTTTAGGAACGGATTTGGAAGGACATCTGTTCAAGATGTAGGCGGAAGTCAGGAGTGCATACCCCCACAAGTAAATCGGTAAGTCAGTATAGCCCAGCATGGAACGGACCATGTTCAACAAGTTCCGATTCCTTCTTTCTGACACACCATTTAACTGAGGAGTACCTGGAGGTGTTAGTAGTGAAACTATTCCATGTTCCTTAAGGAACTCGTCAAACTCCGTACTCATATACTCGCCACCTCGGTCTGACCGAAGTGCTTTGATATGATTACCAGTTTGTTTCTTGACTAGGGCCTTGAATTCCTGGAATTTCTCAAAGGCCTCGGATTTATGTTTCATTAAGTATACATAACCATACCTAGTATGATCATCCGTAAACGTAATAAAATATTGATATCCGTCACGTGCTGCTTCCAAAGCACCGCATACGTCGGTATGGATTAATCTCAGTTTATCAGCGGCTCTTTCAAACGTCCCTGTGAAGGGGGACTTAGTTATTTTGCCTTTAAGGCAAGATTCACAAGTAGGAAAGGGATCCGATCCCAATGGACCCATAAGTCCATCTTTTTCCATCTTGTAAACCTTGGTCTGACCAACATGACCAAGTCTAAGATGCCATTTCAAAACTTGATTGGTTTCATCCCTACCACGTTTTCTAGTCATAGTATTCACAACTACTTTGTTGCTGAGATTTAGATGATACAATCCATTTAACAATGTAGCAGTATCCACTAGTTTATTTCTGAAATAAATTTTGCAGGAACCATCACCAATGAAAAATGAAAAACCTTTTCGGTCCATGACCGGAATGGATACAATGTTTTTGTGCCCCTTGGGCAAAACAAGTACATCTTCTAAAGTCAAAACAAAGCTGGATTCTAAACCCAAAAGAAGTGGTCCTATGTCGGTCGCCTCGACACTATGCCAGCTTCCGACTGTGATCATCACTTCTACAGCTCCAAGCTTCCTACTTTGTTCCAGATCCTGATTCACGGTACAAATATGAGAACTAGCACCAGAATCCAGTATCCAGGAAGTAGAAAATACAGTAGCAGAACAATTTGTTTCCAAAACTAAAAGTTCTGTACCTGAAGTGCCATGAAGAATCGGACACTCTCTAGCCCAGTGGCCCAGCTCACCGCACTTGAGACAAGCGTCTTTATTCTTGCTCTTTGGAACCGTTAGGGCCTTGCCATTGCCCTTGAAGTCCTTAACATGTGGTCCAGTCTGCTTCTTGGTCTTTTTATTCTTATTCTTAGACTTCCGAAGTCTAGAAGAAATCACAAGGGCAGACTCCTTCATCCGCGGAGTCTTCATCTGAGACTGAGCGGTCACCAGTTTGTTCATTAGCCCAGCTAAGTTACATGCAATCTCGTTGCAGTTGAAGTTCATAACAAACTGTGAGAAGGAATCAGGGAGAGACTGAAGAATAAGGTCGGTTTGGAGAGAAGTATCCATTTTAAAATCAAGAGCCTCCAATATCTCGATCATGGATATCATTTTGAGGACGTGTTCCCCAACCTTCTCACCTTCCTTCATCCTTGCACCGAACAGTTGCTTGGA
The DNA here is from genome assembly GCA_033398695.1 of Orobanche coerulescens. Classification (NCBI taxonomy): domain Eukaryota; kingdom Viridiplantae; phylum Streptophyta; class Magnoliopsida; order Lamiales; family Orobanchaceae; genus Orobanche; species Orobanche coerulescens. The sequence continues at coordinate 136,497,483 of CM065817.1, forward strand.
TATCTCATATCTAGCAGTTCTGCTGTGCTCACCATAAAGTTCGGTTAAGTGAGATAGAATCTGCCTAGCAGAAGTCATTTTCTCATGAGCTCTCTGAAGCTCATTAGACATAGAAGCCATCATGTAAGCACGGACTTTTATGTCATCCTTAACCCACTTTTCGTGGTTTTCGATCTCTTCCTGATTGGCTCTGGTCCGCACAGGAGGCGCCGGCAGGGCTGTCAAACGGATAATACGGAGTCGGATATGGCCATATCCGTATCCGGATCCGGAATTTAGTAGAGGTATCCGAATCCGTATCCGGATTCGAAAATATCCGGACGGATCGGATACAAATAATATCCGGCGGATGCTATCCGGATACGGATATTATCCGTATTCGCCACTTTTTTTTTTAATCTTTAAAAATTTAATGCAGGAGGAGGGATTTGAACCCTGGTGAAGCTCCTTTTCCTTACCATCCAATACCACTTAGGCTAGTTGACCTGATTGTTGTGTTAGAAAGAGAAATAACTAATAAGTAAATATAACTTATACTGCATGCTTATATTTTGATATTGAGAAATAAAGAATGAAGACATGTGACAAAGTATTATTGGGAGTATCATGCTTATATTTTATAATTATATATTAAAATTAAATTAAAAATATATATTATATATAATTAATTTCGGATACGGATATTTTCGGATACGGATGCGCCTAGATCCATATCCGTATCCGGAATCTTCGGATACGGATAATATTCGTATCCGCTTTTTTTCGGATACAGATAATATCCACTTTTTCCGGATATGAATACAGATATTTCGGACGGATATCGGATTTTTCGGATTTTTTTGACAGCCCTAGGCGCCGGAATGTCCGTCTCCAAGACGTATCCCAGTGCCTCTATACTGAGGACAATCATCAGATTACGGAGCCAGTCCACAAAGTTAGGTCCAATCAGGGTGTTCTTCTCGAGTAGAATTGCGAGTGGATTAATTGTCATATTGAGAGTTATGTCTGCATTAAGTATAACAGATTAATTAGTGACTCGTTCAATTATGTTCTGAGTATAAAATTAAGGTCTTTTCTATTCTTGTTACTTAGATCCCACTATTTTTATCGGAACAACACACTCCCATGTGAAATCTGGAAGTATCGTCGCACTACTTCATAGTGGTGATCGAGTTCTTTATAAATCTTAATAGAGGGAAACCGAACAGGTTTCTAGTCTATTAATTTTCATAAAGTGGTGTCCAACACCAACCCATCTAATGGATGATTCGATCTTCTTTTTCCCCTTGTTCACTCCCCTCAACCTATACGGTTTCTATGGTTCGTGAATGTTGTGTCGAGAATTATACGTCTCAACAGGCGACCGCCTTAGAGCCCGGGCGACCGAGTAAGAGTCAAAAAGCCAAGGCGGACCTGCCGACCGAGGATCCCAGGACAAGTCCCGGTGCCGAGCGATCGACATCTAAGGCGATCGTCTCTCGGTACTTGGCGATCGTCCCCCTGATGATCGGCAAATAACGACCACCTCATGCCACACGAAGCCATCGCCCGTCCAGTCGGAGAAGGCCGAAGCTCGAAGAAAGGACCCATGTGCAGAACCGGGAAAGGCGCCGCAGAACATGGATCGTTGACCACAGCCTGTCAGCATCTTCTCACCAACCGACAGACCCGCCGAAAGTTGTACAGTGGGACCGCCCGTGACAGCAACAAAGGACGCGTGCCGGCTCCTCATTGGACCGCACAACTGGATGCCAGCAGCAGCCGCGGACTTTAAGACAGACAGCACATGTGACATAAAGACGATCGCCCCTTATTATATTACATAAAAGGCGATCGCCCGCCAGTAAACAGAGCATCTCAGCTCCTATAAATAGAAGGCTGCCTACACTTGGAAAAGTCTCGGATTCTCCGGCTTCTCTCTGTCTCGCTCTGATTCTCGGCTTCTGAACAAGCTCAATCCATAACTTGGCTTTCTTACTCTTGGCAACAGCTATCTCTCGGCCTTTCTTCACTCTCAGCACCTCTTACACGAAAGACGGTCGGCAGAGACGAAACACGTAGAGCTTCGCTCAAGAGCTAGATAAATAGGATCTTTTACACTCAATTTTAATCGCATTCTTACATTAATACTTGTATCCCCGAATATTTGTATTAATAACATCTCGCGAGAGCATTCAATCCCGGGCCTAACAAACCCGACAAATCTTGTGTTATTCATACCCCCACGGAAGTGCTCTCGCAATTTGCTGTTGCTCGACCATTCCAACAATATTCATCTTTGGATAATATTTTGGGCAACAACAATTGGCGCTAGAGGAAGGGGATCTACCCTCAATTTTTATTCCTACCATCTCGAAGAACACTCACTGTTCTCCGGGGCATATACCTGAAGAAACACTCACTGTTCTTCAGAGAAAAGCTTTCAGAATCATGACTTCTGCCTCCGCATCGAAGAAAGCCGCTGGTCGATCCGCTAGACGCCTCATTCCATCTCAATCCGAGCCACAGCCTATGGCGGAGGGTAGCCCCCACGGTACGAGACTCTCGATCCCGCCCCCGAGGGACGGCCCAAGCCTCTCGCTCGATCAGTTCCAAACGGCGGAACAGATCGAAGAGGCAATGGCCATCCTACAGGAGCGACGGAGAACTTTCGACGCGTCGCCCGCTATAACCCCCTCGGCCATCCGCCGCGTGAGCAAACGGAAGTTCAAGGGGCTACTGACCGAGCGATCGCCAGGAGGCTCCCATTCGCAAGAAGAGGCGTTCGCAAATCGGGGCACCTCTGTTTTCAGCCGCCTAGGCAGCGACCCATCATGGCGACCGGGGCAGTCCGGCCCCAGCCACGAGACGACGGAGCCCGAGTCCATCACCAGGAGTTCGGCGTATCCGACTCCCACAAAGCAGGCCAGCCATCTGGCTCCTCCTCGCCAAAGAACCGAGATCGGCGACCGCGGAGTTAGGAGATCGGTACACGATCGCCTCGGCTCCCGCTCCGTAAGCCGAACCACGAGCGACCATGATACAGCGATGGCCGCGATGCAACGCCAGCTCGACGACATGAAGGCGCTCCTAGAATCAGGGGCAGGCGCCGATATCAAGATCGCCGAGCCGAGCGAGCCACTCGCGGTCCACATCGAGCTCGCCCCCGTGCAGCGTAGGATCGCTCCTCCCAAAACACCTCTGTACGAGGGGAGGTCAAATCCCGAGACTCACCTGAGCAAGTTGCGGATCTACATGACCGGGTGCGGGGCATCAGACGCGACCAGGTGCTGAATGTTCCCGCTAACGCTGGGCGACCTGGCCCACAGATGGTACATCTCATTTCCGCCGCGATCCATCAGTTCCTTTGATCAACTGGCGAACAACTTCACAGCGTACTTCGCCACCAAGGTCGCTCGACCAGAAGGTCCTCATCGCATGATGCAGATCAGGCAAGGGGAAGAAGAGTCCGACGCAGACTACATCGACCGGGTAGACGAGATCATCCTCAACGGCGAGCCCGTAAGCGATGAGATCACCCTCTACTCGGTCCTAGGGGGATTCCATGGTCTTTCGTCTATGTTCAAGCACCTTACGAAGGACCTTCCCCCGACCTACGCGATCTTCCGCGCCAAAGCCGCAGACTTTCTGGCCAGGCAAAAGTTACTTTTCAACCTATGAGCAATGCGATCGGTAACCGAACGACGATCACCAGTCTTCCAGCCCGATTGCCATTATCAAGCAACATCACCGAAACCGGAGGACTCGTTCGCCATCCACAGTTCATCATTTAACATGGTGGACTACGGCACGAGATCGCCTCTACCGCACAACGTACACCGTCGAAGGTCGGCATCTACATGACGATCCGAGGTAGAAGAGTGCAGCCATGGTCCTGGTAGTCAATGGAACCGACTGCTTCGGCCATGCAAGGTCCCTTTGGGCCAAGATCGCCCGCCCTTCGTTTAAATACGAGGCCGGCGTAGTCTGAGGGCCCTCCAAAACTAATCAGTGGACACGCTCGCCCGCCCTCAAAGGTTCATCATCTAACTTGGTGAGCCCGGACAATGCGACGCGTCACTACCCCTGTCTCAACGTACACCGTCGAGGGTCGCCATCTTCATGACCGGCCGAGGTGGAAGCAGAGCTAACAAGCCACGGAAGTGGAGTTGATTAATCCGACGACGCCCCGCGCAAGGACTCCTCTAGACCAAGACTGCACGCCCTTCGTTTAAATACGAGGCGAGGCGCAGCCTAACAGAGGACCCTCACAATAAAATGAGTCACGAGACAGACAATGTCGCTCGCGCATAAGACACGGTCATGGAGTCGGTCCATCGAACTCCGCGACTGTGCACGGTTCCTCAGCGACAAAACAATCAGCTTTCTACGAGGAATCGGCCAAATTTGTTTATTGCAGGTACAAGACCGAAGATAGCTAGTCAATCGACCAGATAGCCCAAATCCGAAACCAACGTCCGCACGACGGATCGCCCGTCCTTGTCCTCAACGATCGCCAGCAAGAACCACCTCACCCCGTGTTTTCAACATCGGAGCAAGCTGGGGGGCAATTGTTTTGTCGAGAATTATACGTCTCAACAGGCGACCGCCTCAGAGCCCGGGCGACCGAGTAAGAGTCAAAAAGCCAAGGCGGACCTGCCGACCGAGGATCCCAGGACAAGTCCCGGTGCCGAGCGATCGACATATAAGGCGATCGTCTCTCGGTACTTGGCGATCGTCCCCCTAATGATCGGCAAATAACGACCACCTCATGCCACGCGAAGCCATCGCCCATCCAGTCGGTGAAGGCCGAAGCTCGAAGCAAATGTGCAGAACCGGGAAAGGCGCCACAGAACATGGATCGTTGACCACAGCCTGTCAGCATCTTCTCACCAACCGACAGACCCGCCGAAAGTTGTACAGTGGGACCGCCCATGACAGCAACTCAGGACGCGTGCCGGCTCCTCATTGGACCGCACAACTGGATGCCAGCAGCAGCCGCGAACTTTAAGACAGACAGCCCATGTGACATAAAGACGATCGCCCCTTATTATATTACATAAAAGGCGATCGCCCGCCAGTAAACAGAGCATTTCAGCTCCTATAAATAGAAGGCTGCCTACACTTGGAAAAGTCTCGGATTCTCCGGCTTCTCTCTATCTCGCTCTGATTCTCGGCTTCTGAACAAGCTCAATCCATAACTTGGCTTTCTTACTCTTGGCAACAGCTATCTCTCGGCCTTTCTTCACTCTCAGCACCTCTTACACGAAAGACGGTCGGCAGAGACGAAACACGCAG